>JADFDV010000052.1:472914-1672914 GCA_019097775.1 Moniezia expansa
CGTTATTAGTAATGCTTCAAATGCATTAGAGGCAGCACGGCTTTTTAATTTTAACGCACTAAATATGAGGACGTCGAAACTAATCAAAACTTTTTCTGAATGTCCGAGCTATTGTGGAGCGTGTGTGTTCTCCGGCTCGGTGCCGTGTATCAGTAATGCAATATTAATGCAAACGAGATAGCTTGGGGATTTTTGATAGGGTCGAGACTGCATCAGGTCCGGCAATGGTTTATTGTTATGTTTCAAATTTAATGATTATTTTAATGTGGTGCTCTAAGTTGCGGCCTTCTCGCCTTGGTTCATAATTTCATGTTCGTTTAAGGGGTTATTTACATAACCACGGTTGTACGTCCGCTTGATGTTGTGAAGCCAATGACTTCCGGGGCGGGTCTTAGAACCACAAAAATAGAGAGATCACCTCCTTGTGATCTTATGTACGCTAAATCTCGTTTTGAGCTTTTTTCGTGGTCAAAAGTAACACTCACCTCATCTCGAATCACTGCTGCTCTTCGGGCGAAGGGGAGACGCCTGGATCCCATTTTTAGTCAGTATTATCGCCGAATTCCTCGTATTGCTGGTTCCAAGTATTTTGATTCGAATCACGTCAATACTAAGCCACACAGAACAGTAAATATTCCACTCTGGAATGACGTTAAGTGTTTGTTCTAGCCAGCTGAGATCCTCCAAACCCATTTTTTTACTGGAGCCAACTAATTTGTTGGCTGGCTTGAAATGTAAGCTTGTTCCGACTTTTCTCCATAATAATGCGCCTTCGTTCCCCTTGTAATTCTCAGGGATCCACAGGTTCTTAGTCTTCGATCGTTCTAGTGATCGTTTCAACAAATAGACTAACTGCAATTTACCGTAAATGTGGATCAAGAATTCCAATTTATCTTCTTTTCTTTTCCAGTCGTAAGAAGGTAACAAAGCAGTTGTTAACTTTTATCTGCATGCTTATCTTTACCTTTTTGATGTCAAGCTTTATACTTATGAAGCGCGCAAATCAAGTTTGCACTATAATCAAGTGGCTGTAACAGCTACCCCAGTACTACGGCTGCATTTCGCTGGGAGACAGGCGGCTAGAGCAATGACGAATCCCACTTTGATTTAAGACAATCAAGTATGCACGCTCACGCGTGTACTGCATGCAAACATGGCAATGTGGGGCCATCTGCACCCAACAGTCACTTTGCCATTTTATTCAAATCTGGGGCGGGTCGATGCTCCATTGCGGCTAATTCTGTTTAGTGTTTATACATTCACAACTTGGCTGAGTCTTTCAACAAAACTCAACTGCTGCTACTGTTGACTCACACTTTAAAAAAAAACTATATCAATACACTGTTTTTTTTTAATTTTAGTTTATTCAACAAACCTGTGCTCGAAACGATGACAAATTATCACAGATTACACCTACTCAGACGCCACTTTCTACTAGTCATTGACGTCGCTTCATTATATGTTGTCTGCCTCATTGTGCTTCTCTCCACAGATACAGTTAATAAAAGACTTGTTCATTACACCGACTTCCTAACACACAAATCTATTATATTTTTACAGATAAACGGACCCATAAGTGAAGGGACTGAATGTACTAAAGACATGTTCACATGGTCACGTATATACTTCCTAGGGGGCTACTGTGATTCAGTCTAAACCGAACTTTGAATCTTTCTCATTAGAGCCTTTACGCGAGGATAGCGCAACCGTAAGTCAATAGTCGGTCTAAAATAACTAACACTCAAAGACTCGCCATCGGAAGAATGCGTACGTGTGAGTGGTCCTATGGTGTCATAGATGTGTCATTGATTGGATCTCACTGCTTCTCTGCACGACGAGGTAAAAAACACCGCTTTGAAGATATCGTTCATCGGCGAAATCAATTAGCATAAACTGCAGCCCTTGAACACTATTGGGAGGGTCACCATACAATTCATTTTAGTTTTGTAACTTCAATTTCGCCAAAAGCCGGTCGTTTCTCCCAAAAGTCATTGTATTGGATACCAACAATCCTGAAATCATTCCTCAATCCGCTGTCTACGATGAACTATAATTATTGCAAAATTTAGTTTGAGAAATCCCTTTCACGTTACCTAAGTGTGCCAGCATACTGCCGAAGTTTTCTGCGAATCTGGCCCACGTTCTGGACCACTTTCGTGCTGCCCCAAAGCAAAGTGCATTGTTAAGCTCTTTTAGTCTTGGGGAAAATCCTTATAATGGTAAACCACCGAAAAAGCAGCCCAACAAGTCAAAGCAGTACATGAACCACTAATCATTTTACCAATGGAATTGGGACAATTTTTTGGGGAAGGGGCTACCTATAAGTCACCACAACAAGCCAATTCTTCTAGGTCTTTAAGAGGCACCGCACTTCCTCGCAAATGGCATCAGCGTTGATGCATATTTGGCCAACAGTTCATCCGCTTACCAGAACGGGGCACCTCATGGATTGCAAGTACTCGGAGCTTGAAAACCACATCTTTCTCAGCAAGTGCTCGAGCCACAGCCTCGGACAAGCCGCCTGCAAAAAAGCAAAAAAATAGGTAGCGAATTGAATTTTCTGAGGACTGTCGAGTGGCTGCTTCCCTCGGGTGCGTGTGTCTCAACAGTGAGCACATGTCCATCAGTTGCTTTAACCGAGCAGGCGATTAAATCGCGTCGATGGGCTTGACCGTGAAGGGATCAATTATACAGATATTAATGCATTCTTTCTTCAATGTCTCAGCTGCTTTAAGAGCCTCAAATAAGGTTGGCCAGCAGCAACCACTGTTACGCGATCCTTATCGGTCGGCCAGCCGTTAGGCAAATCTAAAAAACGCGAAAAGCTTATGAACAGAAAGATCGATCAAAGTAATAAACTGAAATCGATCCCACCTTTCCTTTGCCGACGGCAATTCTTCATCGGCATCGTAATTACGGGAACAGCGGGACGCCGGTACGAATGAAACAATCCCTCGAGTATTGGCACTAACTCAACAGCTTCTCGCATGAACAGCGTCGGATGGATAGAACACCGTGGATCCACGGATAGCTCGGAACATTGCTAAATCTTCTAGAGCCATCTGACTGGGACCATCCGCCCTTTATTTGAAGTGTAAACACGGTTAGTCATTTAAGGAACAAACGAGGCATATGAATTATATTGCTAATGGTTTAGTTTAGACAATATTTAAATTCAAAACTTTCACCAGTGGAATCGCACATTACTATGACAAATGGGACGAATAAATTGAACGAACTGGATGCGGTACACTTTTGCAGTCTGAACTGAGAGCACAGCAGGTTTGCATTGAGAGTCAACCAAACAAGTACATACCTATTCTATGGAATTCATAGGAAGATCGCTAGAATTACCGATGCACACCAACATGAGAGCCAACGAAGTTGCAATCAGTTGAGAAATAGCGCCCATACGAATTTGATCATACGCGGGTCAGAAAAGCAGCGAAAGTGCTCACAAAGGGCACGGTTCGCTGGCGAGTAGCAGCACCGATAGCCACGCCGACGAGATCTGCTCTGCGATGAAGCACTCAATGAATTGTTGAGGTTTTGCATCACGCAATAGCTTGAGAAAGTGGAATTTTTTGTATCACCATCTAGACCAATCACACGCGAATACGTGAACCCAACCTCAGGGCTCTGCCGTAAGCCTCACGCGTTGCTATCTAAAAAGGAATAGATGAATAAACAAAATGCACAATTTGATTCAGAAACAAGTGTTTTAACCTCACCTTATCACCTTTTTTGTAGGGTGGAAGAGACGGCATCTTAAGAGTGCCAACGAGGCACAACTTTTCACAATCAACAACAGGTTTCTTAGGTTTCAGTTTGCCTAAGGTTGATGAGTCTGTATTTTAGACTCCAAGTATTCAATAACTCTGGCACATTGCTACCAAGGGGTTTGCCATGCCAGTTCTCCATGTCAGATATTGGGGAAATCATTTCCCTTGAAAGTCTTGAGAATCAAAGCCACCGGTTGACATTTAACTGAACGAGCTGCTTCGAAGGCTTTAAGAAGCTCAGAAATGTTATGACCATCGGCAATGAAGACATGAAATCTGAAAACAGGCAAGATGCAAAAAAATGCAAACCACAACAAGCGAATGAAGGAGAATCTTACCCAAAAGCTTCGGCACGACGTTTATAAGTATCGAGATCATGCTGTAGGCTGGTAGGCTGACTCTGTCCAAGTCGGTTAATATCGGATGGCGACAAGGTTGTCCATGGTAATATGAAGAAAACGCCATCGCTTCCCAATACTGCCTTCAGCAGACTCGCCGTCTCCAATAATACAGTAAACACGATAGCTAGCTTTGTCGATTTTTTTGCCAACAAGCCATACCACAGCATTACTCAAGCCTTGACCAAGCGAACCCGTTGCAACATCAACAAAAGCTAGACGCTAAATTATAGAAAAATTACATTAGAAAGCACTTGGTTACATTCCACGTCCCGAGCCGCATAGCACCACCACCACCACCACCACCACCACCATCACCCCCTACACGTGGTGCCACCATTGCCCCTCCTCATTCTGGCATTCACCTCCTTACCACTGGACTAACAGATGTGTCGCTAGACTTGGCCTCACTTACAGTTCTTTGGGCACCACAACCATTCTCTCCCAGCTAGCGTTGCGCCTTTTACTGCTGTAGGCCATTTGGGTAGATGCGAATGCTCGAAGGAGCCAATTGAATGAGTCAATGTGGCCGGCTCACGCATTCCTTCCACCCTGATGGCAGACGCAGTTCGACGCAACTGGAGACAGGCTGGAGGGCAGCTGCAGGCTTGTCATTCGATTGCCCGGTGGCAACCGCACTCCTCTCTCGTCGATACACACTCGCATCAACCTGCGTCGCCATCAATGTCACGCCGCCACACCTAGCCGATCGTGCATCTAGGACACGTGAACTGCACTCCCGCCAGCCGATAGCCCACAGCACTGCTCCAGCCTCACTGTGTCTACACTCCAGTGCCCATTGTCGTCCATCCAATCCTGGATGGGCCATTCTCCATGCTTACCCTATTCACTTCCTCCAGCTACTGTTATATTTTTTTTATCGACTTCCAGTTTTTGTTTATCTACTGGCCTATTTACTCGTTGTAATGCGATAGTTTCCGTATTTGCTTATCTTGGATTTATATCGCTTTCTGGTCGTCATCTATATCTGATTCAACTAATTATCAGATTTATATTTTTATCTCTTTTTAAATTCTAATATATATTCCTGATCTATTAGCAGGCTTTTTTAAAATTAAAGTAATATTTTTTCGAAATTCGTCTTCAATATCATGGTATTTCATTCTTACCTACGTACCCAGTTATCGAGCTTAAACAGGGTCGCATCATTTCTTTCTCTCGTTGGTATCCGATTTACTCTTTACACGTTGCTTTAGAAATTTTTGGTAGCTTTGTGGATCTAAAAATAGGATTCCATAGGGCCAGAATTTCATGATTTGTTCGACAAAAATTTTATTTTTTTAAAATATACCATTAAGAAATTTTCCCTAATTTGTAAGAAATGTTTGGAAAATCACTAAGAAAAAAAGCACTTTTAATTAATGAAATTTTTTGTGTTCTTTCTTTGTTAAAGAAATACAGAAACCTTTTTTCAAATTTGTTTAATAAAGCCATATGCATATTGTTTTTCTGAGCCCGCGTAGCGAACCTGGGTTAGTTTTAGTCTTCGTTCTCGAATTCATTTCGTTTTTCACTTTCGGTTTTGGTTGTATTGTCGGGATGAATTTAATTTGTTGCATTCAGAAGCCACTCACTCTCCATGTATGTCTTCATTATTCCTCGATTGTGCCACTTCGGTAAAATGTGCTTATTTTCAGTTAAATCGCAAAATGGCTGGATGTTATCTTTTTTTGCTGGTTCTAATGTTAATCTAAAGTTATATGGCTTAGTCCTCTGTCTTGATGTCGTTTAGCTTATTCATGCTGATTTTGTTATATAGCAAAGACGCCTTTTATGGTACGGTTGATACCTCAATGCTTTTGATTCTCCAGCTCTTCATCCACCTTAATGCTTAATCAAATGGTTACCTCTCAGTTGTATTTTTGCCTTTTTTAGATATGGATGTTCGTGTTCGATTGCGAACTTGGTTGGAGAGTAGGCTAAATGAAGGCTGGATTGAAGGTCTTTGTTGGCTTGATCAAGAGAAAGGTATTTTTCGCATTCCGTGGAAGCATCATAGCAAACACACTTGGACTGAGCAAGATGCTGCTATTTTTAAAGACTGGGCGGTAGTTACGGGACGTTTTCGTGAAGGTATAGATGAACCCGACTGGCCAATGTGGAAAACTCGCCTCCGTTGTGCACTTAACAAAGCCCCAGACATACAGGAGGTGAAACAGCGGCATAACCTTCATTGTGATGAGCCCTTCAAGGTTTACCGCTTTATCAGCAAGACGGAATCACTATGGCGTGCGAATGCCACGCGGAATGCCAGCATGATATTTGATGGTGTACCTGCTACTATGACTTCCTTTCCAAGTGCATTTAACTTGAGACATCTAACAGCTCCTAACGGTTCGAACACCTTAATTTTTAGTGGTGTTCAACCTAGGCGTCCTGCGATTTTGGTCGGCCGCCTATCCTCATTAGCCAGAAATGTCAGTACCCCGTATCCTACCTCTCGTTCCGCACCGTTGACTCTTTTCCGTCGACAAAATCAGTTTTTCATTAAGAAGCTCAGTCTACGGTCATTGCAGTCTTCATCTGTTCAAGTACAATCTGCTCCGACGGTTATTCTCCCACAACATCTGAAGCCATCGAACTCTGGCCCGCTTGATCCCCTTGATGTTGGCGCCTATCAAGAAGTTCTCTCCTCACCTCCCCAAATTTCACGTACGCAACAAAATTCCTCGAGTTCTCCATCTGTTGCTTTCCTTCAACCTACGTTTTCGCCACTTCTTCCTGATATTATGGAACCCGAATTTCATCAACTTGGTGTACGCCTTCAGCATCTTCACTGCCGCTTGAAAGATGTGATTGTAACAAATCCAAACGGATGTTGTATTTACTTTAGTTGGTATGATGAGCACTTTTTATCCAAAACGCGGAATGGCATTTTGGATGGATTTTCAATTACAAGTTCCCCTGATCCAATAGAAGTAGTAATGACTCATGATGTTGCTGATGAACATCGACCCTTTGTTACAATGCTGCTTGAGAATATGGTTCAGGGCGTGATTCTCACAGCCGACTCTGGGAATGGAGATATCTACTTGAGGCGACTTTGTCGATGTGCTGCTTTCGTCTATTATTTTGATGAATCTTCTGGTGAATACGTGCTAGTGTCAAAGGTTGCTCGCCGTGATTGCGTCAGAATTTTTGACTACCAACAATTCATGACACACTTGGATTATTATCGATTGGGTCAGGGTCCCAAACCGCACTTTGAAGTCGTAATTGCCTTTGGTCAACAGTTGAAAGAGGAGCTTTCGTCTCGAAACCTTCTCATATGGTGTCGAGTTGCTAGCTGTAGAGCGTGGTTTCAGTATCAGAGGGTATGTTTAAATTGCTGCTCACGAAGTTTCTTCTTTTTGTGTATTTTTTGTGCTCGTTTGCTACAGGTCATTTCCGTGATGAGAACAGCGCAGAACTTCAGCTGCCATCACTCCCTCTCCTTATCCAATTCTTATGATTCTCAACATGGCGTACTTGTCGGTGATGCATTGCCCTCAGCTGTTTCAACAGAAGACACAGACGTCTCTGCCTCAGACGCGGTAGGTGGTGAGATATCTCTATATTCTCCTGCTGTATGCCCGAAACTCGAACCAGAGGAGGTAGAAGAGGAGGTAGTAATATCGACCTCAATCGGGGATGATGTCATTGGTGCCCCACCAGACGGCAACACTGTCATCACGGAGGCAATTGGTGAAGTAATAGAAATAGCTCAAGATGAGGGCCTTTTGAATAACCTTCCCGTCGACTAATCACCTTGTACATACCCAGATCCGGTGAATAATTTTCTCGTTATTGTTTTGTCATTATTAGTGGTAGGTGGACTATACATATTTTGAATGTTCTTTCAAGTAAAGCACTTTCATGAACGATCTTGTTGCTTTCATTCATTTTGAATTAACGCGCCATTGAGCTTAAATATAAGCTTCTATTTTAGGGAGGGGGAACCGCATACGCTTTGATTTTGTACGAAGCACCCCATTACTGGCGTCGTATTTGTGTTCATGCATTGGGTTTGAAACACTTGTAAAGAGAAAGCCAGCCGGAGCTTAGACTACTTGTCTGACTATTTGGCTAATCTTGGGATGATGCTTTGAGCTAATACACGCTGTTCAACTTTAAGCTCAAGGAGGTCTTGATCGCGTGAGCCTGCAGGTTTAGACGGTTCTTCTGACGAGTTTCACGCTTTGATTTGTAATTCAGGGCAGCACTGAGATTTCCATCAGTTACAAAACTTCTATCGAGCCTGCGCAATGCAGTGGGGTGGCTGCCGTTAGCCTCATCTCTAAACGGTAAACGGGACGGACTTTCCTGCTTGGGACGTGCTTGAAATATGGAAAAGTTGCGCTGTAGTTTATTGCAGATATTCCAAATTTGTAAAAAAATAGGTACAAGAATGGAGTCGCGAGGGCGTCTACTCTAGAGCTGGTGGTAAGTCGTGAATCTTTGAAATCCGCGGGAAGAGGGCCTTCTGAGCGCATTTTCGAAAGCTCCAGAAACTGTGTTGGCATTCGTAGGAAGTAGATCGTTCTTGAAGTCCGGTTCTGTATGTTGCGTTAGATGTAGTGGTAGCGGCAATAAGGGTCGGTCTCGCTGAATCTGTAGTTCAGTTTCTCTTCCGCAGACTTCTCGTCGTTGACGCGCGCGTCGGTTTTGAAACCAGATTTTTACCTATTATGTGTAATTAATAGAGAATAACGTCTTGTTTCATCAACCAGCAAAAAATTAATGCCCAGGCAAAAAATCTCGTCACGGATCCTGAATTTAGTCGTGGCCTGAGCATTAACTTGCCCTAGAAATGTGTATTTTCAACAATTTTTGGGACATGGTGGCTGAACTGAAATCCGTTTAAAAATCTTCCACTGTGGTAACTCCTTGTATAAAGGTGTGGTTTGTTCTTCCACTCTTGTCTCTGTCATTATCTACTTGAACTTGTTGAGCTAGTTGATATAGGACCAGGGAACCAAGGGTAAACTGACAATTTAATTCTCCTCGAAATTCATGTCTAAACTGACCTTATATGCATTGAAAGATTGTATAGACCAGGACAAATCATAAAATAGCAATTAAATCTGATTTATGGTCAGCTGCTTTGATATTGCAATGAGGAAATCGAGATGGCAATAATTTGTTTAATTTTGATGAGCTTACTCTGGTTTCGGTGACCTGGAGTTCCTTGGCCAATGTTGTCACTTCCTGACTAGAAAGGTAATTGGTTTGTCGAAATTTGGCTTCTAGTCCCTCCACCTGATTTCGTGTAAAAGGCACTCGAGGGCTCCGGCCGACCAGAGGATACTTAGGGAACTGCTGAAATTTTTCGGAAGAAGTCGGCACTTCCTCATCACTTTCCTTCCATTCTACTGGATGTGTTGTAAATAACGACAGGGACATTAAATTTACTAAGACCTTTAAATTAACAAAAATCGATGAAAGCACTTCGATCTAGTAAAAGTTCTGGTTCAAGTGCAAGTTTTATACAGTGTAGGAGGGATAACCACCCCTTACCCGTCTACAATATTGAGTTCAGAATCGCAAACAACATTAAAAACTATGGTCCTGTTCGGTTAGTAGGACATCGATACTTCAGTGTGTGCCTGCTTGTATGGACGTAATTGATTAAAGTGCACTTTAACTTAGCAATCCCAACTCAACAGTGGTCAATTAACTCCCATCCGAGTTCAGGAACAAATCACATCAGATTTTACAGTCATTTCATGAAAATTGATTGTCATTAGTTCGGTGCTCCTGGATCATAACGAGTAAAAGGCGTAAATGATCGGACGTAATGAGTTTGCCCACTTGAAGCATCGGAGAATTGAGGCCGTGCGGTGAAAGGAGCAGCGATATGTGGAACAATATCCTAATAACGCAATCGGCTTACGATTCATGGCATAGGCTTGGCCGGAATTGTTTCCAAGTGAGGTTTCGTGTTGAGGACCGGATAAAAAGTGCATAGTGGGATCTATGCTAAAAGGCTGATTGATTTCAGAGTTTGATGAGCAGTCGGTGGAGACATTGGAATTCTTCGGCGTCCAAGGACGTTCTAAGATTGCGTCGATGGTGAAGGCGGCCCTGCGTCGTCGGGCATCGCCCTCCAGAGAGCTGCTAGAGCACATCATAGAAACACGGGCGTAATTTCACTGACCCATTATGTTCATCCACATTGTCAGAACCAAATCTAGTAGCCAACCAATCGGATAATGGCGGTTGAGCCAATCGCTTAGCTGTATTTGGCAATGTTGTATGAGCCGATGTTGAGCAGTTCTTATCTGAAATGCCGAAGATAAGAAGTTGAACATTAACAATTCGGTTAATCTTTTGACCTCGGATCTAGTCCTTGTCTTACCAAGTTTCACCTTATTTTGTGAGACTGTAAACTTGTGCTTAGTAGTGTAATTTAAGTCTATTTATTTAAAAATCATTTAATCATATTCATATTCTCAACCAAATGCAGTTGTGATAATAAGATATTCTCGAATTATGATTCTCATATGAAAAGGTTATTTTTTAAAACTCTTGAGATTAAGAATGGATTTTAATGATTTTTACATTGATGAGCATTAATTGGCATTAATGAGAAACCTGGAATTAAGAATGGGGAATTTCTATCAGACTGAAAGTCGTAGACTCCTTCTGGACACTTGAATAATCTATAAATAAGCTTTTATTAGTCCGTGAGACGTGCTGAACTAGGTATCGTTGCGCAGCTTGATCATTCGATATCAGATGATCAGGTGAATTTGGAAAGGCGATTTTTCCTTGGCAAGGATTAATCTCATCTTTAACTACTGGGTCCTATGTACTGGAAGCGAGAGGGGTGAAGGAAATAGGCGAACTAGACCACAAAACATCTGTTCATGAGGTGTCGTTTTCTTATTCTCGGGCCGCTCGCGGCCCGGAAAGGTGAGTGGGGGAAGTCATGGTCTCGTCATACATTATTTAACAGGCGAGTTAGACGATCATGGATTCTGATTTTATATGCCATGGAAACTAGATCAAAGAGATTACGCTCTTAACTACAAGGAGTAATTAATAAAAAGCGTTGGTCTCTCCGCATCCCCGCTACGTGCAGCTGTTTTAGGAATTTTTGATGAATTAATCAATTTGAAAATATGCAACCTCCCATAGCAGTACCAGAAGTAAAAAGTTGGTGTAATTGTAAAGCTCATCAGACTAATAAACTTTAGCAGACCTTGACTGAGGATCGTGTTACAATTTGCAGCCCCTGTTAGAAAGTTTAATGCATTGACTAACAGCTGGGGAGGTTTTTAGGATCTGTAGGGAAACTTCACGTGGTTAGAAAGAGAACTGTACAGAACAATGAGAAATCAGCTTTACTATCAGTCTTTTCAGCCCTATTTCTCTTTTATTTTGTCTGCCGCATTCTTCTGAGCAGAAGGCGATTTTCAGTATTTTTTGTTGATAAAGTGGCTAAAATCTCATAAGTATTTTTGTCCATCCCTGGACCTTAAAATGCTATGAACCAACTTTTCAATGGTGAATTCAAAATGCCACCTCACAAGCCTTTTGTTGGATACTTTAACTGCAGGCTGAAACCCGGTTGTAAGAGGCTTCTCCTCCCTCATAAAAATTCACGGACCCCATAGGACAACCACAACTGGACTAGGACCTCTGAGCTTTCGCCATCGAAACAGAATTGAAGTGAAAAAGTTCTTATTTTGATTGATATGGCATGATTCAACGGGTGGAGCAGAGATCTATGCTCTTACTCATGGCGAACACACTTTACTGAAATATAAAGGCCCTTGGACTGAATTTGACCACCTCAAGTCCATGAATAGAAAAACAAAATCAATGAGGCGAAACACAGTTTCAGGTAGCATCCCAGTTCATTCTTATGTAGGGCTTTTGTTGCCTGCAGCGTAATTCGATGGCAATTTACTACGATAGACCAAAGAGAAATATCGAAATATAAACATGGGCACTCCCCAACTTTCATGGAGTAGAGCTCCACCAAACACTTGCGTCCAGAGCCAAATGTTGAGCTCTGACTTAAAAAGCTGACTTTTTGAAGGTAGGCGTTAGCGTCGCTTCAGCGACTTGGAAAACGAACTACAGAACATGTTCAGTGGGCAAATGAAACGGGCATGTTGTTTATTAACTTCAATGCAGCGAAGGATTAATTTAATAGAGGCACAAAAAATACGTGAAATTTGGCTCTCAGCTGAAAAAACGCAAGCAGTAAAGGATATGGAATGGTTTTGTGCTGAGAATGGCGTAATGCGTAATCATTGCCGCAACCTATAATGCCAAACGCCAACTTCAGCTTCATTAAAGAGCCCCCAGTCTGCACTTAAGGCCCGAAAATTTGAACGCATATCGAGACCGATTCTCAAAAACAGTCTTTCTAAAATAGTTTTGAGAGTGTCCAACTACGATAAACTCATCTCTGTCTTAAGTATTGTGAAAAAGCTCATGATAATGCTCAAACCGGTCCTGATTTCAGTTGTTGATCAACATTTCCCCAGACATAAAAGTCTCAGAGCCGCTTATCAAAGAAAGTGAGGGAAAGGATGGTGAAGTGAAACGAATGTCCGCTACAGGCATGAAAATGCTGACTTTATGAGAAAGGTCATTATACGCCAATGAATAAAAAGGTTCAGCTTTCAAAATCGACAAAAGAAGCGCGCTTAAGGTTTCATATCTTAAAATGTCAAGCATAATCCGACGCAACTCCAACCGATTTCTACACTTTTCATCCGACTGTTTTAGTTAATACTCTAGAGGTGGTAATAGAAAGCAAACACATTCTACTGAGCTGGCCCTGTAGAATCGAAAATTCACAAATTACAAAGGCGGCTTTTGGTAATATTACAGTTTTGTAAACCATATACTGGACTTTAATTACTAGAATAATCGGAAATTCGCTTTGATAGATAGATACCTTAATAATCCCGCTCTTCACTTACCTCACTAGTACGATCATGCCCTGTTTCGACCTTAGTAGACTGAATTCGTCCACGGTGATTCTTCAATCTTAATTAATTAAAGTCCTTTCTAGGAAATAAGATAGTCCAGAGATGATTCGTGGAGAGACCTCCTCTTTGAGACCTCTAAGTTATTTGGAGTTAGCTTGAATTCGTCGGATGCTGCAGTTAATATGAGAATAACAGGGGCAACAGAAAAGTTTAGTGCCTTCAAGGAAGTTCTTTAACTCATAAAGAGAAGCAGTTCATTAGAGGAATTTTTGCAGCAAAATCTTCATAACTCGTATCTCTAGGACCATTGTTAAAAGATAAGGAAGACCTACTGATCTTTATAACAGCTGAAAGCTTTTAAATCAAAGACTTATTGTTTACTCTCGAAATACTTGGAATATTGCATGTCAGCAGAGCTCTTCCCGTTTAAAGGAAATCCAAGACGAATATAACAGAAATTTTGTGGAGTTTTATTCGATGTCTACCTTATCCATCCACAAACTTTCCTCCATAGCCAACTCCATTGAAAAATGCTCAAAAATTAAACGAAGTCCTTCAACATTATCAAACACGGAGACAATCACGAAGACTTCAGCATTCTCTACCTGCTTCTTGGCCGCTTCTGTGAGAAAGGGGATAAGCAATCGTCTACAATTCAAAAATTACTTTCCGAAGTATAGCTTTAGCATGATTCCCAATTTCCTCTGTAAATTGAGGCAAAAGTTTGTGACCGTTGAAGTGGAGAGTGATTATTTATTCTATAATTTGCCACCCTAGATGAACGTACTCTCTTGATCCAAGTCGATGATAGTACTATCAATGTCTCATTATTCTTAACTTTTCAGACCTGCTGTTAACGCAGTTATAAGTTATAAGGAAAGGCTTCTCCTTAGAGGTGATTAGTTTCGAAGGCAAAATGAGAAAAGTACACTGCAATGTTCAGACTCTTCCTACTGTCGACTGCTGCTGTTGTCGTTGACCTCTCGTTATAGTATTTTTTAGCTCAATTTGTGAGCAAACTTTCGGCGACCGTGTTGGCCAGGCTTTGGGGTCTCTAATGGACACTTAGGCGGTAGACCTCCGCATTTGGTCATCACTTTCCATCGTCCACAAAACGCTCTTATCCTTAGCAACTCCTGAGGGAACAAATGTTAATATAGAAGAACATCGAACAATGTTCAGATAAAATAGTGGAATTATAGCGAGAAACATGAAACTGAAGGCACTGCCTTTACTTGACGACTGCATTTATATTGGTTAAATGCAAGTTATAAGTTTAATCATAGGATATATTCCTTACTACTGAAATCTATGTTTCAGTGGAAGAAGATTAGAGGGAGTTTCATATTTGATGAATTTGAACTCTTCAGGACAGATTTTGAGCAATTCAAGTAACGGTACTGAACTTAAATCGAGCATTCAGCCCCTTATGGGTAGTTGGCTGTCAGGTCACAGGATACTCCCCTCTTATTAATTTTCATTTTTATCTACTCATCAATAGAATTTATTAATGAGTTGACCGTTCCAACTCACTAGGCCAAACAGGCGATCAGTTTATGCATAATTATTTAGACGGATTTTATGCGCTTTGAGCGAGATTTGAAATGTTAAGTCACATTGTGAATATTCACGAACATTGGGATATTAGCTGATGGCTAGATCACCATTCGAAATCAGGCTTCCAAATAAACCACAGGTTGAAAATTTATCGAAGAAACTTTACAACTTAACTGTATTCTCCCTAATTAACACACTCCTTAAGGAGTTTCAGGATGAAAAAAATGTCCAATCACGTATAACTGAACTGTTAATTTACGTATCCACCAACCTGCCCATACAAAGCTCTCTATTAAATCGTTTGCCTGGAAAGTGAGCTGTACCACCAGTTTAGTTTGCATAAGGTGCGGAACGACTTTCCAAGTTGCCACTCCAGTGACCACTAAGTGTCGCACCAAGGGTTGATAGCAAAAAGAATGAGTGAAAATTGTAACAAAACTTTTATCACACCCTTGATCTCACACCCTTCAGCTAAAAGCTGGAATCCTTACATAATAAAGTGATGTGTCAAATGATACACGCAGTGCCAAAAGTCAAAATAGAACTCCTATGCAGTGCTATATCTAGCATGTTCTGTGAATGTCTATATAAGCATGTTGAATGAAATACCGCTACGTAAAAAAGATCCAAATCAAGGACTGCCAGTGCTCCGAATACGAGCCGATTGATCCAGAATACAGGAAAACTTTATAATTGCCATTTTGGCTAGAATTCGCAATTCTGTCTTCAAGGCAGGGAAACAAAATAATTAGATCAAAATCCACTACCAAATTCAGCAGTGAATGTTCAACAGCAAAAATGAGCCTTCCCTCATGTTGGTTCAGGTTACCTGACAAGGTGAAATAAAACACCTATTTATTTCTACCAGTAGCATACTTATTAAATACGCAATTTCAAGTTTAATGGCTTTCCTCCGTCGTCTGAAATGGGAGAAATCATTACAAGGGTTATATGTCAAAGAGCGAGCGTGCTCTTGGCTTAAGCAATGAATTCCTTTATTCATACCATCAACGTGTTCCTAGAGAATCAAAAAAAGAATTAAAAACAACTTTTCAGAACCGTACGTCACCTTTATATTTTTGTAGGAACGAAGGCCCATTCCGTTAGTTTTCACGTTAAAGCAGCATAAACTGACACAAATCCCAGTGATCGCTTGTTTTAGTAGCTGTATGCAATAAATGAGTCAATAAGGAAACGATAACAACAAAGAGACAATATAGAGCAACTTTAACACTAATTTCAACTTCTTTTTCATACTCAGTGCTTTCTTCCAGGTGGGTTTCATATTATTCGGTGGGTTCTCGGACGCGCTGAATGACTGCAAAGACTCACATCTGGGGCCACCTACCAGAGTTTACTTGCGTGTCAACCCTCAATCATCATAAGACGAAGTAAAAGCTTATGCAAAGAGAGTCTGAAGGCACAGATATTCAGTGGTTATTTCCAGCAATAGCATATCGGCATCAGTGATGGCAAAGACAACTCAGATTAAGTACCACTGCAGCTTTAAGCTAAGGTGTAGAAAATATAACCCGCTTAACAAACGACTATAGATGAACGGGAAAAGAATACAAGAAAAAAAGCTGAAATGTTGTAGTACTGAAAAGTCGAAAAAGTGCTGCAATGCTGCAATGTGTGAATTAATATGTGCAACCTACGACACGGATGTCTGCTTCTGACCTGCTCTCGAAACTTCGTTTGAGGCTTATATGTATCGACTAGCGATTTCAATAACGTAGACCTGTAAATTGTACGTCGAGTAATGGCATTAGAACGACCAAAATCACAGGCAGCCAAGATAGCTGAGAACAACTGTAGACGATCGACAAAGACCACGAAATTTCCGCTTGAAAAGCGTAATTAATATATTGATAAGACGAACTATCACTATTAGTTAGTCTAAGACATGTCTATATCGCATGATTTTCGCCATCATAACTAATAGGTTAAATAAAAAAGATCTGCCACCCGAAATTCCCGTTTCCATCTAAAACAAAATGGTCCCTTTGTTACGAGAACAGGTTTTATTGCCTGAAAGCAGTTCTGTGCACAATGTGAAACAAAGTTCAAAGTCCAGCGACTTCCTCGAGCTCCACCACTAAACTGCATTGACGAGGACGAAGTTCGCGAAGCCATCGTTGATTCGATGTGTTGGAAGTTTCACCAGCTGTCTATGGGACACTTCTTCCATCCCCTTTCACCGAAACCACCGCATATCCAGAACCGGATCTTCGTGAACCAAGGTTTGTAAACTTGTGAACGACTGTACTACACTAATGCAACTAACTTATACATGCACTGCCTTTTCTACCAAAACAAAAGATACCTAGCTGAATGGGCAACTTATGTGTATAATTTATTCAAACGCTGAAAGGTTATATAAAAGATGAACTGCTCTTTTGGAGACATTTAAAAAACACCACATGGCTTGGAGCTCATTCATATGTGCGAGTAAAGTGAAGTTGCCATAAAAGTTGAGCTGAAAATAAAAACAAATATAAATGCACAAGGAGCGGGTTCACCTCAGGTAGTATCTTGATAAACCTGCATACTAGCGTTTTACCGGACTCAGGTAAGTAATTTGAGCATTTTAGCGGAACTATCAGCTGTTGCGGTGAATAGGAATATTCGAAATGTCATTCACTGGCTCAATTACTCTCGAAGGTTTGAGTGGGTGAGCAAAGAAAAGCCTTGCTGCAAAGTAGAAAATCCGTCTTCAAAAATAGGGATTTTACTACAAAATGTAGCTTGAATGAGACGGAACATTCGTGAAAGATACGGTAGCCTGATTTACTCTCTTAAGCTTAAATAAATAGGCAGCCAAATCACGTTTCAGTACCGTTGGGATAAAGACAAAACACTGATTTGGTATCTATAACTTTTTATGTCTGCTTTGTGCTCAATATTGTCGCCAATCACTACTTCGGCTTAACCTCTAGGGTACATAGTGTCGAGAATGGATGAGGTGCTACTACGAAGTGGAAATGCTACCTGTACGGCGAAGCCATGCCAGAGAGGCTATCAGAAAATTGAAGACGTTGATAAAAGATTTTGAACGCTTTCTGCGTTAACTGTTGTAAAAGCTATTTGTACTTCTGTTGTACCCTTAATAAGTCTTTGCGACTTGTCCAATTAGGTGGGGAGTAAATGAAAAATGAAAATGAAAAACGAGTTACGGAGTTTGCCGAAGTGATTGAATGGCAGATCTTTGGCGGATAACTATAACTGTCGGGTAGTTGAGCATTTCTTTATGAAGAAGCAAAAGAGTCTACACTTCACTATTTGCCTTTTACTATATTATGATGGTTCGAAGCCACAAAATCGAGAACTGAAATTCCCTGTTAAGAAAGATTTGAATCGCTAATTCATAAGGTGAGAAAGACTATACTCATTGAAGAACCGTTAGATAAGAAGGCACTGAAACCAAAAGTTACCCATTTAGAATAAAAGATGAGCACAAACATTCGAATATTTGCAAATGTGATCGTGCATGGAAAGTATCATTGTCATTGACGGAGGGAAGACATTTGTCCTTCCTGTTCTTGTCCTCCCTGTGTGGACGGCAAGTTTTCCAGTAAATACAAAGACACTCAGAAACCAAGCCTTCTAGCTGAGTCAGTGGGTGAACCTTTTATAAAGCCCTTTTTGTGATGACTTCCCAGGATCACACTTCTCAGTTATATTTTTAAAAGCTGAAAAGCACCAGAATTCTGCCAAACTGAGAACCTTTATTGAGAAACAGTGAGCAAGGCTGTGGTGAACATTAGAACTTACGTTTAGGATAGTTGAAAGGAAAATTTGATTTTTGCTTGTTTTTTGCTCTTATGCATCCACACTGCTTTTGTTCAAACCGTTTTCGTGTTACAATTGCGTAATAGGGCTTCAAAATTAAGGGTAAGAATGCAATTATGTACGGATTACCAACTCATTGTATCGCACTGTCCACTCTTCACTACCATTTGCGACTTTTGATACCATTCGATTTCAGCAAAACCGAAAGCAGTTGACCTTTCTTTAGAGCGCTGCCGAACATCTCTTTGCAAGAAGAAAACTTCCTCTTGGCTCTAAAGCATCACTTTAGGGTATTTACGCATGTTCAGATTATTGTGTTGGATATTCCGTGAGATTTGGAGATTGAAATCTTTGGAATGAAATGGAAAACTTATATGAAATCCTTATCCGCGGTATAATACATTTGAGTTCACACGACTGAGAGTGCTTGTTTAGTTAATACTGTGGTTGCTCAGATTCTAGGTCTTCGATCTGGAACAACAGACTGAAGCTGAGCCTTTCCCTATAAAATCAAGGAGGAATAAAAATCTGAAGTAAATAAGTTCTGCCCTTAATCCCTTAATTTGGTAGAGATTTATTACTTGACCATCAACCTACTCAGGGAGGTTTGGGGTTTGTCCTTCTCAGTATCTGTGAAATAATTGGTATGGGTTGTCATCCAAGAGATTTCCTCCTCACGTGAAAACCTCTAAATACATGTTAATTGGTCCTCTTTTGATTAGGAGACTTGACCCGTTGAATCCAATGAAGGCTAAGGAGAGAGTTCAATACAAACGCCTTGTTCACTGTAATAAGAGATTTGAAAGCGAGAAGCCCCAGAATATCAAAAATCGGACGTCTCGAGTAGAATACGACTTCAAGTAATAATATTGTCAAGATATTTTAAGTTGACCGCTGAAGTTGAACTCAATGTCATGACAATTCTATGATTTTCTCAACTGAAAAGCGGCAAACCAACTACCCCTTAATAAGGTATTACCTCCACTATTGATCATTAAGGATAGGGAGCAAAAGCGTAAAAATTAAAAATAGGGGTTGGACAATTAAACCCAAGTTCATTTCAGTTCGTTCCCCCTTCTACCTGCCCTGATCAGCAAGTCTTTCCCAGCATATGGCCCTCCCAATGATTGGTTAGCAGCTCCATCTTCGAACAACTATCTTGTCTTCAAGATGCATCTTCTATGTCGCCTCCCTACGCATAGATTGTCTTCAAGCTCATAGAACCGGTACCCTTTTAATCAAGGACTACTACGGATTACATGCTCAAGAGATGAATGACCGGCAGTTTAAAACCCTACCTACAGCAGTTATTAGACACCAACTCCTGAGGATGGCATTAACATCTCAGGTGAAAAAGCATACTAAGCTTGATCTCCCAAGACTCCTAAGATGTCTGATAGATTCTGGTATCCCCGACGGATAAATACCCTCGATTCACTTTTAATTATGTACTTCAGCAATCAACGGTATTTCCCTAGTACCACCTTATAACTGAAATTTCATCATTAAATTTCTTACAAATATAAATTCGTAATTCACTTAGATCTTCGCAATATTTGTGGATCTTGAAAACGAATCGAGCGAATAATCCGCCATGGCAACCTGCGAATTTGCCTAATCTACGATTGCACTCAAATGCATATTACTCAAAGATGGTTAGTGTATGGAGGACAAAGGAGAGTTATGACCACATGTCTAGAGAGTTGTGGCGCTAGGTGAAGAGAGACAATTTCAAAACAAAGTGCTCTCATCTCTGTGGATCTCCAAAATTTGCCACTATACTGAACTCTGGACAATAGAGAACTCGCAAATTTACCTGCCCCACATACGTGTCTGATAAGGGGGAACGGACAGACAAAATCGAATAAAATGATAAGCCCTTAGGTATCGAAATAAATTTAGTTTTCTGGATAAAAGTAGGACGCGCGCAGTTCAGAGGACTTCTGATGAGAAGGACACGGATAAACTAAAATGAATACCTCTAAGCGAGACGTGTATGCTGTGAATCTGGAAATCAAAGTGACATTAACACATTTCGGATGGTTCGACGCACCCTCAACAAAACTTATGCCCATCCACGCCGAATAGAAAACCACCCAGCTGGGGGGAGCAAAGGAAGGGATTAAAAAACGCAACCCCGTAATTACACGCATTTATATTATTTTCTTCAGCTAATGCTGGCGAAAATCATTCAAGCCATTTGGGTCTTCAAAATAACAAACTTAGCAGATTGAGCGGTTGAGAGAAATACTAACTACATTAAAAAATGATACCGATTCAGCATGCTAATTAAAGTGCGTCTCGGATCGCCATTTGTCACCAGCACCAAGCGCCTTATCAGCAGAACAACCGACGATGGAGGATACGCCAGTTTCAGCTTTGGATGATTCGGTTGTTGCTGTTGAGGAACTTTTTAATGTGGCTGCATCATAATGTGTCAACTGAAAGGGGCTCATACGACAGATACTGGACTCACCGATGTGCGAGTGAGTTTCGGTGAGGGTTACAGGAAAGTGAGGGATTTGTTGCAATGTGGCATGACTAACAGTTACTGATGTGCTGTTGGCGAATGTGGTCACGTTAGGTACTTGCCGCTGGTGATCGGATTTTGTTGCAACTTCCTCCTTGCCATGGGTCCTCGGAGTTCGCCTTCGCAACCACTCATGGCGGAAAGCCTCGCGAGGAGTAATGCGGTCCTCGGGCATCCACTGAAGACATTTTGAGAGAAAATCAAGAAAGACGGGCTCATCAAGTCCCTTGAGTGACGATTTAAGCGTTTTGGCTCCTGGAATGTCACGCATTTTACCCCGTTTAGTCTTGTGCGGACGAAGAAATACGTTATTATTGTCATCGATTTCCATGCAGTAACGAGGACAACCATATGTTGTCGAGAAAAAGTGTTTCATCCGTCGACTTTGTTCAAGTAGCTTCTCTGGGGGCATTCCCAACACTTCTAGTATACAAGCCAATTGGTCACTTTCATCTTCGCCGGGAAAAATCGGCGAGCCTATAAAATCAAAAAAACTTGACTTTTGATTTTGAAGACCCTCCATAAGATAAAAATATAGATTTTATTTCAAAGGGTTCCTTGAGACCAAAAAAACGCAGTTCATTTGACTATTGATAGAATGACCAGACAAAGCGCCCTGTTGTGCTCTTCTAAAAGGATCTATCCAAAGAATCTGTTATATAAATTATCACAACTTAGTTCTCTCTTCCATCAAAACTCAACCGGAATCTAGTACTTACGCAAATGATCACATGAACGTTAATAATCCCAAAATAGCCGTGTCTTTTATGCGTTGCTTCTTTTAGCTTTTTTCCACTAAAGCAGGGTGATAACGTATTCATAAAGTTTTTCCATCCAAAAATTATTTATTTTAACGCATGGGTAGCTGAAACAACATGCTTATTGAATGCTCTCAAGGTAATTACCCTGTTGTAAAAATCATTCAATTAGACCAGATAGAACAAGTGAAATAACACTGATATTCTCCGTAACTGAAATGCTACAAACTCTGCAACAACTACCAAAAGAACACCCCCATAACGATTGCTGTGTGTTTCTTAGAAGCTGTAAACGCAACCACAACCAGAAAACTTTAATTTCAAAGAAGGCTTTCGGCATACCAGTAAGTAGCTCTGCCAGAATACATCCGAAGCTCCACATGTCTATAGAGGAGTTATATTTGCATCCAAGAATCACTTCAGGCGCCCGATAGAATCTAGACTGAATGTAAGTGTAAATGCTTTGACCCTCAAAGCAACTGGAACCGAAGTCGATCACCTTGATGCCACTTCGCCCCTGCTGCTTTAGCAGAATGTTCTCCGGTTTGAGATCGCAATGGATGACCTTATTTCGACGCAGCATATCAAGACATACGAGGATGGAGTGCGCAAACTTTCGCACAAGGGGAAGAGGAAATCCTCTGAAATCGTTTCGCTTAATCAGTTCGTACAGATTAATGCTGAGAAGCTCAAAAGTCATACAGACGTGATCGCGAAATGTGAAATGCTCTAGTATGTGGACTACATTCCGACTATTATCCTTATCTTGGTCTCGAAGCAATTCTAAAATACGAATTTCTTCAGCTGCTTGTTTAGTGAAGCGACGTTCGTTACGCACCATCTTCAATCCGACAAAAGTGTTAGTTTTGTGGTCGAATGCCTTCACTACCTGACCAAAACTTCCTTTTCCAAGAACTTTAATTACTTCAAATCGATAAGCAATGTGATCATGAGCAGCATGTATGTAAGAACCATTCTCATCATCAAAACCGAAGTTTGGACCACTTGAATGGCGCTTGGTGGAACTATTGCCAACGAAGTAAATGCAAGGGTAATTAAGAATTTCGGCCAGTTCATAGGGCGTAAGTTTGTCCTTGTATTGCTGAATCGCTAATTGCGGTGTGATTCCTACCGAAGAAATGTGTTCCGGATTCTTACCGATGACTGGAATGCTGCAAGGAGGGTAATTAAGATTTGGTTGGTGGTTATTAAAGTTGTTTAATTCATTTTCAGCACGTTTCCATAACCCGTTAGGATTCTTTTGACTTGACGTTGTATCAAATGAATCAAGTCCACTTTTTATCAATGCACCAACAGAACCTTGCTTTTGAATGACTAGTTTTCCGACAAGACCACTTTTGGTACAGTATGAATTAATGAAAGCCACGGTTTGTTTAGCCTTCGTGGCTGAGACATTACTAGAAACTCTGCGAACGCGGTCAATATGCGTTTGAGAGTGTGAGGATCGTTGGGTGCTTAACGGTTTAGTGAAAGGCAAAGTTCCACACGGAGCTGAAATTTGCCTTTCGCCTACTTTGATTGACCCTATGGACATTTTTGCACCTAAAAATATAAAGTGAACTTTTCAAAATACAAGGAAATTTATATGTTGGAAGGAACCAAAGCTTACTTGAAGATTTAAAAATTAACAATGAAATTTTGTCCGACGAGTTAATCTGGAATGCGTCGGAAGGAGCTCATATAATTCAACGGGGAGATCCAACAGAATGATCTGGATCCAAGCTTCTGGACTTCAATCAATTAGCTTCGTATCTCATTAGGATTAATACTAAAAGTAAATGTGTCACAATAAAATATCCCAATTCGCCCGAAAACCTTGGTTTTACAGCTTATTAGCTAATCAGCGAGGTGGCAATGGTTTTTAATCCAAACTAACATCATTGAGATGCATATAAGATTATAAGATTTAGTAAACTGAAAAGTCGTTTATAACGATAATAAGCAACTTAATTGAAAAAAATTAGCCAGCCCAATATGGACTAATAGCCGTCACTCAAAAGCGGATGTTTCTTATGTATTGGGATAATTAATAATTAATTAATTAATAATTAGTAAAATTTGTGGAATACCAAGTGCAATGTTCCTTCTCTAGTTAACGTCTAAATAACCAAGATCTGGGTCTCGATAAAAAAACATCGGGTAAAGTTCATCCTATTATCAAATACTTAGGTGCAAATTTAGAGAGATTTATTCACGCACATGTACGCGAATGTGCGTAAGTAGAATCAGGCGCTTCGTGAGATAGCAACACTGGCGTTATTATAAGGTCATAGGTGAATCAAACGAAGAATAACTTAAAATGAGGTTTTATTTCTTTATCAACCATATTAGAAGTAAAGTTGTGTTGAAGAGTTTCATTAAAAACCAACGAACAGAAATCATTTAAAGGGGGAAGAAATATCAGGCGTTGTTGTCTTGGATAAACTGACTGGATTTACGGCAAATTCAAACAGAGGCCAATCCATATTAAAAATCAACAATTAATCAATCTTCTAGGCCATATATTGGTAGAAAAGTTCCAGTCCTCTTCGATTTTATGTAATGTTAGGGTCTCCGTTGCTTCCATACATTTAACATTGCTGCCCAGGGTTTGAGTTCAGCTTCCACCTAATAAGCTCAATTATCAAAATTTCTAAAGCATTTATTCTATGATTTCTTCCTAATAATATTAGTAAAAATGCTAAATATGGCTTGCAGATGATCCTCTGGAGTAAATCATTTGTCTCTGGCTGTCTAAAAAGCCCAGACGTTTCTGCAAGTTCGAACAAAATAAATGAAAAAGAAGTTTAGATTCATTAAGTGTGAAAACAAATTTCATTTTTTTGATTTCAGGCTGTTGCTCAAAATCATTGAGCAGTACCGAGGGTTGCCAGAAATTTGTGTTCTAGAGATTCTTCCGATCTTTGTATCTCTCTTTCATAATAATCTGGTTGAGTTTCTCTTTTGTTTGGCTTTTATCAAAAATATGACACAGCCATTCTCTGAACAACTTTCCCCTCTAACATTCTACTCTCTTTGGCTAAGATGGGTCTTAAGATCTAGATAAATTGCAACACAGTCATCAAAGAAATCAAAGGGTATTGATTTGATTAGAAAAGCTATAACCCCTCCCACTGCAATAAAATGGACTACTTGAAAGTCAAGACCGTATTTAATCGAGAAATCGCAGGACAAGTTTTACATAATCGACAAATAAGTTCAATTAATGCGATATATCTGAGAGCCTCTTTGCGTTGACTCCAAAGGCACGAAGATACATTCTGAATTGAGATAACTTAGCTGATGTTATAACACTAAAGGAACATTTTGTCAATCTAATCGGTTTAGATTGGATCAAAGAATTCGATATCCTGTACTCATAAGCGAAATCTAAAAGCAAAAATGGTTTGCGGTGCACGTGTATAATTTTACAACTATCCGGTGCGTCAAATAAACACATTCATAGGTTATTGAAAAGAATTTCGCGTCAATCGTGGTGATTGTGCAGTATTGACGGATGTGGTAGGCAAAGCCTGGGAGCTATCACGGAACAAAGTGATTGAAATTAAGGGCTGGAGACTACGTACATTGGCGTGGCATGGATGACGGCAGTCGGATGCTCATCTGTGCCAGAGTGGATGCTTCTCTAACTCATTGTGATGGATACACATTTGGCGTGGCTGGAAATACTTCGGTTAATACAAATGAATCCGCCTAATACTGGTCCAGAAAATCGTTTCATTCCACGGAATGCAGTTCTGGTGCTGAATAGTTTCCATAGAAAAGCTAATCAAACCGTGGTGGAAACTTGTAATAACTTAAGGAGATTTTTCTTGAAACGAAGGAAGAGAGGATCATAGATGATTTGGCATCTTCAATAATGATGCTCGAGGTGGAAAGAAAAAAACTTTTCATGATACGATACTGCCAAAGTTGTAACCACCTAACTCGGACATTCAGCATTGATCCGCCATGTTGGCACACGCCTAGTCCTATATGCTGTCTACTTAACGCCTTCAAAACTGTATCCTGTTCTTCCTTTCTTAGGTCATATATAGTGGAGCTAAATCACTCAGCCATATTCCGAAGCTCAGAAAATGTCACTAACTCCACATAGTATTCTCAGTGACCTATATCGAATTAAGCCCGGTTATTGGTTAAACTTGTACGAACACTCCCAGATTCACATATGTTCTTTCCTTCTTGTAGACTCACTGCTACTGTACATGCAGACTTTTATTTTTATAAATTCGTATGCTCCCACAACGAAAACCAAATCCTGAACCCCGAGCTATTGTCACGTACACGCAAGTTGATCCATGAATTTGCATTAAAGGATTAGGTAATGGCATGGGATCCTCAGTTAAAGGAACGGGTAAATAAACACGACGGAAATCCGGGATGGAGGCAGGAGCCAAACGGGACGGTTGGCAGGATGATCATTCAAGAATGGAGTCTCGATAGAGGAGGGTACCAAAAGAGACTCATGAGCTAAAGGACCAATCTCTCAAACTCGACTAAGTCGCTTTTTAATCCCAGAACATCCAAATTGTAAGTGTTAGTATACCGATTACAGCCAAATAACGCACTGCGGAATTTGAATATGCCAGTAATCAACCCTCAAAACAATAGGAACAAATTAATCAGTTGACTTGATTCATTTTTTACCGAAAGCAAATGAAAAAAAAACAGATGCACGTCACAAGGGGAGTAATAACAATACAATCATAAGGTCATGGGACAAACTGACGTGAAAATAAGGTACATAAAGACAACAGTTACTACGATGGTATGGAAAGCTGAAGGAGGTCAAACATTTCACTGACATTAGTCATGTTTTAAATTGCTGCCACTTGATGTACATCATTACATGTTCCCTTCTCCCAGATGTGAAGAGTGGTCTGTAAGTAAGAAATACCAGATTTGATAATCCTTATTTTAAAGCAAAACAGAATTAGAGAATAACTTACCATCAGGAATATGACCAGGATATGGAGATTGAGGTGGGACACTGAAGGGTTTAGAATGGGGCGTCTGGACAGAAGTATAAGGTGACTGCCGTTGTTGTTGCTGCTGGGGCAAAGTTACTAGCTCGAAGGTGTTGGGGGCGTGGGATGGAACATTTTTAGAATACTCAACTTTGCATCCGGCTGGAGAAGAGTAGCCAATGGGGGCCGCAGAGTTAGGTGTTGGCTGTGGAACTCTTGAATACGAAGGCGGCAAGTAGCCGACATTGTATGATGAGGGTTGGCTTTCTGAAATTAAGTATTGTGCAGGGCAATCTGAATGAGCACTGACAGAAACTGGCAACACAGAAACTGAATTAGTGGACACCTCGATGGGGGATTGGTGATGAGATGTTGATTGCGGAGCATAGAATTGAGGGCTTTGCTTCGGCTGACCATGTAACTCAATCTGCGATGGAGATTGGTGATATCTATATTCCGAATCGTATTGTACTTGACCTTTGAAAAGAAATAAAAATTTTAAGCCGAGCGCTGCATGCACGAATGGGGCTGCATCAATAATCGATGCATCTTTTATTCAGTGAATATATTCACCTAACCAAATAACCAGCTAATTAGAAGTTGAGCAAGTCTCCAATTGGACCTAATTTTAACATTCGATGGCATTGTATTTATAACACCTGAATTACTCAGGCCCACAGGCCCCTATTGATTGTACAAAAATATTCCTGATGGGATAATGATCACGATCCCTCCTTCGAATCAGTGAAAGTAGACTTGAGTCTCACCTGACAAGGGATGCAAAGTTAATTGCTCTTGACTATGTTGAGATATTCTCCGGGAGAAGACCATCGGCTGCTGTGAGTGCTGTGGTTGTGCAGTCATTTCCCCGCCTACTTCAGATGCAGACATCGATTGCTCCTGCTGCTGGAGATGAGAATGTTGAGGAATAAATCGCAGTCTCTCTTTTACAGCTCCAGTCCCCACCCGACTAAAGATAACTGGAGGCTCAAAACCCGCCTCTTCGAGGGCAGTGGAGGACGTTGTCGGTGTCTTTGCCGGTGTCATGGCACGGCAAGGACTTCGCTGATGTAGAAAGATGAAAACAATTTAGCTTAAATCAAATGACGTGGTTTCTGAAATCTCGCAAGCTATGCCAACGCAATGATGAAAGTAGCTTATTATAAGATGACGAATTGTCTTCAATCCGAAACTTACATGAGGTGATTCAACAGCAGAGGCAGAGGAAGTGACTGTCTGAAAAGGTGGTGATGGCGGGACTTCGGGATGATTTGGTGGATGATGTCCTTCAGAAGATGTTGAAGAAGCGAGCAAAACGGGTGGCGAGCAGAGAGACGGCTGAACAGAAATATTACCGGGAGAGGCAACAACTGTTGGCGAGGAACCACCACCAATGCCACTAGAACGAGTAGGCTGTTGCTGTTGCTGCAAAGCAAAGCCAGACTCAAATGAAGGTGATGCGTGCGAGAATCCAGACTGTTGGTTTGAGGGAGGAGAGCCCGCAAAAAATGAAATAGGAACACCGGAGGTTGATGGTCGTATCTGCGACTGGTGCCGCTGTGGATAAGGATAAGGTGAACCCGTATATGAATAAACCTGCTGCTGTTGTGACTGTTGTTGATATATGCGCTGTAATAAAGAAAGAACGCTTAAACTAACAAAACGTTAGCAAGTGATGTGAACCAATTCTTGAGAAAGGGGTAAAAAATCGAGACTACCTGTGGAGTTTGTGGTGGGTTTTGTTGAGGCATTGTCAACACAGGGGGTTGAGACGGACTGAATGGCAAATTAGTTTGGCGTTTAAGCTCCGATTTTTGTGAAGTGGCAGCTGGAGCGGTTGACAACTTTTGCTGACTAACTTTCATAGCAAGGATTTCCCGCAATTTCTGTCGTTCTCTATCGCCGGGAGATGGGCCAGCAGATTGATGCAAAAGCGGTGCAGCTTGCACTGGCGTAGATGGTGGTAATGGTAATTGAGACGGAGAACTCACTAGACCAGATTGATGGTGGGAGAGACCGTGAACACCACTGAGGTGCTGAGCTATGGGTGTTGATGTCTACACAGAACATCCAAAAATCACCATAATAACATTTAGAGCCTTCAAATCGTTGACACAGCTGTGGTTATATTTTATGCCATGAAAAAAAAAAACGATCGAACACATTCAAGATCACTGTTACCAACATTTCGAATAAAACGATATATAGAAATGCACGAGGCTCACCTGATGCATTATCGAACTAGTGGCGTAATGCACCGAGGAAGCAGGCCGATTTGATTGCATGATATGTTGCTGCGAATGCTGGGGTTGCGGATGCTGATAATGCGTTTGCTGTTGATGCTGATGCATTATCTCCTGCTGCCTTTGTTGATGCTGCTGTTGCTGCTGATATATGAAATGCTGCTGAGCCGGGGACAGAGGAGAGTTATGGCTACCGCCTGGTGACCACCGAAGATGCTGTTGCGAGGGCGGCATAGGCGAGTTCGCACTATTGGCATTGTTCGAAGTAGGCCAAGCGGGAGGTGGTGGTGGTGGCGGTAAATATGGTCCTTGCTGTTGTGGTTGAACAGGAGTCGGGGGTGGATGACCCACCTGTAAAAGGGAATCATATTGCAACAGCCATAACTTACATTTTTCTCCTGATTCCACATGTGCGAAAAAAGGAACTCATTAAGTATTCGAGTGTGGCTAGGAGAGGCCTAAATAAATAGCACATTGTAATGACAAAGGAGAGCTTTCCAGAACGAAGCTACCAATCAACTATTCATAAGGTAAGATGATTACCATAGATTGATCAGGAGTGGAGGCTACGGGAGTGCTTGCGGAGGCATATGGCTGATTTTGAAAGGGAGAGGGAGTAGCAGGCGATGTAGATTCGGTAGAGTGAGACGGAGCAGGAGGCAAGGAGGTGGGCCCATCCCGCCGTTGCAAGCCTCCTGTACCGAGAAGAGAGCTGCTTGGCGAGAGGGAAGGCGAAGGCTGTGAGGCTGAAACAGAGGGCGGATCACGATGTACCTGCGACATATGTGCCTGGGACGGAAGTAGCACTGCGCTTTGAGGCTCCAGCTGCGACTGTTGCTCCTCCGATGTCGGCGACGGCTGTTTTTGAGAAATAGCCGGTGCTTCCATGGTAGTAACAACAATACTGTTTCCTACACCTTCTGGCGCCTAATATGAAAATGAAAGTGACCTCGCTTTAAGCAACTGGTCAAGTCATACATTCTTTAAGGCTCTCCGAATTTATGAAATTCTAGAATTTTAGTTTCCACTCGCTTTATTGTCTGCAAAATCTTCCCTCAAATTCAGAGCAAACAATACAAACCATATTGTACGATATGGATGAGCATTTTAAAGTTAAAGTTAAAAGATTGAAAATGAAACTCCACGAGGCAGTTTATTTGTGGCAACAACCACGCTCCGTTGTTTCTGATGCTGAAATCATATAATAACAACATACCAGCCCCAATGAATGCTGATCTATCTCTCCGGGAGTTACATATGCTGCCGCACCTGCTGGTCTTGGCAAGGGAGACTGGGAATCGACTTGTGAAGGGGATGGAAGATGCTGCTGCTGTTGCTGTACTACCTGATGAGGATAGTGAGGCGATGGCCTGAGCGGTTGCTGGAAGGTCGGTTGATGGCGCACAGCAGCTGGTGATTGTGCATAGCTGTGCATAATCGGCGTAGTGCTTCGGCCCTGTTCCATGCTACCAGTGACGCTACCTCCGGAACTGCGACCTCCACTGGGGGTACTTGGAGGCACGCATACGGAAGGTTGTGCATAAGAAGGAGAAACATGAGGAGAAAGGGGAGGGCAAAGGCCTCCACCAGTCTGCATCACAGAATGCTGGGAATGGCTGTGGGTTGATTGTATACTCGGACCAGTAGCACCACGAGGCGAAAGAGCATTGGAATTAGCCCGAAATTGTGTCTTGTTCGCCCGGGCTTGATTCTATTAGGCAAAATATATACTCCGCAATTTATAAGCTCGGAATTCGGAAGAACGTGAGCATTTTCGCAGCATTCTTATCCACTCCGGAGTTTGATCTCCAAAGGCATAAGCAAAGATTCGGTAACCAGTTCAAGTTAAATTCCGAATAGAATAAACACTGAGCACACAAACAAACCTTTGCATGAAAGATGGTGAACACTTACGACAAACTGAGAGCGATTCTCGGCTGGTAGGCGACGCCACAGTTTCTGTATTTCACGAAACCTTAAACGCATATCGGGACACTGTGCCTTAAGGTTGGGATGAATCATATTGGCGAAAAGCACAGGGGCAATAGTAGATCTGTCACCAAGGCGCTCTTCATCCTCCCACTTTTCAAAGTTGAGACGACGAGAACTGGCTGAACCTCCATTACTACCACTGGTTCCCGCCATTGTGAGGGCTCCTTCCAAAACTGGCGGCAACGGCGTTGATGGCGCTTGCAGTACTGAAGACACGATTTCCTCTGTTGGCAATTGTTGGCCACTACCAGGAGCGTTCAGTTGCATTTCCACGGGACGCCGAGGGCTTAAATCTGCAATGATGTGGATGCAAACTTGGCACATAAATAATCCCAAATGTCGAAACAGTGCTTGAATCGAACACAGTTTAATTACAATCATCGTTCGAATTTATTTTACCCACTTTGGAAATAGTGAACAGAGAATAAACACTGAGAGAATCTTACCCTGTCGTAACATAGTTTTAAGTTGCTGATTGGAAAGCACTCCCCCTTCAGTTGTTGTAGCAGCTACTTGTGTGGTGCCGTAGAGGTAGGGTGACTGTCGTGATTTCGATGAGGATCCAGCACCAGATGCAATTGCTGGCATGAGATTGGGTGCCACACCGCGATAAATTCCAGCAAACCGATGCTGCTGTTGCTGAGTCGGAGTCAAATAAGGCATTTGAGACTGGTACTGTGAAGGGTATCGTTGCAATTGCGCCTGCGGCCTCCAAATAGTCGCTGGTGGTGGCTGCGTCAGATGTCGTGAAGACCCTGGATACGGAGGTGGTGGAGGTGGTTGTTGATGTTGGGTTTCTGCCCTGACCCCAGAAGATCCCGATTGTTGCTGCTGCACAAAGAACTGTGCTCGTTGTGACAGCATTGCAGGACGTGAAGTAGGAATGTACTGAGGTGCTCGAGAAGAGTAAACAGGAACTGTCGATTGAGAGTCATTCTGAGTAGACGGAAATGTAGACTGCACTGAGACCTGGGATTGAACTACGGACTCTCCTTTAGGTTGTGGAGGCTGAGATAGTGGAGGTGGGGATGTGACATCAGATGAGAGACCCACACTCCCATTGCTTCCTCCGCCTCCACCACCTGAAGTTTCGTACTCAATTAACTGAGATTCAATATCAAGGGCGCTCAATTCGGGTAGAATCTGGGTCTCCGTTTGTGACTGTTGAATCGGAGTAGCAGGAGTTACAGCTTGATGGCGCTCTTGTGATCCGGGGGAAGAAATTCGCTGGCCTTCATCTGAGAACATGGAACGACTCTGTTGTTGATACACCACATCTGCCAACGAAGACTGTCAAAAAAGACCAAAATCAATAAATCGCCGTGTTGGTGACGATAAACTTATGTTTTCAATACAAAACGAACTCTGGAAGCCAAGTCCGACGTCTGTTTTTGGTCCTCTGCAATAACAAATGCGTGAGCTTGCTGTTGTGAGGTTGAGTCAACAAAGACATCCATCGCCAAAGAACCTTGCGAGCCAGGGAGTCGCTGCTTCACTGCTGAGGAATCAGCAACAGTGACGGAGGGCATAGGAATCGAACGGGTAGCCTCCGAGGTGGTTGGGAAACTACCGGCCAGTGTCAAAAAATCATCAACAAGCATATCATTTACGTCCTCTAGACTTGGTTCAGGATGACGTGAAGCGAGTTTTCCCTTCAAAATTGGTGACTGGAGAAGCCGTGGTTTATTGTCAGCACCCGCACCAGCTGAAGTTGATGGAGCACTAAATACTCCATCAACGTCTTCTCTGGTTTCTTCTTCAAAGCTATCCACGGTGCCCTCGTCCTCAACGCACTCCTCATCATCTAGAGGATCTTCGAATAAGTCGTCGACACTAGAGGCAACGACTGTGGTTCCACATGTCGCAGCACTAGCCGCAAAAGGCGATTCGCCAGGCCAAAGACTTGCTCGTATATTTAGACCCGCGGTAGGTGAAGTCAAACTGCTCCGAGGACTTGGAATCTTTGATGACTGAGATGAGCGATTCCAGTTATCAGTCTAAAATAAAAAGGTTAACAATGAGAAGTTAAGAATTAAAACACCAAATCACCGTTTTTTTAAAACTTCCAGCTTCTCCAAGTGGATAGTGTTCATTTGAAACCAAAGACAGAGAACGACCACCATTTCGACCCCCAATTAATGGTCCCGATACTGCTGCTGCCGCAGAAATGGATGATTTTCGCTTGCGTTTCTTGCCGGTCATTGCACCAGTACCTGTTGCTGTGCCAGTAGGGCTGGGGTCACTTGATGCTGATGTAAGCAGCTTCTCACTAAAGAAGGCCTGCATCAAGTAATCGGGATAAGTCTCTTCCAAGTCGGATTTCTTCTTATTCGATCGACGCTTCTTGTTTACCGGTGGAACTGTTGTCTCCCCCACTGCTGCCGCCAGTTGTGACTTCTTCGTCTATGGAAGAGAAAGTATGCGCAAGTGAATCTGATTACCAGGACATAATAAGACTAAAAATATTTTATTTAAATGAAACTGGCTACAAGGATGCGATAATATTTAACCAGGATAAATGCGCACAGTGTATTATACAACCCAGTGATTGAATAAAGCTTATCGAATTCAATGCCAGAGTCATAAAGCTATGAAGCGGCATCGGATGAAAATCCCGAACATTTATTTTCAGAAAATTATGGATCCAACTGCTCAAAGTGGAAAGTAACTAAAAAAGGGGGAGAAAAAAGGAAACGATAAGCATATTTAGCGACGATAACGATTTAGTGAGTCTAAAATAAGTTGAAGACAGATAGAGAAAGAGTGATGTTCGAGAGCACCCGATTATAATGGAAATAACTAACCTGGTGAATACGCGAAAGCTTGGCACGGAAGCCTCCCAAACCGAGGTTGTAGTGCCGTCGAGTGGCGCCAGTGCCTGCTTTAGCAGTCCTTTTGCAGGTTAAAGAGGCCTAAAACAGTAATGTATAAGAAATAAATAAGAGGAGAATCTAAAATGAAGTCGAATGACACGCACATTAGTCATGGGAATAGAGAGCGTGGAAAGCACAGGTGGATCAGTGGTGAAAAGGGAGCTCGTAGCAGCACCACTTGTAGTTGCAGTAGAGCCCGAATCACCGGTAGCTCCACCACCATGGACAGTGTCTTCCTCCGATATCACGCTTCGAGGTGATTTGGCCATCTCACCGTAGATCGCAGAGGTGAATTCGGAATCAGCGTCCGCACCGGAATGTTGGCTGATATCTTCATCAACCTACACTCGAAGTTAGCATAAAAAGTAGGTTGTAGTGCAATACTAAATGGTTCAGTAATATCCAGACTAAAAAATAGATATGCAAACTGTTTTGATAAGAGATCATTAAAGAGAATAGTAAATTTAGGGTTATCTAGAGAACTGAGGGGAGAGTGGTATAAGAAATGACTCATTCGATAACCATTATAATACTGCTCAAGAATCCTACATACTGAGGAATCAATAAAATACAGTCATCTATCATTTCAATTCAAATTGAAAATGAGTGTCTGGACACAATCGCATTGGAACTTAAATTGACCTTTCGATTTCGCGCTGCGAGCAATGTTTTAACAACGTGCCTACCGGAGTGTATACAGAAGGCGGGGCAGTATCCATAATTGAATGAGCGTCTGGTGTAGCTGTTGCAGAGGCTTGATTTTTTTGCCGTGAGGCAGCAGGGGGACGCTTTGGTTGGGTCTTAATCATCGCGTTTCGAACCGTGTTTAGACCATTTACAGTTAGCACAATTCCATGCATGTAGAACAGCCTGGAAAACAATTCAAGTAAGGATTAATTGATATGATTCGCAAACTAAGAGCATATTATTGCAAAATATACGAACGTGGGATCAGAAGGGTCCCGTTCATCGTCCGATCGTGCTGCTAAAGGACCAGAGGAACTTATTCCAACAGCTTTATCACCAAAACAACCATCAACACTTTCCGAACGCCATGTAGCAGGGAAGAGCACGGAGGCACCATGAGTCTTGCGAAACTCCAATAACTTAAATTTGAAGTAAATTAAAAGTAATAGACGAACCTGCTGATGATTCAGTCCATATTTAGATCCACACTCCCGACAGAGGTTGCAAGCATACCTTCCATCATCGGACACGAAATCCGCCTCGTCTTCCGTACGAATTTGATCACAACCTGCGTGTGACAAGCGCTCGCATTCTGAACACTTAATGAGAAGCTCTCCGTCGCGATAAGGAAGCGTACATGTTGGACATTTATCCAAAGAAGCACATGGACCGCAAAGAGTGTAGCTCTCACACCACTGACAGTTCTTACCAGGTGTTTTTCTCTCGCAGCGATAGCAAGAGACACAATTGTTGCATTTCCAAGATCCCTGATAGGCGGAAATACAAAAAAAAAAGAAGTCGAGGCGAAATGACCAACACCGTAGAACAAATCAAACAAAGATACAGAGAAAAGAGCACACACGGATATGGAAATCTGCGACACAGATAGTATCAAGCTACTCGGCTCAGCGAGTAGCGATTTACACCTATGTGGGGCCTATATAATTACGTCCTTTAAACCCTTACGCCGTCGCTTATAACAAAAGGAGCACGCACTTTGAGCTGATGCTACGTGTATCGGCGGTGATACCTACCTTTGGCACTTCTGCTAAAGGAGGATTGAGGCAAAAAGTGTGGTAGCTGATGTCGCAATCATCACAGAGAATCAGTTTGTCCTCATCTGTGGCCTGGCCGCAGATCTCACATATAGTGCATTCCAAGCAGCGCCAACCCTTCTCCCGCACCGTTCGACCTACGTGCCTCAAATCGCCGCAATAGCTGTGATAGGTCTGACCACATTGGGCACAAGGAATCAACGGACTAGCTTCTACACCGAATGAACCACAAGCTGTACACATATCCTGCTCCAAGGAAAAGCGATCATCTTTTCGCGCGATCAACACTGTAGTCGGATGATCATCCTTTTCATTGTTTCCCCCGGATTCGGTCTAAAGGAAGACAACAACAGTTTCAATGCACACAAGTGCTCAATTCGCAGCGAAAAGGAAAGACTGTACTGATACTTTAATAATTATGATCGGGAAAAAACAAAAAGCACATGTGAAGTGTGTCAACAAGCCTTTGTGCGACACTATCTTTTAATACCACAGACCGTGAATTCTGGACAATGTGAGACGTTCAGTCCGACTGCGTTTTATCTCGATCATGTGAGAATCGACCACTTATCAAGTTTACTCGTCTTCAGATATGGCAGCAGCAAATGCGAGGAAAAGCACTTAACGCCAATTACAACCTAATGTATTGAAATGATGCTGAAGTATTTCTTATACAATAAATAGCTATGACTCCAAATTTTCCAGAAAGTTATAAATTCAGCTATCAGTTTACATCAGTGTCGCAATTTCTGACAGAAAAACAACTCATGATTTCGATACAAAAGTCCAAATGGACATATTGATGCCGAAACAAACAATGTAAAACAAGAAAAGCTCGTAAAATCAACCAATCATAGGAAACAGATAAAACGAACGGTTAAAATTGCGTAATCTACGTTTGAGAATGGGTCTTGCAAATATATCTATGAATTCCCCAATAATAAAAATGCAATATAAGCGATTTCAGCAGAATGCACGAAACTTCTGGTAATTAAGAGAACGAGGACGTAGATTAGTAACTCCAGTAAGTCCCAATTCGTCTGATGATAGAACATGAATCGCATGCTGGTAAGATGAGTTCATTCCAGAAACACAATTCCAAGCAAACAGGCTCGATCGAATGGTTTCACTAGGATTCATCACCACGAGATGGACGTGGTTAAAAATCCAAAACCAGTGACCGCAAAAACTATGAAGGCAATTCTGCATAAAACTTGCACAAACTGATACTAAATTCATTAACATGGGATCGTGTCCAAATAAAACGAACTCCTATCATAAGTAGGCTGAAGTATTAATATGAACAGCAAAATTAGTTTAACAAACGCAAAACACAAAAGCCGATTATTGAAACAAATCGATAACAAGCACTTCACTCGAACTGCCCAACAGATTCTACCGTCAACGCAGCGGACAAGACGCATCTATGAAACATGAAGGCGCACAACAAAATGACTGTTATTGCGAAGAGAAGAACTAAAATGAACAATTAAACGAGCAAAGATAAATACATTATCGATGCCTGAGAGGCATCGCGCCTTTCTCTCGAAAATGCTTGGACGACCGCGCTTCTTGAAACGAAGTTTCAGAGTCAGTGGCTCATCATGACTCAAATGAAATGGCTCAAGTGTCACCAGTGAATATGCAGCAAACTGAGCAACATCCGAGCCTCCATCAATTGAATAATTCACAGATGGTCGTGGTAGAGTCATTCCGACAACCTCCTGAAAAAATATTCAATGTAAACACTTACAAAAAAGAGGAGACTTGTACCACTGACACAAGTATAAATACAAAAAGCAATAAGCTTACAACACCAAGCTTGCGACTCTTGGACCTCCGAGAACGGGTTCCGCTAATACTGATTGAACAAGACATTGGATTATTCAGCGCGCGCTTAGCAGTAGTCGTCTTGGCAGATTGCGGTGGCTTTGAAGGTAGTGGATACGAATTTGGGGTAGTTGGGATAGAAGTCTGTATAAGATGAGAAAATTTACTCTATTTTGCATGAATTAATGACAGCATAATCTTGAGAATGCCTCAAGATTTTTTACTCAGGTCATTCAAAGGCACTGCACTGTTTAGGAATTAGCAATAGTTTATTTCTCAAAAATTAGCGATTTCTTCAAAATTTGGAAAGCATGATTTAACCCAAGTGCAGTATAAGTTCGGACAAAAAAAAAATATTAGCAACGATATGAAAACAATTACTTAAAAAATAGAATTGATTACACCGATACACTTAACTTCAGAAAAGCCTACTTCAATAATGAGGTCTCAGAGCAAAAGGATATAATAGAAAAACACGTCACCATGAAGAGAGCTATATGTTGACATTAATCGAGTAACTTGAGATCCATCCGGTAAAAATAACACTCGAGAACTGACCAAACTCAGTCCATTTTGAAATTATATGATTTTGGTATTTTTTTATTCTGCGAAATTAATGACAAAACCGCACATGCGTTGAAGAAGTTCATCATTAAGGGAAAAGAATAAAAGTCGGAACAAGCATTGTCGTCGATGGGAATTGAAATCGATATAGTACAAATCTCAAACAGGCAACTTCTGAGAGGAGAGCACCTCATACAGTTTCTAATCAATAAACCAGCTTTGTCAAAACGAAATCACCACTCAAAATAACAGGAATGTAACTGCGAACACAATGAAGCCTGCATCAACAACCTAACTGGACAACGCTGACAATGTTTCCACGAAGTAACGATGTAATTATTTCGACAGGCTTCAAAGAAATTTATTAGACTACAAAAACGCTGAGAATTCCACCATCTACATAATATCTACCTTGGCAGGCTTGGATACCTCTGAACCGTCGGTTTTAAGTCGCTTTCTAGGTATTTCCACGATGCCCATAGAAGCAGACTTGGACTTCGTCAGACTGCCTGAAGGTCGACTCGCGGCTTTATGGGAGCGCATGCCCGAACTCATCGCCACTTTTTCACCACGAGGCGACTTGGGAGAAGCAGAGGTCAAAGAGACTCCTAGGACGTCCGCCCCACAAGGCGCTAATACGACCATCTGTTTGTCAGAATCACTAGATGTTGTAATGGAAGTGGAATCAATGTTGACAGATGCATCAGAGGGAATCTTATTTGGTAAAACGGAGGAGGAAATCGATGATTGTGAGATGAGAGTTGTGGTGAGTTGAGGGTCGTCTGCCAGCGAAGGGCTGGCACTGGCGATCACTGAACTAGCGTCACCCAGATCACTGCTACCCGCACCACCGACAAAGGGGCTTGTACGAAGACTAGCGGTTGCAGAAAGAGCCTGAGAATAAAGCAGAACAGATGACAGTCGCGTAACTAACACAATTTGAGTAGTAGTTTCGAGTTTATTTAGACCTAACAATCATAAAAATACCCTTAGCATACAAAACAGATAATGAGAACTATGAAAGCAGACAGAAATATTACACGGAATTACATACGTAATAACGAAATTACATACGTACCTCACTGGGAGTGGCGGAATCCCGATTTCTGCATGCAGGACAGAAGTACCTGCCACTATTACAACCACCCACAACGGCGGTGGTAACGGTCTGCGAGCTTGTCGTGTCCTCAACGCTATTTCCACCCAGTGCAGACGTGGTATTCGCTCCCATAGATGGGGAAGATGAATGCGGCGAGGAGAGTGCTGATTGACCCGCTGGATCACAGTCGTAATGTACCATTCGGCGACATCCGTCGCATCGTCGACCGGGCCAAGATGGAGAAGCCATCCCACCCGACTGCAAAGAGGAAACATTCCAATTTAAGACCAATTTATGACCATACTGCACAGATAATTCACGAGTATAAACCATTTAATTAATTTCAGGCAAGAGAGTTGGAATGGTAATGTTATTCTATAGCGGCTTCAGAATTGGCTAGTGGTACATTTAGCTCACAAGTCCATATTAAGGGTGAAAGTGTTGGATGAATAACCCGAAGTAAATAACAGTTAATAACAAGAAGAAACTCACAGAGACGCAGCAACGCCACGCACGTTCACAGACAACGCAACAGGCGGTCAAACGTTTCCGATTGTTGAAACAGCGATCGCAAAGGGTGTAGTTATGATACCAACGGATTAAAGTCCCCTTACAATAAAATATAAATTGAAACGGGGCCTTACTTGATCAGTTGCTTCGGTCTCTGTGGAAGCACTTAGTGCCTTTGCAAGTGAAAACTGACGCAGGCCGCAGTCGGTGCAAATCCGACAGCGCTCACACTTGAAGCCATTTTTTGGTATGTTAGTAACTGGAGGTTTCAAGCAATACGTGTGAAATCCCTTATCACAAATATCACAAATAACCATCTTTGTTTCATCTTTGCTTTCGCTAAAGAAATTGGGTATAAATGGCTAAGTAAACCAAACCTGCAGGCATGACAAGTCTTGCATTCGGGACACTGCCAACCAATTCGAAGAGTAGGACTCAGTATCAAGGGTGGCTCGAGGCATTGATTGTGAAAATGAATACCGCATGTGTTACAAAATATCATATCTGGCACGTTGTTCATTTGGCCACAAAGAAAGCAAGGCGAAGTGGATTCGCCTAGAGTAGGCACCAAATCCAAGTGAGAAGGACAAAAAACAGACAAAGATTTACTTTCTTGGTAGCAACCGGCTGCAGCAGCACAAGGGAAGTGAAAGCTACGCGAACATCCGTCAGCATGACAAAGAATACTGGCTCCAAGGCGCCGGCACAATGCACATTCTGTTTGCAATGCTTTAACAGCAGCTTCTTCAACACCTTCGAAGTTCCCCGACTCCACTACCTTGACACCTTTGGACCACGTAGCGCATCGTCGATGGGCGTAAAACAAGCCGCCTACTTCAACAGAAGCGCAAGAAATTATGAGATTTTCCAGCATTAACTTTTCTTTTGACAACGACCACCCGATTTCTCTCAGTTCATCGACATAACCAAAGGGACGACCTTCAGCATCGACGAATGCGTTCGGGAGGCCGCTTAGAATCGGCCGACCATCAGCTTCCAGAACCTGTCCTTCTTGTAATCGTCGACATGAATCGAGAGAGCAATATCGACCTACGAGATTATCTGATGGAGTGAGAGGAAGCGAAGTCTTGAGATGTTCCAACTTTGAGCTGCACGATTTCAGTGGGGTTTCGCGTTTAAAAATTAAAGGCGAAGACCTCCGCTCTCGATTCGCCTGTAGTAAAGATGAAGGATTTCGTGTGGTCCGAAACGAGATCAGATCACCTTGACAAAATTTTGACGAACTGTCAATTCCACAAAAGACGCACCAGGGTGGAAGACCAGGGGCAGTCAAGCAAGAACTTGCCTTATCTACTCCTTCGCTGGCCTCAGACAAACATTCCTCAGTCATAGCCAAAAACTAAAGCACTGTATTTAGAAGTTCTGGTCCTATAAAAATCAACGTCATAATAAAGTGATGGTTCAATATATAATGAGAAAAAAATTTAAGAGTGCAAACAGAACTGAAAAATAAGCAGGAGCGCTGGAGAAAAGATATTACAAACCAGAACAATCCGGAGTTACTTAAAGTAATAACAAGTACATTGGTTTTTCGCGCCCAATATTTTCGCAAAGATTGAAACAGGCGCTTCCTATTCGCATTATTTTTCTGCAATTTTTGTGGATGTACTTAAATTTTTTGTTGAATTTTACCATTTTAAATGTCATAAAAATTAAGTTTGAGAAACGGCAAGTTTAACTCGAACGGTATGTTACGAAACGTATGCTATTGTTTGAGAAGTAATAACAACTTCATAAAAAAACGAAGTAGAGGTTTTACCCCATAATATTAGAGCTTCTTCATTGATCATTAATCAAAAAATGTATTAAGGTTAAAGTAAAAAGAGAAAGAATTCGGGGAAGGGACCAGTAATTTGAAGGGAGCGTCTCTTCCATAACTTTCCTTCCTGGATTAGCCCAGCAGACTAACATTTCTCTGTCAATATCTGATCTTCCGGTGATTTTCCGAAGAGTTGACAGAATCTAAGTCATCGAACCTCCTTGTTCTCGCCCAGTACCATTCTCAGGGCCATCACCAGTTTAAAAAATACAACGCCCCTTAATTTGAAGACCACTCATCTCTCTATTCCTCTCTTGGAGACAAATCGGGGGTTGTGAATTATATATTTGAGAAGCTGGTGGGATTTAATGAATCATGGCAGCGGCCGACGAGTAAATACTGACTTGTCTTTTCCTGTAGCACCCATTCGCTTGGGAGGCTGGCATCAGATTCTTTGCATCAGTAAATTAATTACTCTGGATCTTTTTCATATCGTATTTTGAAATCAAATATATGTAAGAATTGCTAATACAGAATCATTTGTCACTTATTTTTGGTTGTTTGAGCATAATACTGCGACTTGTATCTATATTCGCAATCGCTTAAAAACAGGCAGTGGGCGGCAACAAATTGGGCACAAACAGTTGCATGTCAAGACACACATACATACATATATGTTTGCGGCAAACTCTTTGGTGCCATGGCTAATTGCGGATTTAGAAGATGTCTCTGGAAAGCGGAGAGCGCAAAAATACCGGTCAGGGTTTAATAACAATGCAGCAAAGAGAAAATTGTCAATCAAGAAAACATTTACCCAATACCATCCATATGCTTCGGCTTAATACAATATTTTTTTCATTTGAAATTCGTATTCACAAGTTCGCGTGCAATACCAAGCTTACTTTTATCGCTTTGGGCCTTTGATAGTCTCAAGATAGACTGTCCTCCAACAAGTTAAGTCTTTCAGCCTTTAACTTGAAGATTTAACCACTAGCTTAACAGCCTTCCACAGGAAACTCGATTCTGTGATTTCACTTCAGTACGATTTTGTACGTTGATTTGTATATTGCTTGAACAGATAATAGAGGAAAGGGTAAGGTGAAAGTCATTTGGATTTTTTGAGTTGAAGCATTTCATGTGTACTTACTAATTAGTTTTGTGGAATTGGATTAATGGCTTTTGTAGTAAACGGACCTGCAGGAAAGCCTTCTTAACTAATTCATGGTCGCCTATTGTGAAAAGGGATGGCTAAACTCATCTGCTTTGTCACCTGATGATGTAATCACCTTATGAGTAGAGACGACTCAGTGGAGGTCCCAATACTGCTATGCCACTGAAAGAAAAGGATAATTTATTTTTAACTGAAAATCAGGATTGGCTTTATTTTCTTCGTGATTACACTTTGCCGACCGCATCTGCATTTCTGACGTTGAACGTTATCTTGTTGTCAAGGCCTGTAAGGCATGCCAGGTCATATTTTATTATTCAGATCGATACCTTATAAAACCTTGGGTGCAAATTTCACCGGCAGACATCATAACAAAAACATTTTGCATTTTTTTAATGGTATGTATCATTTCTTGTGATTTGATTAAATTTGCAGTGTTTGTTAGTCTGCATTGAAAAATGAATTCAACGCACAAAAAATTCTCTGGATTCTTTGACCTATGACATATCGGCTGGTTCAATAGCAGCATTCAGTTGTGGATGATCTCTCTCACTTTCAATCGATTCTAAATTTAAATAGGTCTGTGATCCCCTTCCCAATAAACTCTGGGCTTAATGGTTGAATGATTTCCTATCGCTATTATCAGTCAATATATTATTATTAAGAAATTAGTCTCATTTAAGCGGCCAATTCGTGACTCATTTGCATAGTTACCTTCTTTACTTAGCTTTTTTTCACACAATAAAGGCCAAACTCAGGCAGAGAATAGACGAGCCTATTCCTATGGTTACTTCAATTACATAGATGTAAATGCCTGCATATGGCGAAAAGTTTTGTCCTGATCGCTCAGCGTTGAAAGGCGACATTGCATTGCACTTTGACATTCCGTTCAGTGGCACACGCTAGAACTTAATTCATCAGCATGGAACACTCGTGAAGTACGTTTACTCCATTCACGTGATTCATTGTTTCAGCCAGCGGTCTACCACCTCCCTCTTGGATGATGGATCGAAAGAAACCAACATCGAAATGAATGCTTAGTAGTTCCGTTGCGGTCATTTGAGTACTTCGATTTCAATTGGGTGCTTGAGCTTGATGCACTGTCTAATGAGATTATTTGCCTGATCGGTTCCATCCATTTACGCTTTGAACTCCACATAATTATATACCTCGTTAGTCGGCCTATGTACGTGCTCTCATCATATTCAACACTCAACGCATTAAAGAGGTCCGAGACGTCTGAGTAGCAGGCTAGTCTCGTGTTGTCAAGTGAAATTACTTTAAGAAAATGAAGAGAAGTCGATATATTTGCTTGATCATGATAAGAGAGCTTAAGCGCAGATGAATGGCACTAACAAAAAACGGATTTGGACTACCTCACTCTGATTTGATAACTGGGTTTCATGCAAAACTTCTTACGGAAGTGGTTTGGTGGTAGTAGATCCTAGAATGGATCAACTTTTTCAAAGTACCCAGTAATCTAGATATAATGCTTGGCCGAAAAAAAGATGATAGTTGACCCGATATATACATACTGCGTACTGTTTCTTCAACGATTCTCATAAGTGTGGCAATAATTAAAGTTTGCGCAGTAGGGTAAATAAGGGTAGTTATACGATTCTGTCAATGCGGTGACTTTCTACTACCAATAGCATCACCATGACAGCCTACGACTCTGGCAGCAACAAATAATTAGTTTTAGTGATCGAATGGGCTTTGGGAATTCTTAATTAAAGAAGCTCCATGGGGTGTGAATTATTCACGCCACCAGGTCTACATGCGGATCACATGCTACATAAAGGATCGAAGGCGCTACATTCAACTAATCTAATTCATGCCGAGCTAAGTCCGAAGAAAAAGGTAAGGACGAAAAGCTTACTTTTAGCTGCCCAAACCAGAGAGGATAAGAACTCAAGGGCCATATTAAACAAACCGTCTGCAGGTGTTGCTTCATTTTGTGTCATAGCCATGTATTTTGATAGGGCATAATAGATCTTAATTGCTCAAGTTTAGCCAATTGGAAAAAGAGATGTTCACATTCAATAATCTAATGCAGATAAGGTAGTGCATTCATGGGATACGGCGCTCGTAATCACATATTAACAATGACCAGTCCAAATGACTTAATACATATCCTTCTACTGCATCGTCCTTGCAATCTATATAATGAATATATATTTGAATCCGTGAATTAAGCAGGATAATCACTAAGACAATGAATCGTGGGGGCAGTAAAGGTGGCTGAGTCGATAAAACGGAGAAATGCATATTCGCATATTTAGCCTGTGAAGTATATCAGTGAAGTGTATCAAATGAGGCTGCGGTGGAGATTGCTATTCTCCTTGTGGAGGAAGAACAGATTAGGTTTGGGCACTGTCATGAATGAAGTTACTGTAGATAGAACCGTCATCAGAACCCGTTGCATTTGATAGAATGTTTTTATTTTGATTCTCTCTGGTCTGACAGTAGCTTTGGATATTGCGAGAACGAGATAATTATAGTCCTTCTAGGATATGGGGAATAGAACTAAGAAGTAGCCAAATCATAGAATACTTTTGGCGGTCATGTTTAAGTAAGAAGAATCGAATAGGTATTAAAGGTGAATTTCTCTAGAGAGGCGCTCTTACCTGGTCAAAAACACACATGCTAATAGAGCTGACTTGCAGTTACTCAAAGCTTACCTTTCCACATTGAATGAGAAGCCAGATCGCTTACTTTCAAAAAATTCTTTTAATCAAATGGTATACATATCTTACTTGAAGTTTTCAAACTTCATACCTCCTAGTTCGTTCTTTGATCTCTCAAATTGATGTAGGTAAAATAAGGATCGGTTTGGATGCTTCTCAAAGTCAAATCCTAAGTAGCGACTTTCATGAAAGAAAAGAGAACAAACTCGTTAAAACTACATTTTTATCTGAGGTATTCATATTTGTTTTCCTTAAACTCCTAATCGCAGAAAATTTGTGACAAACATAACTGATTGAACCACAGCTCAGAGTTCTACGAGATAATATCTAAAGCTGTGAGATAGGAATTAGATACATCATTGCTCAGTTTTCCTCATTAATAAATGCTTTTTAATTCCATATCACACCCAGTATAGACTTTAATGGACACTTTGAATCCTGAAGTCATTAGTTTGAATTAAAACGTATGATCTGAAAATAATGCCTACCGCTAACATTTTAAACCTTAATGTCTTCATATTTAGTTCTACTTGCAGACCATATCATAAGATCGTTGGTTAATTCATCTAGAAGTTTTACTAGAGCCACAGAAGATCAGTTTAATTAAATACTAATATATTTGTTTTCTATGGATTTTTCAAACAATCTTTTCATTGTGCAAAGCAAGGTGCTCCCTTAAGAAAGTGTGCACCATCACACTAAATGACAAAGAGCCATTCTTAATGGACAAGCCGTCAGAACGTGATGCTTGGACGTAATTTTTTTGTCTTGTATCGTCAAATTCGTTGCCAATAAAATTATTTTTTCATCACGTTCAGCTACACAATCGGAAGTTTGATTTGTAAAATGGCAACATTGATTCAAAGCATGGTTAAATAGACCTATTTAACTGCCATCAGAAACAAAGGGACCCTGGGTCACCATAGCATTTTAAGCTTCTCAGTACATATCTGTGTCAAGAAAATTAAATACTGCAGTATCTAGTACGACTTCCCATTGAGAGGAACCAACTGATATTCCTATTTGAAGAATGTTGGATGAATCGTCACCTCCGCTAAAAGTCTGCCGTTCACTACTGAACTAAGCCTTCTGCTATATTCTGGTCGAATCGGCAAAATCTCAGCTCATTATTTTTATGCAAGATACCATTCTCACCATTATTATAAGACAAATGGTCTTGGGAGAAACCTTTTGACACACTCAGGGGGCGAACAATGAGACATATCTGGTTCCGGTGGGCTTCAAGCCAATGCTAAAGCAGACGTTGAAGTGAAGAATGATTGGAATAGGTGTTCGATCACCATTGGGACTGCTAAATGTAACCATTTCCCAGAATTTCATTCCTCGATTCACTCTTATCTCAATACTTAAAAGAAACCTTTTTTTGAATTTTTACTAGACATAGGGACTGCGAAGTAAAGTTCGCATCAGCTATTTCAAGAAGTCGAAAGAGAACTAACTTAACTGCGATCTTAGTCAATCAAATTCGCTTCAAACTATTAAGCGACCATTATCAAGAACGTGGCTCTTCACTACTTAAGGAAACTCGAATGCATTTTTTCAAGGATGAAGTGAGAGTATGGGAAAGTAACAATTCAGGCAACAGTTCGTGGAGGCTCAAGCGTTTTATAAATACATAATTCTTATGTGTTAATTATTTTCGTAAACGTTTCAGTCCAGCTATAAGTGACGCTATGCTCATACATCTGTCGTGCTCCCATTGTCTTTGCTATCATAAGACATCAAATAGCAGTAAATGCATTCTTATATTGACTCGTTTCAAGAAACCCATGCATAACTTGTTCGGTCCTCTCCGACACGTCAAAAAATCTCACCGCTTTCTTGAACGAATGCAGTTCCCTATAAGGTATTTAAATCTAACAATTAACATTTTTCAGCTTCCTATGGTCTTGAAATTTCTGATAATCTCTCGTATCATACCATCAACTTTACATGTGATGCGATAGTCATAAGTCCCCACTTCCAGTTCTAGTAAAAGTGCTGGTCTCTGTTCATGCTTTTGGCCGCCATTTTTGATAGCCGATGTTTTGATAACAGGAATGTTAAACTCAGTGCGACATTATCCATCACATCTGAGTTTCATGAAAATCAGTCCATTGCCTAGAAGGTAGATTATATTCCAGATTTTCACAAGTATACCAGCTCATAAACAGATCAAAAGGCTTGGACTGTAAAATATATCCATTCACACTCAGGATCGTAGGTCAGAAAGTCTAGACTTGATGAAAATTGCAAAATACTTCGCTTCTTTGTTTCTGTGAAGTAAATTCACAGGGGATTCAAACACCTTTTCCCTGTAGTGCTCTGGTATATTGGCATTCTGAAGGGCTGTCAGTTGGAGATTTGAGTGATATCGCAGTTATATTTTGCATTTTCAGCATAATTCATCTACAGAATTTCTGATTCTTGCTCCTAGTTCAAATCTGATAGGTATGGGTTTCAGAATGTCAAAAAACGAAGTTTCTGGTGGAATTCTTACAGCCCGCTTTGCTGACCGATTCCGCAAAATAATCTGTAGCTAATAATCTGCACTGTGTGTCCGTTATGACTAAAATTATTATTTTTGGAATGATGCCCAGCACTCAGGTTAGACATTCGTAAGTCAAATTTTAGATGGCGATATCGAGCTCTGCCAAGAAGAGCTCTGATGAAACTGGTCTCAATTCCATCATCGATAACATAAAGCAGACGGATGTCCTATTACCAATTTAGCGAAAGATCACAACTAAAAATAGACAAGGTGCATCACCTGTGCCTCGCGAGAATTATTTTTAGTCTCAAGACTGTCCATAGGTAGTGAAGAAAAGCCTGGACTCAAATGGCCTGCCTCATTACAACACTGAACTGGAGATCAGTGCGAATGGTCATTTGTGTGAATTCAATAGTTATATAACGACGGTAGGAGTCGACCACACCAAATTCATTTTGTCTCATTGCGAATCAAGACGGGAGGTTCTGAATCCAAGATCAAATGACCTAGATCAGTGGAGAAAGTTTCAAAAAGGGAATGCTTAAAATGTTCATTGTGAAGGATAATCAAGAGAAGATCACTGTCTAAGACGAGATAGCAGCATCCTTACTTTCAAGACTACTTACCTAGGTAAACCATTTTTCTACAAGAAGGAAGTGTCCTTTGGTTAGAGGTAATACTATATTTCCACCCCACGTCTAACACTCAGTCACGTATTTGAGTTTTCTATCGGTATTGAAGAAATATTCTGTATTTCAGTTGCATACCTTTTGTTTTAATGCTTAAGCTGATTAGTTAATTTCAGTATGAAACCGTTTCCGAAGAAGAAAAATAAGACAACTTTATCTACAAACAGCGAACAGAGAATCATAAATGCCAGTGAAGCAAAAAAAAACCTATCACTCTAAGCCATTAAACAGATTAAGCTTACGGTTGATGGTGAAGTAAGTTTGAATCGTATCTAGTGTTCTTCCTCGTGGAAACGCTACACTCTGTTCAGTTTTGCCAAAGTTTTTAAATTGTTGGTTTTTGGTTGAGTAGATCTTTGGTCACTAAGACTTTTGCACAGCGATTGCCTTACCTTAATGAAAATTCGCTTGAAATCTAATGATTACTACTGCTTATTCTCATACAAAAAGCAGTTAGTTTGGGAAATTTGTTCCTATCAAAGTCATTCCCACCAGATAGGAGAAAAAATGATTCCGTTGGCAAAGAACATGTATTTTTAGAAAAACCATACGTCATTCCAGAATGAGATGACTGGACGTCTGCAGAGCAAAAGTTCTGCATCTGCTTGACTAGCATTTATGGATAGAAGGTCATATGAGAAACCAGATTCTGGTTATGGAAGAAATTTTCATTTTTCTGCTGTACATTGTTGATTCAAACTGATATATTCGGATCTCATTCTTCCACATTTGGGAAAAATGTAGAATTTTCACCTTGAAAATTAACTGAGGAGTGCAATTGCTGGATGCTTTGTTGCTGATATAAAGGACAATATTTAGAAAGATAGGATTTCTGTCTCCTGGAATTTCTCTTCTTCATACACCTTTCTAAGACACCGATAAATACAACAGTTAAAAGATCCGGTTCAGAAGAAAATGATGTGAAAGAACAAGCAAAAACGGAACCGGTATTCCTTAGGCATTTGTCTCAATCAAAACTTGCTCTAGACTCGACCATCTAGGCTCAATGACCTCGATAATATGATGTCGAAGAGGTATTTATTGCCACAGAGCCAACCACTCTACTGACACAGACACTGCATGGGATTAAGTAAAGACTTGTTAATAAATGCTTAAATATTTTGATTACATAACGAGGGCAGCCGTAAATCGTCTCCAGTTTGTTATAGTTTTGTGGGTTATTAAACTTGCTATCTTCTGTTCTAATCTAGATAAATAGAAAACCAATGAATGCTTACCCCTTACAGTATTGAACAATATAACTGAAGGACTTAGTGCTCATGAGCTCTGAAGAGTGGCCTTGCAGAAAAAAATTTATTCACATTATGCCATCATCATCATGGTGTTGCGTTACACATAATAAAAGCCAATCATTCAGAATGACAATTAACCCCTTAAGGTTTAAAAAGCCAATTTAACTGGCTGGTATTAAATATGGACCCTTCGCGACTAGCTTAGCTTCCCGCCAACTAGTCAGATTTTGATCATAATGGATATATTTACGAATTTTAGCATATCAGTCTGCGGTTGATTCGTACCTAGTACGAATGAAATACATAGGCACAAGATTTGAAGAATTTACATAAGAGTTCATTTGGCTCTTTCCAAACTCAGAGTACTAAACAACGAGGACTAGGTAGTAGAACTGAAAAGTCAATGGTTTTGTCATGACTCGTTCCTACATTCAATAACGAATTATTGTTTAGATATTCTATTTGTTATATTGCAAAAATTAAAATTGCTCGAGATTTTGAACCGAAATTGTTATACAGTTTCACTCACCTCACGCTTTTCTTTATGTTTAAGATGGATGCTAATGAGTAACTACGTCACTGTAAAGAAAGTCCATCCTCAACGCCTATGGACAACTGTTTCCATACCATCGCTCTCAGAGTATGGGTGGATCCACTGCTTCCTTAATGAACTACCATTCTTTAATTCAAGTCAATATAAGAAGTGTCGCTGAAACGTTGAATTTTAAATTATGAGTTAGGATTCGTGGTAATCATGCGGAGGTATGCGAAGGTGAGTAGTTGAATACAAAGGACAATTTTAAAACAGTTACCAGTGTATGATAAACTCGCAGAAGAAGCAGGCTTGCAATAAGGCCTACTAAACTGTTATAAGCCTTTTTTGGCTATACAACACAATAACGTTACGTGTGTTTAGTCTAGATTCGCGGATGATTATGACTACGCTTGTGTGCAACTGGACGCCTCAAAATTGTTCGCGCCTGCTGCAAACTGCACAGCTAAATCTTATCTGCATAACGTGCTAGTACTGATGGGGAATCGAGATGAGTTCCGAACGCCACATCAAAATCAGATTCATTGTATTTTATAATGCTTTAATGCAAATGCCAATCATTCGAGGTCGAGACAACACAAATCCCTTGTTATAGCCCGAATTTTCATTGATGGAATGTAAATGATTTACTAAACTCTCTCTTATTAACTACCGCAACGGCGATCATTGCGTTTAGTTGTTCTGATCGACTTATCTGCGGCTGGTAAGAAGACCACTTGAGACTGCGCAGCTTTTGAGAACTGTGCTGATCTGTCTGACCCAAACCACATTTGACTACTGATGTTAGAGATGACGAGAAAGAAAAATAAACCAAAATTTAACTGCAAACTTAAATTTGCAGCATTCTAAATGAACCTTCAGTAAACATAGCATAAAAACCTAATGAAAGCGGTAGATGCACGCGTTAACCTTATCCTCGGCCAATCACTATCTTTTTATATTTTCAGGCAGCAGATCTGTCCACGAGATAAGGGTTTTTCCCAGAGCTAATCCCTGCCGTCGAGTTCGAATCTGACATTTATGAAAGCCAGTGGTTGATGCATTATTTAATTTTCCTCTACAATTATCTAGAGTCTAATTAAATGCTCAACATGGTTGACAGTTAGAGCCATCAGTTACGTTTTCGAAGAAGTATTAAGCATTATGTGGCAATAATACATCTTGGAATATGATTTGCCACCACGAATTCTCAAGTCTTCGGAAATTGTGCCCTTCAGAGGTGAATTCTGTGGGTAGTAATTGAGAGCATTCGCATTAATTTCCTGTCATGCTACCAATTTCCCATCGCACTGAATCGAATGATCATCCACCCACGACAACGATCTCCAAACTTTACTTTTAACCTCTCCTCCGCCCGAAATAGACGCCCTCTTTATGTCAGTGCATTAATAATTTTTTGACTAGCCCAATTATCAGGCGCATCCACGTTAATTACTTTAATTTTAATAGAGAATGTGCGCTTGCTCGGCTACAGTGGGTCCCGTCATTTTTGCTCCTGTGGCGTACCAATCTAAGGATGATGGGGGGTCATATCTCGGAGACTCATCGAAGAATCTGAATTCCCCTCATTAAATATTATAGTAACTTATGTCATAATGGGTTAGGCATTGACTCCATTTATGCAGCATACTTTGTGAAACTTCCAGAACCTAAATTCGCTCACTCTCATTGGCAGCTTTCCCAGTGTGCTTAAAATTAGAATCCTGAAGTTCTAACGTGCATCGGAAGATGACCATTCATTAGTTGAGCTTGATAATCAAGTCTTTCTCACGACCAAATGAATCAAATAAGCATGTAATGCTGAAAGGGAAAAAACTAAAGGGAGGCGACTTTTGCAATTTGTTTTGCATGGGATCTCCAACGCTCCTCTCTTTGGGCACTCTAAGTAATTTGTCCAATCTCGTTTCGTTGTTAAATAAAGTATATATATACTCGTCCTAGGTTTGAATGAATGAACCAAACAAATGATAAGTCACTTGTGGCTAAAGAATGCGATACCAGATTTTCTCTATTGAAAGATCAATACTTTCAGTTGGTAGGATTTTGAAGTTGATTTATTGGACTTAGTGAAAGTGCTGTATATTGGGTTGCTGGTATAAATATAACAACCTTGTTTTGTTTATCATGCCAGGTAAAACCGTCCCATACACCTAAAAGCAGTTTTGATGGAGGTTGAAGACTCCTCTAAGCATTTCTAGAAGCCTTTTATCGGAGCCTAAGATAGATTTTTAGCCCGCCATTTCAAGGAACTGATTTGGTCCAATTTTACAAATTTATCTTAAATTGTGTTGATCAAGACTGAATTTAAGGCTTACGAATTAGACTCTGGCTCTTGTCACTCGTGACGCCTAATTAATATCAAAATGCAAATTTCTTTGTAAACAAAACCCAATGTACATTATCTCAATGAATGAGACTGCAAGAATGAAAACTGAAAGATTCTCGGTCTAGACTAATGACCGGTCTGGATTGAAATGTCACTGAACCGTTCATGCTACTATCGCATATCCCGTCTAATTTTCTAATGTAGTTCACATTAAACTTGGATGAACTTTATTATTACATTTGTTTAGTAAATCGCGGCTCTGCTCATGTTTGAGACTGTAATTGACAGGAAATTTATCTAATTTAATTAGCAAACACTTAATTTTAGGCTTCAAGAACAATGACTAACTTCTATTCGATGATGCGGTTTATTTTAATCCAACTAGTACTTCCACATCTTGATTAAAACTGTAAGTTCGAAACAGCCTCGAAAATTACGTCCTTGATTGGACCAATGAGACTTTAGTTAAAAGGCAAAACAAAAAGAGCCAGATGCCGAAGGAAAGTGACCCAAATTGTGGAGTCGCTTACGAAAATCGATTGATGACTTAGAGAGGCCTCGGGAGAATATCGACCAACACCACATTCAAATTGCAATGCTGAGTCACTTAATAAACAGTGCGATCTTCAATGAGTAGTTCCCAAATATTTACAGAAACGGTCTCTGTTCGACTATTTAAGTATTAGCGTTATTTTAATCAGGCTTAATGATAACTAAAACGTCAGTTTAATCGGCTTTTAAGCAAAAGAGAGGGTACAACCGTATGTTATAGTATCTGTTATGACCTACAGCTCGATCAAGATGCCCATAAATTGAACATGTTAAGATTTAACTTTACCAATTTTCTTGATGCTTGACAGCTCATAAAAACGACTTACTTTAACTTTTTCTACTTTAGCATTCAGTAGAAAACGTTTATATACATACCCCAATAAATATTAAATATTTTTTACATGAACCCACTAACCCACGTTCATGATTGGTCAAATTTGATTTGATGAATGACGAAAAATAGTGGGAGAATGGGATTGGTGGAGCATGAGCAATAAAACACCCCCCATCGCCCCAGGGGTGTATTCTCAATCCTATTTCCGTTCTGTATTTTACAAACCGATATGTTTGTTTGTTGACGAGGCGAAGATAAATTTTACAGAAGCGTCAGTTACTGCGATCTCCAAAAATGCCTTCCAGAGTTCGAGTTCAACTGGGATTCTCATTCAGGTACATATTTATGACAACTTAACCCCATTCAGCCTTCCACGTTTCCCATTTCCAGATTGCCGAGGTCAATCAAATTAAGCATGAACATAAGTTAGACAAAAATAAAACTGTCATATTAAAGTCGCTAGCTTTTGTATTTAAGTCCTTTTTTTTTGAATAAATAAACCAACATAATAGTCCATTTTAAGATGCTTTTAACTTTCTTAAGACTAAAGCAGTATTTATATCCCATTTTTATTGCTTATGTACTATTTTTATCACTTACTTTTAGTAGTTTTCCTGCGATAACGCAACGAAAAAGTGAAAAGATAATCTAAGTAAATATCGCAGACTCGTTAGAGCGTTTATTTCCAAAAATACATAAAAGGCACAATTGAGCGATTACTTGAATTAATAAAAGTGTTATAAAATAAAGCGTTGGCTCTCAACATGCGATTAGTGATTTCATATAATACTATGACTGCAAAAGTTATTTAAGTGTATTTTCAGTGGGAAAGTTCTGTCAAAATTGTAGAAAATGATCATTTTTCAATAACTGAAGACATGATCTAATGAAATATCTATGAAAATTAATTGTTTGTCATTGTTTTATTTTAGAAATGTAAGGACAACCGCGAAATATACTTTCGCGAGGATCTTTTTAAACTCATGCGGATATTTTAATTCGAGAAACGTACGTCCATTTTATCCGGGAGTAGATTCTTGGCACAATGCCATCACCTTAAATGATGAAAATATTTTCAATGTGTGCTAGTTTTTCAAAGTCATTTTTTAAGCAATATTTTCATTATTTATGTCAACCAGTTTGGAATTTGATGAACTGCTATATAGTTAGCCTTTGGTATTACCATAGATGTGCAAAGTAACTTTTCTATAATATTTTTAATATTGATGAGTATCGGCAGATTTAGAGTTCAATGTTAAGCTGACTTGTTCATCTAATCCCGTAATCGCAGTTCCCGTTCATGAGTTGCCTCCTGGGAGGCAGATAACAATTATTATATTTTCAAAATTTGTGGCTGCAGACATCGATGCTGCTGCTTCTACTGATTTATTTTCCTTTTACTCGAAATTAAGAACTTTGAGACCGAGGTACAACCGGTTAGCCCTTTCATACAGTTCAGATCTTATATGTCAATCGACTATATTTTTGAAGAAAAGCAGACCATTCTGATTGAACTGTAAGTTTACTTCTCATCAGAATGCATACGTCATAAGCATCAGCTTATAAATAGTTTAATTGTTTTAAGGTATCAATATTCAAAAGGATGTGAGAAAGTAAGTTTCCAATAAACATTATAGACTTTAAAATCGATTTTTTTTTCAATATTTCATCTTGGCTTTCATTGGAAGAAAATGACTGTTCTTCCTGAGAGTCTTGAAAATTGGGAAGGGAAGGACACAGAAAAATGCAAAAAGATCGCACTGAAGATGACTTTCGATCGCATTTTACTGAAAACCTAGATGCGAATTGTTCAACTAACCATATGCTCTGTAAAAATTAAGAAGAGATTGCATAGTTTTGAGCTTTTCCGGAAAGTTTCGCTGAGGTTTGCACTCTTTAAAAGGCGGCGTAGAAATGGAGCGGGATTACCTTAGCATAACTGCTAAAACGCATTGCACTTGCGAGGGTAGCACTAGAATGTTTACCTTCCTTTATTGACATTGTGTTTGGTAGCTACAGAAGAAGTAAACAGTAAGACATTACTGTTAGATCAATTGACGAAATTGCCGCCAAATCACAAATAAGTTTCATATTCTTCCTTGAGTGGAAAGTTGGGTGTAAATTAATAACCCTGTTTCGCATGAAGATACGATTCCGGATGGTCAAATGCTATAAAGATTCTTTAGAAATTAATAAATGCTTATGCTCGCCAATAAATTTACGTTATATTCCAGGAATCATTAATGATCGGTAGCACAGAAATCCTAATTGGAAGAACCATTCACAGTGGTGGAGAGGAGGAAGTTCCTTTAAGTTAAGTTACCATTTAAACTTAATACTTTATGCTGGATTAAACCCAAGAGTCAATTGAGATTTCTCTCTATTTTTAATTCATGCTAATTTTTCGAGATGTTTGGGTTTTTTCGAAAACAAGAAAAAATTATTTGTTGGTGTTATACGTATTTTGTGAGTCATCCTGTTCGGAGAGGTATGGATCTGAATGCATTTTGGAAATACTGGTAATAAAGAGACTTTATGCTATCTTGACTATATCAAGCCATTAAAATTAGCATTAATACCATCTGTCAAAGCCTACTTTACCCAAGCGATGCAAAGTGAAACATTCGAGACTTCGATCCTTCGTGACGGGAACTGTCAAAGACACGGTAGTGTATCTGAACATACCAATCTCCAACCTGGGTGCCAAGTACTGCGATTATCAATCAATGCAGCATTTCACTTACATAAATGATACTATTATGAATGTTCTTTCTATGGAATGATCTTGTATAGCCACGAGAATCAAGCAGTGAATGGTAATTTGAATGCCAATGGAGGTAAAAATATTGGAAACTTTAATTGGGGGTGATGGGACATAGCCTATTTAAGAATATATTCTATATAATTTTTGTGGATACCGCATATTGAAAAACTTGACGTAAGATGTCATTATAAATAGTAACATAGATACCGATCAGCTCTGCTTCGATTTTTATTGCTATTCCAAAGTTAATATTCCATAAAGGTATGGGTCATTTTCATTGTAGAGCATCTCAAGCAGATGTTCAAGGACCATCTAGAGAGTCAGAAACGTTCAATGGTTCAGTAATACGTAAGCAGTTTCAATAATACAAAAAAATTAGCCCATCCCGAGATTTCACATTGAATGATTACAGTGTCATCTCTTTGATCAGATTTTTAGCACGATCCATGTAGACATGATATTTTTGAAAGCAAAAAAACAATAGCACCAAAGATAGCGCAGGGCAGGAACTTTCCTTCCAGCGCACTTGGAATAACACTTTGATCGAACTGGTGCTCTTGAGTTTATATTTATTACGCTGAAAGTTTTTTATTCTCTAATTTTTAGTTTGCACTCGAGAAGAGCCCTCTACAAAGGTGAGGAAGATGTTTCAACCGACAGCGAAGTGTATACTTTGGTAATTATTTAGACGACACCAGTAGCTAATCGTAGCCAATTCCTGTTTTTAGTCAGGGATGAAGTTGGTACCTATAATGCCAGAAAACTTTTAGATAAGTGTCATCTCGTTAAGTTTAATGCATTGTCTGTTTCTCAGTGACGTCAATTTTCGTCATAGAGAAGAGCAGTTTTACTTTAAAGAGATTAACCTCAGGAAAGCATTCATATGCAGGTCAAAGTATAGATACTCATCTTAATTAAAACAACTGCCGCACTTTTGATCTCAGCCCTCTGTGCTTTGTTTAGGAAAATATTGTATTGAAAATGCAGGGAGTTGGGCTGGACAAAAAGGATATGTTTGGAAAATCCGACCCCTACATAATCATACTAAGGAAAAATGAACGTGGAAAGTGAGTTTCCTTACTTCAAGTGCTTGTCAAATATTTCGCTCTATATTTATGACTATTGAAACATCTTTTTGTCTGAGTTTGCGCGATGCGACTGATAATCAAAGAATTTCAATCTATTTAATGTGACTTCAACCTGGGAAAACCATTCAACTCGTCTATGTCGATTTGAAATTCACCTATACTTCTTGAAAAAAAATTTATTGCGTTTCCTTAAATAACAAGCTAACGCAGGATTTTAGCTAATCTTGAGGCAGCCTTTCGTTCGCACAGCGCAGATTTTCTTGACTCCAAGAATACTACAAGCGCTAGTTTTGCTCATGTAAGTCACTTCAATAGAGAAAGTTGTTATTGGTGATTTCTGTTGCAAGACATCCTTCGTCCAATCTTCGGCTTGGATCTTTAGAATCTAAATTTGGTGTGAACACAACGAGCAGTCGATTGTTCAAGTGTCTAATTGCTTTGCCTCACGTTTTGCGCAAAACCTCTCAATTTATGATAAAAGCGCCTGGATTTAAGTCTTTTTAGAAAGATTTTACCGCAAGGTCCATACATTTTAAGCCACTTTGGTTTCGCAGACTTCAGATAATTCCATTGGCAGTGTTCTATCCAGACCAAAAAAGTCTCATTTTTCAACGATGACAAATTGAATTCACTAAAGATAATATCAAATATAGGTCCTCATATGGAAGTTCTATGCCGATTGGCTCCCGAACATCTTGCTTGAAGTTGGAGATTTTGTGCAGAATTCAAAGGCTTTGTCAATTGCAGAAATTCTCTTACGTTCATGTTTATCTTCCAACTGCCAAGTCGAGTTGTTTTTGAATCTGTACACAGATAGGTCCATTACTCTTACTTCACGACAACAAGGATGGCTCTTGAAATTACGAAGATTTTGCTCTGATCTCTACAAAATCAATCCAAGTGAATGTTTAACTTCATTAAAAACCTTAAGAAACTGGCAATCAATAGGTAAATATTTCCATAATTTTGAATTTAAATTATATGCAAATGATTTTAATTAAATAGTTACAATAGTTAGCAACCGGAAAAAATTTCCAAAGAGGCAATATTTTATCAAGTACATCAATTATACTTTTTTTTATTTGTTTACTCCCCACCCATTAGGGCAAGTCCTAAGGACTTATTGGGGGTAAAACTAAAGTACAAAGAGCTTTTACAGTTGACACAGAACACATAAAAACGTTTGCTAACGTGTTAGGCTGCCTGGTGGCTTCTTTGGCATGGATTTTTCGTACAGATAGCAGTTCAGCTTCTTAGTGGCACCTTGTGTGCTCTCGTCCGTCTTCATATCTCCTCCAGAAACGTTTTAATATTCTAGGTTAGATTCCATTCATTGCTATATGCACGTACATTGCACAATCCATTTTGAGACCATAAATCCGGTTATTTTCGTCGTGCCCCGTTCACCAGGCTGTGTGTAGTTGTACTTCAGCTGGCATAATCTAATATTATACGTCCGGTGGGCGATAAGTCCTATCCGGCTGACCCTCTCATTAGTCCCCAGAGTTGCCCCTGGGGTCACCACGAGGAGGTTGAGAGTAGGTTTGACCACCAAAGTGCTGGGACTTCCGTGTGCTGCAATCACAACGACTCGCTCTATGCCAGCTGTGTGTGTCAACTATGTCATGTAACATAACGAAATTTCACACACCGAATTAGATGGTCATTGTTCTTAAAGGAAACTAAGTATGATGATTTATGAAAACATGGTAGCAGCGACAAGCGTCGGTTACAAAATAACAAGGATTTGAACTAGAACGATTTACCCTTGTTTACAGAAACTCACTGCAATTTAGTTGGATATTTATGCCTGCACCTAAATGTAACTAGTGATTATAATGAATACCACACTGGCTAAAGGTAGCTTAAAAAAAGGCAGGCACGATTTGAAGACCCGTTATCAAAGCAATAACGAGGTAATTCCATGTTAGCTGAGTGAGACTTGGAAATAACTTCGTATTTTCAGCGTTCCAGGTGTCATTCGCTTTGAATGGTGCATTTTAAACAATATAATGCCATTTTAATACAGTAATTGACGAGGGATCGGTGCTTTAAAGCCTTAGATACGGTGATTCTAGCATGCAGTCTGAAATCTATTTTAAACACAAATTCAAAGCTACTCTTTCCCTTTTTCACAGAAAAAATTTTAATTCGGATTAAATGCCATATTTTAGATGGGAACAGTGTTATCGAAGCGAGGTTATAAAGAAAACCCTAACTCCAGACTGGAAACCCCTTTTTATATCATTGGATCGCCTCTGCGATGGAAATCTTGATAGGTGTGTTATTACACTCAGTATCCCATGTGTTCTTTTATGAGTCTCTGCTAACTTTCTTCTCCCATTTTGCAGTGAAATATGTTTTCGGTGTCTTGATTGGGATGGAGCAAATGGCGAAGGGTAAGCTCTACCTTTTCCGGGAAAAGTTTTAAATCCCCCATTTAAGCTTTCTTTCTGCATTCCTTTTACCTGATCATGCAAAAAAATAAGAATACCCAGTTGCAGACCTTATTAAAATGTAATTAATGTTTGTTCAAGCATTTTAAAATTCTAACTGAATGGAAATAGCCTGATTTTGAGAAACTGCTAGGTGCTTGAGCCGTCAATGGTCAAGTGCAAGCTATTGGTGCACTTATTACGTAAGACTTTGATGCATGAGAGCTGTGCATACGTCGTCCTTTGAGGGCTTCGCGAACCAAGATAGTACAATTTTTTTACCTATTGCCTTCTCCTGATAACAGTTTGGACTAAATCTAAATTTAAAATTGGTTTACTTGTTATACTTGTTAGTAATAATGCAATCAGACCTCGTTACTTCATGTTTAGGACTGATGAATGAAAAAATGATTTACTCAAAAGTTTTGAATAGCTGTAAAGAGTACAAACGAGTCGATGTCCTCAGAACAGTTTTTTTTTGAAAGAGACCGATGAAGTCCTTCAGTTGACATCAGTCAGTTTCAATGACTAAAAACACCGTACATTATCACTGAAAAATTATCTTATAGAATAACGTCTCAGATAAATAATTTTAACAAGCAATACAAGCAATAATAGGTTCTTGCTTCTATCAATCGGAGAACTTGTAAAATGGGGGGATTATAAGTTCTCTATGGAGGTATCACGGCTTGTATACCACTAAATTCTTGATGTTTTCTACACGCAATCGGCTAACACCACTTCATAAGCTCGATTCCACAGCTTAAATTAGCTACCAATAAAAGCACTTTCAGACAATTTCTTCCACAGTTTAGGCTCACTCTAATCATTTACATAATTTCCACACGCCTCTCTAGGTCGGAGTGTAGCACAGCCTTAAATATTTAGCAGCCATAATCACAGACTACTGATAGGTTGATTAATTTTTCAAATGTAAATTAGTTAGGCTTTTGATAGACCATACCTGCATTTCGGCCCAGTTGTTGAGGGCATCAACTTTTAAATTTACAAAATTCATACTTATTTCAACAATAAACAGCAGCTTTTATAAAGGTATAATGATGGCCTCATATATATAGCAGTTTTTTTTCAAAGTGGATAGTCCAAAAAACATCAAATCTGGCACTATGTCAAGTACTTCATTTGTGACACCATTCTGTGCTGTTCTAGTTCCAGAAATTTACTTAAAAGTCTTAGCATAATAGTTTTGTTTTAATCCCCTGCAGAGATGTGGTCGATCCTGATTTAGAGTAAGTTGATTTGCTAAATTAATAAAACACTTTAAGATTTAGTTTAGAATTTTAGTGCTTAGAAAGTTTCATTTTTGAATGACGTATTGTAATTCAGTTATTTATGTTCACACGAACAAGTTACTTTGCATAGTGATATTATTTAATGAAGTACTGTATTTAAAATTAATTCGCATAATATGACGTCTTTTAGTGACGTAATTGGTGAATTTGTAACAACTGCAAGGTTTCTTCTGACTTGTTCGAATGAAGGGAAAAATTTTGAGGTAAGTATTGCTTTAAAAAAGAAATAGTTGCATCTCTAGCAATAACATTTTCAACACCATACATTTCAGTTGATAAATCAGTCAAAATTTCGTCGAAAAAAGGTGTATAATAACTCGGGCATTGTAAGTCAAGAAGCATTTTTCTTAATTTTTAGTTTTTTGTTACGGCTGTGGTTTGAGTTTCTTACTAATTGAACACCATGCTAATGAATTCACCAACTGCGTTTTTGAATTTCCCTTGCGTATTGCTATTTTACACCTGCAAAATTGAAAGTCACTGCATCGGTCAAAACCTACAAATAAATAGCTTAAAGCTTTAACTTGTGTGACAACACGTATATGCATAAGCATGTCTTCTTAATCTGTTTTTGTTTTCGTAAGGTCAACATTAAGGTCAGCATATCCTCAAATGCGTGTTCCTTTTTGGACTACATTTTAAGTGGGTAAGTAAGGTTTATTACTACCAAAGGGTGTATGCGTGTATTCCAGGTTTATAACAAAGTTAGATCGCCATTGTTGTCATAAACCAAGTTTAACGTGCATGAAAACAATGCAATTGCCGATTTAAGTAAGCCGATAAGAGACGCAGACAGCTTTATGTATTTTACGTATAAAGGGACCAAGTTCGTTAAGCATTAATGTGACATTTCGTGGCCTTAAGTATTTGAAATATTGAAAATCTGTCAAAACGTTTATGTTTTAAATGATTTCTATGTATTGTTGACTTAGAACAAGTATCAACGTAGTGGTTGGAATAGATTTATCGAATCAGATTCACCAGAGTAACAGTCCAATGCAATTTGCTGAAGCTATCTCTGTTGCGAGGTCAGCTGCAGTGAATAACGAATACATTATTGCAATTCAAGCGGTAGTGGAAATTCTTCAAGTGTACGATAGGTAATTCTTGTATTCATCAATATTTTTTGCATTTTAAATAGTTACTGAAGGGCTAGAATCTGGCCTCTACGTAAATGTGAATATTTAAGTCCTCTTCTCGATAAACTCATGCCTCGTGTAGCTCATAATATTATAAGTGGTGACGCTTGGATGAAGAGACTTTTGAACTCAGGGTTCCGTCTTGGAGTAGCCAATTGGATGTATATACACCCTTCTGGTGCTTATTTGGTTGGAGAGTTAATGGCGCATGCAAGCTCCTTATTTATATTCAAAATGGAGCGCCATCATAGCTGACTTTTCCCATGAAATGTAGGAATTCGTTATCACCACTCTTATGCACTCCTCTTATGTTGGATTAATATTGATCTTACAGTGATGGCTTTGTCAGCTAAACCAAGCCCATGCCTTTTCAAAGGTTACCGACTGATCCACGGGATGTTATGGCAGCTCTAAAAAAAATACCTTGTTAATGCCGAACTATGAGTGATTACTTTTTGCAAAGAAGTATACAGGCTAATGCGGTATCAAGATTTACCTCAGCTAATGGACTTTCTTTTTACTTCCAGCGATGAACTATTTCCTGCCTTTGGATTTGGTACACGCCATAGCTCAGATGGAAGAAGGTCACATTTACTCCCACTTGTGAGTGTTTCAGGAACCCTTCCAGTTTTTCAGCTAGATGTTTGATAGCAGGTTTTGTTGACTAAAGAAGAGCCAAATGTAGCAGGAATTCGAAAATTCATATTCAAACATGCTCATTACGGTTTGGCTTCTGATGCCCAGCCTTTTTTAGTGATAATGCGAATTTTGATTCCTCAAAACGTGACCATTAAATGATTGAAAATAAATAATATATACAGTCTCTTAACAATTATGCATATGGAGAAATAATACGCTCCATCGAAGCTTAGTTTTGTTTGACCACAGTGAAATCGGTAAAAGATTCAAAGTCTGATTTATTGCGCACTTAAAATTGGCGTGTTTTAAATTTAATGGAAATTTTTCCCTGTTTCTAATAGACAGGCGATCTGAATAATCCCAATTGTAAGGGTGTGTCTGGCGTGCTGGCAGCGTATAGTCGTGTTGTCAGTGAAACCTGCGGTTCAGCTCCACCTAATTTTGCCCCATTAATCAGGCACGTCATCGAGTAAGTGGATTCAGTTGGTTATCAAACCGTAAACAATCTTTCAATTGAAAAACCGCATTATATTCTTAAGTGTTATTTGAGAGTTTGCAGCTAAGTATCAAGAAACCTGATTAGGTTAGTAGATATTTAGACGCAAATAGAAAAATAAATTAATTCCACAATTGGAACCTGATGGTGGAAGACTGCTCTCAAAATGCATTACCAGGATCGTCTTAGTTTGCTTGTTGGTCACTATATGCATAATGTAGCCTAAAGTGCACTTGATTGGGCTGGTTGCCATAGGTGGAATCATTAGTCGATTCGGCCAATGGCTATTTTAAGATTAATTAGACAGCCTCTTCAGGTTTATTTTCAACGTGCTGGTGGGAGACGTTCAAATATTACTTAGAAGTCACCAAAATAGATTTGTTTGGTTCCGCTGCGTCACAGGCTGCTATTGATATGAAAAACAGATGTCAATATTGGTATATGACTGTAAAAGCACTTTCGGGTGTCTGGCATTTGAGCCAGAGACCTTGTGTTTAAAATTTAGCAAGCGATTCTTTTTTCATAAACGGAAATAAAAATGATCAGAGAGGCTTGTTTGTGACTTTTTAAATCTCATTTTATTAGTGTGGACTGAAAAATTTTGAACATGAGAGTGTATTTAGACGGCTTTGAGGTTGGACTATTTTTGAAATAAGTGCCATCACTTTGAGATGACACAGCGATAGATTGCAAATTCGGTGCATTAGATCTCCCGGATTTGAGCCCCATCGGTGCGCATTCAGTGACTGGGGTGATCAGGTTCCCTGATAAGTGGCGGTCTCTAAAAGGATGGTCAAAATACCTTCCCTCCAGACGATATGTGCTGAGATTTGCTTTTGTGCAGTTTTTTTTTATTAGATTTATTCATAGTCAAAACCTGTTTGATTTTAATTGAATTTAATGCCGTTAAGCAGTTAATATCATGTAATTAACGTTTTTATTAAGGTTTGTCGTTGACGTTGAAAGGATGGCTTTTACCTGCTAACCGAAGTGATACGGTAATGAAAGGCAGACATTTTAAGCCTTTGGGACACTTGCTGTGACGGCTGTGTATGCTGCTGACTCGTCTAATAGATGGAATTTTCAACTCCCTAGTGTACAATTAATATTAGAAATAAGTATCTCCATCAGTCAAACAGCGATTTGCAAACGAAGATTAAATGGAAGGTCTGCAATAAGAAGGCTCCAAGATACTTTCCTTCCGCCCAGGATTAAAATTAATGATTCATTATTATGGCCCACTTTATATGTCACCCAGTTTATAAAACTGTTTTTGTCCCTGCTAGGTTGGTCAAAACAATGATGAATACTTCAGCTTTGAGTCTATTCTTTACCCTACCACTTGCATAAAAATATTGTGAGAACAGATATGATCCTTAGTGATCTCACCAGCTCTTAACAATGTAACATTATGAGGGCAATTTTAAGGAGCATTTATTGCTTATGATACTAAATTCTTCTATTAATAATTCTGGACGGCTTAAAATCGCCGTATTTTTCTAGACAAATTAACGTATCAAATAAGGACGCAATACTGCTAATCGTCTTTAGACTTAAACTAGCTATCGTTGCTGCATAAATAGAGAGTCAAAAATCTTAATAGGAATGAAACTCATTTATTTATTAACTGGAACAGTTAATGGTATCAAGCTTCATAACAATACCACGAGCAAAAATGTTTAAAGAAGACCCAAACTGAATTTAAAAACTGTATACTTTCCGTTGAAAGTTTTAAATGTTAAATATTTCAAGCCTCTTCCAAAAATCATCGGTTTTTGATCTAAGCGTTCAATTGCAGTGGAGGTTTTTTTACCTACATAAATAGGCGAAAATAGTTCTTATTAAACTTTGACCCTCTACTCGTTTATAGGAGCAAAATAACCTTCTTGTTGATTAATGCAAAAAATTCACATTCCTATGCGTTGAAATGTATCTTTTGAGGTAGTGTGCTTGAAACAGTTCTATTTTGTTTTAGTGCCTAGCAAAAGAAAATATTTCGATGTGTTCATTCAACGGCTTGGTCCACAATTTCGAAAATTCTTGTGTATACGTAGTTGCAAATATAATAAACGGCTTTAAATGATTGAAATAATGCTGAGAAATACATGAAAAGTCTCAAAATTCTCTGCTAATAAGTTTTTCGACGCCTTTTTTTATTATAAGCAATCTCTCTTTAAACAAACTGGCGGAGTAAAGTACGGATTATGGAGGTTGCACTTGATGAAGTTCCAAAAGTCAGTGTTCTAATAAGTAAGGCTTACTGCATCTGCATATTGCCATCAGGTACTGAATGGATTCCGACAAAATTCGAAAATTTTAGTGCTTTTAGCGCTTTAACACTTATTTTAATTAGTTATTAAGTTGATTTATAGTTAAATCCACCTAAGTATGATAATAATTAGTCACCCGATGTTTATCTTTCAGTGTCTTTCATTAATCTGAACTTGGAGGCTTTTTTAAGCCCTCTTTTAACATTGTTCAAAGATGTGGATCATGCAGCATTAGTTCTAATTTTTTTGTGGCATTGTTCAATTACGCTTTGTCTCATCCTCATTGCCATTTGAAAACCTAAGATGGAATACTGGTGGAGTTCGGTGGAATATTTGATGGGAAACTTTCTTGATAACGATCGCATCGGGTGTTGGTGCGTATTCGTTTACGGTCACAGTCAGGGCTTTATGTCTTAAATGCCATTCTTATTTGCAAAATTCGAACCATCAAGCAATATACCACCAGTATTAGTTCAAATTCGTCGTGTTTGAGTAACAGTAATTCACTAGAAATTGCTGAAGCCAGTCCTAGCTTTCAGCAGCTATCTGCATACCGTCCATAAGGTTGCATTTCAATATCATTTCCTAACATCTCAATAATAAGGGCCCTAGTTCTAACTTCTTTCTAGGAAGACCAGATATTTAAAAGTTGATTTCTTAGTCGCGTATTTATAGGTCCCGCTTTCTATGCCATTCCAGCCGAAGCTCTTGTGCTTTTCCTTCATGAAAGATATTGAACTTGAAGAGAAGGAGGATCTTTGACCAGTCAATTTCTTTCGAAGTCAGTTAATTAGATGTTCGTGCTTAAATAAATTAAAAATGAGAAAAAAATTTCAACCCAAAAAAATTTGGGAATCAAATGAATACTATTTTTTATACATGAATGCTTTTGAATTTCTGTTGTTTAGAAAAAAACAGTGACTGAAGTGCATTAAAAAACAATACTTTTTGTAAACCATTACTTGCTGTTTTAACCTAAAAAATCTCCCAATATGAAAAAAAAAACACATGCCTACCTAGTAAATACAGTTGAGACATTCTCTGCTGGTCTAGCTAGTCAATTCAATACACCTAAATTAACCTGGTTGAAACAATCAAGAGTTTAATTCCTCTTATTTTTACAAGATAACCACTTTATTTATAATTGTGCTTTTATAAATCTGTGTTGTTTGAAGGATGGCAAAGAACCCGCGCGACACTTCAAATTACTTTGTCCTCCTCATACTAACTACGGGTTTCGTCGATGACTGGGTGGATACTCAAAGAGCTGTAATTGAGGTAGGAGAATCCGTGCGGTCATTACAAAGTCATCTTTGGTGTATTTCAATTCACGATATATTTAACTTTACAAATTCCTAAGAGCTCTCAATCCATTTCAACGATTTCAACCATTAACTTTTTTTTGTACGCTCCTTAATAACCTGAATTCATTCAAATATGTTTCTGGAAACCTCAAATCTCACTGTGAAAAAGTCGCTCCTGAGTAAGACAAGTTTTTTGGATTCGTAAAGTAATTCAAAACGGAAAAGAAGACTGAATTAAAAAAAGGAAATATCGCTGATCTAGATGCATTTAAGAGCTTCATTGTCCAAGAACTTAGTAGTACCTTTACGACCGATATTGGGTAAGTTTTGGCGCCTTGAAAAGGCGCAAACCCTATAGTTTTAAGTTTTGGGGTTTATAAATTATAAAATAATTCGGAGCTGACAGTACTCGAGAACATTATGGTTCTCATTGAGTCCTCTATTCATGGAAACCATAAGAGCAGAAATTCCCTGCTGTCACCAATCTTGAAAAGCTTAAGCCATAAAAGAAGTTTTCGTTATGCTTCTCTTGCATGAAATGATGGTACATCCACAATATTTTCTTTGCATTTGGTGAATATTATGCGACTTTTGTCCAACGTTTTTAACATCCTGCTGCAAATTATATTTCGATATGATCAGTCATTCTTTAAAGTTCAACACAATGCATAATATTATATGAAAACAAATATTAAACTTAATGTTGTCAGCACATTTTATGCAAACTTGTGATTTGGTTTTATGGTGTTAGAATACACGAGAATAATAAATGTTTGCTACAATTAATAAAAGCCACCAGCTCCACAAAAAAGACTCCAATCAGGCTTAAAAGCATGGTTACTGGCTAGTTTATTAATTTAATTAATTCTTTAAATGTGATTATGGCCCCACGGACAACGTTTTATTGCCTTGGCAACATTTGTTAAAGTTAGTTATGCTGGCTAGTGAAATCTGCCCCTGAAGTGGATCGGTTTGCATAAATTATTATCTGCGAGCAAACACTAATCCTTGAAATCTTCATATTTTTTTCGGCTCTTGCAGGATCTCATTTATCCTTAAAACTTAAAAAAATAATGAAAACATCATATTTATTGACACATTAGATTCTATTAAATAGCAATTTTTTCTCATGGCTGAGAATCTGAAAAAGTCACCCTTCAGATAAGATTTTATTGCCTTTTGTTTGCAGGCATCCTTTTTTCCCATCTCAATCATTTTCATTGGTGTTGGCAGTGGCAAGTTTGAAGGTAAGCTCTTCAGTTTGATAGTAAAATTTTTCTTAAAGACCCATAGAAACCACTATATTTGAAAATGTATGCAGATGGGATCGGAGATGAGTAGTTGTATTCGAAGTCAAGCGCTGTTCAACACTTGGTTTATTCTAAATGGTCACTTTTTCCCTCTATTTCAATCCATTTGCATTTGAAAATTTATCGCTGAGCTTGGAATAGTTAAAACAACCTCGTTTTAAGATCGCAGAAGCATTTTATCATAGCCTCTTGTCGTTTAGACTGTAAAAACATTTAATTCCCAAATTGCCTGCAGTTTCAAAGATTATGGACGCGTCCCGATCTAGGCGTTTGTGAAGCACCACCCAACAGTGGCTTATTAATTGTGAACGATGAGCTAGCTCATCGGCGTAAATCACGCTTTTTACTTAATATTTTCGATTTTGCTTCATGGTGCTGTTAAATGGCTTCGGTAAAGCATTTGCTAAAAAGTATTTTCACGCAGACTTGCAAGTATTGGATCAGGACTTTGCACTTCTCAAGATCGGGCAGGAAGAAGCCTGTAGAGACAATGTTCAGGTACGTCACTATCGTATAACCATTGACCCTAATCTCTAGGGTTACTCAACTTTCATGGCATCTGCGATACCGATCTTGTTGATACGGCAACATTCCATTTAGCTTACAATTTATGCTGAATATTTAAACAATTAGTGATTTTAAATGGGGCATTAGTAATAGGATTCAAGATTCATCAGTAAAACAATATCATGATTAAGCTCATATTTCAGTCACAAACTGGTTCAACTGAGTCTCAGCTATAATAAAGAATTTCGAGCCAGTTATACTTCTGACTTCGAGATTTCAAAGCTTTGTGACACAAAATGAATTTAATTGGGCACATTTTACAAACAATTTTTTTAAGTTTATTAATTCGTTTGGCATGAAACCACCTTTTCCACGTTGCGAAAAGTCTACACAGCTCTTATCTGTTTTCAAGCAAGACTAACTAAAATTGCATGGGGCGGTTTTGGAGACAATCATTTAACCTTATTTATACAAGTCTCGATTTAAGTTAGACAAATGAAACAAGGTGCTTGAATACTGAGTGTAACCACACCATCGAACGTTATTTGATCAGTACATTCAGGTGGGATTTTTAGTTTTTGACAATAATCTTTCACTTAAAGGCTGTTTTAGTTGAAAAATAGAGTGCCGCGGCACAGGCACCTAATTTGTGAATAATTTGAGCAAAAAAAGGTTCATTTATTAATATTTCAATGACACTGCTAGATTCATCTCGGCAGAAATATCACTTAAGCATACTATAATAAATTTCAATTGAAAAGCCTATAATTTTTTATTCTGAAGTTCTCCATTCAAATGAATTTTCACATCTCGAAAAAAACTTGTTTGTAAAGGTTACGGTAATTCAGATATTGGGAGGGATAATGTTTTCGCCGATAGATCCAGATGTTTGAAAAAACCTCTGTTAGTTGGTACTTATCTTTTTATGATGGAGACAAAAATGAATATGGTGCAAATCGAAGTGTAGGGAATTCCCAGATCCGTTCCTTTTGGTCGAAATATCCACACGCAACGGACATATGTTAACTATCAAAGGTAATAAACCCGTATAGGATGCGAATATGTTGCACTTTATCACGCTGTTCTTAATCCAGTTCAACTTCTGTTTTATGAGCTCTCAACATAGTTCCATTTGCAAGAACAGGGTATTTATAACAAAGCTTAGAAGATGGATTTCTTTTAGGAAGACCAGTAAATGTTTCATTCAAAAGGACTTGAGCGGTATGAGATGGATTTCCTCAGAATTTTTCGTTCAAATGTCAGACGTAAACAGTTTGTAGTTTAGAATGAAAGTTCTTATTTGGGAAACTGAATACCGGCATTTAATTAAAACTCAATCTTCTTCTGGGTGAAAACGCAAAATCTTTTCCTCTTTAAAGTGCTCCTCTGATAACGGCGATCAGTTTTGAAACAATACTTTTGGCATAGTGAACACCCACTTAATGATTTCATTTCATTTTATTTTTATTCGCATCGATATCTTAGCAACTGCTCGTACATAAACCACGATGTAGATCTTTAATATGCATTTCTATTGTTCCATGTCTCATCATGTTCCTAAAATTTCCAGTTGAAATTCCAAATTGAATTTAAGCACTATTTGGCAACTAAAATACAAGAACTTACAACTTCCAATGTTTATACATTTAGCAGACTAGGATTCCTGCAGTCAGATACCAATGGTAAAGAGGCAGTCATTCTTATACTATGGTGGCAAAGGATTCCCAACAAATTTATTAACTAACTTCAATAATAAGCTCAGATTTATGAATGTTAAAAAAAGAGTTCACAATGAAAATTAGGAAAAAATGGCTTGGTCCATAACATTCACCCAAAATTATGCATCAATTAGGCCCAAATTGATGCAGACACACCCAAAGGCACTAAAGGAATGGGTTTTTGGTTTAAGAGATAGCTTGAATTTGTAAGCAAGCTTTTATACAATTGGACTTTACTAGGTCAGCCTTGAAAAGGTGCTCTGCCGAGATCGTGGATGGACGTGTGGTGAAGGACTTTAGGTGTCTTTACTCTTGTAATTCAAGCCCAAGGTGGCTTTGGGACCTACGTTACTGCTAGACGATCAAGGATTTCGCAAAGTATGTCGTCAGAATATACAATCGCTAGAATGGCTGCTGACTGGTATCTAACATAGTAAGAATGAAAAGAAAGTAGGTGATTGAAGCATTCCTTATGCACTTTGTACTCGTCTAGAACCTTTGCAACACTAATCAAAGCTACAGGTCTGGCTACTCGATTAAATTCACTCGCCATTTGTCAAATGAGTTTGAAATGAATGAATCGCATTAATTCGCTCTTTAAATTATTAATGTAGGGAAATCGAATTGAGTAGTTGTACGGAATTTGTTTTTGAAGGGTTTATTTACAGGCCTTTTTTAAAAAAATTCACAAGTTTAAGTACTACTGGCTTCCGATTGTATTGCACGAGAAATTCTTCTCCTTTCATTATATTTGCTGAGTTCATGAACGCTTTGTGTGCATGATTTATGGAATATGGAAGTTACAGGTGTGACGGATGAAACATTTAAAGCTGCTTAATCCCTCTTAGAAGTAGTAAGGTTGTGTAGTCCACTTTCATAAGGAAGGACACGTAAGTCTCTCACAAAGGTATTTTTTCATAAAACAATATAACAAAAAAGGACAATATTTAATATTCTAAAATGATGTACTAGATTAACTATAATTCGTCGTCAATTACATTTAAAATTTTGTACTTAATGGCTGGATATTATAATTACGTAAACGTATCTTCGCTCAAGATGGTATTAAACTACTTATATTAAGCTGTCGGCTGCCAAAACTTAATTCGTTTCGGCAAATTCGTGTTCTAAAAAGTTCATTTTGACAGTGTTTTATGGGTTTTTTCTTGCTTTCTTATTTACGAATTCGAAAATTGATAAAAAGATCTCCAAGTATTGAGAAGAAAGGTACGAGAATATTTGACCGTTTTAAGTGATCCTCATTAACTTAATAATCCAATGGCTTTTTAAGAACCGAAGCTCAATCGGATGACTTCCTGAAGTTTGGGAGTATAACGTGTAATAATTTGGGATAGCATCCAAAATGTGCTAGAGGAGCCGTAATATTTTCTAATTTTTCTCCATTAGGCTATAAATAAATGGCTGCTTCAGATTTCTAAGGCGTAATAAAGGGGTAAAGAATGCTGGCCTATCCAGTTAGATCAAGTAAGTGGACCCGAAATTGAAATGAACTTCGTAGATTAACTTTTATCCATCATACCAGTTTATGTATTTGGAACCTCCTTAAAAAACGTTAGAATTAACATCTGGTAATCAGTAAATATGAGGGTAAGGTGATCTCTCGCTTTAAACAATCGTGTTTTTCTAGTCATTCTGGTAATCATTGAATGTCTGAAACGGGCCAGTTCCAGAGTTAACTTTGATATTTATCATTGTGATAATTTCTGCAAGCTTAATTTCTATTTGAAGTAACCTGAAGTGCCGCTTCTGATTAATTCATTCTGGTTACGTGCAAAATAAATAACCACTTTGATGATAGCGTGATTTACCTCTTCAGAACAATCAGAAATTATTTATGCGTCCTCAAAATTTTCCAAAAAAATGGGTTTTTCAATAAGACCTAACAGTACCGAACTATTTGTGAGGGTGAGTCTGACAGAACAACTACTTATTTATTCTATCTGATGCAATTTCGAAGTTTTTTTGTCCCTCTGAAGCTAACCCTCCTTACTTTGCATTTAATTTCAGTTTGTGGAAATGCGTAGATTTCTTAGATTGGCAGCTGACGGCACAGAAGAAGTTCGATGGAACAAACTTGGACTGGCAAAGGAAGTCCTAGCAGAGCTGCCTTCTCAGGTTATTTTTCTTCCTAAAATGAAAGTTTTTTAAAAGTCAAATTTATTTACAACGATATAATTGTTTCATTGGTATTTAAAATACTTTCAAGGTACCAGGCCGTACTCATGCTCAGAGCTATGAAGCGAAATTTGCATATTTGGAATTAATATTTTAGCCCTTACTAACTTTTTAAATATTTCATCAAAAAAAAATAAACACTTGCAGTGCCTTTCATCCAAATTTATATCTAATGGATGACTATTTCAAAATGTTCACTGTCTCGTCTAGCTTTATAGAGCAGCAGTATTCATTCTCAGTTGGCGAATTTGTCAAATTCGTTGAACTTGACGAAGAAAAATTGACAACATATTTCCTTAAAAAAATCCTACCGCAAACATTATATTTCAGTTACCTCTGGTTTAATATTGACTCTGATGGTATTGAATGGGTTAATGCTGTGGATTACAGTATGTTTAAGTGATAAAGGGCCATTTTTTTTAATAAGCTCAGCCATTTGAAAAATAGATTGCAATAATAATTAAAAAACTCGGGATTGAATTAAATTCCGACGATCCTTTAACAATCCCACTTTTCTGGTATTTCTCCGTTTCTAATCCATCTTTGTACTTCATTTCGACCTAACAGTGTGTATTTAAGGGGAAGATTTTCATTTGATTGAGCTACTGTGCGAACAAAATAAAATGAATAGGAAAAGGTTGCAGCAACGATCTGGACTAACACTAATTCACAAAGCAGGATACTCTGCTACAATTTGGTTGCTGTCGCAAGTGTTCTTATTTCAAATCATGGAGGCAAGAACATCTGCATTGTTTCAAGCCCTTTCGCACAATTCCATTTAGATTATCGCACAAAGTGAACTAATTGATATTCACCTGGGAGAAAGAGAGTTACACGAAGAGCAAGTATAAACACACTGATTAAAAGTAAACAGAAAGGTCGCTTAAGCATTCTGGAACAAATATTATCAGATTGCAACACTTCGGAAAGCCTTTTTCCATGAACTAGGGAAATTGTGGTGGCCCATTTGTGCAAAAATAAATAAAATCGAATCAAGAGTCAGACGCTGATTGTCACGATTTATTAGGTTCATCCGAAGATATAATCTCTAGATTAAATTAGGGAAATTCTTCAAAATATGCAGAATCAACACTGTTCGCGATGATGTGGTTAAATACGTGCGACTATATTGCTGCAACCAGAAAGTACACGCTAGTGCTTTGAATATGTCTATTTTCTTCTTAGATGATGAACTACTTTGCAAAGCATCGCCTTTTACCTTCCAACAAGCTTCGCTACCGTCCAGAGCGAACCGAACAACTCGCAGATCCCTCCTGGTGGCACTCCTACATGCAGCCTTTACATCATCTACCTTCAGTTCCATCCTCTTCGAGTCGTTTGTTTTCAGATTTGGGCCATCGGCAACATAAACTTCAATCTTTGGACCTCCATCGAGACTTTGAAGAAAACGAAGATGTTCCAGAAATTCTAAATATTACACCAAAGTCTAATCAGTGTACATCGATTAGGAAAATCTCTCTCGAGAAAGGTATTGACCGGTTAACTCGACAGAATACATTGATTGGACGAATGAAAAGAGAACACTCTTTCGAAGATCCCTCTTTTAGTCAGAGAATCGGCAGCACCCATCAGCAAGTTACCCACGGAAAAGGAGAAAGTCAAGCTACCTTTCTCAGCCCTCATGAAGATCACACTTTGCGACTCAAGTACCATGAACGGCCCGATCAAACAATCTCAACAAATATGTCTCGGAAACAGAATAACCGACAATCCGTCGACATGGGCCGCAAAAAGTTGCCATATCTTCTTGAATAGCAGCTGAAGAATCGGCGAAAGTCTAATCCTTTCTAATTAAATAATTTTTTGTGTTCTTCTTTTCACTGGTCTAAGGTCAACCACTCCCTACAAATAGTTGAACCTGTTTTTTGAAACTGATATTTTGTGACTGGATTTGCTTACTTTGTACATATAAGTGGACCAAATTCACTGTCTCGCTGTGTATAAGGCCAACTGACCTTTATATTTTTCGACGTTTTTTGGCTTTTAAACATAAATAAAATAATGGATGTTTGAAATTCGCTTTGTACCGTTTAATTATTTCAAGTCACCTAACAGAAACACTTATCGGAGCATACGGAAAGCGTCACATTAGTAACTACTTAAGTGGATAGTAGTAATCTATACGGCGGCCCTTATAAATAGGACATGTCGCGTTTTCGAAAGATTTCACTAATTTTGTGAAAGACAGAACTAGGTTGCCCTGTTTTCTGGATTGCCTGACAATACTCCAGTTTTAATATGCTTATCTAGCACAATGAATATGATCCTAATTTATTTCAAGGACCACAAAATCCAAGAATATCATGAAGAGATTTCACAGTGAGCAAAAGCTTTATTTCCTGAAGCAATACCTAGATTTCCGTCACAAACTCAAACTCTTTAGTTATCTGGACAATAAAGCAATTTGAAATATTTGAGTTCAGCTTTCTAACCTTACTCACTAGTTGAAACAATGTAATGCTAATCATTTTTTTCGTCAAACGGGGAGAATGGTAAGTGATAAAAAGGGAAACCTGCTCGCTTTCCTAAAACGTGGCTTGGAGGTCCTTTCGATCGCAATCACTTTGCTCAGCCCGACCTTCATCCAGCTCTTCAATCCCCGCTTTTCGTTGGCTGAGGGTCATTTAACATGCAGAATTTCTATCTGATTAGAAAAATCATTTCTCTTGAGGGGATTTTTTCACACAACTGGGTTAGCCACATATTTGTTTACAATGGCAGATACCCGAAACAAGGAGTGTAGGATTTATAAAATTTCAATCAGTTAAGATCTTGCTGAACCATCGAGTTATTGCACTTTTAATTTCGCCTGCATTTTTCACCAACGTTTTATTGCAGGCTTGTCTCTGGCCTGTAAATGGTTGACTGCAACTATTTCAGACACCGCATCTGACCTCACATACTGCATCACTTTGTTGCTCCACATAAATCAAGTAATGGGTCTATTAAAAGCTCAACTTCAACTTGCAATCGCACAGCAGGCATTTGAGAATGGATGAAATAGCTAGTCGACAATTCATTATTTTTCATCTCAATGCATATACTGCCGTAACTGCAAAGTATTTTGAAAATGAGGTCCTGTAGTTCAATGTCATTAATTTGAAAAACAATGTCTTTGAATTTTGTGTGCAAAAGTAAGCAATCTTCCCTTTTACTATTAAGATACAGAGCCCAAGCTCATCGTTCTTGCCTCTGAAAACAATTCCCTCTCAATTCTTGCCTCAAAATATCGCCATAGTAAATCGAAAGTTTGGTTTGACACTTCAATTGTGCGAATCTACATTTCATCTTGCTTTCATTTGGTCTTAATCAACGAATTTGCCTTTTTTCTGGGGAAAATCATCAAATATGCATGAGTAGTTCAAGCCCAGATTTAGCGTCAATCGTTAGCCGAGATCGGGGCCATACATTTTTGGAAATGAGTTCGAGTAAGAAACAACAAGTTTCTACAATTGAGTCACAAACTGGTATACCATGTCGGTAAACCAAAGAATGTTTCTCGAGTCTTAAAGCGTATTTTGAATAACAGTGCGGATGAATTTAAAACACCTTTAACACCCTGCAGTAATTAAATAGATGGTGCTAAGGTGTGTGCTTATGTGATTTTTACCGTCTCCCATTAAACGCTGTGTCAGTTGCCAGTAGGCTCTTAAACTGATCTTGCAGCATTAACAGACAATTTTAGCAACTCTACCTATCTTCTTTGAAAATCTAAAAATTAGTTTCCAGAATGTCTGTTTATTTAACTTTGATTTTCTGCAGCAAAAAAGCAAACCTCCTACTTTTAGAGTTAAAAGAACATAAATTTGTTAATCCTCGCCGAAATAAGAATGTTTATCGAAAACTTTGAAGGCTCCCGAGGAGTGCAGTTACTTTTATCAGTTATGAGTCTCGTATTATTCAGCGCTCTATTTAGTATGCCTGCGTCGACGGATATTATATTTTCCCCAGTTTTAGAGCTCCAGATCAGATTGACCTCCTTAGCATCAGCAGTTATTCAACATTCAATGCATTTGAATTATCTCTTATCCCAGTGGAAGTATTTGCCGACAAAGCCAAACAGTACATTTTTTTATTCTTCAACGAAATGATCTGAAGACAATGCATTTCTATTTTTCAGAGAATAAGATTTCAAGGTGTAATGCAGATGACTGAGAAGAGATGAGAGACCAGTGTCCAGGATAATGTTGTCCGAGTAATGACCAAATAGGAAATTCTCTTGACAAAACTAACGTTCCAACAGCTAGATCGATTGAAGGTTCAGAAAGGAAGTGTCTCTCACGATCGACAACGAGTAAAGTAAATAAGAGATGGAAACTAAAAAAATTAAAAAAAAAGTTATTTTAGGCGGAATCTGAACCCTTGCTCCTAGCCACCTCGGAAGGCAAGAGCAAATTTCTGCAACGTGAGAAAAGAACGTCCCAAGCAACTATTTGCAAACTGAATGATCAAGCCCGATTTTACCAGTAAAATTCCATACTCTTGCGCTAAATTAAATCATAACGGGAACTTAGCTACCATAGAGATTGTTGCGCCTAGTGACTGTCACGGAGCCTTGCTAGTTTCATTCTATATCGGTGAACATGTAAACAATGGACCTCAAGATTTACGTGGTAGAGTCAATTCTAAGAGAGGACCAACCCTGGTTAAAGCTAATAGAATTTAGCTTGAAAAAAGCGTAGAAACTATACCAAACAATTTATAAACAACCAAATAAATCGTGTAGGCCGTCAGGTGGATGGTAAGAGCTCCTGTAAAGGCACGCTCTTACATGAATGTACCCACTTTTTTGTGATTGCAGTATTCAGTAAAAATTCATAAATAAGCGCATTGAAATGATAAAATGGAATGAGAATTGCATATCTAAAAGAAAGTGTCGGTCGACTTATTTTACAAAACCACAGATTTATATCTATCATCAGTTAGAATGAGTGCCGAAATCTGGTCAGAGTTGGTCTTCAAAGGAAATCGCAATAGGGTGCCTTTCTTGTCCCAAAAAATAACTACTGAAAGCCAGTTAACTATCACAATTTTACATTGAATCTGCGAATAGAGCTAGAATATGTAGAAAGTACCATCATGTGTACTTTAATATATGACGACATTCTATTGTTCAAAGTTCAAAGGTTCTCAATCATTTATTCTGATCTGGAAAAAAAAATGGCTTTATATGGCACACTTCCAGCCATTATTTGATTTTGCAGGCCTTGGGGTAGCTTTCCAAATAGTAAGTAGAGTTGGAAATCTGCAAATGAATTCTCTGATTTCGACTTTTTATAGGTATTCCATGTTATCCACTGTGACTCAAGGTCTTTAACGGTTTTGATTTGATAAGTGAACAGGTCTTTTGTGTTAAACATTCCAGCACTGCTAATGCGCGTCATTCATTAGAAACGTCATGGCTCAGAATCTTCTGACTAGAATGTTTTCACCTCCTTAGTTTAAGTGATCTTTTACATCTAGCATTTGATAAGATAATGACAAATGGTAATGCGTCTATTATTGAAGCTGATTGACATCATTTCTGGAAATAAGTTTTCATTTTATACCGAAAAATCTCTGAGTTATACCCGATGTAGGAATAATACTAAGAAAAAATATCGAATAATGATGTTACATGAAAGGCTGAAGGACTTTTGACTTTGGTGGTGAGAGTAGAGAGGGATTATTTGCTTCGTTAGTATCGAGATCTCAAGAAGAGAGAAGCCACTCAACCACATGCAATCTTATCTATTGAAAATCTTGCCCAGAACGTTGCCCATGGTGTCAACCCAAGCATAAGCAACATAAAAGGCAAGTTACGGTAAATATAGCTTTTATTGGCACTTTTAAGGAATTTTTTAGTGCCTACCAGATATCCCTGATGTTTAGATGAGATTTGAGATAGTTGAAACTTCTTTTATTATGACCCGCAATCTTCACGCTGTTTTCTATACGGTATACGCCACCGTGGATCCAAATGGTTTAGTGGTAGGCACGTTCATTGCAAAAGATGTTTTCGAGGATTTTAAATGACTTTTTGGCGCCGGATGCTTATGAGGTAATCAGCAGCATGTTCTACTCCTTATTGCGATAATTAGTGACCAGAGTTAACATAAATTCGGCAATTTCGGTTGGCTTTAGTAGGCACAAGGAACCCTAACTTTGTCTAAGGTCCTATCAAAGATCTTTCTTCATGACTTCAAATGATACAAATTTAATTCTCCGATGCATTTGCAGAAAGCAGCTTTTTGAGATCAAATTGGTGATAGGCCTAGTCTTTTGCAGATTGCAGACTCGATTAGAATTGGCATTGATAAAATCGTCTGTTTACAACCCTGATTTCGCAATTCTAGACCATGTGTTTAATTGCAAATACCAAAAGTCGCCAGACAATAGAATGTCTTGTGCACCAAATGTCGTACCATTTTGTGGGGGGGGGGGGGGGGCAAGACTTAATTCAGACAGCCACATATTTTGCAGCCTAGTCATAAAGTGGTTCTTCCCTCATAAAAATCTTGGGTCAAAAAATTGTCCGTCAACACCTTGAGGGGCACCTTAATCTGTACTTTTTAACAAACCGACTGCGAAACGCTGGTCATTGAACTACTCCACAGAAGAAAATCACTTTATTCGGTTATGAGGAACGGATTCTGCAATGAGACAATGGGACGAAAGCAAACTCCTGTCATTTTTTTTATTAAGTCTCATCCAAAAGTGAATCCAGCTGAGATCATTGTAAATGGCGTTGTGTTTTCATATGTAGTACATATTTTAATCCTAGTTAAGTGGAAGAAAACACTTAATTATATACGAAAATGATGAAAATGGATATTAATGAATAAAAAGTAGGTATTTCTGGCAGGATGGCTTAAAAATTGATGGAATTTTCAGGATAAATGGAACCAAGCTTTTGATGGCGAGACACTGAGTTTTACCATTTAAAGCAGTGCTTATCTTGACAGCTGGTTGATTTGCGAGTTGGTATTCAAAGACACTATGGCTTAATTTCTGCATTCATTGGATTTCATTATTTTGACTTTAAAATAGCACTTTAGCTGGGACTAGTAGGCACATTTTCGCATTATTTCCAGGAGCTGATCCCAAGGAAGGTAGTTAGTTGGCTTTTAACTCAAAACTTAACGTGGCTAATATTCTCCCGCAGTAAATGAACTACATGATGAAAGCCTTGAAAGGCCGCCAAGGACTCAGTTAAGAATGACCATTTCCAGTCATTAGGTCTTTGTCTGACGACTTCCCTTGCTTCTGTCCAAACGCTGATCTCTGAAAAGCTGGTGAGTTAGATGTCTTCTCAACTCGGAATCTCACTCATATTTTTCTTAAGCACCATGACAGAGATCAGTTGGTATGGAAAACCTGTTCATTCATGCTCTGCACAAAGCTCTGCCTAACAAACTGCAGAACGCATTTGGAGAGTAGAGTGACCTATGCTGCCTTCAGTAAGGAGATCAGTAAATTTAGGGGAATCTAGTTTTGACTTTCTTCTTGGACTTTTGCCTGCTCACATGGTGGCAGATTATGTCTTTCGTCATCATCAGTGATCTTTCACACTTGGGCACAGAGCAAAATTTTAGATCTATTTGAACTCAGCTAGAATCCACTTTAGAGCGAGACTACTGGTTCCATTTGATTTTCGCAGTTATGCGTGCTCAATTTCTCAATTACGGATATCAACCATTGTTGTGTTTTAGAATTCTGTCGAGGAAAACTTGTCGTTAGATATTTTGCAGAAACAAAGATTAGAAAGCAAAACCCTTCAAGCCCGAAAATTCGCATTTATTTTAGATACTAACATTTTTGAGTGTCCTACTATTAAATTTGAAAACAAGTTTCTTCTCAAATGCTGAAATCTATTATAGCTAGATCTGCTCGTATCGAAGTCATTTTAAATCTTAGAGCCTGTTCTTCTTAAAGTAAGAGTAGTATCGCCATTTCAGATTTCGCATCTTTCATTGACCTGATGCTCTCTTTCGAGAAAAAAATACGATCTTCTGCTTCGCCACCATTGTTTTGAATACAGCCAAGTTTTAGATTTAGAAGGAATCAATTGAGATGAACTTTACCTCCTGATTTGATACTATCAGTTAATTAGCTATTCAAAGAAGGAAACTAGGAACGGACGGATGATTTGAGCCAGAACTAATCCGTTGAGTTTAGTCAATTTTTGAAATGCTCTACAGCCTAGTCTGGGATGTGGCGGATTGTGGGCAAATTCTCATATAGACCCTCCGGACGTATAAAATTAGATTATGCCAGCAGAAGTACAATTTCTTACATCTTGGTTAAGGTGGCACGACATAAATAACCGGATTGCCGGTCTCAAACTGGACTGTGGAATGCACGTACATGTAGCAACTGAATGGAGTCTCCACCAGAATGTTGAAAGAGTTCTAGTAGGAGACATGAAGACGGACGAGGACGGACGAGGTGCCACGACGAAGCTGAACTGCTTCCTGTACGACGAAACCATGCCATGGAAGTGACCGGACAAACGAAGACGTCAACAAACGTTTTTACTGTCTTCTGTGTTAACTGTTGTGCGCTACTTGTCGTAAAAGCTATTTGTACTTCTGTTGTAACCCCAATAAGTCCTTGGGACTTGCCCTAGTGGGTGGGAAGAAAACAAAAAAAATCTGGTTTCATTTAAGGTTACCAGAACATCTAAATTGATTCTCTTCAGCTTGGTGAAAATAAAACCACAATTTTGGCTATGGATGTCTCAACTCTTCTGTGGGACAGAAACTAGAGAATGGAGATAATCAGTCATTAGAATGGAAAATATCTCCATCGAATACTTCCTATTCGAGATGTTTTCAAATGCGATTCTCGTCTTCTTGAGATGTATCTCTTCAGTATTGTTTCTTCTCATACTTTTTTCGGTTCCTCCATAAACTACTTTGCTTTTAACTAAGGCTCCGCTGCTCTCTGACCCAATCAGCGGATTATAATTTGAAGCTGTTAAGTTTCTAGGTGCATATTACCTGAGTCGCCAAATCGGTAGTCTATAATGGTCTTTAGTTTCCGTTTGGCGAATCATCAAACTCTTTCAATTAGTTAAAGATAGCAGTTCTTCCCACCAAGTAAACTTTGATATTCATTCAGATAAAAATCCCTTCTGAAAAATTTAAATGAATTAATTTAAAGGTGAAGAAGAGGCCCAGTTAGTAAAAATCGCTCATAAATAGTTTTTAGCACGATGCGCTCCTACCAATTGTTTCGGAGGTTTTCACAGAAGTTGTGGTCATATGCATCGGATTAATAGAATGCAAGCAAAATGTGAGCCGTCTTATAGAAATGATCGTTTGAAGCGAGTGTAAAAAAAATTGGATGAAGCCTCTATCGGCTAAACCTGAAACGCCACATAGAAGGTATCATTTCAAAGAGCAATCACAGCTGTCTATCTTCATTCTTACTAATTTTACTTTCAGTATGGTCCAATTTGGATACAGATTTGCTTTTAACGTAAAAGCATTGAAAATCTGGCTAATACCTGTTACAACTTTGTCGTTTGTGCATTTTCCGCTATTTTGACTCTTATTCGAATCCACTATTATTTGGATAGAGGCGATTTCATTCCATCGTCCTGCATTCTATGATAACTGCGTCTTTTTCTGTTTAACGCATCTACTTAACATCTGGCTTCTCTTCTTAAAAATAGGAGGCTCGAGAGGTAGCTACTGTCGTAAGTAAGTGTTTGACACAGTAAGGGCGTAAATTTGGAAGTTAAATGTATTGCCTGGCAGTCAACATACTGGGATCAAATATCAGTTAGTTACTATGGATAAAGATCTATTGCGAATGCGTTTGCACCAGTTTTATACTTTCAAATGTTAAGAGTGGAGAAGTTTGAGGGCTCCAAATCCTTTTAAAAATGTGAGCAATTTTGGCCCACGGAACACAGAGTTGTTGGAATTTGCGAACTGACCAGTTCTCTTCACACTTTCCTCGCATGAATCAAACGCCCAAGATCGTTACAAATGAACCCCTACTTGTCCCATTCTATTCAGCCACCTCTACTTGGAACCGGTTATTTCAATCTATTCAGCTTGCGCACCCTTCCATTTAAAATTCCCATTTTAGAAGCGGAAATTTTTAAAATTATTGTAGGCATTTCTCTTATTTATTAACGCACCAGGAGCTACGTTAACACTTCCAAGTGCAAGCACGTGAGCTACAGTTTAAGAAACAAATTTCTGCAATTTCAAATAAGCCTAAGCCTATTTTAGAAAGCAGTGCCCTTTTATACTTATTCTGGCGAATGGACCGATACCTAGAGGCCATTTTAATTGAAAACATTTGGCATGACTATGGCTTTGAAGAGTTCTAGTGGAATTGATGCGGAGAAATATTCTACTCACGGATATGCATCGATAGGCTACAGTTTTGATCTTAACGCTACTGCGCACAGTAATTTCACCGTAAGAGAGATTGACTCTTATAAATGCAGTCTTCCACACTTCGAAAATTGCATGTCTTGTGTGATACATCTAAGCTTAAATGTCTTGGATTACGCCGTATACGGAATAAGAAGATGCCAAGAACTTACCTAAAAGCCAATGACATTCAAAATCACTTTAAACACCTATTTTGCTCAATTCTATTTGAGAGAGAGCCTCTTGAATGATCGAAAATGGTTTCTTTGTCCTGATGGATGGAAGAATGGAATCTTAAATCCAATACAAAGTAAGCAGCTGTTCAAACGAATTTCGGAAAGCGTCTTCCACTTTTGTTTGCACAGCTCCATCTATTTTTAATTTCAGCCAAGTTTGCAAGACAATTTTGACATTCATCGGAAGAATGGAGCATGCCAAGCACTGTAGTTTTGGCTCTGATTTGTTTTATAACAATTTGGTGCTCTTTAACTTGTGTCTTGTCAGATCAACAACGTTGTTTCATAAAACAATTTATTTTTTTTCAAAATGAAGGAAGTGTTATTGGCACTGGACATTAGTCGGAAACGCTTGAAAAGTTAGTCTGAAATGGATATTGTTGTGCTAAAAGGTGTCAGTGAACCCATGCCTGACCAGTTTGTGTTTCTTGATGGTCGTCTGATTCATATACCCTTCTGGGGACCATACCCTTTGTTTGCATCTTGTTTATTTATTGTCCCAATCAGACACTAGCTACTGTTAGCGTGTTCCATTTATCGCAACTAGTAAGATTTTTGGACACTTCGTAGAATGGTGGCAGGACAGAATAAAAAGGGAGATGGTTCAATGAAGGACTTCTAATCAGAACACAGCCTTTTCAGCATAATTTTTCTAATTTCAACCTTCGAAATTTCTCGAAGATCCACCAAAACTTCAGTTTCGGGCGAAACTCAAGTCCACGTTTGAGAATCTATTCTACTTCTGACTGCACACATCGTCTCCCGTGGAAATGAATCATGACACTAAACTGGTTTGACCATGTAATGCAAATTCTGATTAGAATAGAATTGATCGTTACTGTCTTTCTAATCCAGAGGCCTTGATAGTTGCCAAGTTCCCTTTGCTTGGATGGATCTCGAGGTTTCATATGGATTTCTGTTTTTATACTGAAGGTCAAAATCCACCCAAATAGGTAACAGTTTCGACGTATTTTAGTACAATAGATAAATGTGTAGCAATCGCTAAAATCTCTATAAATAAAAACTTCTAGTCTACAAAGATAATTAATGCACCAGAGCCAGATTTCGAAGGAATATTTAGAAATATAATGAACGTTAGGCATTTCGATGTGCCAACAACTCGTTTGCGCACTGCATTAATAGCTAACCATATTCAGCAGTAGCAAACGATATGATAGCAGAATTTCACATTTTAACATGCCAGCGGGAGTATAACCTCGTACGGCCTGGATTTATGGTCTCAGGCCGGACTGTGGTAAGTGCGGCATGTAGCAATGAAAAGGCTTCTGGAAGAAGCACGAATATTGCCTACCCTCAACGGTGTCGAGGACGGACGAGGTGCCACTACGAAGTTGAACTGCTACCTGTACGATGAAACCATGGCAGCGAAGTAGCCAGAGAACCGAAGACGTCCATGTTAACTCTCGTGTGCTACATGTAGCAAAAGCTAGTTGTTCTTCTCTTGTACCCCTACTAAGTCCTTGGGACTTGCCCTAATGGGTGGGGAGTAAATAAAAAATAATAAAGCAGAAATTCAACGAATAACAGCATTTAAAATGCTGCAGTTCGTCCATAATTTTCCATTGACAGATTTATAATAACCTTCTAATGATAGTAATTAAAAAATCAGGGCTAGATATCACTCCGCACTTGTTTATGTAAATCTCAACATGACCTTCAACTGAACGCCAACGATCGTACTGGTTGTTTCAAGCAGCTGTTAACCAATTTTTAATTTTGTAAATAATGAATAGGCATTTGTATTCGGAGGTATTAGTCCAATTGGAGAAAAAAATACGCTGGTGATTTCGCAAGATTAAAAATGTGAAGTACTTTCATAACCTACTCGAAATAGCTACATAAGATTTATATTTGCCACTAGTGTACTTTTTAGCTTTACCTTAAAAGTTTAGATGAGCTCAGACATCGCTAAAGCAGCTAGAAAAAGTCCAGTTCTTAACACTCACTGTTGCGTGTCACTTGTCCCAAACTCATAAAAAGTATTTTCGCCATTAAGACTTCCTTTGAGCAGAATGAATCAACCTTTTCAGAGTCGAGAACGTTGAATCCATCCTTAAATGCTCTGCGCAAATCCCTATACTTACCTTCAACGCATGTGACGTGATGGATTTGGATGCGATACCTTTCATCGTTATTGACAGTGAGAATCCTTTTTTCCGTATACGAAAACTCCTCAATAATTTCTGGTCCCTCATGACCATGTTGGATGAGCATAATTGGATGCAGAGAAATAACAGCCTTAAAGGTAAGTTTTCATAATTGAATGCCAGATGCGGTGGTCCATTAGGGAATTTCTACAGGCAATTATACCTTATCTGTCCTATCCATTTATTTTATGAATAAAATTTTGAGCGGAATTCCAAGATAGAACAAAGGTTCTTGTTTTAACTTTATAGCACTTTAAATTAACGCAAAGAGGTACGTAGGAAATTTATCCGAAAAAAGAGGAAACATTTGATTTCTAAGTCGCACTGGAAGAGTGAACAACCATGTGGTGGCTCAGCAGTCTATCAACCTCATTAGGAGGTATGTGTGAAAATACCGTCCGGACGCAAACCTTCCTGGGCCGTCAAGAGGTCCCAACTAAGCTGCGGAGACGCTGTAGGTGCTCGAACTGTGGCAATAACCGATCAGCTGAACAGATTAATTACCTGTCCCATCCTACCCTTTCGAGTACCCTTCCCGTACACATTCAAACTGGAATTTTCTTCGATATCAAATTCTACCACTAACGACCCTATGCTCCCCGTAATTCGCAGCATATAGGTAGTTGGTCTGGCTTAACCTTGCGTATGCCTAAATAGGCTTTCAATGCTTTGGGCAGAGCCCTGAATTTTGACGCTCTATACAGCGAAAATAACTGTCGTTTAGAAGTTTCATTCTTCTAACATGATTTTTTGCTGATTTCACGCATTTGAGTTTCGTAAGAGAAACTTCAGTCGTTTCTATTGAAATGCCTTGTTGAATCATATAAATCTTACAGTAATAAATTTGATTTGATTCCAGATAATATTCACTTACTGCTAACCGATTTTAGGATAAGTTTTTATATTTTATCATCATGTGGATTTGATGAGGTTTGCAAAATAAGCTGAACAATCGCTTGACATAAGTCTGAAACGGGATATTTCATTTCACTAAAGATTTCATTCTTACCAAACCAGTTAAGTGCAAAGTTGGGAATCCTGGCCAGCCACGTCGCCGCTGGACAGCGGATGAAACGTTGGAAGCTGTCGATGGGGAGGCTTCACTTGGCAATCCAAATGGCGAGCATGAATGCAAAAGTTAAAGCGAAATATTTGTTGCTCCGTCGACTAAAAGATCCGACGGCGGTCCGAACATTTTTTTGAACTTTTTGAAAGAAAACACGGCTTACAACTTTTCGTATATCATCACAGTTTAACTGAATAATTTTTAGGATGCTTTATTCAATCGGCCAGTTCAAACTGCGCCATTCAACAAATATCCTGCACTGCGTTATGAGAGGAACATGCTGAAACATGCTTTCATTTATCCGCTTCAACATCTTGTGTGATCTAAGGTAATATTCACTAATATTATGATTCTAAGCAACCCAGCGTCTTTTTTACAGTTATCCATAAAATTAGACCGAGATGGCTAATAAGGTAGTAGTTTGGAGATAAAGCTTTGATGGGATCACTTGGCGGAGTCTGATGAGGCTCCGGGCGCAGAAAAATACCTTAGAATACCATTCGTGGGATGATCGCACCGAATAACCTTTGAAGTTATTCCTTTAATTAACTTGCCACATCAGCATTAAAAAGATATTCAGTACAGTGCGGTTATAGTTTCTGTGTTAAATTAATCTTAAAAGCAACCACTATTAAAGCAGCTCTTCTCACCCTATAAGGTATATTTCACCCGCCACAGTGGATTTGTCTGTATAATACTACTTGTATTTCTGATACGAATAAAAGATCAATCGAATATACCGCTAGATTAGAATAACAAACCGAAGCAATCACTTCCAGCATGTGTAAGATAACGTTCTACAAGTATTTAATTTGCGATTCCTAATGCTATGAATATCACCGTCACCGAAATTGAGGAGAACGAAGAGCGCCTGTCATGGAAACGTTAGTTTCATGTGAGAAAGAAAAGACAAAATAGGAAGAGTGAGAGAGTTCAGTCATCCTAAAGTTGAACTGCTACCTGTACGATGAAACCATAACAGCGAAGTAGCCAGAGAACCGAAGACGTCCGTGTTAACTCTTGTGTGCTACATGTAGCAAAAGCTATTTGTTCTTCTGTTGTACCCCTACTAAGTCCTTGGGACTTGCCCTAATGTGATAGTATTCGTTCCCGACAATGGATGCGAGAGCTCTAGCTGCACAAAATAAAAAAAGATTTTAACAAACTCCCGGCTCTGCATGGACAGAATCTACAGAATTATATTCTACCCCATGACTCTTAAGTATCTTGATTTATTCAACTACTTTTTATCCATAAAACATAATGATTATCCTTCGTGGAGCAATTAATGTAGGTTAAGTGAATGATACTGATTGACTGTAGCATACAATAAACTAGAAGTGCCGGTGGAACGAGAGCAAGTACTGCACAATTCGGATTCAGGCTCGAATTAAGTTAGGTAACCAAGCAAAATATAACCAAAGCACTCTAAGTCACTCCATTCGGTCGACCCGATTCTAGAGGGTTAATGTACCATTACATCAGCTATACTAACGTTACGAAAACAAGAACAGGTGATTTTCTACTAAATCTAACGCAGTCACTAGTACATTATCATTTTTGCGATTGTTGTTGCTGTATAATATGAAGTTGGGGGATCAAACTCATGGGTAGATAATATAAGCACTCAAATAACTATCTTTTAAGTTTGTAACGACTGTTTTTTAAAAAGACTTTAATCTAGACAAGTCCATTGCATATCCCATTTTTCTTCCACATGCATCACCACGTGTGAATTTTTTTCGGTCACTGTTGATCCAAGTGACATTCCAAATTATCGTTGTTCTACTCATATTTTTCTTCCCCTAGAATTAACCTTCTAGTCTGAGATTCGCTTTTCGCAGTTTCAATGCTTTGGTCGTGATTATCTCGGACAGGGTATTGCAACCACAAGTTAAGCTTACTATTGTAAGACTGTTTTCTGGTAGAAAGTTGATTAATATCGAAGTGTCGTAAAGTCGCTATTGTCTTGATGCATTACCATTGACTCATGGGACAGCTTTTCGGCATGAGGAACTTGTTGCAAGGTATCAGAATAGAGTCTGAACCAATTATAAAACTTGTGTTAGTATCGAGGGCAAAAGTACATGGAAAGTCATGAACTTTCATGTACTTGCGCTGAAGAACACCATAGTACCTGAGATACTTTAAATAAAGTTATAATAGGTGATGGGGCCACACAGTCTAAGTAATGAAGTGTCTAAATCATTACAATTAGTAGTATCTAATTTGAATTTTTTTTGATAATTGTGATTTGCTATGTTTGTAGATGACCGAACTCCTCATCGGAATTGCGAAAAAGGTTAATGCAGGGATTTGCGACTTACGAAATCCACTGGCTCTAAATCCTATACGAATACCCGGTCTGCAAATTTCTAGTTTCTAATATAAACTATAGAAATCATGAGTAGGGTTAGGGTATTGTTGCTAAATAAGTGATACATAAAGCACTGTAAACCTTGAAAATAGACAATACAAGTAGCGGTTGGAGGTAGCAGAATTCATTTTCAACTGGGTTTGCAGTATTCTGAGAATGCTTTGGCAGACTACTTCCGCTTACTGGTCTTAAACATAGAGTTCGCAATAGCAATGCTTTCATATAAGTAATCGTGAACTATTTAATCATGAGATTCAATGAAAATTTATCAATATGTGGCATCAAAGAATACAAGGTCTTAAACCGTAGTTTTTTGTTCTCTCTCAAAGGTTCCAAGTTTTATTGAATCAAAAATAGCTGGCACATTTTGAGGCTAAAAGAAGTGAATAATTTGAATCACTGCAAATATATTCGGAATTTTTCATGGCTAGTCGATCCCGTTTGCTTATCAGGTCTCTATAGTTTAATTAGAAGGTTAGTTTTTGTAAGTTTTGTTTCGATAAAGGTGTTAAAAGTATCAGAATCATTCAACTAAGACCCTTATAACCAAAACAAAGCAGTATCACTGTTCGGGAATAGAAGTCTCGATTAGACGAACACCTACATACGGAAATCCCGAAGATTAAACACCTGATGCATTGATTCCAAAGCTAGTGTTAAGAATGGTGACATTACAGTTAAAAATACAAATATTGCGTAAAAAGTGGATTGGTTAACCATGTCAGGTGCCCCCTAAGTGTGAAGCAGATTAAAGGTTGGAGGTTGACTTATTAGATACATTGAATGTATAAACAGTTCTTTTGCCGTCATCGAATTTATGCATTCTAAAAGGCCTGTTGAAAGGAGTCATTTCCACAATCATTTATATTAGAGGTAGACGCTTTTTTAAGGAAACGTTTTGCTGATAGATTTGAATGCTTTGTTCCCCATCTGATTAACTGAAATAGGTCGACATTTCGAGGACCTTTCAATTTCAATTGCATAGAATAGATTGTGCAAACAATACCTTAATCATGTGCCTATAATAGTTTGAGACAAGGATCTTTTATTTTGTCTTATTACTTATTCAAAATGACTCAGCGTTAGCTCCTTGCGGATCTTGATCAAAGAGGATATTGTGGCCTCGGATCAGTTAACCAACGTGGCATGTCTGTTAACTCCACTGAATTCTGTGAATCCTTCCATTTTAATTGGGTTACAGTCCCCTGAAATAGGTTCTTTTCTATAGCCAATTTCGTGGTCAATGATTACATTCTTGAGGAGCCACTTTGGGAGAGAGTTTTTGCAACAGACAATGTGGTTTTGCGTAGGTCCATCGATGAAGAAATGACGTACAAGGTTGCCACGATAAAGGAACTTCTTCTCTCCGATTCTGATTTCGCAACCGGTCCTGCTCTCAACACTCACCAGTTGGCCACCGTTCTCAGAGAATTTTCGGGGGAATTTCTCTTTGTCTAGTGTGTCAACGATGAGAAACATCGTATACCTCCACCATTTCTCTTTCTCTGGAGGAATGCTTTCAACTTCATGCCGGTTTCTATCATAATATGGCCTTCCACTGTTTCCTCTGGAGGATTTTATTCCCGGCCTTCGGGTTAATTTGCATCTCTTCCAGGTCTTCTCCAAATTAGTGAATCCGAGGGCAGTCGCATAGACTAGCGGTATTACTTTAGCTCCATGTTGTGGAATGTTAATTACATCCTTTCTCAGCGCTATGGTTGGAACATAGGCTTTGAATAGTTCTCGAAAATTCTTCGATTTTGGTGCTGCTCTTCCAGAATTTGAGAAGCCATGTGGTAAGGGAATCTGATATGAGAGGACCGGCATTCCCTGTTGCCTTCTGGAACGCGCAAGTGCGTCTATTGTCGAAAAATTCACAGCATCCCTATCTTCGTCATCAGCATGGTGAATCGCACAAGCGTTTTGACTCACGTTTTCCGCGATATCGTCACCGCGCTCTTCATGATTTCGAACTTTATGTTGCTTTCTTTGTGAACCACAATTACCCATATCTGTTGTACCCAACTAACTTAAACCACCTAAGTGAATAAAATCGATTACACGTGTTTGAACACTGCCAGACCGTCAAAGCTTCCACAAGGGCCTCAAGCAAAGACCTACTTTAATCTGAAATTTGGGACGAATTGATGCTCTGAATTTGCCTTGAAGGGTAGGAATTTATAGGGCAAAATGTTCCGATTTAGTTTGGGGGCTGGTTATAGCAACAAGGCGAGGGCCAGATGGCCTTTTTCCCACTTGCATTGTGCTTGAGTTGTATGGGGTGACATTGAGGTTCTTGACCATTTCGATATTTTATGACTCTACATAAGTCATGAAATCCTAATCAAATTCACTGCTGCTGATCTTCTAAATGAATGAATTAAGTCGACTCCAAAGCAATAACTGCCGTTTCTTTCATGTGTCCTCATGACTGATTTTGTTTGGAATTTCAAATTCTTGTTTTCTAACGTGGCTAGCTGTTTTTGTCCTGATCTTATTATTATTGTTTCTAACCACTCATTGCTATGCTTGCCAAGCATAAAGCAAATCTGTCAAGCGCCCTTTTTAGTTTCAAAATAAATCTTTTATTAAATAATACGTGCCATCGACTATCTCGAATCGTAAATTGTGTTAAATTAGGATATTTTTTATCCCCATTGTAAATGTACCTCTTCATTCGACTAATCTTTACCTCCGATGGTTTTAACGATGAGCTATTAGGAAAGCGACTTCTATAATGGAATTTAATAAACTTTCCAAGCTATTTTCTCTCCGTTTTCTTTGTTAAAAAATGCTTCTATCTCTTCTCTGGACAATCGGTTGCGACTGTAGTAGCCCTTCTGAAGGAATTTAAAGAGAAATTCTTCCGAGTCTCTTTAAACTGCCCAGACTAGTGTTCTTCACGAAAGACATAGTCTCACAGCCATCATTCAGACAAAAGACAGGTGAATCATGTGCGAACAAACTGCAGATCGTCACTAAGCTGGAAGATTGGATGCTTTCTTTAACTTGGCATCGCAATTTATCTCACTGTCGGAAACAAACTAAGGACTATAGACTTGGTCACAAAGCTGTTCCAGCTTACTGGACCTCAGCATTACCGTGCTAGTTATTGATGGCTCGATATTTCCAACCCTACCTTTTGATCGCTTTAGTTGCTAGCTTCAATTCACTTAGGAGGCAGGTACAATTCACCACAGAGTCTTGTAGAGGTGAGATTGATTGCCTATCGGGGTTAAAGCAAATATGACCGTTTTCCGATTTTATCATTCCGATAAATTTTAAGCTATTCTGGTCTTAAGATGACTTCTTTCTTAACTCTTACCTTCTAATGATCCTTTAACCAATATTTGTTTGTGTTTTCCGTTTTATGGTATAGCTTTTGACTCAACTTTTACACCTCTCTATGTATCAAAGTATTGCATGCGGAGGATATTTTGAATTAGTCGATACTCTTATTCGTTGGTTGTTAAAGGACGCTTCCTTTCACTCAGAAAAGATAAATTCGTCTAAATAACACTTGTCTTCCCAGCTTCATAGGCCTAAAGACAGTTTTTAAGCCCGTTCCGAGCTGACTGGAGCCAATGACTTGCTGCCTTGATATTGAAATCACCGAGCACACCAATCTTCACTGACTACAAGCTACAAAAATTCAAGTGGGAAACTTAAAACATGAACTCAAACTCGAGTTCTGAAATGTGCGGTCCCGTTGTAAAGGTCAAAAACTGCATGATTCTGCCACTAGACGTTCCTTGAAGTGTGATTGAAATCGTCTTCGCGGCAATCTCATTTTTACTTTGGTTCTAATTCTGTTGTAACCGTTAGAAATTACTAGACAGACCTGCAAGATATGCCCTGCTATTACTGTAAGCATGTGGATTCTTCCCTTAGTAGAGACTGGGGTGGAAGAGTGAATAACATTGTGTTGCAGAGCTATAACTCCTCTCAAGTTTTTCCATAAGCTGAATTATCCTAGTCCGTTTCCAAATAAGTACTTCATTATTTATTATCATAGTATAATGTAAGATCACATTCAAACGCTTGTAGCCTAAGCATGTGAAGTCTTATACTTTAATTTTGTTATCAGATGTGTTTTAGCCAGTTATCTACCATTACAGTATTTCTGTTTTTGAGAGTCTATTCATTTTTCAAACTCAGAAAATATCAGTTTTCAAAATTTAATGGTGAGTATTCGATTCAACAACTGTGAAATCTGCTTTTTCCATCCGTGTCTAAGTGAATTGGATCATGTTGCTAGCTCGGGCTTGTTTTCCAGAGGTTACCCAATTAGAGTAGCCTTAGTGCTAAGCAGAGAACAAGTAGGAAAACCTTTGGCAATAGGAGCGTATAAGGACTTAGAGCATGAACTGACCGGATACATTTGCATCCAACACCCTAGTGACTTATGGCTCAATTCTTTTGAGTGATAGGATCTTAATTCTCACGCCTTCGGTTCTAACTCAGACTCTTGTCCATGTCAAGCAACAAAGTTTTTGAGCAGTTACAATTTTAAATATTATACAGCGAGGAGAAGCCATAAAACAATTTAGGAAGTAGCGTCTATTTATCACGGAACGATTTCGATTAGACATTTTCGTAATGAACTTTCTTTGCTTCCCTTAGAGTATTCCTCATCATTATGTGATTTTATTCGCCAATTTTCAGCAGAGATGGCAAAGTGTAGTATATTAGATATTCCTTGCTTTGATTTTGGATAAAAATGATACGGCTCATTAAAGCTGCCACTGAAAGCATTCTTTGCTAGTTTCACGGAGGAAATGAATTTACTATCCAAGCAGTTAGAGCGTTCTGAACCCCATTTATCATCGAAGACGTAACAATAATTATTTGCAAATTATGCACTCTTCAATAAGTCAATCGTACCTTTCTCCTGGTTGAATATGATAACTAACCCGCTAAATCTGAAGGCTATGAGGGAACCAAGAGTAACCTAGTTGCCTAAGTAACCAGTTTCGAAGATAACGCAAAAGTTTCGCACAAATTATTGCCCTTAATTCCTGCCTGCTGACAAAATAATTGATCCCATGGTGCAGGAAGCAAATATCATTGCAAACCTTTACTTAAAAACACCTAAAATGAAGATCTATCATGCATTTGAATTTAAGCTTTACGATAGTCATGTCTGACAGAAAACTCTTTTATAACTCAACTCGATGTGATTTTTGAAACACTTCAATCTGCTAATGAAGTCAGCTGAATGGCGAACCACTGCAAATTATTCACTCTTTTAATCCGTGTTCGAGATTTCGCTATCCTGTTTATTTCTTTTTCGCGGTCAACCCTTCAATAATTGTTCAAAAGCCAAATATCCCTCAATTTACCACCGTCTTAGACATTTGACAGCTCTATTAATGAATCAGCGTTCTTGGGCTGATAGGCAAAATATGAATAAACTAATGAGTGGACTGAGCGAAATATAGTTAGAGCGTCCCTTGTCTCGCATTGATTGATTCCGCAAGTATTTGATGGAAATGGATAGAAATGGAACTTGCTTATCGAGGGAAAATATGTAAACAATTTTTGCATAAGTCCTATTTATCTCTGAACAAATGGCTAGAAGACAAAAAATGATACCTGTTTGTGGTTCCCTCCCTCTCCAAGTCTTCAGTCGTGATTTAGTGAGACTAGACAAAAAATATCACTTTTATCTCTGTCAACAATTTTAATAAATTGGTCATGAACTAAATATTAATTTTCATTGCATAAAAATTCTATGATTTTAAAAATGGTGTGATTTAGACAAGCCAAATAAGACAAGATTTTGTTAATTATTTTAACACATCGAATGCGGCACATCACTTTAAATTTGTGGCCTCACTATTTTCGGTTTGACCTAGTGTGGAGGAGGTATTGTCTTACTCGCTTCAGTTAAAATCAGCATCTTAACAATTTCAGATCTTATTTTATCTATTTTCATTGAAATTACTAATCGAATTTATTCTCGTTTCCCTTAGAGACGCTAGGTTGGCGCTGTCCGTCATCTGTTATATTTACTTTTTAATGATCTAGAATTGTCATTTCAATGGCTGATTCACCAAAGTCTCGAACCCAGAACGGTGAAATAGTAATTCATATGTCTCCTTGGGGTGATTTCTTTGTCTGGATTGCTAATCGTGGGTTTAGTTTTATTTCGTACGGCAAATGTTTTTACCACTGTCAGAGTAAACCCTTTTAATTCTAATACTATACCGCAGACGTAGAACTGCTTCGCAGAAAGCACCGAATCGTTGGTCACCTCTCCTTCGGTGTGAATGGTCCTTCTGCTAATATTACCCACTCAGTTTGTCTGCCACTTATATTGAGTGTCGAGGAAACAGTTTTTCTACTTTACCATGAAATTGCGATCCTTCAATCCGTCCAACCAGTTCGTAATCTCAATCCTGTTTCTCCTCGATCTCTTGCCAGATATGATCAGATGCTGAATCAACATTATCAAGAATCTGCAAGTTTAAATTATGTCAGGAATAACATATATATTTGTAGGACCACTTAAAAATTTGCGTGAATAACCTAATTTTCTTTATCTGGCATCAGTAAACATCACAGGCGTTTAGTTACTGAGCCGTGCATTTACATGTTGTATGTGATAAATTTTCTGCACATTAGTTTGGGATAACATCTTTGTTTGTCTTTTAATTGGGCAGATTCGATCAGTGATAACGCACCATTTCGGTACACAGGATAGGGGAATCCTTACTTACTGATGTCGAGTTGGTCAACTTGTGTATTGTTTTCAACAGGTAGAGATATTCAGGCGACAGAAGCGACAGAGAACACTTTGCCACTACAGCGAAATTCTCGAAGGCCAAGTGAAACGGGAAGAGCGTCAAGCTGCTAAATCCCGAGGATGCCTTTCTCGCTCCACTGTGTCGGGCGAAAGCGGTCTGTCTTTGTGCTAAAAATCTAGTGTATCTAATGAGGAAAAGCATTTTGAACGTGGTGCATGTTCCATGCAAATGAATAATCAGGTTTAAAGTTGGGATCATTTTCTAAAATCTGCCTTTAATATAATCTTATTTCCAAGGTTGCGTTTAAAAATTATGCCAAGTGTTTCTGTTGACGGATCACTTGGCTTCATCAATAGTTATGGTAATAGGCAATAAGTATATCATCTATCCAAGTGAACGCGTCTTTTCCGCAAGTAAACGTGCCGTATTACAGAGGAGAGAGATGTCTTGGCTTGATCCAGTTAACGCTAATGCAGAATCGTATTTGAATTGGTCATCGTCTTCCACATTCCAATTAATCAGTGATCAGTGTCAACACTGTGTTTAGCTCCAAAAGACGGCATTTCCATTGATGTTGAGGCATCCAAACTATGTTCACTGACGCCTTGCTCACTTGTGCCATCTGGAGAAGTGGTAGTATCGTTATTCAACGGGAATTCCAACATGCCTCAGCTTGTTAGCAGCAATTTATTGAAGGGGTGATACCTACTCGAGTTTTCATGAATCTCTACTTATTCCAATTTCTTCATTGTGTACTTCATAGTTGATCATTTACGTTGGTTATTTTACACAGGTTTGACTCCAGGCTCAGAATCATCAAATGGTAACTAAAATAGAGGTATGAAGTCGAAATAGATCATCTGCTGCTCTTTTATTTATATGAATCACACCTTAACAAGTTTACTCGGAGAAATATGTCTCTGTTTGCGGTAGCTACCTGAAGTGAACACCAGGCATGTTAAAAAGAAAAGTTTGTATATGCGATAGCATCAGTGTTTGACTTATTAAAATAAGGCCTAAACTACTTATGGGCTACAATCTGCTGAGTAGTAACCTTAATTGTTTTTCTCCCATTCTACAGCAAAGAGGCAACCTCCGAAATTGAGTTGTCCGAAGCGTCAGAAAACCGCTTCTTCGGTTGAGACATCTTCAGATTACGAGTTTGTTGCCGAAGAAAATCTTCAGAACAAGGAATCCACGGTACGATGTTGTTTGCCAACTTTGGAAGAGTTAACTTCAACTCCTGCCGCTGAAGAAATTGCAAGGTTAGTTAAATACATTCATCTCCACCGTCCTCGACCAACGCCCAAGGAATGGGTACGCGAGCAGGAATATTTGTCACTCCCAGTCCCTCTGACAGCCCGTGGAAATATCGTGAAAAGTAAAATATTCTCACTTTATTGCTTTGCGTGATATAGTTTCTTTTATTTTTCAATAAATCTGGTTGTTCTCTTATTAGTTGCTCAATGGCTGTTAGAGGCATCTTCGAAATCTCATCCTGAGCGCGATGAAGCTACTATCATCCGATGTAGGGTTTTTAACGATCTCTGGTCTAAGGGCTTCTACGTTACCTGCTCAGCCGCGAAAATGGGTGGCGATTTCCTAGTTTATCAGGGTAAGTTGTTATTCCTTTGATTCTTGCCCTTGAGGTATTCATTTTACCCTTGAAACTCCTTTTCTTCATTACCACTTTTGCTAATTCAATTTTAGGTGATCCACTGATTTACCATGCGAGTCATATAGTCATCACTAGCTCTCCGCAAGCGCCGATTTACCTCAGTCATTTGGCTGCCTCCCTTCGAATCGCCAACAGCGTTCGGAAGGCGCTCGTTATCGCTACTGTAACAGAACCTAATGGTACTGAATGTAGTCAAGACGAGACCAAAAAAAATATTGCTGTTGTCTATACTTCCCTTTACTGGATGGGTTCTCGAATCCCGTCCAAAATTGTATAGCGGTATTAGCGAAATAAATGTGTCTATCTTATGTAAAATTTTGTCTCATTATTCGCATGTAAATGCTCACTGAAATTACTAGTCTTGTTGCAGCTTGAGTGAGCGTCTTATTTTGAGTTTACAATTGGATGGTTAAATCCGAATGTCTCCAGCGTTTGGATTCACGCTACTTGCTTTTGACTTTAAACTCCATCACGACTTTAGGAGTAAGCAGTTTGCTTTTCAGTGACCAAATATCTTAATGGACTCAGCTGCCTTCCGCGAGGTCGATTTCAGCGATTACGGAGGAACTTCTGACGGTGATTTTGACTCAGTCCAAAAGTTCGACTACTACTTACACGATGAAAGCAATGCAGATTTTTATCTCTATGCTTTCGACGAAGCGCATCAATCTGATGAAGGCTTCTTGGCCTTCTGTTGGAATATTATCCTACAGGTGTGGCCAAATATATGGATTAGCCTTGTCGCTTGTCTGGCCTGGAGGACGTTCAAAGGAATTTTCGGGTTGATCTTAAATCGTTTGGAAGCCCCGAACCATTGTGTGTATTTATTCCAGTTGACAATTTTAACATTGATGTTGCATTTTGGTAAATCTTGTCTGGTTCTTTTTAGTTTCGGTGATATTTGAAGTGCTGCTTAATTGTCTATCAGTAGCACTGGGAGTCGTTCTTTTAAGACATTTCTTTGGAGGTCTTTGCTTACGGCTCTGCGCTTTTGTTTTTACTATTGGTCTAATATTATCTTCAAACGCCTACTCACGAGTGGATTTCCCCCCAGGAGAGAAGGCCCCTGTAGCATGGAAATTTCCAATGGTCTTTGTGACAGCTGGCTGTTTTCTGTTGCAAGTGTATTGGTAAGGTTATAGATTACGTTTAATCGAAGCTTCCCTGTAATTTACGTCAACCAAGCCTTATTTTTACCGTTTAATTGTTTTTTAAAGGAACGAGGTCATTTGTAGATATAGTTTCTTTATTTCAGTGAATTCTTCCTGGATCCTCACGATTGGCACATGATTCGAGGTTAGTGGCCCTTCATTTCATTAATAGGTTTCTGTTCGCTCTTGTTAGTAAAAGCTTAACATTAGGTATCGTGAAAACGCAGGTTTATTCCATCGCTGCGCAGTTAGATACCCATAACCAAAAAATGCAAAAAGATGGCGAATACCTCAATAAGTACAATAGGCGGACTATTATATTAGCGAAGTGGTAGTCGTATGCTAAGCACTTGATATTTTTTAATCCTTTGAGTAGCGCTGTCTTTAATTGAATTAGCGTCTGCAATATCACAAATGTCCAGTCTCGATATTTGTTCCTTAGGTACCGCAATGATTCTCGCCATGAAAGCAGTTTCCGTATCAGCTCTGCGGGTCCAAATGTTCACTCCCACAAAGGCGAGTTTTAAGGTGAGCTTCCTTAGGCATTATTTGTCCTGGTGCGGATACTCTTTGTCTCCGGGCAATGTGATCTTTGGCCCATGGTTCAGCTTCGATGATTATCTCCGAGCTATCCAACTTGTTGGTCAAACTTCTTCCAATTCGCTGGTAGGAGATATCGGTCCTTATTCAATTTTCTGTAACTGTCAGGACCTTGGATGGTCACAGTTTGCTTCCTCCTTCTTTTTCAGCTCTGTCGAGATCTTCTTCAGACCACAGTGTCTTGCGCCATCGCTCTTGGTTGCATCATCTATTCTACATATCTGTCTTCCGTTATCCGTGCCGCTTACTGTCTTAGTTTCCGGTGAATTGCATTCAAAAAATGTTTCTAGTCTACATTTTTAACTAAAGAGCTGCTGTCTTTCTTCAAATTAGGTGGACAAATGCCTATGCGCAGTCTCAGTCCTTCCGGTTCAGTCACTATTTCGTCAGTTTCTTCAGCCAAGCCATGCACCAGGCTATTGGATTTGCGGCAATCACTCATTCTAAATCGTGAGTTTTTCAATGTATAAATAGAAAAAATCTGCCCAAGATGTTGTAATATTATTATTTTGGCCCAGCGTTAAAAGAAAAGTATACGAAATCAAATGGACATGCCAATGTAGGGCAATTATCCTCACATAGCCAAATTTTATGTAAGAAAGAATTCCATTCCCGGGAGTGCCTTTTAGAGATCCGTTTTGTTGGCGTCGATTCAATGTCATCTGACATTAATCCTTTGGGTTTGGCCAGTGCAAGACTCTTAGGTAATCCTAAGAGGTAGTCCCACCTAAACCTTTTGGGAGTTTCATGGCACCAACTTGAAGCTGTCTGATTAAGGGCCAGGTCTGAGCCCAGCAGATGGTCGTTTCATCGAACATCAGGCTATTTCTCGTTTTTTTCTCTGTTTGTTCTTTTATTAAATAAATAGGCCAACTTTTCGAAAATGCAGCAGGACCCAAAAGCTCCATTGGAAACTAACTCAGTTCCATTAACTACAAGGATGAACGTCAAAGGAGTGCAAGCAACGTAACATTAATGACTGCGTTTTTAGACAATATTAGTATGACTCGAAAGTGGCGGTTTCCAATGAATGAAAAGCTCCGTTTCTAGATTATTCAAAGGCATTTTTCTGACTTTCAGTTTTGCTTTCTGAATGGGGCTCAGCAGTTAAGGTAATTTTTTTGGTACGTCTTTACTAACACTCCAAGAAACTGAACTGAACTCAAGAAAATATCAAGTTTCCTGACTAAGGTCAAGAGCGGGCACTCCTTTCTAAATCCTAAAACACCAAAAGCAGTGCAATTTCCTCCTTATTTATATTTATGCCGTCTTTGATGCTCGGACTGCGTTCATAGCCAGAATGCTAACGTATCTTTCGATTTACCTTTAATTGAAAGTGATGTCTTCTAGAAGATCGTTTCTAGTTTGGGTCTTCAGAAACGATTCTTTCTTAGGTATTCTTCCAGTGTCCTCAGCGAAAATATGAATCGCACTCGAGTAATCGGATATCTGATCAGGAGCTGCCGTTTGCTCTTCTCTCTGTAGGCCAGAACTTAACTAGTGTGGGTTGTCATTTTGCCCACTGGAGGTAACCCATTGGTTGCCATTCTGACTCCATCAATGCATTATCTGATGGTCTCCATTGTATATCTCCGTGAAAGGCAATCCGTGTTTCTATACCTAAATAGTTTTGAATTATGTGGCTTTACTTCGATTTGATTAAGCCGCCAATCTTACATTACTGCCTTGGTGACAAATCCGATTTCCGTGGAGTTGCCTCGATCGTTGGTGGATGTGGTCATTCATTGGAATTTCCCTATGCATTTTTGGCTCAAACAATGTGAGCGTGCGTTTTCATATGTTTAATTTCTGAAGGACTCACCTAAATCTACTCCTTTTGTTTGTAGACATTTATAAGCCTACAAGGCGCTTTGGTCAGCTACCAGCCCTGCTCCTTACCTATGCTTTCAGTTCGTTATTGCATGTAGGACTTTGCATCCTTGTTTTTTAAACTAATGGGTTACTTAACTCGATCTCATTCCTCTTACTTCCAATAGGGCATTTTTGTAGGTTTAGTTGGGTGATTGTCACTTACTTTTGAACCATTTTAATTGTTTTTATTTGCTTAAGAGTCCAGCTACTGGCTTTATAATAGTGCTTAAAGCCGCATGCATTTTTAGAACCAATTGATTGAATGCTTTTAAAAACAACAATATTTCTTAAGCCCTCAGCTATTCCAGATAACTAGATTGTACATAAGTTTGGTGGTGTGTTATCCGCTGCACTATTCTAATGCAGTAGTTTGCTTACGCTCACGCTAATAATTGCTTGAATAGGCAGATTTGCCAGACTAGGATGTCAACTGTATCCTATTTCGTTTTTTTTTCAGGGACTAAACTTCCAGTTGGGAGCTGTTCTCTTCTCTATTGGCATTTATGCATATATTGACTTTGGTATGTCGTTACTAGTAGCTTTGTGCGGGACAATTTATGAGCTGTGACATCTTTTTCACCTCCGATTTCAGTACTTCGTGAAAAACTTGCAAAGAGGATGGATGCCTGCGTTTGCGCTCGAGCATGCTCACAGAATTGCAGTCATAAAAATAAGGCATGTGTTTGGTGTTTTATCATTCGCTCTAATTTGTGGGAGGTTAATTTCACCTCATCCTTCGAAGGCTAGAAAGTACGAAATACCAAGATGCATTTATCCATTTCTGTATTCTTTGTACTTAATAAAGAAATCGCACTGTTATGGACCAGGCCCGGGGAGGGGGCGAAGGCAAGTCACTATTGCCACTAGAACGATTCGGCTAAAGTCATTACGTCATCATTTTTTATTACAAAACCAGAAGATTCTTGTACGAACTTTTAATAAACGTTTTTGATTGTATGTCCACTTCATAGTTGACCCAGAAGTGATTGTTATGCACTTGCATCTCTGAAATTGGACAGCGTTATGCTGTAGTTTTTTGTCCTTATGGCTCCCAGGTTTGAATAATTCGTGATTATTGCTTGTACCTATGGCAGACACTTAACACTGTCGAAGTAAGGTGCTGCCTCCTCAGAGAGCTCAACCAACTAGATCTCGACTTTAAGTGATAGCTAGAGACCCTCTTTGAATTTCGCCTCCTGTTCTTTTGTAGTCGACATGTCTTTGGGTTCGCCTTTTGAACCTCTTCTTCAGTGGACTGGCCATTTTCCACCTTGCCTATCTCGCAGTTATGTTTGATACCAGTGAACAGCAGGACAAGGTGTGTTATTTTCTTAGTTGATGAAATATTGCACCGCTTTATACTCATCTTTTTTTCTTGTGATGCTTATAGGGCTACAACATGTTCCACGTTTTGGAAAAGTGGTCAAATCTCTATTTTCTCAGTCACATTATCGCGGCCTTAACTTACCTTTTTTCTCTAGCTATTTGATAGAAACCTCTTTACTAAACATTCGGCTCCCTTTTCTTGGTCATTTTGCTGGTTAATTGATGCTTTTACCGTAAATGTTCATATATTACTGAAAGTGCGCTTTTTTGGTTCACTGGTCGGAATCACGCTCTATTTCCTTTTTGTTAGTGTCATCATTTCGGCTCCTAAAGTATCCAGGCTCTGAATATCAGGCGGGCCTGAGTTAGTGATTTTGATAATTCGCTTTTCGAGTGAAAAATTCGTGTTATGGGACTTGGTTTTCTTGAAAAGCATGTAATTATTTATCTGCGTTTCTCTACAGATAGTGAGGGGTTTTTTAACTGCCTTTATTCAAAACTTGGAACATGAAATTTAATAAAAGGCTTAGTTTGCAAACTCCTTAGAACTGTTTTTTAAGTATTTGAGTTTGGAGAGGCCTTTCGTGGTCCTTGGGACTGTCCACAGGGTGTAGCGACATCGCAATGGAATCCCGTTCTGTTTCGGTACGTATTGCTGTTAAACGGTTAAAGCTCGGTGGACATTCGCTAAAAGGATCGATTTCGGGACAAAACGTCAGCTCTTGATTGCTGGTACCAGCGACTGAATCCGTGTCTTCCTCATCTTCGTCTCGTTGGCGACGACGACAACAGGAAATGTACTGCAAAGAAAAATCACAGTAATCATTTTAGTTGGCGGAAATCATCCGAATTTTCAGCTTGTCTAAACAAATCGGCCTCTAAAGGTGGGCAACCCATACAACATTTAAGCTCAACTTAAGCCGTTAGTTGCGTTAGTTAAGGTGCATTTTTAGGGTCTTGGTTACGTGCCTCAATAGTGTCTGAGGTATAAACCATTAAGTTTATAATAACGTTTATTAATTGCAATTCGGATCTGTTTCATGTAATAGATGAGCCTTGACGCGTGGAGCGACAGTCATGTGCTGAGTGTCTGCAAATAGGCTCACCAGAACCTAGATGTCCGCAACAATTTGAGGCTAGTGCATACAGGCATAAAGTTGAATCACTCACCGCTGCAAGCATTAAAATGAAAAATAGGATAAGGGATACAACGGCTAAGCAGTCGGCAATGATAAGCACTTGGTCCAAGGTCAACTAGGGAGGTAATCCCAAAAAGCGGAATCCAGGTCATCACGTCAGCTATCACACTTGTTAAATTTGCCTTGGCCGGCTTACGAATTGTCGCAGTTTTGACACTAAATTGTTGTTCTGACCAGGTGAATGCGTCATTTAGGAAGTCATCGTCATCCTCTGACCAAAGAACGCCGGACTGGTGCAATCGAATCGTGCGATATGAACGAATGTAGATGAGTTTTTCAGCAAATTTTAACATTTAATTAACGGGTGTACCTCCTTAAGCATTTCTTCCATAGTCTTAATTGTGAGGTTTGATGTTTTATCGTCGGAGGAACTTGTCTTGACGCTTTCACAGGAGAGCACTCGTCCGTGGCAAATTCCTGACTCCTCAGGTTTCCCTGGGCATTCACCGGGCCTTGGACATGTTCGTGTGCGGAAACGCGTCCCCATGCCGCAGGTCACCGAACACGCAGCTCCAGTCGCCCCATTCTGACCAGGCCAGTTGGGCCGGTGTGTTCTCACAAAGTAGTCCAGTGAAACCGAATTTGCACTCGCACCTAAAAATTGGGAAAACAGGACATGCCTATGAAATTCTCTATCCATCCAAATAGACGAATTGATTCACTCTTTACTTAGGTTTTAAATGGGGCAGAGGTCTTATAGTGGTGATATCGGCATCCCAAGCGAATGACTGCTGGCGGCCATTTCTGCTTAGTGATCAATGCGGTTATTAATTGAGACCATCAGTTCACAAAGCTTGATTTACCGCGAGCTGAGTGGTGGTTTACTCATGGGCAGGAAACGAAGAAGATGTCGGTTAAGGACGAAATAGCTGTTGGATGGAGTCTTTAATTGAAGGTGGGAAGTCCTGATTTATGGTGTTTTATAAGTGCTTTCCTTCTATTAATCAATCCCATTAGCGTCCACAGATTTCACCAGACATATTGATTAATGGCTTAGAATAATAGAAGTGGTAGGTGGTGGTGGGTGGTGACCACTGGTAACCCCAGGGGCAACTCTGGGGGCTAATGAGAGGGGCGGCCGATGGGACTAATCACCCTCCGGATGTATAAAATTAGATTATGCCAGCAGAAGTACAACTTCTTACAGCTTAGTAAAGGAGGCACGACGTAAATAACCGGATTTGAATGGAATCTCCACCAAAATGTTGGTTTCTGGAGGAGATTTGAAGACGGACGAATTCGGACGAGGTGGCTCTACTAAGCTGAACTGCTACCTGTACGACAAAGCCATGCCAAAGAAGGGACCAGACAAACGAAGACGTCAACAAACGTATTTACTGTTCTGCGTTAACTGTTGTGCTCACTTGTTGTAAAAGCTATTTGTACTTCTGTTGTACCCCCAATAAACCCTTGGGACTTGCCCTAATAGGTGGGGAGAAAATGAAATAATAAATAAAATTACTTCTGATATAGCAGCGTAAGAAAACTTAAAACATATTTATCCTGTTTAAAAAAAGTTTTAGGAATTGATTATTTCAATTTCAGCATTAAATCCTTGCGAAAAGACCTTATTCGGCATAACGGTTGAGCGAGTATCTAGTGGTACAGTAATTTTCGTATGTGACCTGAATGTACATGAAACACTTGTTTACTATTATTATTATTGTCGAACGCTTTTACTTGGAGTGACATTAAACCTTCACAATCAAATAAACAAGCAGAAATGGCTTGCCAGCAGCCTAATTTAGTAAAGTATGACTTGAATTGTGTCATGGGGTTGGCCAGTATGTAGTACGCACTTGAATTGTGAATTGAAAATCGGGAGCAATAAGGACCCGTTGCGTATGACAGCGCAAACTTCCATAACAGGATGTCGTCCAACTTTGAAGATGGCAGGTGTTAATATGTAGGCAAAACATACAATTACAGAGCGATTCCTCCGATTCCAACCAAAATGCGGAATCATTGGTGCATGAATAGAGGCGATAGTATGGAAATAAATGTTTTTATATAACTAACATGCCTAAATAATTAATGTGCTCATTTTCAGCTCTTAGGTCTCTCATAATCAAATCGGTGTTTGGCTGCTGGAATATTATTGACTGCAGTTAGCATGTTTTGCGAGCGATTTGTCATGATCCACGTTGTAAGGCACTTCATTCCAGATTTGCCTTAATTTATAAAGAAAATTATTTTCCTCTAAAGAGCCACTGAGTCTAGCGAAAGCGATACTAATTACGCAAAGCTGGAATAGCTTGTATGACTGACCATGAATAGGGTTTCGCTTACTTTTTTTAGTTCGCAGTGAATTCCCCGATTGCTTTTAGAATTTTTTAAGTAAAAAGACGTGATCTATCATATCTTTTCGACAAAAATTTAAAGGTGATGACCTAAGAACCCACCTAAATCTGAATTCCTCCCCACGCTTGGTATGGACCAACGGTGGCGGTGTTAAATCGTGGCAAATGCCGCCATTGAGACAAGGATTGTTCTCCTCATTTTCGCACTCATCGATATTCACACAAGTTGGATCTATCTGACTCTTGGGTTCGTAACCTCGGGAGCAGACGCACATGTAGCCTAGAGCCACGCTAGTTGGATCTCGTTGACATGGAAATACTCCACACAGATTGGTTTGATACTCGCAGGGATTTCTTGGCGCCTGTGTGTTAGATTATACAAATTGGGATAACCTATTCGGAAAAAGAGTAACGAAGTATATGAAAATTTACCTCACAGACGTAGCCCTGCCATGCCGGCGGACAGTCGCATTTGAACGAGATGCCAGGGAGGGGGCTAGGATCATCGGCTTTCAGAACGGAACAAACGCCCTTGTTACGACACTGGCGACTTTCCGTAACTGTAAAATTTGACACAGAATCTGCCACTAAAACACTTTTTCCTGCGTTACAAGCATTTCAAGAATCGAGCTTATTTAAATTCGGTGGACCCGATATTTTACACTAGTTGAAACTAAAATTTCAGTCAGATGAGTAGGTCAGTTTATGACCAGTCGGTCTGTTCGTATAATTTCAATGCCTTTTGGCTGGGATTTGTTGCTAGAACTGGATAATTATGTGATAAAACAATACGCTTAGTCGGAGGATGCCAACTTTGCCATTTGGCCTCATCTATGCGACAGTTAAAATTTTAAATACCAGTTAGTCAATACTGCATTCTTCGGAAGAATCGCGCACTCTAATAACCGCTTCTTGGGCACATGAATACTAAAGAGGTACCAACAACTGAATGCATTACTACAAGAATCAAAATTTAGGTTGGTGATGAATTAAGCGAGAGAATAAATAGACCAATAAAGGCATAGTTTATTATCATTGATGAATATATGCACTGACGCACGTGCGATTAAACTCTAGTCCCATTGACCAGCACTGCTTGCTCTGGCTCACTCCCGTTCCTCATGAAGTCTTTATTAAAAGTCTTAGTACATAACACACGCGACATGATACCTGCTTCGCTTATATAAGCCAACTCCGTATTTTGCTCAAGTAGGACTATCTATTTGTGCTCTAATACCAATTATTTACTTCGTCCCATAATTTTTAAGTCATGGAAGGGGAGTTCAAAGGAATATCTTCAATTTATAATATGGCAAACAATCAAAAAGATGAACGGCATCCATTTTTCCATTCTGGAGGCAGCCACGACTCATCCCAATACTGGCTGTCCTCCATCCGGATCTGCTTTCACGGGTGACCTTTAAATGCAGTGTTTTACTAGAAATCACGAATTCGAGATCCTGTTTAACAGGATTTTGTACCAAAAACGTTTCTATCATCTCTCTTTTGATCCTTTCGTACTTGCTCACGCTTTTGATTGGGACCTAACGAGAGATATTAACGCATCTCTGACTACCTCTTCCAAAATATATAAAGGCCGTAAATATGGTTATTTCATTTGCAAATACTGCTAGTATCTTTCATTGTGATCTAAATAATTAGCCGAAATGAGTCTAGCAAATGGAAAAAACGAGGAAAACAGTTAAACGCTGTATATTGCGGTTAAAATGTACGAATTTTTAAGTCGTTAGGTTGAAGATGAAACGACTAATGGAAATCAAGCCAAATCAGCCTGATAAGAGCAGTCCTGATGTTCATAAATAACATTGCTGATGTATCCCATGGGTGCCCCATGCCCGAATGTCTCCAGCCTCGCCAGTTCCCAACCTCTTCAACTCTAAGTAATTACAATATTGTCGATCTCTTGATTCCCTCAATAAATCTCAGCTAATCATTTACGGTAAGCAATGGCCACGAAAAGAAATGATTTCATATTGTAACATGGCGACTTTTGTTTAAAATATGTTGGAAAAAGAGCTAACCGTTTGTCGTTGCAGCCGGATTTTACCTTGCTGCACTTCATCGTCTTTTGATTGAACTTGAACCCTTCTCGACACAAGCACTCGTAACCAATTGAGTACATGTCGCCGAAACGTGATTTTCTCGTTTGATGGAGCGCTTCTGCCGTTCTCGCATCACGAATCGGACGACATATTTGCAGGGAATTTGTGTCATTTTTGCAGATACTCGGGCGCCAGCAAGCGTTTGGACAAGTTCGCTCGGTTTTCTGAAATAGATGCCCGAACTAGGTGTAGCTTCACAATTAGATAACACAGCTTGTTCTACCTCTATGCAGTTTTTAGTACAAGGCGCGCTAAATTTGATTGAATAGATGCACTCATCTATTTCGCTCGTGAAACGGAGCAAGACTAACATGTCAGTCGGGTCACAAAATCTGTTTCGTCTCTTCATACACTCAGGATTGGTGCGTAGCCATCAGTTTCTTTATAGAAATTGTCGACCACAACCATTGTAGTCTCCCTGCCGACATACTTTCGTTCTTCCTTTCCATAGCTACACAACGTTCAGCTTGTACTTAAGGTTCACAGACCCCACCTCTTAAATAGCGAAAAATTGGTAGCTATACATCTTGCAACTCAAATAGTATTCCTAACCACTTGCTTTACTCGGCACAGGGGGACTGCTACTGCTTTCTTAAACTTGGACTTCTAAGGAAATAACTAAATTGGGACAGAAGGGGGCAAATAAAGGACTCACAGTGCATAAATGCAATCTAAATTCACTGTGCTTGAGACTTCTGGTGTATTAGGACATTTTGATGACCAACATATATATATATATGGATTTGGGCTCCGTTTTCTCAAAAAATAAATGCATATTCCTATTTCTTCACATGTAAAATATCGAGACATGTCATGATAAGCAGATCTAATGGCTGATTAAAATGTGCACTTTATTTTCAGATTTTAATGAAACCAAACTCGGGGTAACTATGATGACCGAAATCAGTTAATAGGTATAATTCATGTACACGCGATGAATCAAGAGCAATAGGGACTATTACCTCTTCCAATTTGAGACATATCCTGATTATTCCACAACTTAATAAAAGAAAGAAATACCGATCTTAGATCTGATAAAGTTCTCATGCGAAATGATGTAGGACAAAAAGGTATTGAAACAACCTTTTAATCCCAGCTAAATGCTAAATAAGTGTTAACTGACATTAGACGCTATGATGCAATATCAACTGCCCTAACTACCTATTTTACCAAGGGGTAACGGTCAATAGAAAGGGTTCGCTTCACATTCTCGGGTGCAGGCTCATGTTTTTGTGCTGGAAAATTTTGCTACTTGTCCATATTTTATTGGCTATATGTCCACCCTACATTAATCATTGGGACTGTGGGTAGTTGCTGCGGTTTTTGAACGGTGCTATGGCGACCGCGAACACACTCGACGCATGAGACAACTTTGGAAAGCACCCAAAATGGCAGCTGATACTACTTAACGCTGGCTCTTTTAATTGAGGCTTGGGTATCATTAATGATAAGTGGTAAATACATAGCAAGCCTATGTCACTCTCTGAGCAAGATGTCACATCTAGCCGCAATACCCGGCTTTCCTCATCGTCGTAAATCTTACTTCGAGCATTATTCGGAGCATCGGCGCATATAAAGGGTAGTCATAACAAAATTTACAGAATGAGTACGTTGTTCCTTTGGCATGAATTCCCTGGGTTTATATTCATAATCTAGCTTTTCCAAGCTTTTCAAAGCCATAATAACTAGAAATCGAAAGTAAAACGCAATACGAGTATGCAACTAATATAACTTTTGCTTCTGGGAATATCAACATTTTACCTTTGACAGATAGTGGAGTGAGATATTCTCCGGTCTAATCGTGGATTTCGAAACGTGACTGATGACCAATTGAAACTCATTTCGTAGCGTTGCTGAAGGCATTTATACCTGGTACCTATGGATTCAGTAGCCTAAACGGCGTAACTCAAATGGACTGCGGCCCGGGAGTGTCAATAAACGAAAAGTTCGTCTTTGAAAAAAATGCCTAGAATCACTCATAACTATGCAAAATTATAAATATATAAAAATAACCTATTAGAATAGGTCCGTTTGAGAATGAAACAGTACAGGTATTCAATCATTTTTCAACTTTACTGAATATTCAAGGCGACTCTGAGATTTCCGTGATACTAATAACACTTCATGATTAGATATTTCACCATTGTCAACCGTTAATCCGTTTCATAGTGTGTGGCAACCACCAATCACCAGTGTGATTCCATCCCAAAAGTTCCTTAATAAGAGCACAATAATTCGCCATTTCTCAGTTTACGTAAGAGAAACATGGAAGAATTTCTCGGCACCTGGAAGGTAGAATCAAACGAAGATTTCTACAAATTCTTAAACCACTTCGGAGTGCCTTCTCTCATTGCGAAGTTAGTCATAAAATTTGGATCTACCATGGTATTTTCGAAGATTGATGAGGATACATTTGGAATATCCATAACATCGGTAAAAGGCAAAACTCAAGCAGCCTTTAAATTAGGCCAGGAGTTTGAAGAAATGAGCTCCGGAGACACAACACATAAGGTGTGTTTTGTTTAAATCTAGACCCTTGTTAAATGAGGCTGGGCCTAATGACATTCAATTTAATTTTGTATTACAAGTCGAGAATAACAGTCGAGAATCATGTAATGAAACATGTGCAAAGTGGCGGTGAGCAAGACATCATTACAACAAGGACTGTTAATGGCAATTCAATGACTGCGGTTGGTTTTCTCTTAATCCAGATTCCTATCTTGATGCTTCACTTGTCTTGCAAGTCATCATAGTGGCGGCTATTAAATCAACCGTAGTAAAAGCGAAACTAGAGAACAGTCTACTTCTGTTTAAATGATTGTCTAACTAACATGTTTTCTTTCTAGGTGTATACCGTCGGTGATCTCACATGCACTCGAATTTACAAACGAGCGAATTAGGCACTTTACTTCGACAAATATATACCTATATATGTATAGCGGTTTGGGGAAGCAACTAATAAAATTATTCCACATAGAGTGTTTCATTCAAATTTTTAAGCAAAAAAATCGATATTTGAAGCAACCTACAACTTCAATTGCGAATCTTGTTTATTTCAAATGTATTAGTTTAGTTTAATTTTTCTTAGATCGTTATGAGAAGTAAAACAAACCTACTTTTATACAAATTGGAAAGGGTGCATAACATTCTATGTAGGCATTTAGCGTGGAAAGGTTTGTGGGCTCTTGGATTTAGCAGTGCGGAGTTTCGTAATGGACTTCAGTTTTTGGCTCAAGTGTCGGTTCTTGTGCTTGCTTTCTCTAACCACTTTTGGGTCGTTTGCTGCAGTAAACAAACCACGCATCTAATCGTCAGCGGCGCCTTCTCATACTCTATTAGTGAACGCTTTGGCGTCTAATCATCCGTCTGCTGGAAGAGACTGGAAACAGTCTGAGATAAAGCAAGTGCATTTATTTGCATTCGGATCGCCGTTATCGTCTCTGAATTAATCTAAAAGTTCCTAATTTTTAAAAAAATGCGCCAAAACAGTCAGCACTGCTAAATTTCACTGGCATTGTGTGTTTCCCCTGAATATTCTATTTCGTAGTTGATGCTCTATTATCCTTACCAAAGACTTTTTTAGCGTTCAGTTTGATCGTGTTCCCTTAAAATCTTGTTACCTGAAAAAAGTACTAGCTTTAGGACAAAGGCTTGGGATTTGCCAGCCACCAAAACGTAGGACGTTTAGTTTCCTACAAAGACTATTTATACCAACTCCTCGCAAGTCACTATTTTACTAAAGTATGGCTCTGAAATGAGCCACCTCGTCCCCTTTAAGCTAGTCTAAAGCCCATTGTTACAAGACTATCTTAAAACCACTGTGAAAGGCTCAAAAAAAGACTGGCTCTACAAAGAGCTCATTTAACCTCTTGACTTTGAGAATTGGGAATGGCCCATCACAATATGTGGGGGTAATGCCGGCCGCTGCCCGGCTTTATCTACTTCACTGATTACAGCACTGGATACGGTGCCGCTCGTGCTAATCTGTAAGCGCACTGGACTTTTTCTATCATGCGAGAATCCTAAACTGGCCTCCTCAACAATTTTTATCCAAGTATACTAATCATTTATCATCTAAATGTTTAGTCTGCTCAATAACTTTATTAAGCAATTTAACGACGCCACTGCAACACTGATTTTGCTGCTACTATGCTAAGGCCACCTGCAGTCTCTCTGAATCCCAGACTTCTTGACGAATCAAAGAATAGAGGATTTTCTTTCGAACTTTGTTGCACCCCACCCAGCAGTTGAATGGAGACATCTGGCATCTGGTTTGAATAGTTTTTTTTTTAACAATTGCATCTGTTAGGCGCAACCTCAGCGCAACGAGTTTTCCAATGCGAGGCTTCGATTTATTTCTCATCGCCGGTGACTGCTACAAGCAATTTCGCTACAATCATTTTCCGATGTGACGGTTCTATTTGTCTGCCACCACTTGCGACTACTACGTGCAACCATAGCACATCGTGTTGTTGACTGCGAAATCAACAACCAGAATAATGGATCGAGAGCATTTTTTCTTCTTCTATAATATCGGACTTTGAAGTCTTGAAATGGTCACTAATTCTTCAATTATTTGCTGATGCTTAAAAAAATATGGTAATTCAACACCAATAAGCTTTTGCAACAGATGAAAAATGTAACTAACCTCACCCTTTAGGCACATACAGAGATTGTAGAAGAAGAGGAAGAGGTAGACCCAGTCACCGAAATAATATGAATTAACCTTAGACACGAGATCTCGCACTGATTTCTCCTGATTGTAGTCGTCTTCAGTAAATCCTTCAAAGATAAGAGCCGTATCCTGAGTTGCCGATCCCGGGCTGCAATACTGCCTAATCGACAAATAAAACGTAATTCGATTGCATTTATTCGAAAACTAAAGATGGAATTTGGTACAGGGTCGAATCTTCTATTGACACTGCTGATAATATTGTAATAAAGCCGCTGACTAGTACAAGTTACGGTAATAATTAGAGCCATTAGCCTATTCATTAGATCATATTGATCATTAAAGCTGGTAAGTATAGCTGTTGACTGGGCAGAGTATGCTCAACTCCGATGTTCTGGAATTTGGAAAGAATTTTCGGTCTTAGTTGTCATTGTAGAATTTCGTTCAGATGAGGCCTGCCTATTTGGGCGCTACCAAAAAGGGAATAAGTAAGAGCTACCGCCCACTCTTCTCCTCATGTTCGGCTTCTACGGCTAGCAAATATCATCAAAAATTTTCTATTTAAGGTGTAGGGATTGAGCAATGGCAATTATGGATTCTTCACCACAACAATATATTATTGTAATTACCTGGAACAACTGACTGAGAAATATTATTCTGTCTCATGGCACGTTGGGATTAAGATATAAGGCTGCGTTACTGGCTTGAAATAAAACAACCAGGGGTTTCTGCAACACACTAAGTCTTTGCAATTGTTGAATCGTACCATGTTCCTTTTTCCCATTTTGCAGAGATTTTAGAACAAGGGCCATTCATTACGGTCCAATTTTGGTCAAAAAATGAATGAACTCAATATTCACTCGACCTGATAAGCTCACTGGCTCTTGGCAAACAAAAATGCTAGTTATTTCATTAGGGTTCAGTGTTTTATCTTCTCAAAAGATCTCTCTCATTTGGGGATTCGCCTACATCACTGCATGCCCTTCGGTATCTTCTTATTTTTACTGATGTAGATGTTGAGACCTCACCAAGAGTAGTAATATTATCTGCTATCAAAGTGGTCAGACCTACTCTCAACCTCCTCGTGGTGACCAACGGTAACCCCAGGGGCAACTCTGGGAGCTAATGAGGGGGGCGACCGGTTAGGACTAATCACCCACCGGACGTATGAGATTAGAATATACCAGCAGAAGTACAACTTCGTGCAGCCTGGTAAACGAGGCACGAAGTAAATAACCGGATTTCTGGTCTCAAACTGGACTGTGGTAAGTGCGTGCAGGTAGCAATGAATGGAATCTCCGCCAGAAAGCTTAAAAGACCTCTGGAAAAGGTATGAAGATTGTCTGCTCTTAAAAGTGTCGAGGACGGACGAGGTGCCACTACGAAGTTCAACTGCTACTTGTACGATGAAATCATGCCGGAGAAACGGCCAGAGAACCGAAGACGTCGATAAGCGCTTTCATCGTCTTCTGGGTTAACTGTTGGGTACTACTTGTCGTAAAGGTTAGTTGTATTTCTGTCGTACCCCCAATAAGTCCTTGGGACTTGACCTAATGGGTGGGTAGTAAATAAATTAGGAAAATCTGCTATCAAGCAACCTTGTCTCTGATCAACGCACTAATTATATCATGGGAGACCGTAATCTACCCACTCAGTAACCTGAATTTTTCGTTCGTCGTCACAAAAGGATAAAATACTTTGATGCCCTCCAGATTAACTGAGAATTTTCATCTTTTTCAGAATTAAAGATTTTTGAATGATATATTTTAAGGATTTGAGCTGTTTTCTATGTGATGTAGCTGGAACTATGGATCAAGTGAAATTCATTGCTACAATTTTGGAAATTGAAATCTTGAAAATGCACGGCACAAGCCAATCTCCAACTCCTCTTTGTAAAATGGGGTCACCTTAGTCGCTGATTGGGGATCAGTGGGTCCGATCAGCAGCTAGCATTTCCCCATCATTACTATGGGTCCTGATAACTTCGAGCTTTTCGCAGGATTTGCGGCTGGGCCCAAATAAAACCAATGACAAACACATCCGTGGCCCCTGTTAGTGTAAGTACGATTCAAGAGATGAAAGGTGTGTAAATTGATCTAGAAAACTCACTTCCAGTTTGTAGGTATGTAATTCTCTTCTTTCAGATACATTGGAACTTCGTAATTGGCACCTTCGACCAAATACCACGCCATCCACCATTTATTCTTGAATGTATCCCATTCGTCAAAGTAGTAGATTCGATTCCAGACGAATCCGGCGGGGAAACCAAACTTGAGTCTCGAGGCAACCCACCATGGAGAATAATAAAAGTGATCTTCCTCTTTCGCCGCCTTAGATGCTTCTTGCGTTAATTTTATGGTACCCAGCAGTGTAAATAAACAGTAAAGAAGTCTCTCCATGTGACTAGTTACTGACACATTTTCAGTGTTCGTGCATTACGGATCAAATGATTCAGCAAACAGATCGAATGCGTTAACTGAATTATTGCTATCGATCGTCATCAGTGGGAGTCATGCGTGCGGTTTAGGGTTATGGCTGAAGGCGCTCAAGTTGATGTTTTTAAAATCCTGAATTTCTGTACTGTGCAGAACTATGGGAGGTTTTAATCAACATCCGTGATAAATCAAAATCGCCATTTGGATGCAGATTACTTCGTGATATCTATGTTTGACGCTTAATATTGATGTGAACACCCTCATTTTGAGGTTCTAGAGCGACATTAAACCACAAATGTAAAATTTCAGAACTGACGAACAACTGGCGTCCAAACGTTAGCCGTAAAAATGGAACCATCACGACTCTGTGTAATGTGATGCCTAAATCTAATCACCTGGAAGCACGCTGTTCTGAATTATTTAAAGTAGGCTTGACGCATAAGCTATTTTAAATGAGAGAGATTTAAAGCACAGTTTAAGCTAGCTACCCTTTCCGATGTTCTTATTGACAGGTAAATTTTAAGTGATTTGTTTGAAGTGAAAGTGTAGAGTTTAAAGTCGATTTCAGGAATTTAAACTTTGTTCCATTTTTTTATGTACTTTAGAAAAGCCGTGTCCGTATGTAATTTGAACAAAATATTCAAAAGTGCTTTTTTAACGGAACCATTTGGTGTGAAACACACGATTCACCTCAAGTGACTTTGACTCTTACGACCAATCACAAATCCGCTACGGCTAAACAACCCATACAAGCACGGAAGCACACTGCATTCGCATTAGGTCTTTCTACCGTTTCAGTGCACAAATGGAGCCATTTTTAGGGACCTGGAAGTACCAGACGCACGAGAATTTTGATAAGTTCCTCATCTATGTTGGTGTGCCCTATTTGTTAGCCAAAGTGGCGGTGAGAATGCCCGCCTCGATGACATTCTCGAGAACTGAGGAACCTGAAGAATTTAAAACGGAGCTATCTACAATGACAAAAAAGACTTCGGGTATTTTTAAAATCGGAGATGAATTTCAAGAAACCACCATGAAAGGTGGGCATATGAAGGTAGGTATGAATGTTTAAATGTAGTGGTGCAATCATTGACGCATTTCGGAAAAATAAATACATGCAGTTTCCATAACTTCAGGGCAATATATTGAATTATCCCGTAGTCTTTGGTCAAGCTAGAATACAGTTCCCTATTTAAGTGCTTACTTACTGAGATAGTTATAGGTTAGCATTTTTATCCTGTTTAACTGACTGCAATCTTATGGTCCACTGAAATGTGGGCTGAAGCAATTTTTTGCTTTTTTACAGTCACGAATATGGTTCGAGGATGATGTGATGAAACAAGAACAAAATACGGATAAAGGCCTAGTCCGAACGATTCGCAAAGTTGATGGTGATACTATGCATGTGGTGAGGTTTACGTGCTTTAAGATTAAGTAGAGTCTAACAACAAGTGCATTATTTGGCGGAGAGGCAGAAGTTAAACAACCTTTTTTTTCTGGCGAAGACCAAGTGATCAGCCGCGTCGCTTTTGCCAGCCAGAGGGTACAAAACATGTACCTGCATACCATTTTTCCACAAAATAACGTTATAAGTGCTTTGTCATCCTGATAGAGCCTTTGGAGCGATGTAGTGGCAAACTACATTACTATGAGCTTCTTGAACGCAGGTATGTCACTTGTAGGAGAGTCCCATTTCACGCATAATTCCTCCTCATTCAGAAGGAGGAGATGACAGTTGGAATTACGTAAGAGCATATTACTGTCATATGTAAAGTGAGGCTGACAATAAGCGCTACTCCTTCAAGGGCATCCTAACATGGGTTTGATTAGTTTTGCAGCAGAATATAACACTCTAGAGACCAGTTTCTAGGGTATAGTTCCGAACACACTTGCTAGAAGAATTGTCCCACGGGATTTGAATTCATCTTTACTTCTATCTTGAAACAGGTCAAAAATAAAGCATTGTCTATTTTCAGTGCCGATTCATTTCATACTTGTAATGAATTTCACGGCGTTTCGATATTCTTCCGCCTTGTAGATATATAAAGTGGCTGACATTGAATCTTCGCAAACCTACAAAAGGTCTTCATGAGATGGCATTAGGGCAGTATTTAGCTAACCTTTTTTAAACTGACATTTTGTAACTTTTCAATAAATTTTTCAACGTTAACTTGATCTGTTACTAATGTTTGTTTCCGATGTGAAATTTTTTTTGATGGGAACATACCAATTTCATTTATCACGGGTAACACAAGATATTAGTCTTTAATTAGTCTTCCTGTTCTCGAAAACACAAAGAAAACGGTACTTTTCTAAAGTTTTTATATCGGATGGCATTTCATTTGTATTCTTGTTGTATCCTCAGACAAATTTTGAGCCACCTGATGCCCACTTAATGCAAACTAGCAATCAATGAGATATTTGGTGCTTATTGCTGCAAACAAGTCTGATTTTACATTTCTGATGACTGCATTATCGTAACTTAATGGTACTAGACTATTTGATTGCTCTGATTCTACAGGAAAATTGAACATTTTGGTACAGCTTGAACACTAAACCGCCAGAAACACATCAACACCCCTGCTTATTATGCAGAAGAGAATCGCTTTAGCATTTCTGATTAAACACGGACATTCGTTCTGGTTTTACACTACTAATTTCAGTAGCTAAACACTTAAATAACAAGTTATACTTCAGCGAATGAATTCAAAATTTATGTAGCACGTCCAATCCAAGGCGAATTATGACATCAATTTAGTGAACCCAGTCAACGTCAGGTTCGATGTCTACTTCCTATTCGCTATATCTTTTTTGCGTTTTAGGGTCAAAGAAAACTGAAAATATAACGATTTCTTTCCCACGTCATACTCTTTATTCTTTTGACCACTATTGTAAATAGTGTATAAACTAACGTCATCAACAAAAGAAGAGGCACTACTCTCTCTTATCGTCTCTACTTTATCGAGCCTCCTTCTCTTGACCGACAAGGCTTCCAATCGATGCTTTGGTAGACACCTCAGGTATTTGAAGTGTCTAATTCGGAATTTTAGTTTCAACTGCCATTACTGAGGCCCATACACTGATGACATGCCTTTTTACTTATGAACTATCGTTTTCTATCGTTGACCAGAACTGCGCTGCCTTCTAAATAATTATTGAATGCTTACTCGCAAATTTTTTCCATTGTCAATAAATAATTTTTAAATCGCATTCCTTCGAAGAACCCCCTGTATTATTTCGCGGCTTAGTTAGAGCGATCGATCATTCGTGGATTATTTTAGTCAGGACAATAGAAATTAGCGTAATAAATTTAATAAACTTTCATAGAATTAATCCAAAGATTTGATCAATTCAAAGTCTACGTTCAAGACAGTTCCACATCGTTCAATTATGTTTGTTTAGCTGTTCGAAAAATACTCAAGCATCTCTAACATTTAACTAGAAGCATTTTACAAATCGCCGATAGCTGTTGCTGCCGTCTAGCCATTGGTATGGGCGCCGTTCATACTGTAGGACCAAACAAAGCTCTTGTTATCTCTGGTGAGAAGTGAATGTGTACTAGATTGACACAGAAAAATTTCAGGTGGGTGCTTAGGTGGCCGAAGGGTTCGCACTGTAATCGGCGGCTGGGGATGGGCATGGTGCTGCATTTCCAATGTTCAGGAGTAATTGGTTCATATTTTTGTTGAAAAATATCTGCTCAGAATATCACTTGAAGTAATGACTCTCAATCCCACTTGCAAACGCGTTGAAACTATTGAGGGAGTTCCTCTCACTGTCACTGGCGTCGCTCAAGTGAAAGTTCTCTCTGATGAACAAATTCTAGCTTTAGCCTGTGAGCAGTTCCTGGATTTAGACTTGGATCGAATCCAGAATACAATTTTGCAAACCTTGGAGGGTCACCTCCGCGCTATTCTTGGTACCTTAACTGTTGAAGCTATCTACAAGGTTCGCAGGGGTGCCGATTTTTCTCCGTTATTAAAACATATTTTATCTGTATTTCTCTTATCATAGGACCGAGATCAATTTGCTGCCCTTGTGCGAGAGGTAGCAGCTCCCGATGTTGGCAGAATGGGCATCGAAATTCTTAGTTTCACCATAAAAGACGTATTTGATGATGTTGACTATCTCAATTCGCTTGGTCGACCTCAAATTGCAAAGATCAAGCGTGATGCAAATATCGGTGTAGCAGAGGCAGAACGAGATGCTGGAACTGTCGTAAGTACTTGTTTTCTGAATGGTCTATTCAACTTATCCTTGCCTGCTAGGTCGCTCATATTGACCGTAAGGCTTTTGACAAGTCAATGTGCAAGCGACGTCACTCAGGCCTTGTTGTAATATTTCCATAATTATCTGTCTCGGAGTAGCCACATAGCTTTAATGATCTCCTATACTTTAACTTAAGAATCCACGGTATCTACGTCCATTTGACTTCTGGGACAGCGTGTAAAACCTGCTCCTACTCCTATCAGTGTAGTGTTCTTTGTTATGCAGATGATTATATTATTGCGCAATTTAGTGGTTGTGCTTATATTTGACTCATTAGATGACATCGCTGCTGATCCAGTGATTGGAATAATCGTCCATACTAGTTGATGTAGTTCAATAAAATGTTGGCCATGGTGCCTTTTCTCTCCTCAAGAGATTTGAAAGTTGCTTTTTTCAATATAGGCTTGGGTGTTATTATGAGAACTGAAAGTTGTTCTGTACAGCCTCACCGGTACTTTCAATCCAGTCTAAGCTCATCAGACGGAGAAATTTCTGTTAGCAAGCAATGATTTCTCTCTTTCATTGCCTAGGAAGCGGAATGTGAAAAGGCGCGAATGGAAATACGATGCAAGGTAGATGAATCCATCGCTGTCCATCGGCGTGAATATGAACTACAGAAAGCTTCTTTTGACGTGGAAGTCAATCAAGCCCAAGCTCAAGCCGAACTGGCCGATGATCTACAGGTGGGTGATACTTTATCTTAATCGTTTGTACTGAAAATTGTTTACGTGATTGCTCGCCTAAAACTTCAGTGGTTTTCTTGGAGGTTTCTAGTTAAATATTACCAAAAGCCAAACTGTTGCATAGGCATTGGGGGGATTCCCATTCACTGAGGTCACGACCACAAGCACCTAAATTTGCGGTTGAGGCCGCTGATTTGACGTCCCTTATGTTCTTAAAAGGCTATTTAAGGCATTGTTTGGTCCAATATGAGTCGGGCGCGCAATTTTCATTTATGTGGGTATTACACTTACGCTAGTCTTTTGTTTCATTCTATCTACTGAATTTCCTTTCTGATTAGCGCTAATGTCAACTAGACTCGGTGGTTTGGGGTTCGTAAATTAGTAAAATAACGACAGAAGACTAATTTCGGAGGTACGTTTATTTATTGTAAAATTGGGGTTAAAAATAGTCCCATAGTATGCTATAAAATACTTGCTGACCTATTCCTAGACTATCGTAAGACAACGTTCATGCGAATCCTATCTCCATTGTTAAACGAGTCATCAGGCCTAATAAGGGGATTCGCATATCGATATCTTGCACCGATGACTTATCAGATTTCATCGGCGTATCTAATGACTGAAATAACCGTAAATGTGGCTAAATGTGAGGCCTCAATCAGCCACTCTAAGGTACACTTAATTCTCCAAGATGGGTATTAAGGCACCATCCTTCAATGTTGGCTTGGGTTTTGTAAACTGGATCTCGATAAGAGCTTGAGCTTCATCCCCTGATAAACTAGGCCTGGGGCTTTTGAATAACAGTGTCTACTTTCATTACCGTGCGGAGTCAAAATAAAGGAAACTTCTCGATTCTCTTGATGTTCGGTTCGGATCTAACCAAAGACTTAGTTTTCGATAGCCAACAAAGATGATCTCCCTTCGGGGCTGTTCATGAAAATAGCTGAATGAGCTCCCAGTCAGTGACTGTGAGAATAAGGCAAAATTGTATGCACATGCACTACTATTGTTTCCAGCTTTTCACATTCTCTCACTCTTAGAGTTTGACTCGTTAACTTTTGTTAGTTCTAACCTTCAACCTGACCTAAGTTGAACTAGATTTCGGTTAACGGAATTCGGTTCTTGTGGCTTTCATTTTTATTTGGGTTAATTTTCATTTTCTTTACAGTCCGCAAAAGAGAGGCAGTTGATCAAGGATGAGGAAGTGAAGGTTGAAATCGTGGAGAAGACCAAGAGGATCGAGATCGAGGAGCAAGAGGTGAAACGCAATGTCAAGGTCCTTGAGGCCACTGTTCATGAACCTGCTCTGGCCGAAGCCTTCCGTATCGAACAAATTGCTCAGGGTGAAAAGTAAATTTGACCCTTCATATTCATCCTAAGCAAGATTTTACCTTGTTCATACTGTACACACGGCGCTTACTGAAATATTTCAGTAGCTTTTTAAGCAGCCTCTAGAGTCCACCTTTACTGGAAGTATAACGTAATTGCAGCAAAAATTGTTCATGAACCGTATCAACGAAAAAAATTTTTCTTCATAGATTACCTGACAATGATCAAGTGCTCCTTTTAAGAGAGGAGTGCTCTTACTTGGCTATCTTTATGAATACACCAAAGATGAGGAAGAGGTTGGTACTTCCCACATCAATTTGTTAGCCAATCGAGGGAACCCTACGACCTCATGGGATAAATTTAAACTAAAGTTGCGAAAGTTCCTTTATTTAACCAAGACACTGGGATGTCTCTAAAAGTATGTCGACCCCAAGAAATGATATGCGTTAGCTTAACTTTGAAGAGCTTGAAATAAGAATAAGTGATATAAATGAAATTCCCCCACTAGAATCGTATGATTGGTGATTGCAAACATGCACACTTATTCCCATTGTTGATATGTAATGTGTGGTGAAGAATGAGTGAAATTCTCAAATGGAGAATGTTTTTTTTAATTTAATAAAAATTATGCCCTCATCTGTGTTTAGGTACAAAAAGATGGTAACAGCGAAGGCAACGGCCGAAGGCGTGCATGGCATCGGCATGGCTCGCGCAGAAGTGGCGAAGGCAGCCGGTATGGCCGAAGCAGAGGGACTCTTGGCGCGCGCTAAAGCATTTGCCCACTTCACCGAGGCAGCTAAACTTCGATTAGTGCTCGATATGCTACCAGCTTTGGCTGCAGAGGTCTGCGCGCCGCTTGCAAAGACTTCTGAAATCGTGATGATTGGGGAGGGGCTCGGAGATAACTCGAAATCTACTCCACTAACAACTATCAATGGACTAGGAAAGGATTTTGTGAGGCTATCAGCCACAGTACCTCCGAGCGTACGAGCTATCACCGGTGTAGATCTCAGCAAGGTAAGATTGAAAACCCCTTTTCTAACGCCGCTACAAGGCACCTAGTTAGTCCCCCGGTTAACAAACTAAGGAGTGTTACACAACAAGACTTTAAGTTTTAGAAGCACGACAGTTTGCCCAACAAATGGGCACCGTCCAAGATCTTTCAAATCTGTGTTACCTTGTTCTCTGTTATATTTAATTTATCCTTTCTCCATGATTACAGATTATGGGTCAGCTTCCTGGCGCTTCTGTGACGTCTTAAACGGCCTAACCGACTGCCTTTTTCTTGCCTAATTTATTTGTGAATTCTTCCACTTATCCAGTCAGTTTCAGTGTATCGACAACTATTTCTTACCGGATCCTTTAATTGTTTTCGTGAACGTTATCGTTCCAGTCAAATTGTGCAAATTTCAGCATTAAAAATGCCTCTGAAAACCGACCTTTTTGCTCACGTTTAATTCACAATTACTGGTTCTTATTTAATCATTTATGCCGTTAAATTCAAATTCCGTCCGACTTCCTAGTTTCATATAACTAATCCTTTTGATAACGAAAAATTTTTTGAGTTGCAGGAGAGGGGCATCAGAGTCTATGTCATAAAGTTTTCGCCTATTCAGCATCGGGAAAGTAGCAGGAGGCAAATGGAAATCTACGGCTTCGTAACCACAAGGGAAGCGTTGAGCAAGTTAGCGCTCACCAGGGTAGCAGATTCGTCCGTGATCTCCTTACGGGGGAATTTCGTGCTCAGACCGAAAGCTTCGAAGGCCAGTTCGGGTCTTTGACTAAAGAGGATAATATGAACAAAAGCATAATTCACCCTTATATGTAAATTTCGTATAATGCAGCACAAAGTGGTAGTGTTAGGGCACATGTGCTTCGCATGAGCGGTACATAAACTCAAGAGAGCAAGGGAGATTTTGGGACCTTTCTAATTGAGTAATGCTCATTTGTATCATGCTTTTGCAAACCAATATTTAACAACTGTGAGTGGTTGTTCCACTCACCGAATGGGTTTCGAACCCGAAAGTAGCGAGTCGAATGCAAACGTGACCGCTAAAGTGTGTATGTCAAGAGTTCATTAGTAGGCTTGTTTAAGTGAGCGTAGATCCAGAGCCACAGCAAAACTTGCACAAGTTACATCCATATAAACTTAAAAAAACATGATGCAAATTGATAACTTACTGTATTATAGCAACGCGGAGGTCATGGACAGTGTGCTGGTTATTCAGATTAATAACAACCCTGGAAACAAAATCGTAATGTTACCACTAGGAGGAAAAGGCGCATATCTACAGCAGTTTCAATTTAGTATCCAAAGCAGAAAGCAATTAAGATATTTTTGATAGCATCTTGCCACAAACTGGGGCCGATAGAAACCTTTTGAAAGATACCACAAGCTTCAGATGACCTAGGTCAGGTAGGGCCCCCTTGAATACCATTCTACATGAAGGTATGCAAAGACATGCAACCACGAAACGCACCTAGAACCATCAGGCATAAGAACTTGTAGTCGGGTAGAAGGTTCCGATACATCGACCACAGGACAGGGCGGTAGAGAACCAGAGAGCTGAACAGGGCTGTTAGTAACGACCTTAGGTGTCGGGTTGCCGAGCAACCTACCAACACCAGAGAAGGGTTTCAACTTGGGCTGAGGTGGGGCATGGTAAGGCTCATTGTGATGATCCTCGAGCATAACATGCACCTCGCGCCCACGAGCGGCCGCAACAAGCTCCTGTTAGAAAACAACGATTATTTACACTGATTTCGCTGAAAAAGCTACGTTTTGACAGATTTTGGAGGGTTTGGACTGAATGTGGCTGGTTCCTGAATCTTGCAGATCGAGATTAGTTTACAAACTTAGTAAAGGACGTTTAACATAAAAAGCGAAACATTTGCATCTACTGGACCGAGCGTTAACACGCCTTCTTTCAATAAGGAAATAGCACAAATGATTTCATTCATGACCACGGAGAATCAGACGCGCTTTGTAGCGTTCATATTTTAGTGACCACCAAACAATGCTGATATTGAATATCTTGAAATCGAGGGAAATCTGCAGGAAATAATCAGAATATTTATGATGAAAAGGCCAGGAGATCAATCTCAAGTCATTACATAAAGTCAGTTATCACTAGAAGAGACTTGCAAACCCGCGCTTACACTAGGAATGCGACCCGCTTTTATGGCAGCCATGAATTCGAGTGATGACGGATCGGTGTATGGCCGAAGGGGTCCATCGTCTAGACTGAGTCCGTTATTCCACATTTTAACGATGACAGATTTATTTTCTTCACCATGATCAGGATCTTCGCCTCCTAGTCCAATAGAAGGGAATGAAGATGTTGGCTTTCCAGACACGCGCACTACTGGATCAGACATGGCTACACCCAATCTGAATAAAAGATCAAGCGATGGTAGTTTTTGGACAATGACCATCAAATAGTTACATGCTAACTTACCGATATCCAGTGCCAGAAAAAGGCTGTGATCCCTGGTTAGACGAGAGGTCAGCAACACGAGTTCGATCGAGAGTTTCTGCACCTCTTTCCCGGGCGGCTCGAAAAATGTCCTGGACAAACGACTCCGGGTTATCTATTCGGGGTGGACCGAGCACCTATTTGAGGCGAAAGATCAGCATTTTATAAGCATCTAAATGAATACAAACTCTACCTGCTGGCCTCCACCACCTTGTTCTGCACCACCGACGTAGAAAGCCTGAACCCCTTCGTCATCTGATACAGGACGGTGGCTACCAGAAAATATTTTTATTATTAGAGAATAGATACGAAAATGTGAATGCACTAAAAATGACTTACGAATGACCAGTGACAGAAGACATTGTAGCAATCATAGGCCCAGAATTACCGCTTTTTTCAGGACGAGAATAACTAGGATTCGTTCTTGGTATCGCCACTTCCGAATATGAGTCGCTACTCGATTCTACTGCGCGATGTACGGGAACTTCTACTTCATCATTTTCTGTTAATATATTTTCGACAGTGGCCTAAGGAAAACGCAATATTAGGTGGAATAAGAATGAGACGAAATAAACGAACATTTTTGTGATAAATAGTTGAATCTAACGAAAAAGCTTACATTGAGGTCCCAATTAAACGCTTCAAGGTAAGATCTTGCCGTATTTTCATCAACTTGACACACACCCATGACTTGATTAACAAGCTCCGCACGTTCACCCTGACTCATGTTTGTGAAGCAACACACTGATCACAGACACACTAAGACCTCAGCCAATTGCTGTTCTCCTACATTAACGAACAAAATTAAAAGATAGTCCCTAATAATTTTTTTGATTTATCTTGAGTCACGATTTATTTTTTATCTATTAGTTGAAGAGCAGCTATATAAACTTATATATTAAAATAGCATTTTGTGAAGCAGCTTCACCAAATATGTAAGGACATTCACTGATTTCAAATACCTTCTCTTTGGTAAACAAAGTTGGAAATACTGTATAATATGCTATATAAATATGGCATAATATATGCAATTCGTTCAACTAGCATGACTATGAAAACATGCAATTTTTTTACTTTAACGAAATGTGCTTCACTCAATGGCTGGTTGCAAATCTACAAATATGACATTGAAATACTTCCTGAGTTAGTTAACATTAAGTAGTTATAAAATAAACTTTGCGGATTGGATTTCGAAAAGTGAATTTTTCAATCGCAATTTCACTTATTAGCAAATTGGGCTGATTAAAATTAAGACAGTATGTAAATTCACATCAGTTGTTTTTAATTTTTTTTTGAATAATCAAGCAATTAGTAATCTGCTCCGATTTATGGATAAGATCACTAACTCGTAAGTGCTTTAAGATTTAGTGACTTCAGAAACTATTATAGTTCGCTGTTTGGCATTAACCCACTTATTTTTTTCCAAAACTTTATTTCTTAGACAGAGGAATAAAAGGATGGCTCTCAATGGTTGAGGGGCGTGTACTCTCAAGTTGTGATAGATCGAAAGTAGCAAATGCTATAGAAGGAATGGAAATCGAGAGCTGAAGACCTGAAAAGAAATGTGCCAATTCGGCGTGGCGCTAATTAGCCGAAAATTTAATTCAAGGCAAAATAAAATGCGATAAGGTAACTTCTAACACTTCTGTATGATCTCGTTTTACATTCATGCATGAATTAGTTGGCAGGTAATAGGTCTGGTAATACCCTAATCCCTAGATGGGCTCGAAACGAAACGAAACGAAATATTGTCATTGTTAATCTGTGATAAATTCGGAGCGTTTTACTTTTCACATAGGGGCATCTACCGCATCCGTTTTAACGAAAAGCCATTGGGCTTAATTGATCTATTCGAAATCATACATAGTTTCACGAAGTCAGGAAGCAGAATTTCTTCCTCAAATTTGACTGCATTGCAAGAGAGCTGTGCAACATATATAGGGTTCCAACTAAGTTTAAAAAACATCTGCCCAGAGTTTTCTTGGGTGTGATTTTCTTGCTATTTCTAAATAGAAGGTTAGCTTATAATTCGTGGATTCAATAATTTATTTTATCATTATGTCTGCCAGTACTTTATCTTACTGCGGCTTCTCATTAAGTTTTCGGACTTTGTAATAAGCTCGTTTTCCGACTTCCTTAATATTAGCTAACTGGAGGGTCAGCTGGACCTTTTAATTAGGACCATTGTGTATCATAATGTGAGTTTAATAAACAAATGCTCGGAAAATCGGCAAGCGATATGGGCCCATCCTTCGAGCCACGCTGCGAGTAGCCAAATGTATGGGTTCGTTCCTGATGTTATATTTATGTCTTCACCTCTGAAGCTACTAGATTATAAAAAGCTCCAAAATCTTGCTAGGTATCAAAAGTTTATTGCTTCTAATAAAGTGCTTAAGCCATTTCGTAAGAATTGTCTTTGCAAGCGACAGTAAGGCATGACTCAATGGCTAGTAGCAGCTCTATTTTTTGAGCTTTAATCAACTTGACCATTAAGAATAGAGAGAACGAAAAAATGAGTTCTAACTGGAAAACAGACGTAGGAACACACCGCTTGGGCGCATCTCCACATGGCTTTATTTCGCCAAAATTTCTCTCGCGGTGTATGACCTCTTCAGTGAACAACTAGAAGCTTTGTATTTGAAGCACATTGCCAACCAATTCCATAAGGCCCGAGGATTGTAGGGACAATATTAGCTGAGAATCAATGGTGCTTGCACCTAATAGTACAATTATATTGTCGTTTGACTTTGACATTCACTGCATGACACTCAATTATTCTTTATTAGTATCAACGTAAATTATGAAATCTTGACAGTCTCTAGACCGCGAACACACGCACTTGGCTCCCACTAAGAAGACATTCTATGTTTTGAATGCTGACCAATTTATTAAGCAGCTGTTTACTGCCTCTTCCTGTTTTTTGAGCCCAGTATTGCTTTATATTACCACAAGGATTGAAAACCAGCAAAGTTTATCTGCCCTAGATTGTGAATGGTAGTCATTAGGTTGCAAGATGGAAATTGCTTTAAAACCAATCGTTCGTGCTGTATTTATTATATAAATACAAGTCAAGTTAAAATTGACTCGTCCCTTGGTTCAATAGGCACGTTCCTTAGCTAAGGTCTTGCGAATTAACACATTTAGACTCGAAACACAAAGTTGACTGATCGCATCAGCGTGTATTAAAATAAAGTCCAGAAAGTGGTCAACTGAAAGGATGATTGATAATAGCCTATTCCTGTCCATGTCAGTACATGCGGAGGGCCGGAGTTGTTATCAGCGTAGAATGAGAACTGCTAATGGGATTTCCTTGCCTTCAGAGTAAAAAAACATATAATTATTGTTTTTTAGATGTACGAGGAGGAAAGATGCCTACCTAAATTCCTAAGATATTACAAAGATTTTGTGCCGCTGTTTTAACACTGCGGTACTTGAATTTTCCTACTGGTTAAAGAGCCATAGAGATGAGACTTTTAGGGATCTGCATACTCATTCCGCACTATTAGTATGGAGTAACATTCATTGGCAATTTTCTCACATCACAGTCTCAGGTGGGCAGTTTCTAGAAAATGCATCCTAACAAATTTTTTAAAGCCACTTGGGAGGCAGATTCTTCCCTCCTGAACCTTTTCATCTAAACCCAAATCCGTAGAAATTGCCATCAAATTGGAGATTTCGCTTAGATTGCTTTCATTGCTCGCACTACACGGAGAAGTAAGCTCTTAATCTGTACGTCTCAGAGACCTCGACTACATGACGCCGTCCAATTGAGTTGATACGGGCTCAGAGTGCAGGTAGCTGAGTACGTCTTATAGGGACCAGTTAGTGTGGGCACGTCATTGCTTAGGAGGAGTGACAGTGTTTTATCATTTTTGCAAAGAGCAGTTCTGGACAATTTTCAAATCATTCCAGCTAAAGTAATAATCGAATTTCCTCATATCAAGTCTAGTTCAATTCGAATCAGGCATCAAGCCAAAAAAGGAGGGGTGTGAAGAAGATTTCTCCGCAGTAGAAATTTCAGTTCTCCTAGAATAGAACCGGAAGAATGCAGTCAGATCCCGGGCACGCGTGTTCATCTATCTAATAAACTGTTTCTCTTCTAAATGCAAACCACTATAAAAATTAAATCCACTCCAAAAATGTCCGACCTAGAACTCCTTCATTTCGCTACGTGGACCAGAGTGGAGTTTCCTGGGAGGAAGTGATATTAGCAAGAATTGAGATTTTCTGAAACTGTGTTTACTCATCTATCCGAGTCAGCATGCCGGTTCAATTTTCTATCGTACGCACATTTTGGATCACTAAAAAGCGAAACCTACTCAGAAATCCTCATAACTGGGAGCAGCATAAGTACGAACTGGCATGGGCCGAAACTCATATTAGTGCGCGTTAGAAAGTTTTACGGCCAAAATATCCAGACGGAGGACTTAAGAGTCTACAAGCCGACGCCGCAGAATCCTTATGGAACCGCTATTAAATACAAATTTTGTTTAGCAGACAACTCAAACGCATGTCTACGCTGAGTCAACTAATCCTTGTGAATGCGTGGCATGGTGACTATCGACGTCTAACGATATTTTTCCAACGATATATTTCCAATCGATTAGCACTGATGCTCTTGTTATAAGCATAACGCATCCAAACAAAACAGCATATCGTTTTAAGGCCTGTAGTTCGCCTTCTATGGGGTTTGATTTATTGGCGAAATAGGCACGTAAGCCCACAGTAGGGAAATTGACACACACACGACCATAGCAGGGCTAGCAAAAAATCGCCTCACGAGCTGTATGGATTTTTTTAAGACCAACTCGGCCAATCAGGGATGCCAAGGACAAAGAGCTGAGAGACTGTTATAAAAGCGCCATCTAGGAGGCGAGACAAAATTGCTATGTCGATTCGGTTGCAAATTTTACCAAACTATTTACTGATGGTGTCTGTAAGCTTTTCTAAACCTGGACTCAAAAGCCAAATTGGAATTGTGGAGAAACCATTTTTGGCACCACATTAGTGAGTGTTGAAGAATTAGGGAGGGATGGCTTCTAGCTAAGATTCACGGTCTTAGTCGTCGATTGTAAAACAACACTACAAGAGTGAAAGAGATAGACGGCTTTATTTAAAGTTTTGATATTAAGGTATGAATGCAATGGGTTGTATATAGAAAGCGGGACATATACTTATATCAAAAGAATGACGTTGTTTTTGGTTGCGGGTCGATGGATAACGCTGATTCGTATTTTCGGCATTTCAGGGCGATGGCATACTTTTAAGACGTTCGAAGGCTGCCTTCTCCAAAGATTCTCTAGAAAATAACAAATTAAACGGTAGATTACTTGCAATAGATCTCGTGTGCGTACTCGAAAGGCAAAATGGTAAGAATGCGATCACAAATATAAGCCTGAGACTCTTCAAAGCCGGAGTTTGAACAACTACGAGCCTCCAATTGTCCTAATATTAGTTGAGGCAGATACGTCAAGCAGACATTGAAATGCTCCACCGATTCACCCTTCAATAGTTATAGACGTCAACAAATGCTTATTGAAGGAGTCAGAAATTTCACCTAAACCAGAACTTAAATTTGAATATTCCCGTTGAAACCGTGGAAAGTGTATGATTGTGCAAGTCAACTGGCTGGTAGAAGAAATACAACTAAAACCCTACTGTTACATCTCCTCCTATCGTTTAGTGCCCCGAAGTTCATCCTGCTATTAATTTGGGAAAGAAAGACAGGAATAAATTATTGGAGCATAACCAAACAAGATCTAACTTCACTAGAAAACTGAAGCCACTGGGACAGATTTGCACTAATGGCATTTTCAACGAAAGGCAAAGAGGAAGGAGTAAAAGGTGTCAGTTATTTTATGACACTGAAATAGATCTACGATGCTAAGATATCCATAGACAAAACGTATTTGGATTTTAGTGCTTGTGAGCTCTAATAGATGTTCCTTCTTATTATTTGGATATTGAATATGAACATAGAACACCAAGTAATTAATACAATAAACAGAAACTGGGAGGGGAGAATTTAGTTCGAAATGTTTAAGGGCATAAAAGGGAGTGATCTACGGATTTTGAAAATTTTCACCTTTAGTTCTCACTATGAAATGTGGTTTCTTCTATTTCAGCTAGTTTTGAGAAAGTCTGCTTCATCTTGCCATTTTAGGAGTGTTAAGTGAAGCAGACAAAGCATATTTTTCAGAAGGCGATCGTCTATGCCCTTCCTTATTCCTGGCATTCCAAGGAGGGTGATGGTCAAGGCCTGCTTGAGCTCAGCTGGGAGCATCTTGGGAGGGAAACAACATTGGTTTCCATATATATTCAAGGGTGTAGGATGACAGCCAGAAATCTGACTTCTCAGCCATCCCTCTAAATGAATATATTTCTTGATGTTCGTTTTAAGCGCTATCGAACATCTTTGATTCAGCTTAACGAGGTAATATTTCGTTAACCTCAAAGTGAACCCAAGATCACTTGCAGACGCGGCTCGCAACAATAATCAAACTTTCAAAACTGGCTGGGATCGCCACAGCGGAGCATATTAATAGTTATGAAAACGTGATTTGATAGCAGATGATTGAGCTACCATTCAGAAACACTGAGAACATTACTAAAAGAATGAATATGACCCACCTATAGTCGGGGTGTGCGATTTGAATTAAAGCGTGAGCACGCTGACGAAGATTTTTGCCGAAGAGATAAGCAATACCGTACTCCGTGACGACGTAGTGGACGTGAGCCCGCGTGGCAACTACAGTAGTACCGCGCGAGAGGAAAGGGACGATGGCTGACTTGCCATCCACATTCAAAGATGTCATGGCGATTATCGGCTTGCCCTCACCGTCGGAAGCGATGGAGGCACCACGCAGGAAATCGATCACACCACCAACACCTGAGATTAAATGGCAGGCATGGAACATCAATTAGGACTTGGAACGCTGACAATTTAAAACTTCTACCGAAGATGGTACATTAATGGGAAATGAACCTGTACTCCCAAACTCCGTTTGTGCAGCTCTTAAAGTTCTCTGATTTGGAGGCATAATCTATAGGAGGAATTTAGACGTAATTACACAAAAGAAACAAAGCCATGAATAAAAGATGATGCTAGATCAACCATGAAAGCAAATCACGCTTGTGTCTTAAACGCAAAATTGGAACTAAAAATAATACATAGCAATTTGCGACCACTTCCCCGATTTGTCTACTGGTCTTGAGCGAAAAAGTAATAAGAGGACGAGGAGATGCGCATATTCACAGCACTAAATGACTGTAGTATTTACGTAAAAGCTTAGCTGATCGAATTAAATTATAAATAAGCAGGTCTTCACTCAGGGGTTTAAAAAAACTCCGATCAGATCGTGAGGTTTATTCGTAAGTCAAAAAGTCCAGACGAATGATGCTGCAACCTTGTTTCGGTTAGGAACCAGAATGACCTATGGAGTGCAACTGACTAATACGTCCAACAAGAGATCTGAGATCAATGCTGAAATCTACTACGAGCGTGTATTGTACCTAAGCTTCGGCAAAAATAGAAAGCTTTATAGATTAGCGAACGACGAAACTCTTCCGTATTAACAACGGAAACCGCAAGAAAAATATATACAGGGATTAAGAAAACACAGAACACCTGAATCCTACGAACAGGACTGAAGATCAACCCTGCAGGTGGAGAGCAGTGGTACATAAAGAGCAGGAAGATACATACCGGTGTAAATACGGCCATTGTAGCCGTCTGATGAGCTCTGTCCAGAAAGATCCATTTCAAATGCATGGTTGATGGCAGTAACCTTGGGGTTACGAGCGATCACCTCCGGTTTGTTCACCCATGCGATGTCGTAAAGAGCTAAAACAGAGAAAACTTGGATGTCAAGAGCTAAGAGTATCAAAGAAAACAAGACTAGGCACTAAAAATCCTACAATATGGGGTTTTGAGTAGAACACGAAAATTGGTTCCAAATATTGCATGAAGTAAAACAAAATCTTACCAACAAGAGGATTCTCGTTGATAAACTGAAAAGTCTTTTTGGAACCGATTACATAGCTAGCGACAATTCGACCACGAAGAACACGCTTGTGCAAATTATTAATGATACCAAGATGGACAAGATCAACTTCGCCATCGCCGAAACATTCAGTGTGGAGGCCTAAATCTTTGTGATTACGTAACTGAAGTGTTAATTGTTGCGAAATGTTCGAAGGAGCTAAATGTAATAAAGGAAATTAGTAGTCACCGAATAAACACTTACACAGCTGAAGAGTGGCTCCATTGTCAACGAGATTTTCAGCAATTATAATAGCGATCTTCTGTTCGGCTGGCGAAATGGCTTTCCAGCTGTGCTCCAGCAACTGTTGAGGCCCATTTACCAAATAATCGATTTTACTGATGTGGATAGTTGAATCGCCGTAGGTTACAGGCTGCATCGGGTTAACTTGAGCTGTTTAAGATAAAATGAAAAAGAGAGCAGCTAAACACACCAACAATCTTATTAGCGTTTTGAACGGCAGATCGGGTTGTCCCGACAAAGGTGCCTAGTGAACAAAATCCATGCCTGTCCGGTGGTGTAACTGAAATGAGCGCATAATCCAAATTCAGGTGCTTTTGTCTGTAAAGTAGTGGCATCTCCGATACAGATATTGGAATGAAATCGGCACTTCCATCGTTAACCGCTTCACGACAGTACTTATCTTTAAAAAATAAAGTAAACAAACGAAATCTCACTAGCCAATGGAGTGGTGAGTCTGATGTTGTCGCGGACATCTTCATTGAGTAAACACTGTGGCCCCATGGGCATTAGGCACAAGGCATTTAAGTGCTTAAGATTAGAACTTTTAATGTAACGATAGAGATAAGAAAGAAGGACACTTGGAGTGCCTGAAGCACCATGAACGAAAATTTTGTCGCCACTTTTCAGATCCTTAAATATCTCACTGCCATTTTCAGACCAAACCGGGTTTCGACCTGGAAAGGGAGCGTTCGGTTCCTGTAAGTTGGCCATTCCGCCGACTCCAGTGGTATCCAAAGAAATAAAACGACAAGAACACGACAAAATGCGCCCATAAAATTTGTTTAATAAAGAGGCGAACATTTTGCGATGCGGAGAGCTGTCCAGCTCAAGGTAAGAGCTCGGCAGCTACCAAATCGCAAGAATCTAGCTCCATCTAGGCATGAAATAAGTAATAAAGGGATAAACTCTGAAAATATGCAATTATAATTTGTGAACACTTATAAGACGTTCTGGACTAAATTTTCTAAACTAGTTTAAACTTTAACTGACTGTTTTAAAAATTTTCATAGAATTTCGAGTTTCTGACAAAATAGTCTATGCTACGGCGTTTTTCCATGCTAAATAAAGGCATTAAATAAAAAAATTGGATTTATTGCCAATTGAGACAAATTTACTAACCTACAAAGTTGAACCTTCAATTTATGAAGAAAAACCCAATTTTATTACCAATACATCTAAAACATTGCACTATATCGGAGCTTTGATCCAAGTTGTATAGTCACGTCGTGCTTATAAGTTGTTGTTTGTACAAACGCACATCCATCTACAACGATAGATGCTACCTCATGGTTGATGAGGTACTATGGCTGGATGCCAATATATTCAGTTAAATACTGATTGGCATGAATGCCTTATACCGGCTGGCCCCATAACTGTGCAACGCTCTTTGCTGAATTGTGGGAAATGAATACACAGGTAAAAGACTATATTGCGAATAATTCTTGAGGATCGAGTATTCTTCGCCTCAAGTAAGCAATCAGTTAAGATGCATAGGCCAGAAAATGACAAGTTTATGAGCAACTATCAAAAATTAAACCAAAAGAAGAAGACAGGTGAACTTTTTCATTTTCCAATTTTTTTATAAAGAGGCTACCTGGACGCTTGATGCCATATGAATGAGACTTGGCTAAGTTAATAAATTACAAAAATTATCTTTCAAAACACTGTTTTTTATGACGCACTATAGAGTTGTTAAGAAATAAAATTGACAGGAAAAATATCTGACCTCCAAATTGATCTATGTAGGTTATCTTTATTCAGTTAATGCTCAACATGAGTTGTGACTTCATTATAAACATTAGCGGCGATGCTAGTTCGATCTCTAAGGTAATCGTCTTGATTATTGGACGTTTTACTTGCTTTTAAGAATGTGACAAACAAAAGCGCTTCAAACAAATCCGATATTGCCAAGACGAGTAAGGCTGGATATGCTATGATGTCAAACATTACATCATCCAAACGGCAAACAGGTAAAAAAGGACAAGAGCCCAGCAAAGCCAAAATCACGGTAAATTAAGCAATTGCATGACTTTGTGAAGGCCTCTTTAGATAAAACAAGTGGTAGTTATCTCCATACTTCAAAATGTTACAAGAAATTGAACATTAAAACTAGCAAAAATCGCGAAAGCAAGATCAAAATAGCTCCTAGGACAAAGAAAAATTTTTATAAATACTCGATTGCGTCAAAAACTGCAGGAACAAATGGGGAAATGGCGAATAAATCAGACGGTAATGGACTAAAATTTGCTGAGGAACCAATCGAGAGAGGCCCTTTTAAGATTGGCTTGTCAGCTAAACATTGTCCCACACAACATGAATTGCTCCGCGTTGTTAGGTAGGCTTGACAATTCGCTTAGCTTTGTGTAGTGAACCTGTTAATCCGAATATTGAATCCGTTTTCTCTGAAACGTCTTGGGATACTTTCGGATCTGATGCACACTTACATCCCCATCTGCTTTCACTTATTCAAAATAAATTCAAATTTAAGAATCCCACTTTAGTTCAGGTGTCTTCCATTACGAATTTAATGAGCGGTAGGGATGCTTTAATTAAAGCCCAGACCGGCTCTGGAAAGACCTTAGCGTACGCCCTTCCAATGCTTCACTGCCTGATGACAGCTGAACCTCCCATTACCCGAAAAAATGGACCTAAAAGCCTTATTATTCTCCCCACTCGTGAACTTGCAACTCAAACTTTCAGGATTCTTACTCAACTCAGTGGGGCCTGTATTCGAATTGTCCCTGGATGCCTGATTGGTGGGGCCAAGCGAAAAAGCGAAAAAGCAAACATTAGGAAGGGTCTTAATATCATAGTGACTACACCTCGTCGACTGCTTGATCATCTGAATAAGACTACTTCGCTGAGTTTGAAATATCTCAAATGGCTTGTAATCGATGAAGCTGATCGACTTATTGAACTCGGCTTTGAACGCGATGTCCGTCGAATTATTGATCGTGTTGTACAGGAAACTGCGCTGGAGGGCGGTGGAAATTCTGTACAGACTGTACTTCTGTCGGCCACGCTCTCAGCGGATGTGGAAAATCTTGCTGGTTTGGCACTCATGAATCCTGTAAAATGTGTGGTTTCTGACGAGTCTGATCTCAATTTTCAGCAGGAAATAAGTTTGGAAATAAAAAAACCGCAGAAAAAGCACATCGCTCCGTTTTCACTGCCCTCCGGTCTGAAACATTTTGTTTTAGTGGTTCCCTGTAAACAACGTCTGATTGCTCTCGCTACCTTTCTCCTTCTCAAAGCCAAGGTACTTTAAGTAGTCCTATGCTTTCTCCATTCTTTTTCCTTTGTTCGACCGTCTACTTCCTTTCAGTATAACAAGAAATCCGGCAAACTGATTGTTTTCTTTGCCACTCAAGACTGTGTGGATTTTCATCACAGACTGTTTTCGGAAACTCTTTGCAAGGATTGCGGTGAATTCGCCGCAGATACTCAAGAGTTTAAGTCAAATAATATGCACTTCTACCGTCTACATGGCAACATGGACCCGAAGGTATTCCTGATTCTTGCTTGTCATTTTTTTGGGTATCCGCGAGTTATTATCTTGATGCTAGGGTTATCTTTATCTGTAAGTAAATTAGTTGTCGTATGCAACCAAAGCAATAATCGTTTTATACTCTGAGTTTTAATATTCTAATGTTTTAATTAGGTTCTGTAAGTCAATGTAAACATTTAACTGATCGAATCGGGGGCTTTTGCTTAAAAAATTGGACGCAAATTTTATTCCTTCGACTTCCATCTGTAGTTACCGGCGGTCTTTCGACATTGAATCTTCTGCTTCTCTCAGTCGTATTAGAAATCCCATCGTGGGTATGCGAACACTTGCAACACTCTGTTTTCCGAAGCCACATTCCAGTTGTACCATTGAGGGATTAATCTTTCTGGGATATCAAAATCAATTAAACACCACCAGAGGGAAGTTGTCCGTCCTGGCATAGCACAGGAATCACCAATACTTTCTAACAGAGCTGATGTTTGATTGTAAATATTCTTATCAACCTAGTCTCTTGAAATTGATCTTTTCTTTGGAGAAATCAGGTCACTCTTGCCGCGAATTGTTTTGGGAATGATCCCAAACTGGCTTTATGCGCAAACTTTTAATCGGACACTATTTATACTAACCGATCAGCCGTGTTCTCATCGTGATTTTACGTTACTATTTGCTCCACTATAGGTATATCTCCGGAGCAAGGCGTTATCTTGCCGTCTGGGTTTGGAAATCCCACTGGGTCATTGCTGTGGGTTTAGGCGGTTCCGAATCGGCATATTTGCGCCTCATTTCGTGGCTCGACAGGAAATGAATCTTCTTATACTCTCAGATTTCATTATAGACACTGAAAAATCTAGATTTGGCTGCCAAATAAAATTGAAAAGCGTGTCCTCTAGTAGACAGCACTTGTCCTCGACAGGGATCCTACAGCGTTACATGATTATAACCTTCTTTCAGGAGCGTCAGACAGCGTTTCAAGAGTTTACAAGCTGCCCAAATGGAATTCTCCTCACAACGGACGTGGCGAGTCGTGGTCTAGATCTGGCCGGTGTGGCTTGGGTTGTGCAGTATCATGTTTCTGGTACTCCCGTAGACTACGTTCATCGTGTTGGTCGAACTGCACGAGCTGGCGGTCGCGGTAAAGCCCTCCTTTTCTTACAGCCGGAAGAAGAGTCTTTCATTCAATTGCTTACATCATCCGTCGGCATCGATCTGAGACGGCTAAAATTAAGCGATGTTCTCCAGACTGCGCTCTTCCACCTTCAAAATATAAAGAAGGTATTCTCCTCGAGTAACAACTTCAACTTTACTGAAATTATTCATGTCACTGGTTTACCTTGCGCGGTGCCTCGTCCTGTAATGACCCTTTAAGTTGGTTAGAGCTGCGAACCACCGATCGGAATCGGCAGTAAGTTCAGTGCTCTAAAATTGGAGGAATTATAATAAACATTGAATAACTATTCTCCATCGTGAAGAGACGGGTGTGAATGAAATGTACGAGGTTGTCAGCGTTGAAGTGGGTAGGTGGGAACGAGTTGTATCAATCCATTTAGACGGATTTTTTGCTGTTATTCTAGTAATATCGGTCTTTACAAAAGCATTTGTTGCTCCAACAACGCTATCAACCACAAGAATTAGCCACCATGAGCTTGTTGTCAAATTCTTAGTTGCTGAAAGCTTTAGACAATGCAGTAATGTTGATGGATGAATGTTTTATGATCTTAATCTGCATTGTACTAAAGTTCTACTAGATCTTATCCTGCGAAGAGAGGAGGCGCCTTGGTGTCACCGTGAATTCGCGCGCCAGCATTAAATAGTTTGTATGAATATACACCGATAAACTTCGAAGCTTTATCAACTGATGAGGCAACTGAGTACATGATTGTCATACTATCAACGAATCCTCCCGTTGCTCATTCTGTTGAATAACTTTAATTCGTTTATAAGTATTTTTTTATTTGTGCATTTTTTTTACTCAAGAGATATTACGTTTAGATTACCATATGTGTATCTGACCAACTCTAAATGGAAGCTTTATGTTAAAGCAATGAGCTTGAGCCCACCGAATCTGCATTATCTGTCTAATGACCTAGCGTGCTGATTTACATGATTACCTTTGTATCCCTACAAGCGATCAGTAAAACCGCGTCCGAATTGGTGTCGGAATTCCCCTCTCCTTTGTCCTTGAGGTTGGCATCCACCCTTACGTTTAACACTTAGAAGAAAGTAGCAACCGCATTTTCCATATAGCACTGTGCTTTGGTAGTGCTGATATTAGTCATATGATGTCTAGACCCTCGGGGTTAGAAGCCAGATCAAATCGGAGACGGTCCTAAAAGCAGCTATTTTTTAAAAGCAATAATGGGTTTATACACAAGCTTCTAGCCAAAACTGTCGCTCCTGTTCACATCGGTTGGCAGTCGTCTTTATCGTGGATGGGTCCAGATGTGCCCTGTATTTGAGTGTTGCTATCCGCACTTCACACTTGCTTTTCCTGAAACTGAATATCGTATTGTCAAGACTTGCTCGTCATCTTGTCTGGGTTTTATCGTTCCGGGCTTAACAACTGATTTGTTGCCTCCGCGGTAGCAAGAATGGCTTTCGATATCCTCGTTAAAGTTGACAAATTGTCTTATAGAAAGCTGGAATGCGTACCTTGGAGGAGGCAACTTCGTGCATGTCACGATATTTCCTGCAGACAGTGAACGAAGCAGGTTCAGAGTTGAAGCTAATGGCCGAACGTGCTTATACCTCGTTCATAAGGGCCTATGCCTCATTCACTGGCGAGATGCGATCTCACTTTACCTTTCGCCGTCTTCACCTTGGACATGTTGGTCGCGCTTTCTGTCTCAGTGAACCGCCTTCGAAGATCGGCCGAAATTCTAAACCGACTAAGGATAGAAAGAGGACAAGAAAAATCGCTGAAAGCTATGAGACACAGGTCTCCAATGCCATTAAAAAGTATGCTTTAGATTGAATGCGCCCTAAAATTCTTTGATACGAGCGCTTTTACCAATAAATCTTTTGTAGATCTCGACGCCTGCAATTCGATGAGGAGTGTTATGAGACCAATTATGAGCCACCTAAAAAGAAACAAGAGGTCAAGCCTAACCGGTTGGCGGAGCTCAATATGTTGGCCGAATACGGACTCTGAACAATTATCACCACTAAAATTTGTACATGTTTGTGAATATCCTCATTATTTGATAAATTATGGTTATAATGATAGCGGTTTGGGGGCACGCTTACACGTTGCTGGGAAGAAATTTTCAATTCCAACCCGATGTAGTCCCTATTCCTCTGATCGGGGAAATATTAAAACTTAAAGCCAACCCTACCCCATGACGCCCTAGGTAACAGTGAGTCATGTTTACTCGTGACTAGAGCTTTTAGCTTTGAGCAAGCAAGGTGGATACGAGATGACGATTTAAAAACCATTGGATTCACGATTTGGACGATAAATCAAAATGCAAGTATCAAACAGAACAGACACCAGGCGGGATGGCTGGTGACTGAAGTCTCGGTCATGTTCTGTTACAGAGACGACGGAGGATAGTGTTCTCATAATTGTTTTCACGCCCCCGACTTGCTATGGAAGCTTAATGGCTAAACGCCCTTTCTTTGGTTCAAGTTCATAATTTTCTGACCAACAAAGGCGAGGTATGTTGGCGGCCTTTCGATCTTCAAGGGGTCATTTCACTCGTTCTATTGAAGCTGAGTACGACTCAGCTGGTTCGAGCATACCTACTGGTCTCACGCCAATCATGCAAATATAAATCCATGGTACAGCTACAGTACCAGCAAAAAAACACCGATTACCGGTAAAATTCAGATGTGCACAATTCTGCCCACGGCAGCCAGACACGAGAGCCTGCGCTCATAAGCGATCACTAAAATGCCCGTTTGGGCAATTAGTGCAATAGTGTCCAGCCTATTTGTACAAAAAGAGCAAACCATTTATGAAGGATTGCCTCTTCCAGGATATGTTCTTTTACATTGCAGCAAAATCAAGTCGCTCCCTGAGTGCAAAGCTATCCTAGGATTTCCCACACCGCAGTAACTCTAAAGATTATTTTAAGCACCGTTTTATCCATTATAACGAGTAAAATGAAATTTGGGCCTAGGTTTGACCGCCCATTACCTGCAAGTGACATCTCCAGCAAAAGCCAAGTTCTAATCTAATTCCAATAACAAAATCACTCAACCCTCTGTTTCGATTTTCGAAATCTCGCGTTACAATTAATGCCTGTAATGTTACCGTGACAATTAGTTATGAAACAAATAAACAAGCAATTCTAGATCGGAACAGAAATAAATCCGTATTTAAAATTTTTTAGCATGCTGATATTCGACTTTATCACGCACACAAACAAGACGCGTGTCACAATCCGGTGGAACCGTAGCCCTTAGCACCACGTTTGGTTTCATCAAGGTTGTGACATTCTTCTAGAGAAGGTGAGTAGATGCGCTCACAGATAAGCTGTGCGATCCTATCACCTTTTTTCACGTGGAAATCTTGGTCTCCAAGATTGAAAAGCACCACCATGATGTTGCCACGGTAATCCTGATCAATTACACCAGCGCCGACATCAATACCATATTTAAGACACAAACCACTGCGGGGAGCAATGCGGCCATAACAACCGGGAGGCAGTGCAATCTGAATATCCGTGTTAACCAGGGTACGGCCACCCGCTTTAACAACACAATCTACGCAACTGTAAAGGTCAAAACCAGCAGCCAATTCGGAACCCCGAGTAGGTGTGTGTGCCTGATCAGAGACTTTGCGGAAGCGAAGAACCGGTTGGTCTTCAAGAGCCATCGCTATGTTAAGGGCAAGCCCTAAGGAATGTAAAAAGCAGTGAGATTGTGAAAAAGCAAATAACCTTTTAAAAAACTACATGAATTACTCCGCAATTAAAAAAGCTTTGGAAATATAAGTTCAATTTTTTTACACTTACAACTAGCCGCCGAGCCGAAATCGAAGCGAAAAACAGCAGCCCACCAAAAAGAGGCGAAGGGATTCGATTTCAAAGTCTTTGAGGTCATTATGTTTAAGTCATGTAGTAAAAGTATGCTGTTAACTTTGTTATATTCACTTATTGTAAGTTAAATTAACTTAGAGGGCAAGAAAAACCATTTATTCTGTGAAAGAACATGTTTGCAATTCTTCGAGATGATCACAATATAAAACTTCTATGAAAATACAAAATTTATATCCGACCTATAGAACGGAATTTCAGCACCGAGTGTCAATGACAACTGGCTCTAAATATATATTTTTCGGTCTCATAGAGATACCATCGCACTTTTAGCCATCATTTCTAAGTAAGTGAAACGGACTTAAAGGGATTAAACACAATAAAAGTTACTAATCCAAGATAACAAGTAGCTACAACTACAAAATGCTGCGTTAAATAACCTTTTTCAAGCGGTTGATTATTTGCAGTTGGCTGCTCATTTAGATTCAAAGGCTTGACGTTTAGTTGATTTTGATGTTTTCACTGCTAAACTCAGATACGTATGATTCATTGCATTGGTGGGCCGAAAATGCAGTCATTTCTGAACAGCCAATTTGTGCCCAGTGGGCAAGCAAAAACCGCTCGTTCGCAGGGTTAGCGGATCTGTTACTAACCGAATACTTGCTGTATTTAGATCCAACCCCAAGCTGTCATTTTTCAAATAAGACAGCAAGAGAGAAAAGCTGACAAGATCAAGTGCGTGTTACGACCGCAGTAGACGACCATCCCATGGCACATCAGAGCTTGATGTTCCATCCCGCACAAAGGCCTATCGAAGTTATCTCACTTAAAAGTAGAGACCATTTAATGTTGATACCCACTCAACCTATCTCGCAAAGCTATGAAACAAACATAAACTGAAGCGAAGTACAGGATATAGACCGGAAATACCAGTCAGAGAAATCAAATCAAAACAATAACACCTTCAAATATCAGTTGAACGAAGTAAACAGACGTGAAGGTAAATAAAACTCACGCTATCTTGAAGAGAAAGCATGAAATCCGGTAGCACCGTTATTTAGAGATAAGAGCAACAGGAACTCTTGAGAAATAATGATTATACTGAGAAAGCGTACAAGAGTCGAATGTCGGAATTAAGAACTAGTTATAGGTCATATAACGAGGAGTAGCACTGAACTTCGCGTATGACTTGATCACTTTGTTCACGGCATCTAGGAAATCCTTCTCCGTGGCCATTTTGCAGCGTGCACGAATTGCAAACATTCCGGCTTCAGTGCATACACTGCGAATTTCAGCACCTGGTGAAGTAAAAACAAGCAAAAATGTCATCATAAAAAAGCGAGCAATTATGCGTTAAACAAAGGTTCAAATAGCACACCAATCGTTAAATTTTCGATATAAATTAAAACCGAATTAAGGGATTACATACCAGTGCTGTTAGGGCAAAGACGAGCCAAAAGTTCATATCGAATATCCTTCTCCACGGACATAGATCTTGCATGAATTTTAAAGATATGGGTCCTACCAGGGAGATCCGGAAGACCGAATTCAATTTTACGATCCAATCGACCGGGCCTAACAAGAGCCGGATCAAGAGTGTCAGGTCGATTCGTCGCCATTAGCACTTTGATGTTGCCCCGAGGATCGAAACCATCTAGCTGGTTGATCAGCTCCAACATTGTTCGTTGAACCTCATTGTCACCTCCAGCTCCATCGTCAAAGCGGGCACCACCAATGGCGTCGATTTCGTCGAAAAAAATTATACAGGCTTTTTTGGAGCGAGCCAATTCGAAAAGTTCGCGAACCATACGAGCACCTTCACCGACATATTTTTGTACTAGTTCAGAACCGATTACACGGATGAAGCAGGCATCAGTTCGATTAGCAACAGCTCGGGCGCACAATGTTTTACCGGTACCGGGAGGACCATAGAGTAGAACGCCTTTTGGAGGTTCGATGCCAAGACTTACGAATTTCTCTGGCTAGGATGTGGAGGTTTAATGAAATGATTAGGGTGTGCCACATGATAAAATACTTCCTATGTTTTAACAAAAGCAAAATGTCTAGGGAGCCTATATATCCTTACATGAAGAAGTGGGAGTTCAACGACTTCTCTAAGTTTTTCAATCTGCTCTTTGCAACCACCGACGTCGCTGTAGGTCACATCCGGTTTATCCTCTACTTGCATCATAGTGACAGATGGATCGATCTTTGGAGGTAATGGGATATGTATCTGATATTTAGTGCGGTCTACGCCAACGCGCATCCCCTCTTCGATATCAGTCGGTGCAACTGATTCGGCAAGATCAACGACAAATTTAGCGAATTGTTTGACGTTGATTATATACTTGGGTTCTTCAGAGTCAGCGTTTATAATCTTGGTACAGCGAGCCACCTGAAGTGGATGGTCACCTAAGAGATTACCTATTCAATGGATAAAATGGTGTTACTTGACAAGCAGACTTTGTCGGCAACAAGATCCCAAAGTGCGGGAGGAGCAAGTCCGGTATCTGATTCCTTAATTCCTAAAAAAAGACATCGAAAGTATCGATAAGCGTACCCGTAAGTTCATTAACTCTCTTCATTATGCTACTGATATCTTCTTCACACTTTTTAATTTCATCGTTATAGGGGGCAGCTCCCTGAAAGTTAACACCGATACAATAACTTACGTAAGTTTTCAGAAGAGCAATATCACCCTCATCCAAAGCTAAAGCGTAGGAATTAAAAGGACAAAGTACCTTTTATTTCTTTGTCATCCTTATTCTCTTTTACACGTCTCTGATCCTGTCCAAGATAGTCCTTAGCCATTGAAAGCTGCAATATTGGCTAATCTGTCAAATCAAGGACGCACTTTGCTAATAGAAAAGACCAATTAAAATACTTTGAATAGATCGCCTATTGCAGTTTTCGGCATTTATTTTTGATTTATCTTCTAAAGCAATCGATAAAACTCAAGTTGTGATATCGTTATCAAGGAAAATAATAAATTGTGGATGTTTTGTTAGCCAGCGCAAAATTTCTAGCTTAATCATTGTAGTGATTTTTTGCAAAAATAATTTCCAGAACGTTACCAGTACTACTTAATAGTTTCTGCGGCTAAATACTGTGCATTGAAAACTATTATAGGTCAGGCTCACTGAAATATTGCTGTGCTATTCGAACTAATTAAAAATACGAACTAATTTTACACCCAAATATTTCAACAATCAGTTGTTAGTACTCAATATCGTACAGGTAGTCAAAGGATGTCAGTGTATAGGCTGAAAAGAGATTAATTATACCTATTGCAGACCTTTGCTAGATTTCAATTCGTTTTTTGCATTTCAAGGCCATGGTTGTAATTGGTAAACTAATATTGAATGGCATTGTGCTTCGTTTGTGATAGGATTTTTATTTCCAGTATGATACAGACATAATGTTAAGCAATAAATTCCAGCTCATTTCCTCTTAAATACTGAGGATGTTGAAATCGCTCAATAGGTGGTGGATCCACTCTATAGTCGGCTTTCAATTACGATATCCAATTCGTAATTGAAGACGTTCCAGTTTTTATTTTCTTTTCTATCTTAGTTGACTTTCCAGATTGCTGAGCAGTTACATATGCCATCAGGCTACGCGAATTTCACATTGAATTCTTCATTTGATCAATCGAATGCTTATTTGTAATTCTGCATAACTGATTTTTCATCCATGACATAGGCAAGAATCGGGACGTTTTCTTGGATCAATGAAATGCAAATTTTCTAAAGCGCTTGCTAAGCTTCGTGAATTCGAATTGACCGGTGATAAAGACTTGGTGGCTACTCATTTTGCTCGCCTAATATTTTTACGCGATGAGGTATTTGTTGAGCCCCATATTATGGTAAGATGCTTCACTTCTTATTCTTGCCTTAAAGAATGCAAATGATCTTGTACAGAAGGCTTTAAAAGTGTATGGAGAGCTACAAGGAGAATGCGCTGTGCTTTTTAAAGATACCCAAATACCTGCTTTTTTGAAGGGTCGCAGTATTTCCTCAATACTTAGGTACAATCATTGTCGTCTCAAGGATGAATTCACTTTGCAGTTCATTTTTTATCAGGTATGTCTTTCCACAAACGCTCGTATCTTCAGATAATATGCATTCTTGAATGCTTCCATAGTAAAGGTGTACCGTATTTGAACTTAACACCGACAAATACATATGTGGATAACTTCATGGAAGTAAACGTTGCACCTCCCTCTATACTGAAAATTGAAGATTCTGTTAGAAATTTTGCTGACAGTGTTCCTCTAACTGAGAATCCTCGTGGCATCGCGAATCCAGACGAATTTTGCGAGATTCTGAGCGGGTGGATTTTTAGAAAAGTAAGTGAAATTACTTGAAAATCATACACATGTGAAAGTAGTGTGATCAGAGTGGCGAATTTAATTTTTTACTTTTTCACCATACATCTTTTCTTATCTCTTTAATGTGCTGCTTAAAGTATTAGACTCCTAATTTGAATGTTTGAAGTATTTCGTTTCATTTACAGTTTTTTTTTATATCATTAAGTAACCATCAGAAACCTCTGCAGATGTTACAGGTTAGAGTATCAGATACATTGTCATTGGGATCAATCAGAGATCCTGATAGACTGTTTCCTGCATGCAATCACCCTAGGTCCGTTTGTCTGGAACTCTGAATCCTAGCTTTATTAGGCCAATTAACAAGTTAATGATCATCATGCTCTAATCATCTTTGTTTGTGATATGGCTTTAAATTGCGTCGACCTCTTCAGGTATTAATTTGAAGGTCCACATTACATTGAGAAGAGTATATGATAAGCCTTCTAACTCTGTGTTATGATGGCGGTTGTCTTTTCATCTATGAAATTTCATAAAATATCGATTCTTTTTCGTTGTCGCCCGCCGAACATTATTCAATCATTATGCATTCAATTGATGAGTGGGGATAAATGAATGGAAAAAAATGGTCGAACGACTGAATTTGTCGAAATGCCTAGGGTTTGTACATTCTTAGATACACATGTTACGCCCATTCGACCCGTATCCCTAGGCTTCTTCGCATAAAGCTTCAGGAGTGAAACCTAACACATCAAATTGAAGCAAAAAACTGATCTTGTTTGCCTAATAATCAAAACCATGCGTCATATTTACCGGAACTTTAAACTCGAAAGACTTATTTTGCTTATTTTCGATGAACTGTAATGGTGGAATCAAAAATGGGTAATTTTGGAAATATGCAGGTAGTTGTAGCATCGGATTGTAATATTCATCAAGAGCTTACATGTGGCCATTTTACTAACTTTTCCCAGGTTTCCAACTATGACTATCTCATGTACATAAATCGTCTTGCCGGCAGAATTCCAGGTGAACCCACAGCTAGTGCCGTGTTACCTTGGGTAACCGACTTCTCATCGCCTTTTGACTTTTGCGGTGGCGGCAACATGGAGTGTCTCCGTGATCTTACGCGGAGTAAATTTCGTTTGGCAAAAGGCGAGCATCAATTGGATGCCACATACCTCCATCTCGACCAGGCCGATGTTTTGGGTAGGGAAGCTGAGACCTTTGTTCCCCATCATTTATTGGATATGATGCCGAATCTTGCCTACTACACCTACAAGGTATGCACTCTTAGTTGAAACTGTCTGTCTCACAATCTGTGATTTAGCGTCCTTTAATTTAAAATCTCGTTAATGTACTAGAGCATAGGCATTAGGATGGGATAATCCAAAAAAATCAGCTTGGTGGTAATTAAGTAGTTGCGTAGTTGACCATTTATTAGGCTTTTCTAGTAATTAAAAGATAGTATGCGTTGTTAATAACTTGGATGAGAAGATTTATGGAAATTTTTACCGTTGGCTTTGACTGCGATTTTTTCACCTTTTTTCAGCTCGTGTATGGTTACGTATGCTTTCCGAACATATATTTTCACTCATTAGTTTTCAGGGGTGTTAATTAAGGTGGAAAAACGATGATATTCTTAGCCCTCAGCACCTTTCTACAATTCATGATAGAGCAGTGTGGGGCTCGTTTTTTATTTCAAATGACATCTCGAAAGTTGCATGGAACCCTAGTTGCTTAAGGATCACTTGAGGGTTAGTAGTGGGACGACAACAATTGTCTTTTTTTGTAAAATTTGGAGTATCACTTTTAACAATAATTAAGCAACCCGAATCTATTGCTCAAAGTTTTTTTTTGTACGTTTTAATGTCAATTATATGAAAGATAAATCAAGTACGTCGACGACACTAGGGATTTGAGTTGCAATCGTATCCTTATTTTAATCATTGCTAACCTCAGATCAGAAATCGTTAATGAAATCAATTTTGGGCTTGTCTTATTGGAAGATCCGATTTTCGATTGATTGTGAATTGCTTGAACACGGCAGAGAAAAATTTGTTTATCGAAATTTTGGAAGATTTGACTGCCTAGTGAATGTCGATACTTATCAAAGAACTCACCGCAAATATGGTAAGTGGTGGTGTGTTATATATGCAAAAAAATTTTCCCCTTTATTAGACTGCTCTAAATGTTCGAGATTTGGATAACGACGTGCCCTGCGTTTTGCTTAAAACACATACTTCTCAATATTGCATCATAGGCTCATAGCTCGTTGACCATTTTTATAAGTTTCGTGGCTGTGACGTTTCTCTTATTTTTTACTGCATGAGGAGGCAATTCATCCCTATGTATCTTAGTAGGCTTAGAGAAAGAATTTATGCACTTAGACATTGAGTTAAATGAGCCTTCAGATTGGAGCACAAAGTATTAGTGTAGATTATTTTAATTTAGCTCTTCTGTTTATATTGAGTTGACAGACCATGGGTGATATTGCGTGGTACTCAGTCAAAGAAAAGAATGACAATCTGGTGGGTTTTGGCTTGAAGCGTCCTTCCATTTGATATACATACTTTTTTGTGAATCATTTGTCCTGCGGTTCTACCTGTTAATTTCTACTTTAGTAACTTATCTTGCACAATCCGTATCTTGACGAGTTATTTTTTATGACTTTACCTGATACGAGTCATTCATCTCCGCATTCTTATTTGCCATAAGATATCTGAAATCTGCTGAATGAGTGAGTTTAAAAAACTTCCAAAAATTGATTTTTGATACACTTATTCGGAATGGAACAGAGTGATTGTAGACTCCTTGGATTCACTTCCTGAATTACTTAGTGAGCCCAGACATTTGATCTCTATTCGGCCTAAATAAAAACGTATTGCAGGCATCAGGGGAAAAATTTCTAATATTCTCCGTAATTTTACTGCCAGTATTTCCCCTTTATATCATAAACCTCGTGATTCTGTTTTTCCAGGCTAGACAGACTCCATTGGATACGCTAAAGCGATACGTTCGATCAGTCTACTGTCCAGAAGAGTTTCCGGCAAGTCTCCAACGTCTCTATGCTACTACGCCGGAGGAAAGCATTCCCGAATTTTTTACTGATCCCTCAATCTTCACTTCCATTCACGCCGACATGCCAGATCTCCAACTTCCGGATTGGTTTAATGGTACGCCTGCTGATTTTCTCGCCTACCACCGAGGCGTTCTCGAATCAGACGCAGTTTCTGCCAACCTCCATCACTGGATCGATCTCACCTTCGGGTACAAGCTCCTTGGCGACGCAGCTATCAACGCCAAAAATGTCCATCTCGAACTCGTTTCACCAAATCCTCCCTCTAACAGTCGGGTGACCTGCCTTTTCTCTCTCCCTCACCCTCGAAGAGTTACTGGTTCTACGCCTCCAGAAGATCTCATCTCAATTTACGAAGAAATGTCAGATTTCTTCTTTAAAATATGTTTTTCTTCGCCTCCAGAATTTGGCGAAATTGGAGTGAAATACATATCTAAACCCTTCTCTATCGATAGTCTTTTGAAATCCGATCTTGTGGATCTCGCTTGTCTGATCACCGAAATCTCTGTTGGAGTCAATGCTCCTGGCTTGATTCCCCAGCTAGATGGTGTTGAAAGATCCTCTCGGTTAAAGCAAGCTCGTCAACTCTTTAAGGCATACAGTTCCGCGATTCCCTGTGGGTTCAAGAAACCCGTGGAACTACTTCTCTTCAATGACTTGGGAGATCTTCCACTAAATTTGATCCGTAGGTGTGTATTTGCGGTACCCCTTTCTGTTATCGATCTCTATCGAATTTCAATGGGTTTGAGCTCCAGCAGCGGTGTAGCAAGATTGAAGAGGTTGCATTTTAGGGACGGTCCAGCACCTGGACATCTTTTAAATGTGTTTCTGGGAATGTCTTCATCTTCACTTCAAAGATTTGACTGTCCCATCAGTGCATTAAATCTTTTGACCGCAATACTGGAGAGAGCAGTTGATGAAATGCCAGATTGTGTTGTAAACGCTCTGGTTTCAGGAAGGGTTACACATCTGTACTTGACTATCGGTGGACAATCGGTAGGTTCTGATTTCTCGATTCCCCTAAGCAAGTTTGTCTCTGGAAATCGAATTCTTCTAGTTCGCTTTAGGCTGTCGAAAGGCACCTTTTACCTGTGATTCAACGAATTCTGCTATGTAACAGTCGACTGTGTTCCAGACGCTTCGTGCGCAGTCTCTTTCTCTCTGTTCGACTTTCTACCTTCATTTCTACCGTACCAGCCCTCCTTGCTGACAGTATTGTACCATCTGATTGTCAGACTCCTCCGATTTCCTTGTCACCAGGCTTAAGCAAAGGCTATGGTTCTGTCAGTGATATCGAGGAAGCATTTCTCAAGGGCTTTTTACTCACTGTGGAGAGTAGGTAAATATGATTTTTATTCATTGCTTATATTCCAATAAACTAGGTCAAGTTATGTTTGTCATTAGGGCAAATTATTGTTATCCAACATGCCTTCAAATTAATATTTATCCAGAAAGTTTGAATTTTTCGGAGTCATTTTTACAGACAGGTAATCAGAACTCATCTTCGGCTTCTCAAACATAGGACGATTCTTTTAGATGTGATCCTACCGACTATAAAACGTCTTAAATCTGTGAGGAGTAGGACTATTGTTGAAAAACCATAGAATAGAACTGTTTTTAAGAACAGGCAGAAGATTTTCGTTTCGGCAGTTTTAAATGATGGAGCAGAGAACTTTTTATCAAGCGTAATCACGCAGTCGATTAGGCAGCGATTTCCCACTCTAAAGTAATCGATGTCAGTAATCTGCTCCATTAGTATAACGTCCGTATCCCGTTTTATTTTGATTCTTTGATTATGGTACATAGACTCGAATAAATTGAAGAACCTCGGTGATTAGATATTTGGGAAAACATTCATCTGGAAGATCAATCAGCCACAGTGAAGACGTCATGTGTAGCGAGTTTAACTTCTATAATAATATTAGTCAGAATAAATAGCAGGCCTTTTATTCTCTTATAGAGAAGAGTCATCTGGTAACTCTGTTCCTCTTGTTGCCGCAGTTCAGGACAGTTTATACTGGCTCGCCACAAGTCTAGGACCCCTATCAACTGCGGCACATATTGTTCCGCCTCTTATAACCGCTTTAGTTCGTTGTTACCACGGCGAAAGGGGTTTATCACCTGTGGAAGTGGAAGAGCGAGCTACTCGGCTCAATTACTGTATTCCAAAGAACCCCTTACCGATGCCGGTTTACACCTCTGGCAGGATTCTTGGTGGAGACCTAAGGGCTTCCGGAGTTTTGAGATGCCTAGAAAGATTAGCTTGCCTCTACGGTGTGGAAGTGTGTTTCATTTTCATTATTTCAACCGCTTATTCAGTGTATACTCAATTATTTTTCGGTTATTATAGATTATAACTAGCATCTACCTTCCATTCGTGAAGAGGTCTGTAGATTTGGCACTGCTTACTCTTCGAAGTGGAGAGAACATCGGGGGTAATGATAGTTCGGCGCCTTTTTGGGATGCTACTTGTGAAGCGCGCCTTGTCGCATCCCTCGTCTTTCTGCACCAATTCGTTACTTATCTCCCAGTCAATCAACTCATGGATAGTTTGCAGGTACCCTTCCCCTATATTTCATTATAATTTTTTTTAGGAACCGATAATCTCTACATGTCTAACTGGTGCTTTAAAATTGATCGGTCGTCTGGACGCAGGCTTTCCTAGTGGTGCTGTTGGTCGGTTGGCCCTGCTTTGCAAGACTGTTGACTGTGTTTATGTCCTGGGGGTGCGTCTAGGCTTCGAAATTGTCCGAAACCAAATGACGGAACTTATTCAACTACTCTTCTCGCTTTTTGATCGATCGGTTGGGGTTTCGTGCGTAGAAAAGGCTGCTGACAGTGAAGGAACCAAACCTGATCAATGCTTTTCGAACTCAGAGTCTGTTGATGATCCGCGAGGTAGATTCTGTAACCTATTTCAGTTCAGTAGAGCTTACATCCACTGACTTAACCTATCTCCTTAAACCAGAGCTGGAATCGCACCGAATACCGCCACTAATACCACCATCACAACAACAACAGCAACCAACATCTTCACTCTTTGTCGTCAGGCTGGATCGACACACCTCTTGCCTCACCGTCGCGAAGGGTGACGCTTCGATTGCCTCTAGATCACTGCTGAGTCCCACTCTAGTAGTCTCAAACGAATTGGCTGCCACCATTGTTACTGACGGCAGCACCACTGTTTCAACAGAACCATCGATCGATCATCTAGAGGTCTTATCATGGCGACGACCTGCTTGTCTGGAGGAACTTCGAGCTACGTTCACACCGAAAATAGCGTATATGGCGTACATCCCTCTCTGCCGTCTTGCAGGTTTACAACAACTTTGATCAGCCTTATTTTCTATTCTTCTGATTGAAAAAAATATAGGGGTTCATTTTCTGGGATTTGTATTAAATGAAAGTGTCTTTTAAATCCACAGTAGCGAAAAAATGGGGTTTTCATCAAATTGTCCTCTCTTAGGCCACCAATCAAATCGATGGATTTTTGTTGAATGTGTATGCGACTGCTATGCCGACGTGTAGGTTTGATGCGGTCTTTTTCAACTAATCGGTTCTTCAAATTTAAGTCTTGTCCTTGGCAGAGTTGCCGAATCCACTAGACCACTGCCAGACTCCCTAAATCACTGTTCCGACATGATTCGGATGTTCGTGCTTACTAAGTTCACTATGGGTTCTTAAAAGACACATTGTTTCCTATCCTTTATTAGGAAGAAGCCATATCGAAGCCAGTCTCTACAACATTGATCTCATTCGTAGCTTGGTGAAGCAATATGAGATTGAAAAGCACGGAAACAAGGAAAAGAGTCCTCCCAATGCCAAAATGAATATCGATGCTGAATACGAAGCTAAGCTAGTAAGTTTTTTTCTGTCATACATCCTGGCCAGAGAATATCAGTCAACTAAGAGTAGGTAACCTTAATTTAACGATGTGGTATAAGTGCCACCTTTTTGAAAGTAGTAGTTGGGTTTTGAATTGTCCCGTCCTTTACAAGGCCCTAAGCTCATACGCGGAGAGAAACGGAAACCATTCGACGGGTCAGGTTAAACTATTTTCAATTCTGCCTTTATTTTGACATCAACGTGCAAAGGTAAAGATATCAAGGAAATGTGGTGGTCACGATTTAAATCAGAAGTTTCTAAGGAAGGATATAGCTCTCATTTGGTATGCTGTATCCCATACCAGGATAGACGATCCGGTACATATGCTGGGGCTAGCCACGATCCACAAAAAACCAGTGATGACCCATGAGATGACGAGCAGATGAAGGTGGGATTCATTATAATGAATGACAATCTTTTTTTACCTCAAGGCCGCCAGCACGTCTGTGAGCAAGCCAACTTCAACTCATCTCAATGGTGAATGGATAAGTTACTTTCAGACTAAAGTCAAGTCATTGTCTTCAACAACGAATCCACTCCTACGTAACTTCAAACTTTTCGGCAAACGTTTGGTCTCCTTCACTGGTAAGTTACTTAGCTAATAGAATCTCGAACAAAGCTTTCGTAATCAGTCAAATAGCGTTACATATTTCGTTTCATAGGCCACAACGGAACGATTCGAAGCATAACACCACTTCACAACAATAACAATTTTATTACCACTAGCAATGACCGCAGTGTTAATCTCTATTCTCTCACCTCCGCTCGAGAGATATCTTTGCGTCGATCCTCTCGTCGAACTACCTCCGAAAGTAGTGCAGACATTTCTCCATACCGACTTCAATCCGTACCTCCTCAGCTTCACGGATCAAACACGTCGATATCCTTTTTGCAGTCCTTCGGAGAGTCTCTTATTGGTCCTGCTTTCACTTTCTCCGACCACCGTCGAGCGGTTCTCGGCTCCGCCTATCTACATTTTGAACGTCTTGTCGTATCAATGGACACCTCGCTTCTTTTACTATGGGATCCAGTGACGGGGCAGAAAGTCTCTGCGTTTACGCCATCGGCGAGCTTCTCGGATGATAATTTCAGAGAGTTTCCATGTGTACTACGTGGAACATCCTCAGTTCTTCTCCCCGCTAGATTGTCTGCTTTAGCTTCCACTCCGATTTTCAGTAATACTATTCTGGCAGGCGATGAGACTGGATGCCTCCTTATTATCGATCCGAGGGTTGGAAATGGATGTAGGGTAGGAGTACTTCGCCTTACAGCAGCCATGCCAATCACCGAACTTTCCACTAGCGAAGGCACCTCGGTGCCTCCATTTGGCAATTCGAAAATCCCCCTCAGTGCTCGTGGCCTTGAAAATCTTCCAGGTATATTCTGCTTTAAGCCCTTGAGCTTCAGATTTAAAGAAGTCTTTTATTTGATATGGCTTAAGATGGCCGACCTGGCAGTAGATATGAGGAAGCGAAAAACTAAGTCATTTGTGTGCTCAAACGGTTTGGAAGCGGCCACCTTTGGAAGACCACTCAAACCTTATTATCCGAATAGCACTGTTCATATGCAAGCCCTCAATCAAATACTGTAGTTCCTGTCCAATTCGTGGTGTCCACACTGTGGATATATCTTGCTATTCGGGCGCGCCACCGCTTCTTCGGGGCTTTTGAGCCAGATTGGTTAGGTTCTCTTCGCTCCTATTCAGTAACCCACGAATTCTGCGTATGGGTCAGGTCAGTCGGCCTCCTAATAAGATTAAATTTAGTCGTGGATTCCATTTTTAATCCATCTAAATGTTTTCGCAGCAGCTTGGACAATGATCAAATCACTTACTTGGCGCGCAAATATGGCTAATCAAGTATTTTTAAACTTTACCACTTTTAGATAACTATGTGTTGAACTCACCAGGGGCGCTGAGGTGCATTGCTCCAAGACCAGACAGTAATGGGGATGTTCTGTGCGGATTTTCGTCGGGTTACATATCGCAGATCGACATCAGAACCGCTAGTGTGATATCTACATGGCATGGACATTTCGATTCTGTTTCCCAGGTGGGTAATGTTCTTGATGTACTAAGCAAGAATGATGTAATTTATCATATTTTCATTGGTCTTTTGTTCGCCAGATCTTCTATCATTCCTCAGGTTGGTGTTCCACCACCTCCGCAGATCGAAGCATCGGATTCTGGCGCTTGAACAACGCAGACTCTTCATTCATCACTTGTCACCGTTTTACTCCACCATTTGGTGGCCATGGATCTATCTCCTGTGCCTGCCAGCCCCTTCAAGACTCACTGTTTATTGCTGGTCTACCACTTATTTCCTCCCCCCCAAATGCTATTACCGGTGTGGCTGACTCTAGTCCCCTTCTCATTCCCAGCACTACAACCGTCTCAAAATTCCTTATCAGTTGCTGTGACAACGTGCCTTTGGCGACCTCGGGGGACATCGAGTCTTCAACTTTTAAAGAAGTCGGGATGGTGCTTCTACGTGGCGGACAGATGTCTGCAATGGCAGCACTACCTCTTGCAGAAGCGATATTGACGGGTTCCAACTCGGGTCAACTCAGTCTCTTTTACTAGCTTCTTTATGCACTAATTGATCCTGTAAATTGCTTGCCTTTTTGTAAGAATATATATGAACCTTGTGAAGATCTTTTCTAATTTTGACAATCTACTGAAATTGCCTTTTGTAGCGGTGTTTTTCCCTTTAGCACTTTTCAAGCCATGTATTCATAGCAAATAACCTTGATTTTGTTTTCATTTGCCGTGATTGGTTATTTGACCTGTTTTTCTATCGAGTTAGCCTCCACGTAGAACAAGTCCCCATCGCCATAGCTGCCCTACCAGCCAGATCATGCTAGCTTCCATACAACATCAGTGTTTCTCTAACGCTGTGAAGTAAAGTCCCTCGTGCATTGAAACGGTCTGGAGTTGTTTCTACAAATACCTCGATTCCATTAGCATACAAAAAACCTTTTATAAAAGCGCTGCCTTCCGCACCACTGCGTTTTCTGTGCTGAACCTTATCGTGATGTCAACGTGAGGGTCATACTGGTCGGGTCCTTACCGTCTTAGGTTGATGAGAAGTGATTTGCATCAATGTTAGTCAGTTATGTGACACCTGTAGACTCCCTTTAATTGAATTTGACTCAACTGACATGGAAAAACTAGCAGTAGCACCAGAAGAGCAAGGCTTCGGTTGTGCTCTATCCAGAAGGTTAAAGTACTAATTTAACCTGAGAATGGTTACTCAATCACAAAAATTCTCTTTTCTCATTCAGCAACAATGCCGAAGGGGAAGAGTTCAGCCGGTCCCTCAAGAATTAAGAAGGGCGATACCTTAAGAGAAGGAAGTTCTAAGTCCGAGACTAAGGGCGGCAACGCTGTGAAGGTAAGTTTCTATTTCCAAAGCCATGGAACGAATAAAACCAGGCACGCCACATTTTGTGCGAGAAACATAGCAAGGCTTTGGAGGCGATAGAACAATTGAAAAGCGGCCAACGCTTCAACGTTGTAGCCGAACAATACAGTGAAGACAAAGCACGCTCCGGAGGCGACCTCGGCTGGATGACTCGTGGTTCTATGGTCGGCCCATTTCAGGTACATACTCAAGTTTCATGACTTTTCCAGAATTACCGGAAAATATCTCATCGTAGTAGCTCATGCTCCTTTTTATACAGGAAGCAGCATTTGCTCTGGAAACTTCCACAGTGGAGAAGCCAATTTACACAGACCCCCCAGTGAAGACAAAGTTTGGTTATCATATTATCATGGTAGAGGGAAAAAAGTAGTCATTTCTCAATAAAAAAATTTAATACAAATCGTTTAAGTATAGTGTTTGCAATTCAACTTAAGGCTATGATTATATTACAACTCACCGACAGGGTCAATAAACCCAATAGAAGCGACATAGAACTGTGTATCAGGAAGGCCTTCAGTCGGGGCGAGGGCCTTGATGAATTGGCCTTCCACTTCATCGACAGCCAAAAAGCCATAAACTGGGGAAATCGGAATTTCCTCGGGGGAATTCGCTTGTGAGGCGGCCAACAGACGGTTCTTCAGCGCATCAGTGTGACAGGGTAATTTTATTACCTGTTTCCAATTATCCTTTACATCAGTTTGTTCACCCTGAGGCAATAACCACTCTGGCAGAGCTTCCGTTCCCACTTGGTAAATTTGAACCTAGAAAAGAGAAGAACAGCTGTACATTAAGTATTATATAAATCTTAGACTCTGATCAGCGCCATATAAAATTAGTGCTTAGTGTATTGGTTAAAAGCGCCCATAAATACTCAGCGATCTCCCACTCGGTCGATCTGTGGGTGGTCTTTCTAATAACTGGTATTGTCGCCCACTTGATTAACCGCCTCCCGTCTCTTTCTGGTATCGGTCCGATTTAGATAGCGGTGCCACTTTTACCGATAATTTATAGGGGCCTAACATCGCAGACAAAGTCAGGGTACAAAACTGTAACTCCCAGGAAACGGAGCTTTACATTGGTCCAGCAACACGGTCTAGAGATTAAGGTTACGTTTTTTATGTAATAGCGCGATTGCAGACCGAAATCTTTGGTCTCTAAAGACTGTTCAATCCATACCCTTTAGCTTCATTAGGGTCATGCGTGACATTATTAATGCCGGTGCTATCGGATTAATCGAAATGGTTGATCACGCTGAAATACTACTCGAGTTCCCCAAAAAGAAAATTCACCCGATCACATAAGATTAAAACTAATAAACTAGAACGCCACTACTACTACTACACACGAGTGGAGGTTTCCGGGTTCAAGATGGAATATGATGTTAGCACACTAAGATGGTGCCTGCAATATCTAATGTCTGTATCTTATCCCATTATCAAAAGTAAACTCTTCAGCATTAATAAGACAGCGCGTGATACTAGTTCCAACGTTAATATCGTCCAATAAGGTTATAAATGGATTTACCCCACCTAGAGGTATGCGGATAGTTGGGGCAGATATCAAAATAAAATGACCAGCTCATTTATACAGGCAAACGGCTACCCAAATAAGATGAATATGGGGTTTGCTTATTTATTCTCCTACTTAGTTCGTGTTTGCTGCTGCAGTGCTTTTGCCAATGCAATAGTAGTCACAATTATTAACTTGTCTCTGACCATCTGGGCGATTCCTAATGACACATATAGGGGAGTTGATAGTAGGATGTGGGTTTTTTGGGAGTTTATCAGCAGTTCGAAGACAAGAAATTATTACAAGCAACGATTAATCCATGCCGACAAATAAGATACATAAGGAACTCACCTCCTGAGTGTTTATTTTCTCTCTGCGAGGTTGAAGTTTTTCTGAAAGACTCTCTCCATGAAAGTAAGCACTGATTCTTAGATCTCGCTGGTGATTCAATTGGTCAGGTGTGAGATTGGGAGTAGCTGACGATTTCGGAATTCTAACGATCGTTATCCCGTTAGGCAGTCTCTCTCTCAAGTAAGCTTGAAGAAAACCATCCTCTATTACAATAACGTGGTCAACACTGAAAAGGTCTACTACGGTTTCGATCTCCGCTAGACAGGCTTGTTTCTTCTGTGATGTCCGAGAGAAATCACTCATCCTAATGATAACGCCGCTAGCCCAAGTCAGTGAATCATTTTCACAGCGTACATCAACCAACTCGGCCAAGTGACCCAATTGTTCCTTGTACAGATGGAAATTGTCCAAGGGTTCTAGATGACAGAACGGAAAGGCGATGGGATCTTCGTGCAAATCCCAGCCTACAGTTAGGTCGTAGGGTTTCTTGATATGCATAGCAGCGATGGTAGAGGGGACACATATCTGGTTGGTATTGGTGTTGACATCAATGAGGATCGGAGTTGATCCACGTCTAGCAGCGTAATTGGCAAGGACTTTGCACAAAATACCCTTTCCACTATTGGCAGGGCCACAAACAAGTACTCGAGGACCCTTTTCCTGAGCAGATGTCGCTACATTGCGAAATTGTTGAAAATTGGCGTGCAAATTGACATACACATGAATGAGATCATTGTCCTCAATCGCTTCTAAGACAAATGCATCAAAATCGGCCCCACTAATGGCAATTTTGCAGCCGTGGAATGTGGCAACGGTGCCTCTATTGCCGGCTCGAAAGGCAAGTTCGATATTTTGACAAAGTTCGGTGCCAAATATTTCCGCCATGCCATCAATCAAGGTTAATTTAAGCTCTTGATTAGCTTCATAACGAAGTAACTGATTCCTGCCTAATTCGTACTCTTTCCGACACATTAATGCTGCAGGACACCCCTCCGAACTACGCGACTTGAGGTTAGTGGTTTAAAAGCGATTGCATTCACGTGCAGTGGGACATGTTTAAAAGCATTTAACATGCCCTTTGTTTAACCTTTATCAGTTAAAGAATGTAATTCAGATTAACATGATTCTGCTGAAAGAAAAATATCCGTTGTACTGTTTGGATTTTATTTGAGGATTTAAAGCATTTTTAGTATATGCCATTATATTTATAATTTTGTTATTTATTATTATATCAGACCTTTTAATAGATTACATTATCACAATTCAGTAATCTAAAATTTCTGCACTGGCTGAATGAACTTTAAAATACTCTGTAGGACGTTGTTTCAGATAAGCCGGTTTTCGATCGGCCCATGAGAAAACCGCGTTTGTAATATTTTTCCTATGCGAATCTCTGAACCGTTTCGGTTCTGATGCAAGGCTCATTAAACTTAGCTTATTTAAAACAAGTGACATTCAAATCACCGACATTTTTCGCACCGTGGATACTAATTGGACACGATACCGGCCACATCCTTAGAAAATTAACTTTTTTTAAAAATGCTTAATGTGTTTCTCCTGGTTCTAAAAGTTTGTTAGGCAACCTAGGCTACTTGAAATTGCGAAAATTTTACCAGAACCAGAAATCCTTTCGTCAAACATCTTTCATATTATAAGAAACATTTTCAGACTGACAGTTTCTTTATTTAATTGAAAATGTTCACCCATAAAAGTGTTATTAGTGGTGCTTGTCCTTTTCTGTGTCCTTTTCTATTTGTCCAATTTTCACTCGGGTCAATCTTGAAAAAAGTAGTCTACCAACCTGTAGTCGGTCGCGGTTGACTTACGATCAACAATAACAAATAGATTTTTGGCTCCCCATATAATCTGTCCACAAGATTTCCATTAATTAAATGAATGACTTGTGGTATTGTCGCATAGGGACTTCTATTTCGTTGGAGTGCGACTTATTGTTTGATATTTCCATCTCTAATTTTCGCAACAGACTCACGCAGATCATGGATTAGAGTTAGGAAATGCAAAAAATGAGCGAAGGTTCGTCAAGGGTTTGTGAAGCTGAAACCCCTTGGCTGGTTAATGTGGGTCTTAGAATAGCCACCGTCTTAATATCATGTCTGGGAACCGCGAGCTCATGCCAAACTCTTTGCCTAAAATTCTCAGTATTACAGGCTTCTACGATCATGTCATTATTTTAATCGAACTCAGCACTTTTTATAATAAAGACATTTTTTCCTACCACAAAATAACTAAAAGGAGATAATGCCCTCTGATGGTTAGACTGATTATTAGCTTCGCCTTACTACATTTGACTCAAACACCTCCAGCTACAGTGAATATGAAATCATCTACTCATCTTTCGTTAAAGGCTAGGCTTCAGACTTCGCATCAAATAACTTATCAGCTTCTATATCTCGGTGACCTTAGGATCTCCTGATTGGTTGAATTGTACAATTATTTAAATTATCCACCAATCGTGAAGGCCCGTTAACAGTCTGCCTGTGCCGTGGCCATGTGTAGACCGCGCCTATTCTTAGTTTACGCAATCGCTTGGTGTATTAAAAAATAGGCTCGTTAAAAAAAGCGGCTTGATAAATTATGATAGAGTTGAAACTTCGTTCTCCACCTTTCATTAACTTTAAGAAATCAAGTTTAATTATTAATTATTTTTGTATGTCCAGTGCTCATTGATGTATCCCTTTTTTTTTCTAGAAAAACAAGAGCTAATTTACTGAATTTATCGGAAAATTATAACTAGAACAGCAAATTGGGAATGAAGGCGGCTGACATTAGAATAAGTAGAAAGACGTAAGAATTTGCGAAGCATAGGAGCTATGATTCTGGATAAGGCTATATTAAAACACAGTTAGACAAGTGCAAATTAAATACTTGGTAAAGAATAAAAAGAATTAGAAGGATAAACTGCGATGGAGGTTTAAAGAAACCTGGGGAAAGAAAGTGGATGAATGAAGAACCTGCCAGGATAGCCTTAGATTCCTAATAAATGTAGTGGACGAGCACGGCCTTTGTATACACTGAAAAGGTTCTTTGTTTTAAATAAATCATGCTGTTTATCGGTCTCTCTATAGGAATGATGGCTCCAAGTCTCCTTATGCATCAGCGCCTAAAGTGACCAAACATTTGTTGCCATCAACGGTGGTCAAACTTACTCTCAACATCTTCGTAGTGACCACCAGCAACCCCAGGTGCAAATTTGGGGGTTAATGAAAGGGTCGAACGGGTAGGACTAATAGGTCACCAGAAATATAAAAATAGATTATGCCAGCAGAAGTACAACTTCGTACAGCCTGGTAAATGAGGCACGGCGTAAATAACTGGATTTATGGTCTCAAACTGGATTGTGGAAAGTGCAGGCATGCAGCAACGAGTGGAATATCTGCCAGGAAGTTGAAAAGACTTTTGGAAGAGGTGTGAAGATTGTCTGCCTTAACAATGTCGAGGATGGATGAGGTGCCGCTGCGAATTTGAACTGCTACCTGTAGGAGGAAACCAGGCTAGAGAAGTGACCAGAGAACCGACGACGTCGATAAACGCTTTAATTATCTTCGGTGCTAATTGTTGTGCTCTACTTGTTGTAAAATCTATTTGAGCTTCTGTTGTGCCCCCAAATTCTCCTCGAGACGTTGTAACCATCGTTGCTTATCATACGTTTCTAATACCACCTGCAATATCTAATAGCTTTCTAATATGACTAAGAGAATTGAGAGTTTCGGGAACAAATTCCACTCGAAAATCCGATTATACCTTTTTCCCCTACTATAAATCACATCTTTCTGTGATACCAATAGTTTTTTCAAGTCTACATTTCAGCTAACTTTCTTATGCTTCTTTCATGTCATAAAAGTTTTTCAGCGTTTCTATGCAAAGGAATGAAGTTCCAGCTGTAGAAAAAGGAAAGTAATTTGCGGGTAAAAACGAGTGTCCTTTTTATGCTGGCTAGGCTTAACAAAAGACAAAAGTGATGTGATTCTCATTGATTAACAATAGACTACTCCATCCTTTGGCTTCAAGAAGCCCAAAGAGCCCTATAAAATGCAAAAAACTTTATTGTGCATATCTTTCGAGTGAACTCGTCCTCACCGTCTTCGCTGACAAATCATATAAGTAGAGATCACCCTTAAGAAATAAATACCAGCTGATAGTTTTGCAAACGGTGACATTCTTTTCAGATCTCTTTAAATAATTTAATAGGACGCAGTGGTTTGATCTGAGGAGAAACTGGTTAACTGTGCAATGTTTGCCCTAAAGTGAATTCATTTAAATCGAGTATTGGTTTAAAGATTGAGTTAACGCAGAGGCTGGTACTCAGAAAGTGCCATTCTCATAAAACGCAGTAGCTTCCAATCTAAGTTTTTAACTGAATGTTTTGTTATCACCTCAGGGTTTTCAGAAAAAGAACATAGCAGGGCCGAGTTGTGACGGAGATTAAGAACTTGGCTCATCCTAAAATTTAAAAAAATGCTTCAAAACAAAGGTTTATTGGTAAAATCAATAAGCTCTATTTAAATTTTAAATTAAAATGGTATTTAAGTCAACTGCCGGAATGGTTTCGTAAATCGAATCCTGGTAAAATGCAGAGGGTTCGTGGTCGATCTAGTTTTATGGTATAAAAGTGTTGAAATTTATTATGGCTCTCTCCACGCATTGGTTTCATTCATTTGCTGGACAGACTTAGAAACCCGTTATACATTGGATATTTCAATAGGTTCATTATGGGCTCTTTTATTTCAATCTAAATATCGTTGGATTTTGCGATTTTTGGGCTATGTGATTTCAGGTAACATATCATGAAATACGTAGGAGATTGGAAGAAATGAGGGCCTTGCGAAATCAAATCGCGGATGATACCAAACTACCTAAGTTAGAAAAATCCTTGAGGTCCTCTCCGATGCCCCCACCAGTCGCCAGTTCTGGTCCGGATATTTCTATGGTATGAAATTTCTGCCCGCTACAAAGCTTATTTGAAATCTCGTGAGTATCATTGACCCCCGCACAGTCTTTTGTCATTAATCTGTTTAGCTGATGTCTTTTAACTCAAGTGGATATTTTGTCTTTTAGAGTTATTCGTCTCCATCGCCTTGGTGGTGGCGCGTTTTGTCAAAGACTAGTTGGCGTGTCCAAATGGCATTCACTCTTCTGCTTTGGGCAACTCTTCTTAATGTGGGTTTCGGAGCTGTCTTCTTTGTTTGCGCCTGCATTTATTGGCTCATCTTTTGGGGTACAAATCCTGAAAGACGTGCACAACGCCCAAATACGGTTCTAGCTGGCTGGTATTACGACAGTTCTCGGATCATATGATTTTACTGTAACTCCAAAATTATGCTGATTTATTTTCATCTCCCCTCTTACTCTATATTTGTTATGAAGCAGTAACGCTCTCTGTGCTGATACTCTGAGTTTGTTTGGTGTTTTAAATACTATTGTTTTCTCTCTAACCCTGACAATGATGATCCAGGCAGAAAGTATAAGGAACTAGAAATAGTTTCCGGAGCAAGGGTCCAGTGTGAGATATCAATTGTAAAGTGCACAAGGTCCTTTTCGCTGCACACCTCTTATGCATATTGCTGAGATCCTCGTTCTTGTGTTCACCGCTTCTTCGACGATCGCCTGAAGACTTTGTTGATGCTTTATCTTCACTCGATCAACTTATGAGCCATCCTGTCCGTTGTCCCATCAGCTCCCATTCAGTGTTCTACCGTCCAAATCGTGGACCTGGTGCTTTTTTCAACGGCGGACTTCACAATGGAGCCAAGTATCGTGGAAACCTTAACATGTTTACATGCACTCAGGAGATCTGAAAAAAAAATTCGAATTGGCCAAACATGGAAGATGTGCTTCTTTGAAAAGAGAGGGTCAAATCAAAGGTCATCAGTTAGAGAGATTGCCTAGATCGACGTTTCCATCAAGGGTGATCTTGGAAGGAGAGTCCTGAGGTTATGCTGAAGAGGGCAAGTAGTTTCCTAAAAAGGCGTGAAGAAGGTGGTCGTCGGTAGAGAGTGGTTGGGAGCACTTTCTTCGCATGCAAGTGACTTCGGGAGTAAATTGAGTAAAGAACTGTAGGGAGATATTAGAAAGCAATAGCTGTGATTCCTCCTCATTTCCGCTTTCAAGCATTTCTGTACTGGTATTGGCTCAATGTGATTTGGTGTATCGTCTGCCAACTGTCACCTCGTTAGTTTCGCGAATGTTGGGTTTAGTAGTCGTGCTTCTCTGCCATTTTGTGTCCAGTAGATAAACCAAATTCGTCGAATTGTGCATGATTTCATTTTATTTTCTATGTCGGGGTTAGGTGGCCCGACTGAAACAATATAGTTGGTGAGTGTTCAAACTTTGACCTTTACAGAAGTGAAGTGTAACAAATTGATCGCTTGGTAGGATGTTGCGTTTGAACTTGCAGTAGGTTCACCATGTATGTCAATTCTCGGCGGTAAATGATGGTAAGTCGTATCCGCATTCAGAGAACAAAATGAATCTTACGCTAGATCAGGGTCAAATTGTAATGCAAAGGTCCACGTACCCACATACTGGGTGCGCCAGTCGAGAGGCATTAGCAAGGCGCCGGCAGATCGATTAATTATCCAAAAACTCAGAGTAAACAATGGATAGGCTACAATGAGCTTGGATTCTAGCGAAAAATCCTAGTTCGTCCATTATGAGGCGAGGTAATTGGCTCAGCAATCGAATTCCGACTAAAACCAACTAGACTTACTTGGTTCGCCGCCCGGAGTTCAAAGCATGATTTAATCCAATTAGGCTAGCACACTTTTTTGAACAAACAGTAAGAGAAATCGGGAAGACTCTTATTCGGCAAGTTAATGTCCTGGAGTATTAAACCCTTGGAGCCCTATCACATTTGGGAACCGAATTCGACAAATCCATGTCTTGCTTAATGAATTTTATTACTTAGAAAGAGCTCGATAAATTGTCGTCACTTTTAAATTTATCATTGATTTTCGCCTATTAACCACCCGGATAACCACTGCTGAGCAGAACAAAGTTTAAAAACTCCTGCGAGGATTCCAATAATGAGCTTTTATTTAAAAATCTTGAATTTAGAGACCTGTGTTGAAGAACCGGATTCCGACGATTGAATTCCAGAATGGTCTTTGTATGAATGCAAAAAGGACGAATTATTAACCCTGTATGATAAACCATAACCGTATCTACTCCGAAGATTCTATGCAATCGAATAACATCTCGCCAAAGTAAAATTGAATTTTCTGTTAATTTAGCGGGGAAACCTGCATTAAATTATAAAAGGGGTTATTATTTTGCATACACTTTAGAAAACATTGATAAACGGGCTGATCATATTACTTTCTATGGAACAGTTGGTCGAACCGTTAAAATATAAGTAAAAAGGCTGCGAATCCGAGTGCAGCTTGCTCGATAAAAATTAGGACACTTCTAAGCAGCTCCAGATCGGCCCGTATGTCAAGACTAAGTGCGAGACCTGTTAATAGTATATGGTGACTGAATAATGGAAGGCTGTTTTTATTCTTTTGAAAAAAAAAGGGATCAAATTTTCGAAAACATGTTTTTGAATCACCAAAGAGTGACCTACTCTTAGGAAAATGCACTAAAATGGCTCCCGTATTATTTGTGGAAATGATCATTAATTAAACTACAAACAGAATTAACAGTTATAAACAGATTAACATGAATTTGTTTTCATAAAATAGCGAGTTGAATAGATTAATTTTAATGCGTAAATGAAAAGGTCAAAGCATCAGACATACATGACGCTTCTTTTCGATGGAATTTGCATTGCAGTGTTTCTATTTTGATGTTAGATGCGGCTAATTCCTTGACTTAAGGTGCATGTCCTAGGTTTCAAACTCACCACAGTTGCATTTCTAATTACTCATGGGCAATCGCCTAGTCTGTTGTCGTTTGTCTTGGGCAAGTTTTTCAAACTCGGAGGATTATCTTATCCCGGGTGCAGATTATCGGTCCCGATTTCAGTTTACGAACCATGGAGCTTATTACTCACCAGTAGTTTCAACAGCACAACCATCTGTTGATGCATCTGATGACAATCACCAACACTTGCCCCGTTGCCCAAAGGCATCTAACTCCTCCCTTCTCGAATCATCAGTGCAACACATCAGTGAACGCGAACCCGAAGGTATTATAAATAAAACTGTTATAAATTTTTAGATTTTGACTTCAACCCCTCTTTAAATGCTTCTACTGGAACATTGTTCCTGCACTCCATTCTTTGTTCCATTTCTCAAAGTTCGCCGCTGCAAAAAGTAAGGCATTTGAATTTAAAATGCATTCTTTTAGATGCTTTCCTTAGCACATAAGGAAAAAATGAAACATGGTAATAAGAGGCTTATTCAGCGATGGAGTTCCTGTGGCTCTGTGTACATAGGTGAGGGTTGCATATCAAAGCCGGATTCCAGATTAATTCTACATTGCATCTCCGTCGCAGTTTGCTCATTAATTAAATCCGAGCAAACGAGAAATCCAAGACAATTCAATACCATGTCCTCTGATCAGGACCCTCTCATTGGATACAATTCTCTTCAATCTCCCAGTCTGACTTCAACTTATGATATGGGAAACATATGCACAATCGCACCAGATATTTACAAAGAGCTTTATGAAATATTTGATGAGCGAGTTCACCCACTAATTGTACGTTGTGTTCAGCGATCATCTTAAGATTTCAATAGTTTTTGGTTTTTATAATGCGAGCTAAAGCTACTTCTAACACTAGACTTGTCATATCTTTTTATTCATTTAAGTCAATGTCTTCGTACTGCCAGATTGATTCGCACTTCTCTCTCAATGAAGCTCCTTATGTCGGATTGCGTTTCCAGCATCAAATACTGTATTTCCTCAACCGACTTTTTTCATCTTCTCTCCTCACGGCAGAGAGTGCTATTGTGTCTCTTGTAAGCTCATTTATTCAAATTTATTTCGTAGCTTTAGAAATTGTTTTAGCGCCTTCATATCGATGGATTGTAGGGTCCTCTAAACTTGTCCTTTAAGCACTTGAATTCACTACCAAAATATTTATTCCTAAACGGCCGATAAATGCAGTAAATTCTGCTAAGCGGTAATATTCTGTCATATTTTGGCAGCTGACACACTTTATTATGAAATATGACTGTGGTGTAACTTTTCAAGTCTCTACAATGCGTAGCTATGACTGCGGACGCGACTTGACTAAGTTGTATTTTGTATAAATTATTCTTCATTTCGATCTTGTTGATTATCTTAGTGGCTATTTGAGATTTTTGGTATCTCTCTTCCATTCCTCTAGCATTAATACGCACTAGGGTCTGATCCTCACTCGTAATGCAAAGCCTCCGTTGGCACCCAGATGCTTTAGGGGTAGGTAGAATTCGCCCTATGCCATAATTGGACATCGGTCATTTTTACGCAGATGATAGGTTATGTGATTGGTGTATAAATGCTCTTCCTAGTCGGTTTGATATATTAAAAGTAAGAAATATAATACTCTTAGGTGGATTTGTCCTTAGCACGTCGTTCAAGTTATGATGCACACACTTAGACGTTAATAATCGAGCAAATACTTGCGTTCTATTTACAGCACTCAAGTGGCGATTGTTTTAGCTTGATTGATTATCTGCTTCTTTTCCGTTACGGAGGGGACTAACCCTCTTATTACAACCTTGGATCTCACGGTGGGTTATTTTCACCTATGTCGCTTGTTGACTTGATTCTGGACCAGACCTGTGATGAGGAAAATCGAATCACTGGTTTAACTAGGACGATTTGGGGTCATTTTATTGTCGAACTAATAAGGTACTTCTACACTAGTCTTTATCCAAACGCTATCATTTATGTCCAACTGAATTTAACTCGGGTTTTAACGTAGTTCGAAATCGCTCCTCGGCGGCAACTTGTGACTGACGTACGCACCTTTATGTTGGCGAGTTCTGTAACAGTTATTGGTTCCAAACAGTCAAGCTAGACACTGATCCACTTTTAGAGTCACTAGACCGATTACACTCGGACATTCATTTCACATTCTAATCCAAAGAAGTCTTCATCACTTCAAGGTGTATCTGGAGCGTCTGATCAGCAGTCTGGAAATGTATGTAGTCGCTTGGTCGTGGCGTCGTCAACTACTGGCCTGCATTCTCATTGCCTCCAAAGTACTCGACGATCAAGCTGTTTTTAATGCTGACTACTGCCAACTTCTCAAGGACGTCCATGTTGTCGATCTGTGAGTTTTCCACCTAATGCAAATCACTTCGCATTCTCTATCGGTTGCTAATTTTCTGCATTGAAGCACATTTGATTCAACCATTCTCTCTGGTTCGTACTCTGATCCATTGCCTAATCGCATGAAAATATGCTGGGCTTCATGATTTATCATCCCAGTCAGTTCTTTAAAATTTGACAAGTGCAGTAAATCAATCACGTCTAATCACCACGCTTCCTTAATCTTGAATTCTAACTCGTGTTCTGGTCGGTAACTAGTTCATAATGATTCCTACACTTGAAGCATACACATTCGACTCTTCAGATAATACGAGTTTAAAGCCCATTGATGCACATCTGGTTAGCTGAGTGAGCATTCGCATCGGTCAAATATCGGTCTGAAAAGAGATACTCCAACGGAAAGTCTAATCTGGGCTCTTGATCGCTTTACACTGTGAATTAGCGTCTTCATTTGCTAACTAGAATGGACTTGTACTACTCAAGGCAGCAAATTAAAGTGATGAATTCAAGTTTTATGTTCCTTCATTTACGTATTTATTTACTGTCATTTACTGTTTGGCCTTGAATTGATTTAGTTGGTATGCAGGAGTTGGAACGGCATCGAAAATTCGAAACCCGACGGTGACCATCCAATGAATGGAATAATTATCGAGGCGTTTAGTTACTAGATCTAGGGGACTTTCTCTCCCTTCAAGAAAGGCGTAGGTAGATGTATTTTATTCGTTCCTATTTTCTCCGCTGTCTCGTTTCTTCCTTTCTTCGGATGTCATTCCATTAGGTGTCACTAATAAAAATTGCGTTTTTCAAGTCTTTCGTTGACTATATTAGCCACTAACCACTTCCTAAATGCCAATTTATCTGCACGAAGTTTACGTTATCTCTCCGGGAATTCCACTTAAGCGTCCTAAATACAATTAGAGCTAGAAAAAGCACATTTAGGGCGAGCGACCATTGGATCACGCTTTTGTTTTCCTGTTTTGCTCAAGTAATCCCTGAGTAACTAAACCCATTTGATATTCTAAATTGTCTCGCACCAAATTTCGCCTGTGAATTGGTTAGCAGCAGTAAAAGCACAGCACTCTCTATGAGGTTGAAACTAAAGTAACCTATCAGGACCTCCCCAGAACAGGAATGAACCAGAAAAATCAACGTCCGTTTTTTCTATTCAAATTGTGTTCACTTTGTCAACATTGCGTCGCTTATCTGTGATTGGTTCGTTCGTTAATTGCTGGTTTAGTGGGTAACCAATCGGACGTCAGACTTGTGCCATAATCGGAAAACATTCGTGGTGCTAGATTTATGATTAACGCGAAGCTTCGTTTCCACTACCTATTCCGTCTATTCGGGTTTGGTTCTCACTTTAGGGATCTGAAATGAACGTTTCTTAGCCTATAGTAATATTAGCAGAGATGAGTTGGCAGAACATTATTATGAAGTGCATGTAATTGTCATTTCTCATTCTTTGATGAAAAATTTTGTGTGTAATATATCTGATAATCAGCCAATGCGAACTTTGCTAAAAATGAGCCCGGTTTATAGAGTACAAAACTCTGATTCATTAATTCGGCGGGGGAAGTATGTTTTAGCCGCTAATTGAAGACTTGGCTGCTCAGCACTTAGTAATAGCCTTTCAGAATCATGTAGGTCGAATAAGAATTAGAATGATAGCGGGTAATCTTTAGCCACTTCAACAATGCAGAGTGGCACAGTCAGGCGTTTTTGTCTTTCTACATTCGGTCTCTTTCTGTGGACAATATAACATTGAATATTTAAGGAAAAAAAGTTTTCTCTTACTATGCAAATTTTATGTTCGTATAGATTTGGAGTTTTTTGTTAAAATTCAGATCTCTAATGCTTGATTGCCTTGTCTTGTGTGACGCTGAATCCTTTAGTACTTTGAATAGTCTTCAGGTACTGTCGCATTCTTGTGAGTCTTACAGTCTTATTGTCTTGTGTTTTGCACTCAAATTTAAAGTCTCGGTAAGACTATCCGAGTGTAGGTTTGAAACACTCGATCCTATTCCGTCCTTTTTTGGATTGATGTTTTAGAGGCGGCTAATTGCTAATTGGAACGCTAGATTTCAGACTTTTCCTGCAGCTCCCGGGGCGATTTCTTTGAGGTTTGTTTTTCAGAGCAGATGCAATCTTTTGCTTAATACTGGGATTCACTTTACGGTGTAAACATTAGTCTTAGTGGGGCTGTCAATCCGACAATAGTAATGCGTTTCACTAGTAAAAATGCGCCCTGAATAGTCCAAGCAGCTGCTCTCATCTGTCTTTCACGTACTCCTGGATCATCACAAGTTTGATCTAATCAGGTAAAACGCACATGATAACTCCATTGATAGGGATTATTCAGCTTCACTTATCGAACGAAACAGCTATGATAGTATTGACTTTGCTTTATTTTCAATGATTGTTGGTTCAGCTTCTCAGACGGAAGACAATTTCGAGTTTGGAATAAATTTCTATACCGTTAAGAGGGCAAATGGGTTTAAGCCTTCGAAGACACCGCAGCTCGAATACTTTCAATCTTTTACTATTTTAAATGAGTAAAATCTGAACCGCCTATGTGTAAGAGTAGGATGATTACTCATAATCCATGTCGGATTTTGGACTTTCGTGGGCGGTGGATTAGCAGTGTCCGATTCTGATTTTGTTGCCTCCTTATCCCCTGATATAACCATATCTTCTTATCGTGGCCATTGTCTATCATGTAACTATTACCTATGCACAAAAATAACAATTTTTGATAAACCAAACGCGTTATTTTTGAATCGTTGTGGAATAACACAACAAAGTTCAAGTTATGCAATCGAATTTTTCTTTAATCAGGGTCATGATTTTTTGTGTTTTCACGATTCGTCAACTGTTGTAAAAAAGTTTCTTAAGGGTAATTTGGTTTTCTTTCAATCACAAACCGTGCATTAATTTATTCGCATGAAATTCTGTTATTCGGTGGTCACTTTAGATCATTCAGTGCTTAAGTCGATTTTACATTGGTTGGTTGCAATCATAAAACGGTGTCGGAAATGAAAACGTAGAGAAGAAGGTATTGGCGTTGCGTCGTTGTGCAAGAATTGGATGCATTGTTCAGCCACATGCTACGCGACAAGAGAATAAGGATTTCCGCGGTCAGAAGTGCAGTGCAGAAAATAGCGAAAACCGAGTTATGTAAGTAGACGCATACATGAAGCTAACCATCGAACCAAAAGCTCAAATCAGTGTCATTTCAGTCTGTAATACAACTGTAAACAAATGAACATGGTGTTGTTTCCAAATCACCGCAATCTTGCAACTGAATCTCATTAGTTGATAAATAGCACAGCTCTAAAGATATTTTCAAATAACTGTTTTAGAAGTTGTATCTGGGTAAGCATTTTAGTTCCCATTTTCATCATATCTAGACTATGCAACTTCACGTCAGCAGTTATATTATCGTTCATCAATGAGAAAACTACAACAATTCTGACTTCACATTTCTAGGGTATAATCAGTGCTAAACACTAGATTCAGCTCAATGTTAGATCAGTTTCTGTGAACTTAAGAAGTGCAAGGATAAAAAAAATGGCTACCATTATTGGAAGCAATTTTTCATTTGGCACAGAAACGTAGTTCGCTTTTTGCAGCTAAGAAAACCCTTTAGATCGGGTCCATGAGTTTTCTAGAAATTGGATTTCCATTCTCTTCCTTCCTTCCTTCGTATCTTAATGTGATAACCTAGAGTGTGCGTGGTTGGGTGAATTCAAGATTTTCAGTTGCTGAATAGGTTCAATCAAGATAAATTCATAGCTTACAATAAATCCCTATGCCCTCATATCACACATAGATGATTGAAATGGATCAACCTTTCATTAATCCTTCATAATATTTCCTGTCAAGCCAAGCGGAATAGTTCAAAGAACCGAATACCAAATTGAAATTCACTTACGCACTTGTACTTAAGTTCTGTGATCCCTCCCAACCGCCAACCTTCTAAGAGAAGGTGAAAAAGCCTAGTGCTTTTCAAAGTTTTATAATGGCTTAGCCATTGGACTGCAAATTCTATGCTCATCCGAATCAGCATTTGTAAATATCGGTGAAATTCGGCCCTTGGCGGTAAAACAAAGGCCACCCGGAAAAGCTGATGCACGTTTATCTCTGTATAAGTTTGAGAATTAAATCTTAAAAAAAGACGGTGAAAATAACTTGAAGCTTCAGGACTTAACAATTTTTTACTTTAATTCTCAATAATACATCTGAACGTCCAATTCGATGTATGAGCACCTCTTTAGGCTAAAATTCCTGGAAATGCCTTACTTTCAAGGAATTATTTGCATCCAACAGCTCTCAAGGACTCTAGCGAAAGCGATATTATTCAAACTGTACAAAGCTTTGTTACGATAGAGGAAATGAGTAGATGTATGCGAAATACTTACTGAGCGGAAAATACAGCCGGATAAAATGATGGTCCTGCACTTCTTTAAGCAAAAAAGGTCGAGTGAGTCGGTATCTTTTCCTCTGTTCCCTTGCTGACTGCTTGAAGTGAAGTCGAGACTTAATCGACAATTTATATATCATTTACATTATTGTTTTAATAAAGGTGAGAAGACGAATGAGTCAAAATGAAGTGAGAGTGGCAGAGGAGCCCTTTCTGTTTCACAATAAAGTTATTCCTTCGTAATTTCAGAAACGACCTGGAGCGCCACACCCTCAGCTTACTCCAGTTCAACACAGGAGTTCCTCCAGCTGTCTATGCACGATACTACTTCGACCTTCTGACCCTTGGAGATGTTGTCGTATTGCCATCTACAGGTGGAGAAGCGCTTTGTCGTCGTCGACGTTTGACTCCGCGTCTCGCCCGCCATCTCCGAATACTTCCACCAGCTTCTGACGCTTGCTTAGAGCAGCTTCGAAGTGATGGTGGAGGTGGAGGAATCATTTTCGATTTGCCTTGCGCTACTCTTGCTGATGTGGATACAGAGCCAAGTGAGGGACAAAAAGGAAAACAGCAAGGACATCGGTATAAACGTAGACCCCATTCTGCAAGCCCTCCTCTGTCCTCAAACCGAGTAAGTAACTTTATTAGTCGTTTATTAGTAAAAAATGCCTGATAATTGATTAGATATTGACTAAATTGTCATATGTAGTCCTTGAGTGGATGCCGGTTTATCTTTTTTAAGCCCTGACGTTACTGAATTCACCTCAAATGATTTCATATCAGTTTATTATTTCAAAATCCCAGTCCCAGTTTATTTATTTCAGCTCGTGAGTGTGGTCTGTTTTGATTTGGAACTGCCTCCAAGGCAGATCAATTCCAAAAAAACCTTATTTATTAAAAATAATCACTGGTCCCGAAGATATCTGTTGATTCTGCTTCCTTATTGTGTATTTAAAGAGGGTTTACAGAGACGTTTTGGTTAGTGTGTAGGCATTTAGGCTTCGCAGTGTCGACTCTTTAATGCATTGATGTAGCTTTAGATCTCATGTTCTTGCATTTTCTCCAATGTTAGCTTTTTATAATAGTTCAATTTATCAAAAAAAAACCCAGAGCAGTGAAGGCGAAATTCATTGCATCAGATTTCAATGATGCAAACCTGACCCCTCTACATTATTATTATTATTATAACAGTATGGGGATCAGTTTCTTATGGCTTTACTGTCTTTTGTTGCATGTCATACAGCTAGGTTTTGCATAAGTTTAAAATCCTTTATTTTAAAAATAATAGCGCTCTGGAATAAGTTGACTAGCATTAATAGGCACCGCACTATTTTGTTTTCTTCTATTCCAGAAGCAAACAGCATCCCCACTTTGAGTTTTAACTTCACATTTTTTTGGTATTCTGCTTTCACTCAAGTTAAATCTACCTGGGATAGGCTTTTAAACTATTCTTACTTAGTGCTATTTTCATTTCAAGACCATCTGTCTGAAGGCTTATGCGGACACGTGCACTTAACAAATAGTAGAAGTTCTTGAAAACTCGCAGGCTTGAAAATCTTGGCTGCAACCACTTTTTGTGTATTGACATGTTCACTTCATCGGAAGAATTCATAAAAACGAATATTGATTTAATTTTTGGACTAAAATAAATTTTTTTTAAATGGCCATGAAAATAGTCAGGGCCAAATCAAAGCACTTTTTAAAATATCGCGGAGACCTGGAGAGCTTGGAATGTATCTCGGGCTTTTCCGAACGAGAACCTCTGATCAAGGCATTTTTTCGGAGATCAGCATTAACTTGTGTGGCTGATCATTCCGATCATTGAACCTGTGCCATGTTACTGGTCATACGACACAACAAGCAAACCCAACTGCTATTTATTTTCATTGGCCTTCGTACTCTTTTTGAATCGTTATTAAACTTAAAGCCGAAACCCAATAACCTTTCTCCGAAGCTGAAAGAAGTTTTCTGTTCAATTAGACTGGCGTTTGGCGGGTTTTTTCTCTAACTTTTCCATTGGCCAGGCAGTGCAACCAGCGCTTTTGAATTTCGAAACATTTGCGAATACTATGAATTTGTCTTTCACTTTTGGTTTCTCAAACGAATCCAAGGTTCCATATTGAAGAAGGGTGTCTTCTACTTTCTACCTCAGCATTCCGGTGAGTTTGATTAAGAAATTTCCGATTAGCTATCCCATTCTAGATCTTTGCTTAAACGGTTTGAGCGAGCGTTCCGGTCATCGGGTGCCAACAAATCTTGAAACCCCTAGCATACGTGACTGCTGTACCAACTAAAGCACTTTGAAGCTATTTAATCTTCATTTTGCTGTACTTCTGCCTCAACATCTTTTTACAACTCCATAGCTTGATTTTCTTGTCTTCATCAGAAAATTACGTTTGTTCGTCCTAACTTTGAGCGATTTTCCTGCTAATCGAGAAATATTAATTAAAGAACCGTTTTTGTTTCTTTCATCTGAAAAATTGATTTAGTTGTGTACTGCCGCTTCTTGGTCAAATACAAAAATTATCAGCATTTCTACTTTAATGACGTCTTTTAAAGCAGTCGAGTTCATATCGCTGAATCCTTTTATTATGGCACATTTTAAGGAAAATTAAATCGAATTATTCAAAAGACCTGTTTTTATTTTTATATTAGTCTGATTTTGACTATATACCTATAATGAGGCAGATGGTTTCAATTCGTTTTTCCTTCATGTCACAATAAGGTTCGCACTTGAAACTTTATTTGCGGGCCTCTCATTTTTGAATTTGATCGTGTTTTTAAACGATCATTTTTCATTTTGCGATTGTTTACCAAAGTACCTATTTGACAACTACTTGATTTTGGACATTTGGACCTGTGGAAATGTGCAGTTTAGTTGCTTTATTCTACTCACTTTGATTGGTCAAATGTAAGAAACTGTGATTTTTTCGCCGGATTCCGAAAGAACGCTTTAGGCCTCTGAAGTCGAAGAGCCATGAAAATATCTCTAGGAAGCTTAACATCTTTAGTTTAGTGAAGTGCGAATGAAAGTAGGGAATGCTAAACTCCTGCATCAGGCATATCCAAGCCATTAGAAAACGCCTTTTTGCCGAAAACATCCACTGATTGAGATCCAAATAATACTCTTCATCCTTTCGCTGGTAGCAGGATTTTAAAATTTCATAGTTTAAGATTGGAGCAGTTAATCCTAGCTATGTTCAAATTAGGCTTTTATAATTTTACGAGTATTTCGATAAATAATATAGTATTTGCATTTGAGCAGGCAATCTACTAGCTCCAGATGTGCAGCTTTCAATACTGAGATTGGGAAAGGTGAAGTCTGTGGAACTTTGCATCCGTGACGGCTATTATGCGACTTTATTTTTCGTTGACTCCTTTTTCAAAGCGTATAATACAGGGAATCGCATTATCGCCTTAATATTGTTCAACTACCTTCATGAAATGTGATTTAATGAAATCAAGAACCATCTTCATGACTTGTTTTCTTTGGTGCTACACTGAACCATTTTGTGTACGAAAATTTACTGGCTGTAAATTGCTTTTCTCTGGTTTAAAATGATGCTTTCCTACATTGTTTTGATAATTCAACTTGTCTAACATAACTAGTTTAATTCTCTTTTTTCGCCGAAATTTTGGTAAAGTGTATTACGCTGAATTTGTTATATAATAATTTGAGTCGGTATTAAAAAGAAAGTATTAATTTTCGGTTTTGTGGTTGCATCCAATCTACCTTTAATTAATAAATAATTATTTCTAATTCTTCCGAGGTTATCCAATTTCAATCGGACTAATGTTTATAAAAGCATAATTTTTCATATGCAGGTGAATTTTAATGAGAAGCTGGATTCAATTTCCCGTTTTATTGCAGATTTTTCTCCAAAATTCAATGCTCACATTTGAAATGAACGATCAATTTCAGTAGTTTTCTGGAAGTTGGCAAACGAATAAATATTTGCTCAAGATAGAAACGGGTAAAATGTTTAGATATAGAATTTCATTTTCACTTTACATTCTTCTCTGATGTTATCTATAAAAATGAGATGTAAAAAGGCTTACTTTCATTGCAACGGTTGAATCGCTAGTGTTCTCCAGTATGTATTTCAGCAGTAGAATCGAATTTGCTAAACTATTAATTGTTATTAAATTTTAAATTGTACATGGATGGGACAGTATTTGTTTGGTTTATTCGAAACTTAATGCAACTCAGCGCGCCTGGGTTTGTGTATTTTATATTTAAGACATTTCTCATTGGATTTTGTAAATGCTTTTAAGCCAAACCAAGTAAAATAGAGAATTAGATTTATGCGTTGTGTTTTGTTCCGGTGTCGTAGTAACCACCTTCGTGTTTGTCTCTAAATACGGCGGGGTCTGATACCATCTGGAATGACGAACTAGAGGGATTACCAACTGGCAATTCATCAAGATTTTTATTTTTGTTTATTTACTCCTCACCCATTAGGGCAAGTTCCAAGGACTTATTGGGGTTAAAACAGAGGTACAAATAGATTTTATAACAAGTAGCACGTAACAGTTATCACAGAAGACAGTAAAAGAGTTTATCAGCATCTTCGGATCTCTGGTCGCTTCTCTGGCATGGTTTCATCATACAGGTAGCAGTTAAACTTCTTAGTGGCACCTCGTCCGTCCTCAACATTGTTAAGAGCGGACAGTCTTCATACCTCTTCCAGAAATCTTTTCAACTTTCTGGTGGAGATTCCATTCATTGCTACATGCACGCGCTATCCACAGTCAAGTTTGAGACCATAAATCCAAGTAATTACGCCACGCCTCGTCTACCAGGCTGTACGAAGTTGTACTTCTGCTGACATATTCTAATTTTATACGTCCGGTGGTTGAATAGTCCTATCCGGCTGTCCCTCTCGCTAGCCCGCAGCGTTGTCCCTGGGGTCACCGGTGGTCATCACGAGGAGGTTGAGACCAGGTTTGACCACTTTCATCAAGATATCTTCTCTCTTTCTAAGATGATTGATGAGAAACACTTTCTTCAGTTCAAACTTAGGTCTATGTGCTACGCAGAGTCATGATAGCTACTTTTTATTTGTTGCGCGGTGTCCGGTTGGTGCACATTTATTGTCACCGCGCGAGTCTTGCACATGTTGTGTGAATATATAAACAAACAAAGTCAACTCTTGAATGGGTACATCAACAAAACACTAGAGGTTGAAGCAGACAAATAAATTTTCGACCTTTTGGAAGGTGAAATCGAAATGGTGATTCCAAATTGCCTCAGGAGTAGACTATGCACCCACTTTATACCTTCTTCACCCTTTGCTTTAAACACGTATTCTTATACAAATCTCTTCTTTAATGAACGCGCAAATGTGGACAATAATGTATGTAAACTTATTTGGCGGTGATGAAATGTGAACATTTCGGAAAATTTTTTACGTATATAGTTGTGGATCAACCAAGTAAAGTGTAGAAGGCCCATTAGAAAACGAATCAGCCGTTCAAAACGATTTTCATAACTTAGATTTGATTTATATATAAAGTACAAAAACGCCTAAACCACACGTCACGTTTGTATCTGCTATATTTTTTTGTATCTAGGTACCATACTATTAATGATAAAAAATAATAATAAAAACCGAAAACATTTACTTTTCAACCTAAAATTCAATATCGTATTGCGAGGGGGCTAGAAAACTAAACATTTTCATGGTTGCCCATGCATGGCTGCGCTGTTTGGGATCCTTACAATTATTTTCGCTAAGAATCGGTATTCCAGAATAATTTAATTCATGAATTTCTTAACCCCTATTCCAAGTCGGTGGTCACGTCTATATTATTCAACTTAAACATATTTCAAGCAACTGGCATTTGAATGTTTCTGTCCGCGTGTGGTCAGATAATTAGTCTTGAATCTTTCATATATATTGGTGCGGTTATGACTGAATTGGTAGTTAAATTAATTTATACCTTTTAAGAATAAATTTTAAGTTGAGCGGCTCTTGTATAGATTTCTCTGATCGCTTAGGTTTTTCAGGCTTTCCAGATTTCGAATTCAAATTCCCATCACCGTCAAATAATCGGAGAAAGCGATTGTGGGCACTCAGGATCCACCCCCGGTTCGAATTCGGACTCTCCCACGTCCTCTTCCTCAACTATATCCTCGGTCAGTTCCACATGGAAGTCTCCTAGATCATCTGCTTCCTCTAACTCCGCAGCATCTGGATGCTTCCAAATGCCAGCCGATACCGCTGCTATCAGCGCTAGATTGTATCCTTGGACCTCTAGAGCCACTCCTTCGGGGGTCTTTCGATTCCAGCCAGGGGCTGGAGGTGGTGGAAATAGGCGAAGAGAAAATGTCGGAACAACTAATAAAGCTCTATTCCTTCTCCAACAGGACTCTGGTCTCTATTAAACTTAGGATATATTGGTCACTTCTCTCCCTCCATCTCGATCTCATCTTTGAATGTTTTTGTCTGTGTATTCGTTTTGGGTGTAAATAACCATGTGCGGCCTAACCCTACTCGATATTTTACTCGTTCCCCCCTTCCCCATGCGATAATCGCGGATTATTTATTTCACCTTTAAACTGATGGGGTGTATACATAATTTACCTTTCCGATTCTATCCTAATGGATGATGCTAGTGCTTTAGATTCAGTGTCGATCTTTAAGTTATTTTTAGAAATTCCATTAGTATATTCAGCCACTTTTATATTGGGCTGGCGTTACTGCAATCGGAAATCACGGCGCTGGTTTTGGAGTCCAGCAATCCAACTGAATTGTAGACAGCTATGCCTTCAACTGACTCCTAGATCAGATTCCACACATAGCGAAACGTTTTGAAATATTTTGAGATGTGCAGAAAGTAATTTTTACCGTGGAATCGACCAATATGAGGCATACGCGCCAATCGGAACTAGTCCAAATCATGGCGTCAAAGATCCAGCCAAGTTTTTAATTATACGTTGTAAACAAGGTGGGGCGGTTCTGGGACCATTTCCGAACCGTGCCATGAATTATATCTCCTTTCCCTCCCGAGGTCTAATCTGATATATTTATAAACCGGGTGCCTGGTCCATGTGTGCATATAAGAAAAGGGCGGGTTTCGAACGTGTGCGAAACTTGGGAAGTACCTTGCAGTACTTATTTGGGGAAAGATCCGCGACACCTGTTTGCTTTAAGGCTTCGATTCAGTCTGTTTTCGCCACTTTTGGCATCAGCTTTATTGAATACGTAAGAATGGTGACAGTACCATCATAGATAAACTTAAGTACTCGTATTTAGGCTCACATGGTCTTCGCGGTATGATTCGAACCTTGGCCAGATCATCTATTAAGTTGCCTCTGGCGCGCTGCGTAATGTTTTCTGCAGTTACAATGCTGTGATTTGGTTTCACAGCCGCTCTCAATTATCTCCATCTGTGGCTTTTCAGTCAGCTAACATTACTGCTGCGAGAGGGCATACGTTTATTTGAAGTTGAATGACATTCCTAATTGAATGGATCAGCAGGTTAACAGCTTAACTGTTATAAGCATGGATTTCATTTTTTAAAGGAAAAGTTGCCGCTATTCCTGTTGGGATTCGATTGCTGGTGCAGAACAATTCGTCAGTCTTTCTAGTATTCTAGTTCACATGCGGTATTCAGAAATGGGATTTGCGTTGACGACGCACTTTGTAGCATTTTACTACACACGCCCAGCTATCCGCTGGTCCTGCATAATGATTGGGTGAAATTGTTTATAAAAAATCCTGCCGTTTGAATCGATTGCCAAGATCAAATAACACGGGGGAAAAGATTATTGCAACTTGAATGGTGTCAGAAATGTCAGGTTGCATGACAGGCTGTACCTTCGCTTCCAGACATTGGTGAGGTAAAGAAATGGAAATTTGTACAAGGCCACAGTATAGACGGTTCGGAAATGGGCCTACCTGGACTGTTAGACTGTGAGGCGTCTTAAGGCCATGTTAACCAATTAAATGAAAACTAAATTGCAAAATCATAGAAATTAATCACTTATTCAGTGCTTATAGTGAATAATGTTACGCCGGGCGACATGGGTAGAATCCCGCTGGTGAACTACTGTCTGCCTAGATGAGTCAGCATTTTTGACTAGGCTCCTTTTCTGAGAGTACCATAACATACTACCAATGGTATAGGTGGAACCATTAGAGCATTTGAGATGAGTATAACTATACATCCTTGCTAATGTATGTGCTTTCTAGTATCTTCTCCCATCCTGTTCGCTGAAAATGTTTTTGTGAAATGTGTAGGAAACAAATGATGAACTCAAGTGACGGAAAAACACATTTTAGTGTGAATTAAAAAACACCAGTCCGGTAATCTCAACCGAGATTTGAATGTATTTTTGTAATAATGAACCATTTAGCCAAAGGGCGTATTGAAACTCAAGTTTACTAATCTCAGAAAAGCCCTTCTTCTTCAGAAAATTGGCCAAGGACCAAACTATTAACATCAAAAGAGTCTGGAAATCTCGAATTTTTCTTTAGAAGAAGACCTGAAAGATATGAAGGTATATCAACCTGTTGATTCAATGCAAATGCGCTTCGTCAGCATACTCGTCTCTGACTTTGGTTTGGCATTTAAGAGGTTTATTGAAAGTGGCATTTTCTTACAAATTTTTCGCCTCTAAGTAAGCTTCTTCCCATTTTTTAGATAAAAACCGTCCTCTTCATAACAACTAGTCGGACGCCGTGGATTCCCTTTGGTTCTAGAGACTCTTCTTTTTAGTTCTGAAGCTGTACACGCAGTTATAGTGCATGGTCCACTGTCCCATTATCACTAAATATTTCCTCTCGCCAATGTCTAAGCATTTTTCCTGCATAGCGCATATCAGATATGTTTACTGATAAGCACACTGGACTTGTCCATTGGTGAAGTTAATATTTGCCATCATGCCCTTATTCTGGTGTCCCTCCGGATAAGACTATTCACCCAGTCTCTCTCTCTCTCTCTCTCTCTCTCTCTCTCTCTCTCTCTCTCTCTCTCTCTCTCTCTCTCTCTCTCACTGACCACTTAATTCAGCCTTCCTTTTCAGACCAGTACTTAAGTACCGATCATGCTGAATCATGAATGTGAGCCAAAGGTTGGCAGTTGTGCGCTATCTGATGCGTCAGAAATGACTGGCCACTTCTTGTTGGCTGATCAATGCGGATGTTGAATAAGACTGGCCAACTTCGTAATAACCAAATTGACAATGCCTGACTCGTCTCAGTGGAGAGGATGAAAGTAGGAGGCTCTCACTTAAAAGCAGTTTGGTGGCAGGCAAGAGCCAAAGAGGAAACTGAATGAGGGCAAGGTGGCTGAGAGTTTGGTCACTGGAAGATAAAACATCATAGAATGTATGGACGATCGCTGAGGAAGAGCTGCTGTGAGACAAACGCTGGCTAGGACTAGGCCATGAAGAAGTGGGCAGAAAAGACGATTTGATTAGAAAAAATTCTCCCTGTAGACTACATTATTAGTAACGCTCTATTCTATACGTCTGTAACCACATTAACTGTAAAAGCGGGTTAATATGCACCCTCTACTTTACTAATTTTGATTAAAATACCAATATTCAATAATTTGTTTTTTAAGCACCTAATACAAATGATCAAGCATAAGCCTCTTCCGCTTAAATTGAACGGCTAAAATTAAGCCGACGCCTGATCAGCGCCAGTGCCTGTTTTGGAAGCCATTATACAAAATTCAAATTTATTTGTTTACGCTAATACTACTGAATCACACAGCCCTCTCCTGGTTACTTGAAAATTAACGTTATTTAACAGATATGCTGCCGTAAACATGGTAAAATAACCAGCCCTCAAAATATATGCATTCACAGCCCTTTCACTGTATCTTCACCGGCTTAAATTACTTAAACCATTTTTGATCATTAGACTACTTTTACAATATTAATTTCATCAGTGTAGACAAGTGGTCAAAACTATTAGACCCTCATGAAGGAAAATCCAACCCTCATTACTTTGAGATCCTTTGGTGTTGATGTCAGTTGCTTAGTGGATAAAGAGTTGGCAATTTACCAGAGCCCTGGATAGAATCAAAAGGATTGACCGTTTTCTTTCAGTCAGTAAATATAGTTTAAAAACAACCTAACCAGCAAACCCGTAACTCCGATGTATCCTAGGAAGAAAGATATATGATGTGAGGCGCGTGACGGTGATCTACTCATGAGCAAGTACTGGCAAATGTTCGTGATGATAAAGCAGCTTTGCCAGATCACACAAAGAATTTCCTTCACTTGACCATGTCAATGGCTTAATCCGCTTTTAAAGAGGTCATTAATTTTGATTGGCAGACAACTAATACTAAACACGGCTTAATTGAAAAGGTGATTTTGAATAATTTAGATCGAATCAAGCGACATCATGAGCATAAATTCCAGAATTCTATTTATTTACTCATGAGAGCATAGTTTTTGGAACTGACTGCTGGGTTTATTTCTTTCAAGGAAATGATTGCCATGATGAAGATCCCAGTGAAATCACATTATGCACTGCTTCAGAAACTCTTAACAAATGAGATTTGTAGCGAGAATGCCTTGATATCTCCCGTTTCCATTGGAATTGCGGCCTTTAGAACCAAACAAGATAGCTATGGGTGATTCTTATTTTTCAAGTATTGTAGATCCATAAGATCAGATAATCAAGTATGGATTTGAAGCCACGTTATGCACCTATTCGGCAGATCACCTGGTAGTAGTGAAGACAAGATTTCTACTGCAACAAAGAAAATTTTGAAGCGTTTTATATGTCTTATCATTATTTGAATCGTAAAGCTTGTTGAAGCTACTTTTGGAATGTTCCAAAAATTATTTGTCGAAGCAGTGTCGAATATTTCAATTATGAGATGTCAGAAATATATAGCTAATTAACGCTCTATTCATAGAAGGTGAAAAAAAATTCGCTATACAAAAACTGTCGAAGTGCATCAAACATGTTTCAAATCATACGAGGAAAGGTCAGAATACTTTAATCTGGTAATTGAGCCTTTTGCATCTTATATCCGCGTTAGCATTCATGGGGGGTGGTTGTAAATGAATGGGGTAATCTAAGCAGAATCAGCTATACTTCGATGCCTATTATGGAATCATTCATCGACCAAAGCACTGGAACTCACAAATTTGTTACCATATTCACAGATGACTTCAGTGTTCGTGTAAGTTTGTCTGCCTATAATTGCTTCATTTTACTCAAAAATTTACTATTGAAATTCACTCACAAAGTCACGGTTTTAAAATTGCATATTTTTTACCTATAGACCAATTTTTAAACTTAATGCTTGTGAATAATTCAAAATGATGCTTACTTTTTAGATTCCTTGCAATATTCTAGTCGAGTCGAGTCCTTTTTTTAAAGCTGCTCTCCAGAGTGGCATGTCGGAGTCGCGTTCAGGCGAATTCTTTCTGTCAGAATTTTCACCGCGTCAATTGCAACATTTGCAACACTTCCTCTCAGACAACGATATTTTTACCAGTAAAGTAGAGCCTATTCAAAATGATAACGACCAGTCAATATCTTCAAATTGTCAAAAAGAAGAACAGATGCGACGATTAATTGAGGCTGCCTTTATTGCAGACTACCTTCAGATGCCTAGCTTTAAGTCCAAATTACAGTCCTTATTCCAGTACCTTCTGCAATCCATTATACAGTATCAATCACCCTGCGTTTCTCGGCTCCACGAATGCAATACCTTTACTGACATGATTCCCATTCTAGCCGATAACCGCTTGAAATGCTTGAGACTACCTCTCATTCAGTTCATCAATCGCTACCCCACGGTTCTTCTGGATTCCAAATTCGTGCGTCTAGATATTTCACAGCCCTACTTGATTATAGCAGTGCTTCGAGCTCTGTCCTCGGACAAGATCTTCCTATCCAGTGAGGATGAAATCCTCAACAGCGCTTGTGATTGGCTCCAACACTCTCTTACACCTCAAAAACGATCCAGAATTGAAGACAGTCCAATATGTGAGATCCTCACTTGTCTTGTTCAAACCATCCGTCCGGGTTTATTGAGCCCGTCAGGACTCCAGAACCTAGTCAGTCTCCTAGATGAATATCCACAAATCATCTCCGCCGATGCCACGCTTAGCGATTTTCTCTCTTCTTTGAGGATGATTCTTTCCCACAATCTTCGTTCGCATTTTCAAGCCGCTCTGCAGTCTATCTCCTGCTCTCTGGACGTCTCAGCTTTTCGTTCTCGAGCGGACACTCCCACGTTGATTCTCATCGCCAGACAGAATTCGCCATCATCCTTTATTCTCTACTTCTTAAATCTTCTCTCTGGTCAGGTTCTTAGCAGCCCAGCTCCCCTTTCTGTCGAACGTACTCTTCTCTTCGAGCCGAGCGAGAGTAATCCCATTCACCTTTGCACGGCTGAGGCACCCAATCGCCAAAATCTAGTCTTCCTTTTCATCCACCAAATCAATACCGCGACACTCAAAGGCATGGTTTGGGATCTAGCCACCCTTCAGGCAGAGTGGATGCCCGACTTGGATCTTAAACACGCTTCCTTTGCCTGGGCAACTACTTCCGTTTTCACTTTCTCCCTTCCCCATGCTGTGGGAGTTGTCTACACAGCTGACGGATTGATGGTCTACTGTTCTTTCAGTCTTTGTACGCAGACTGTCCTCTGTGTCTACCGATTTGATGCCTCTTCTTGGAGTTGGATCAAATATCACCCAAGAGCGATTGAACGGCACAGTGGACATGCAGTACTCAAACCGATGCCCCACGCAACTACACAGGGAATGGGTGAACGATGGCTCTATGGAACTGTAGACTCCGCGGAAGGAAGCCAGTTTGTGAGAATGAGGCCTGCGGCACCGTCAGGATCAGGCGACTACTCGATTCAAGTGCAGATCCTACCCTCACCAGATTTCATTCTTAGGGCGTATAACCTTGTCAGCGTTCATGCTATCACCTCCTTTTGTGATAATGGTGGTGTAAACAATACTGAAAATGACCGCGAAACAGGTAGGCCGCCACGTTCCATTATGATTTTCATAGTAGTTGAAGGAAGGACTCCAGGCCTATTGTGTTTAGATCATTAAGCTGCTTGAAATCTGTTTTAGAATTCTATATTTAATTAGGTATGCATGGTTGACGCGCTTATTTGAATGCTCGTGAACATCCTGTTGCCATTTTTAGCCATTCTGAGCTTACTTTTTTTTTTATTCCTCCCCACCCTTTAGGGCAAGTCCTAAGGACTTATTGGGGGTGCAACAGAAATACAATAAGTTACATGGTATAGTATAGAGCAGTTAGTTGAGTTTACCGGCTTGGTTTTGCGGCGCAATTGCATTCAGTTCTCCTGCCGTGATGGAGCAGATGTGTATTTCATCCTGCCTGTGGGACTTTTCGTTGCTTCCTATCTTCCACTCCATCATTTTTCTCATTCGTGTTCAGCTTTTCTGCTTCTCTAATTCAGTTTGATTGTTTTCTCTCCTCTGTTTGTTTCTCCCTTTCTCTGATTTCGACTGAAGGGTGACAGTTCCTAATATGTCTTCCTAGCCACCCTTAGACACTGGTTGTCCCATTTCAGTAGTTCGGTTCTAATTCCATTTTCGCCGGGACTTTTATGTAGTTTTAATCTATTTTTAGCTCTCTCGATCTCCTCCATTGAAATAGAGGAGTCTCTTGGTAGATGAGCATAGTTTTCAATTTCCTCTGTGGTTCTTTCCTTAAACAGTTCCCGATAGTGTGCGACCAGATCTTTTGATTTAACTAGTGTCCTTCCAGTTTGTGTGTTCCATAAGGAGTTTTCCTTCATTATGTCCTTCAGCAACATGAAGGCTATACGAGGTTGTTTCTCTGCGAGACATACAGGAAGGTTGGTTAATCTCTCTTTTTGATTCCTTTTCTCCAGTTTCGTATCAGGTTGTTCACCTTGTTTCTCTGCTCTTTGTACTTCATGGATGTTTCCTGAGATGGATTTGAGAGCCAATTCGCTCTCATCTGCTTTTGTAGCAGTAGTTCTCTATCTTCCTTCTCGCAGATAGCTGGACACCATCCGATTTTTTTTCGTTCAGTTTTTTGCCTTGTTATTTTGGCAGCTGCATTTTCTATAGATTTCAAGATATCTTCGTATGTAGTAGTCAAAGGGTCCTGAGGTAGTTCCCTTTTGAGATGTTCCTGGTGTGTTTCCTTCGATTTTCTTATTTGTTCTATGCCTTTAGGCAGTTGCCATCGTTGCTTTTGACTATTTATGTCCTCCTTCAGAGTTCGGCTGTTCTTACTTTATCCTAAGCGTTTTCTGAGATGAGATTTGAGCTTGAGGATTACTGTTAGTAAGCAGTGATCAGAGTTTGCGTCTGCCTTTCTAGAAGTTCGTATATCACGTATTAGGAATAGATTTGATCTTTTCATCAGAACAAAATCAAGAGTAACACCTTTCCCTGTAGGGTGGTACCAGGTCAATCTTCGAGTCAGTGGTTTCCAAAAGAAAGTATTCATCACGTGTAGTTCATATTATTGGCATAGTCCTAGCAGCCTTAGACCGTTTTCTGTAGCATCTTCTTGATCAGTAAAGGGATCGATAAGTTTGGCACCAATGTCACGGGCATCAGATCCCAATCTGCAATTGAAATCACCAAGGAAAGGAGTTGCTTGTAGGTTTTGGCCACAAGTTTGTAGAAGGATTCTTTAACCATTGCGTCCTCCGTACACTCGGTCGGAGCATAGCATCCCATCAGTCCAAGTTTGACTCCTCCAATTTGGACTGTCAGCGTTACAATTCTGTTTGAGACAGGGTTAAATTCAGCTTCTATGTTCTTTTTGACCAAAAAGGTGACCCCTCCATTTGGTCTAGAGCTTTCACTGTGTCCAGAGTTGAAGGAAGCGTAATTATCGATAGTTAAGGAGCAGGATTTCATTCGAGTTTCCGTCAAGGCAGTAATTTCCATACCTCTACCAGAAGTCTCTTCAGCTATCTGGCGGAGTTTCCAACCATTGCTACAGCCGCGCACGTTCCATAATCCGAGTTCCAGACCATGGATCCAGGTAGTATGTCGCATCTTTTTTAAGGGGCTGTTCGTGGACTCTGATTGTATTTCCGTTGGCATAATAATGAATTTGTACGTCCGGTGGTTTATTGGTCCTCGCCGACCGCCCCTCTCTTTAGCCCTCTGGGTTGTCCCAGAGGTCACCACGTGGAGGTAGAGAGTAGGTTTAACCTACTAAAGCTTCGGTTACCGATGAAACGACCTTTCGCTTGTATTCCTGTCGCGAATATTGGCATAGGTTTTGTAATGGAAACATTGTGTGTCCGCTCAAGCCTCTATGCGGAGAGTAGATACCATAATATAGGATTTTAAGTGCTTGAATCAGTAGTTCTTCCCATAATGGGTTGGCTTTCATTAGATTAACGCATCGTATGAACAGTATTCATGATGCCTTCCTGATGTCATTGAGAAGATAAGTTTAGTTGCTAAAGCTTTCGTCTATTATGAATACTTTGGAAACTCGATATAAGATATTATGTAAACCGGATTCGGGGAGTTTGAGAGGTTCAGAGGTGTTCCTAAGGCCTAAGTTTTACCTATCTTTATTATCATCGGGAGGTATTTTCTGCTGTACGTTGCAACTGCAACTTTGAAATTGGATGACATCATGCTGTCGATGCTCGTGGTTCACAGTAGCTGAGTCCTTATCATTCCTACTTCGGGCTATTCGGAATTGACACACCTGCCTTACATAGGCAGACTATAAAGCAGCTGAAGAAGGCACTTGGTTAATCAACTGCCCTCACTAAAAGTTTTTGTCTTCCTAAATTTCAAAATACTCCCCTCCAATTCATTTATTTTTGTTATTTAACAAATTGACGTCTCCGTAGTTTAGACCTAAACTATTTATTTTACTAACAAAAAGTTATTCCCTCTCCATGGCGGTCGGTTGGCTCTCTCGAACTAACCACTCAGGATTCTCTTTCTGCTCTGCCTGGTTTACTTATTTAAATGAGTATGTTGATAGGCTAAAACCCAGTACTCTGTTTACTTAGGGTTAATGAAAAGGTACAGATGTCTTTTCAACGTTTTATGTGTCAAAAGGTACGCTTCTACCTTAATATTACAGAAAATGTTATAGCATCTGTTGCGCTTTTTTTTGGAACGAGGATAAGTGTTGACTCGTTTTTACACGGAGTGTTTTTTTCGTTCTTGAATTCATTCTGTTGTGCATCTACAATCGAATTTCTTCATGTTTTTTTGAGGCAGTTTATAGGATCCAGTAACTGAATGCTGTTTCAGAACACATCTGAATGTTCTAGGTACAAGATGAATGAGCCATCTTAGAGCTACACTCTTGTAAGGAGTTTACATAACGAAACCTACAGACATGCTTTATCAAAGTCTTACCTAGTTATTTAACACTAACGATTCTCTCGGGTCACCAGTTGTCACAAAGAACGAGGTAAAGGGCCCAAAACACCCAGCAGCAGTCAATTTTGGCTGGAGAATCCAACATAGATTGTGTGAGCCTAGTCAGCCAGAAAGTGTAACCTTAAAGAAATATATACATAAACAGTGCCAATTACGTGCGAATGTTCGCTGAAAATAAGGAATTTCTCTGGTTATATACAATCTTACAATAGTGGAAGGTGTTTAAGATGTCACCTTTCAGATCTACCTTTAGTCCTCCCAATAGTTTACAATGGACTTTAGTTGAGCGTGGGAAGTCGCTTAGTACGGGGGGAGATATGGCGAACCTCTACTTGTAAGTCCCCAAAGTAATGAGACAAAGTTGTGCTTAGAGGCCGGGGTCACTAAATTCCACAAACCCCCCCAGTTTTAATAATAGTGATAGTTCATTAAATGGGCTAGTAGTCTAATAAGTCGTTGCCAGTACGTGTATAAGGATTTTTCGATCTGGCGAATTCCAAAAAGAGTAGGATGTGACATTACTTAGAGGATTGTATCAAGGTCAACTTCGAGGGTCGATTATCCAATCGAGAAATGAATGGGACAAGTGAGAACATCAACAGTAGCCACGAGTACGGATCTGGATATCTTCCAGCCCTGGCCGTTCTCTCTATTACCTATTAAAAGACAAACTTGCACCTTCGTACCGTTAGAGGCCTCCAAATATCAGCCAATTTTTTTTCAATTTAGCACGAGTAAGTGGTTCCAGTATGCTTGCATGGGAACTTTAATAAGTCATCTCTATTCCCAAATCTGAAGAAATATTTCCAAGCTTTGAGACGTTCCCTGGAGTGTTGAATGTTTGCTTATCGTTCCTATAGTACCAACCCCTTTCTTTTACTCTGTGACTTTGATTTAGTTGAGAATTGGGTTGAAGTATGTTGCAGGAGGTGTTTAAAAATGGGCTTTAGGGACTGATGTTCTAATCAAGAATCGACTTCAAGACCAGGTTAGCGTATCCTGAATTATCCTGATTGAAGTCGTTTAAATAGACCACAACGTGCGGTGCTTTGGAACATAGTTACAAATGCCGACAACCGCCGTCTGTTTTATGGACTTCTGTCCTGCAATTGAACCAGCGCCGTAATTTGCTTTGTGGTCAATTTTGGGGGTGATCAGGCTGTTGGTAGCAAATTTATTAGATCACTAAAACCTAGTGCGCACAAATAGTAACTAGGCGGGGGTGATGTATATCTTCAAGTGTTTTAGGTTTTGGATTTCCGTTCCAGGCATTCAGAAAGAGCCCGAAAGCATATGTCTTCTATCACTTACTACTTTCTGAGAACATTATTAGGATGGATCAAACGTGTTTTCATAGTCTTACCAAGATGGAGAGTGATGACTTCAGCTCCTATTGATCTTTGCTATCTAAATCAATGAGCCCTAACTATAACTGTTAAGCTGGATCGTTCACTACCATCTCCTCTATTAAAGGAAAGTACTTTAACGCTATCCAAAGATGAGGAGGCAATCAGTTTGTCAAAGAATACTTTTAAGGAGCACCTCACTCCGTTTCTACCGGTTTTTACACATAGTTCTACGTCTGGAGGACTCCAAGTGCTCACCCAAAATGGTTAGGAGAATGATCCTTGGACTCATATTCTTACGACAAAAGTCCTTCGAATAAGTTTAGCCTTAGTAATTCGACGAAAAGTAAGTTTAGAGCTGTTTACATCTAAATTAATGTTGGTGGCGAGCTCCAATCTGGTTTCATTTACTATTAGCCCAATAACTCTCATTTGTCACCGCTAATCAAAATGTACTTGGAATTTCAATAAAACCCGTTTACATTGAAGAAAAATTTTAATTTCAGGTGAGAATACAAACATAAGCTCGCCGGTAGCGATCTTCACCTTTCCATTCAACGCTTGCCAACGCGATAGCCAGGCGATGCGGATGTGTTACTCCCAGCCGCAAAATATCTGGAACTCTTGGGAACCAACTTCTATACCAGCTTCCCCTAGTACGACCTCCCCAACATTTCTCACCACTTCAAACTTCAGCTCCACAGAACCTCCACTCCGCTTTGCTCTCTCCCGGAATCATATCGGATTTCGGGGCGTTGTCTGCACCAGTAGTCTCACTATTCCAGTTAAAAATCTTTGTTCTTACTCAAATTTAGTAATATTTGCCCTTTTTTAACGCCCTGTCACGATCACGTTCCAGAGAGCTGTTCTATCGGCTGAAGATTCTGCGGACAACCCAGGCATTGATTTAGATCTTGAAGAAACGATTAATAGCGAAGATCAAGTACCTTCTCTTCTCCCAGGATCCTATTTCGTAATGGCCGGTCGTCTCTCCCAATCAATTCTTCCACCGTCTCCTAAAGTCTCCGGTCTCTGGTTACTGGATCCTTGGACAACACAGCCTGCTTCGGATGTTCGTGACCCCACTTTTGCTCTTCCTGTAGATCTTGATGGTCTTCTACATCGAGCAACGGCTGTCTGTGGTTCCGTAGCCCTCACCAATTGGACAGGTCTTCAAGCTGCGGCTGGGAGCGGTTATTGTTACCAAGAAATGCCAACTCGACAGTTGCCTCAGTCTCTTGCTGCACCTCCGATCATGCGGTTTATGCATTGTTTAGTGTCAGAGTCAATTGCCGGAGATGGAAGTGTAAGCGGATTATCCGATGCTGCTGCCACTGCTACTGCATCGACAACTATGAGTCTCTTCGGTTTTCCTCATCATCGTCGACGTGGAGAAGGCAGTAGTAGTATTAGCGGGGGCGGCGCTGGAAGTGATTCTGATTAGATCCTCTAACCTTCCATGCATTTATCCGTCTATCTTTCCTCTGTACTTTATCGCGCTCTGAGGAATATGTACACAAGCACTGCTAATTCTGTAATTGTTGTTCGACGATATTAATATGTCGAAGGAATCATTCAAGGTTTCGGTTTGCGAAACAAAGAGCCAATTTCTATTTTGTTTTATTGTTTGCTGAAAAACAGAAAGCCACTCTGTGCTTCACGTGCTTAGGAAGCCTGTGGACTTCACTGAAAATAAAAATCAACCATGGTTACTATTTATTTGTAAGTAGCAATCGTATGCCATATGAAAGTTACGACACCCAGTGGATGACGGTAAATGTCTATCGATCTTGTATTTTGACATCGGGACTCGTGTCATGTTGAATAAGGAAACTTAGTGACAAAAAATCGCCAGTGCACTAGACCGCTGTCGAGTTTGTTGAGGAGTCAAATTTCCGCCGAAAATGTGCTGTGCGCCGCAGACTTTAGGACCTGGAAACCGGGTCAATCGATTGCCTCGCTCTGTAGTGCTAAAACCAGTACTCGTTGTGTGCTGCTCTGTGTATAACCCCTGCTCCTTAGCCATGGTAACTCGTATTAATCAGTAATCAGCAGAACCTGTTCTCTTAAAGGTGCGCTCCTTATTCTCGCGCCAGTGGCAGTATGCTGCTTGTCCACTGGGTGTTGGGCTCAACGGAGAACAGTGCTTATAACGCAATTGGAGGAATTCTATAACCCAGGAACGATGTCGGCTGGTATCCCCTCGTAATGACTTCTCGTCTTCTTTCAAAAATTGCATTTAACCTTCCTACTAAGTACCATCTTCTCTGCCAGAGTCCTCAATGGGAGCATAACCAATCATTTGTCTTGCTCTTCCGTAGGCAAACTGTGAGTCGGTAGAGTTGAATACCAAAATAAGAATTTAACCCAAAATTCCTGTACAACATTCTTAAGCTAAACGGAAAAAAATTCAAAATTGGTGGATTTATAGGCAACTGCGGCAGCCTCTGTTAAATGAGATGTTGAGTTAGTTCGACACTTGGTTTCTGCAGCGCTTTAGGCGACATAGGGTTACCTAAACATTGTGCGGATCCGAAAAGGTAGTGAAAAGCGTTGTTAGTGCATTTATTCACCCTGGAGTTAACTTTTAACTGGAAACGGAGAAACTTGGCCATTCGCTCCTATTTAGCACGGAATGAAGTAAACCCAAAAAATAGTGAAGGACAAATTCAATCTGCTTTGAGATGTTTCCGAAGCCGAACCAATTTTTTTTGCGAGAAAATTAAGTTGTTTATGCAGACGCTATAATGGGCCTTAACAGATCCAGTTATTTTTTCCTGGAGTACTAGAAGCGTTGACTTGCGGCACTATGTAGCTGGCGTGCGTGCGACCAGCGTTTATCTAGTTTAACGGTGGTCAAACCTACTCTGAACCTCCTCGAGGTGACCACCGGTAACCCCAGGGGCAACCCTGGGGGGCTAATGAGAGGGGCGGCCGGTTAGGACCAATCACCCTGCGGACGTATAAAATTAGATTATGCCAGCAGATATACAACTTCTTATAGCTTGGGACACGAGGCACGATGTAAATAACCGAATTCATGGAATGTACATGTAGCAATGAATGGAGTCTCCGTCAGAAGTTTGAAAGATTTCTGGTAGGAGACATGAAGACAGACAAAGACGGACGAGGTGCCACGACGAAGCTGAACAACTACCTATACGACGAAGCCACGCCAGAGAAGAGACCAGACAGCCGAAGACGTCAACAAACGCTTTTACTGTTCCGTGTTAACTGTTGTGCTTACTTGTAAAAGCTATTTGTACTTCTGTTGTACTCCCAATAAGTCTTTGGGACTTGCCCTAATGGGTGGGGAGAAAATAAAATAAATAAAAATCAACTGAAATACAATGTTAAGGCTTTTGTCAGAGCGATAAAGTGAATAGGTGCTAAAAAACACGATACGAGAGAGAGACTAAAAAGCTGTGCCCTTTCGCTTTAAGACCGGCCAAGCCCAAAATTAACGCTAAAGACATCCTAATTTTCAAATACTCAAGCATCCTAATCAGTAGAAAAACTTTCCAATACTTATCCGGACAAAAGCGTGGTAATTTAATACCTCTCTTGTAAAAAATAGTCCAATTCTTAATGGGCTTGACTAGTCACTGTATGCAGCTGGATTCCGCCGAATCAGTGTAACGATGACTTTTCTACCTATGAAAATAGGAGGCCATTAAACACTTCAGAAATAACGCATTCCAAATAGGCCCGAAATTGGGTGAAACTTTCTGCAGAGATGGAATAAATGAAATGAGACTGCTGAAACTATTCACGCCTCTATCATCAGCCCTATGATCAACGACTTGGGCACTTTTATGAGCACTTTTCAGAGATGTCAAGGATACTATGTTAGCTTGCTAAGGCACAAAAATTTGCAGGAATTCAAGGAACCAAACGAAAAACATCAAATATTCTGCTTTAATGATTAATTACTATTGCTAATTTGTTAATAGAACTTTGGCATTGACAAATTAAATCGACCATAAGATTGGCTTCAGTCGTCCGAGGCAACTGAACAAAGATATTCATGAAAACTTGTCGGAATATTTACTGTTGAAACTGTATGTCAATGAAACTACATGAAATGTTTGATATTAGACATGGGATAAAGACTTGAGCTAAGTCATGTGAAAGTTGAAGGGTAAGAAAATTTACGCAATTAGTAAAGTGCAAATCAATCCTCCATGTCAGTCGGGAATAACACAGGCGGAAGATCGAGCGAATGTGCGTCTAACTGATTTAACTGTCTCGACGGAGCTGGGTTGAGATGAAAAAGAGATCGGCTCTTACATCGAAAATTTAATCTGTCCCTAACATTTTCACAGTATACCTCAAACCATCTGTCCTACTGAGTTATTATGTTTAAACAGTGCAGACCGATCCAATGTGTTGGAGCGGATGTTCAGGAACCCAGACAGAGTTTTTAGCACAGCTTCGCTTTACAAACTTGTACACAATTTTTAGCCACTCTTATTTCATTACTGAGGTTCCTTTTTAGGCTTGATATACATGATTAGGGAATTAAGTTTTTTAATAAGGAAGATGTTCCATATTCTAGGCTTTTCCAACAGCGATAAAGTGTCATGCTAAGGGACGCTGACACTGTTCCAATCCATTGTAATTTTAAAAGAAATATTAAAATTTGACTGCTGAATATAAGGAGAGATACTGTTAAAATTCAACTGTAAATCAAAGTCAATACGTGATTTGTTAGAGAATCTACAAACTGAGATGTCTTTAAAAAATCGTGCGAATGTACTTGTTTTCAAAGTATAAATAAAGTATAAATTTTCACTAGGGCTTTTTCGGAATTGGGCAAAGTTCGCAAATTATTTTACCCCAATATCTACATACACTATTGAGATTGCGAACCGAAATCTTAAAGCTGAAGAACCGAGTGAACTCAGCCTCCTTATTGTCGACAAATTGGCCTCCCAATTCACCTAAAACCTTTAAGACTTTTAATGTATACAGATAAATCTAATGACACATGTTCTCTTAGCGGATGGACTTAGAAGCGAGATTACTTTCGTTAGCACTGCCTGACAGGCGTCATTGTCAATTTCAGTAACCTGGATCGACATTCGCGGAGAGCCTGTAACGGGTCCACACGAATTATGAATCTCGCCTTTGGAAGCCTCTCCATGGAGCAGTGTGAGTGCCCGTCTCACTACATCTGAGGAATCAAACTCGTAACTCTGTACACAGACCATAAAATGCAAAGCTCTCTGCGGCTCTCTGGGATCGAAAACAAATTCATTGCCCCCTCTCTCTGCTAATTTCACCAACCAAATAGCATAAGAGTTGAACGAGAAACATGGTTTTCAGAGTATCAAAAAATCGTGGATATTAAGATCTTTGCATTTATTTTTCATCAATATAAATGTAGAAAATTAGGCGGAGAGCAACGGATCCTGAGATCATGGAGTGCTTCATCTTTCAGAATATCTCTTCCGAATCAATCGGTTTTCAGACCCACGGGACACCAGATTTGAGCTTCGTTTGCATAAAGGAGGTCAAATATTTCTAAAACAGAAAAAAAGGACTTATGGAACAGAATTCAAGTAAAAAGTGACATACTATCTGGCAAAATTTCATCAGGAGAGTGGATTTATTCGTTTAAACATTCTTATCTTTTGAGGGCACATAAGCGCATGCCAGAAATTCATCAGACGGTACAGATACGGAACTTATTGCCATATAAACAGTGTTTGGGATGATCATCCAATTGCAGTCTTCAAGAAGATAGCCAAATTGCAGACCATCTGGCTTCTTGCACAAGTAAATGTTAGAGGACACTTCCATTCAATGTAGAAAGAATTAATAACAAGTTGCAGAAGCATGGCAAAAATTAATTGTCAACTGAAAAGGAATTTATCCAGTTCGGTTAAGACCGCTGCTAAAACATGTTGAACTGTTCGGAAAAGTATCTTTAACTACTAAAAATGATATAAAGAAGGATGTGCCTTTAGAATTTGTTCTTCTAATCATTGTTCATAACTTATTTTCGATGTCTAAAAAGGGAAACCTTTTCCGTAGTTGGGGATTTGTCGTTCGTGCTTAAAGAATAAGATAGGGAGGTTTAGATGCTTAATTCTTGATGCACATTAAGTCAGATAGATTCAAATAATTTATTTTATAGCTGAGCTGAATTGATTCGTTGCAGATATAACAGATGAGAAGTTTCCAACAGAATGTATTTTACCGGGAACCCGAGAGGCCGAAGGTTCAATCCGCCGATTGCTCTGACTAGTTGATTGATATACACTGTTCGTTTAGCTAATGAAAATTCACCTCAAGGTCTACAAGGGCACCGATAGTTCACAGATTATCAACCATCAAGTTGGTTTTCAAAATATTCAAATTGAAAAGGCCTCCAGACATAGAGAATTGCAGCCACGAATCCTCCGATTACTTAATATTTTTTGTAAGAACCTATCGTTTCCAATTTATAGCTTGTTGCAAAGTGAAAAGAGGTGACGATGTAAAAAGGGTTCAGGATATAACAGTTGCGGAAAACATTGTTTGTAGTTCAGCCTCACCGTATTGACAACACTTTCATATGTCAACATCCCATATTCGTACAGTCTGCTGATATTAGAAGTTTGCAGGCACAAGTGAACCTCTATCTCGTCTTGATGCCGTAAAGTGACGCAGATCTCTGACCAGGTACCGAGTAGCTTCTGGAGACTCTTGCTTTCATAATTCTACTGAGGCACAATTGTTCGAAAGTCCTTAATAAGCAGAGGCTTGATAGACATACAAGGCCGAAAGAAAAGTCTGAGCAATCTCTTTGAAAGAGCGAAAACCGAAAACTTCACCTCTCATGTTGATAGTGACATCAATCCACAAATGTTTGCCCTTAAATTATACAAGCGAATGACGCTGCCTACCACATTTAACCGAGGTACCACCAGTTGAAAAACGTAAGGGTTTTTTCCATTGAAGTATTCGCTTATTCTTAAAGCATACTAAAGAAAAACTAAGCCATCAAACAAAGTCAGGTACTTGTGACCGCTGGCTTGAGTGAACTGATGAATGAATAAACAATGATAACCAAGCATTGAAACAAATAAAGGTACCGCTGAATCTTAAACATTGATTGAGAACTCCGCATTCGTTAATTCCTCTTGTGGACAAATGTTTAGCAATTACGGCTAGTCAATATAGGCGGCGGATGTTCAGTACTGGATTTTGGAGGTGTATAATTTGATGATCATGATGCACGTTTTGCCATTTTGTCCCCGCAGGTCTGATTCGAATACCTAGCAAGCATTAAAGAAGCAGCGTTTTGATGCTAACACTGGAAAATTATCTGTTCTCTTAAATTAACCTCTCCGTTTCTTATCACACTCGTTGCTGATGCGGATCAGGTTCTCTGCGTAAAAGCTTGATGACACCTAAAAATGCACATGGCGTAGGAATGACCTCAACATATTTGTATAGCCTAACAAAAATTGAGGTCCTAGCATTGAGAAAATTTCAATGCGACGTAGTATTTTAAAAGCCTTCTCCACATTATGGTGAGGCATGTTAGACAGAATTCAAAGCGAGTGTTCTTTTGAAATCCTCCATCCAAGTTACAAATCCACTATGATATTTAAATTTTTCAAGTGATGGCGGCAGTTATGCGTTTCGGATGATCTAACCTTCATCTCCTAGTGTCTGATGGTGCTAACTTAAGTCTCGTAAGCGAATGGAGACTGGTAATTCCTTGCTGGTTGACCAAAGCGGTGTTAGATTTGTCTTAGATTAGGGAAGCACCGAACTTCCCAGCTCAAGGGCAATCTGCTTGAGAACAGGAGCCGATGGAGACTTCGAAAAAGGACAAGATAGCTGATTAAGTGGTCATTCGAAAATAGGGCTCCTAGATGCTCATCAAATAAGCCATACGCAGCAAGAAGAACATCGACTAGGGAGAGTCGAGGAAGAAATGCACAAAACAAGACTTTGATTGCCAAATGCTGACTCCCTCCCTACGCCCTAAAGTACTTTGATCTATGACTTACTGATTTCAATGACTGCTACTTTTTGAGCTACTTTGTTATGGAGATGGCCAAATCGACAATCACGAATTGTAGACTCGGAGCGCTACAAATTCAATCGGAACGGAGCATAAATGAATTACAGCGTTCCTTAGCAAACTGCTATTGAATCTCAGGAACCAAGAGATTGAAAGGGGTCGACAATGACTGGTTAAAGGCTGGCCCATTAATGCTTTAGTAGTCTCGACTCTATCAACAAGCATACACCAGGAAATACGAAATGGAAATCTGAATCGCTTTAAATTTTTTTAAAAATTGTAAGCCATAAAACCATAAGCATTTGATCTTGTCGTTTTTATTAATTACAACGAGCCCGAATGTGTGGTAGGGTCTCTAAGTTGAAGGCTCGAGAAACTGATTAATTTGTTTACGTTTTCTATTCATGGTACCCAACAGTAAATTCGACTGATTTAGAAACGTACCCTGAACGTTTGCCTCGAGTAAGCGAATGCTTCGCAGAGAACTGGCGATGGAGGGATGCATTCCAGTTGGTTTTCCGTTGCTCATGGCGCCCACCTCCTCGTCGACGTAAATGTCATCCCCAGCAGAGCAGTACCCAGTCTCCGAATAGTCTCGCCTTTCAGGAACAAAGATAAGTAAAATTTGGTAACAATTAGAAATAGATGCCAGGAGAAAAGCAGAGATTAAAATAGGCAATCATTCTGTTCTTCAATAGTTACAATAGCTCCCAGTAGAATTCGACAGATATATTCATACTAGGTGAAAAACGCATGACAGTAAAGGTCACGTGGGTAATTAGAGTGCATATCTTGTCTTCACTGAAGCACAAATGCTATCAACCGTCACAGAGCTTTCAATAAATTTCATCTTTAATTCAATACATTAGACGAACGAAAGAACACCTAGGGGTGTAGGTTTTCTAGCAGATGAATCGAACCGCTCAAGTAGTGAAGGAGAGGTGAAGACTTTTTGTGAATACCCGGAGCTAGCCTTCTTGAACTTAAAATGTTACTACTGTGATGTTATTGTTTTGGGAGAATCGGTTCAGAGGTTGAAAGCGTTGGCCGCTTTTAAACTATCTCACCACTTCTGAAAACTGGCATCGGCTGTAACTTCAGTGATTATCACGACGTTGTTAGCTTCTTTGGCGAGTGAGATCGAAGAAGATGCCATTGAAATATTGACAATGAGGACAGTGCATTGATGGACGTTGGTGTTGTCCAGTGTTCATGACGCTTAAGTGATTCAGATGGTAGCTGATTCATTCAATGCCAACAGGGTCCGCAAATGATTAAAGATACCTTCATCTAGATCCGCAATCCAAGTTAATCCAAAAAAAGGGGTTAAATTGATTGCAATACTAAAGCTCCAAACAGGTCTACAACTAGAACATACTCCATTCGTTTCAGCCGCCTTAACTGTTGTGAAATCCTTCCTGAGACATGATCCCCCGCTTATATTCAGATAATGGTAAAAAAATAATGCATTACGCGTTAAATAGCTGAACTCTAGCCAATGATACAATCTGAACAATTCATCAGATGAAAGAACATGGATTCAGACTATGGCAATAAAATGAACTTACTCAACCAATTTTCGGAGACGGACCATATAAGTCGCTAGTCGTTCCAACTTATGGCTGATTGTTTCGACCGCAGAATCTATATTCTTTACAACAGATAAGTATGAATTGCTGTTAATTTTTACACATTCAACTAAATATTAACTCTAATTTCGGTCCTATTACTGTGATTATGTTACGTAAGTTAGCAAGTGATAGAACCTACTAATTCCCGGAGGTGGCATCATCGAATACTGGGTAAACGCTATTTACAGTGCATTAAAAGGAAGTCTACAATAAGACGTCATCGGCAGTACTTGAAACTATCACAGAAAACGGGTCTTTGGGTCTTTGCCTCCACGACATCATTTAATGTTGTCTTACGCTAATTTTATCAGACTGAGGCATACACACTAAAATCAGGACGAGGAAGCAAAACCGTTTTTGAGTTAGTTGCCAGTAACAATCGCGCAACGTACTGATTCATGAAGGGAAGAATTCTGGTGTGGACACAAATTCGATACTTTCAACGAAATGTTTGCCTACTACAAGTGGCTATAAACTCTTCATCTAACATGGAGAAGTTATCGCCATAGCAGTTATCAAACCAGTGGAAATAGCGCCTAAATTTTAAATGGGAATGAGAGAATTACTCGTTTTTAATATGAATTTTTTATTTACAATTTTAGTCACTAGTCAACAAGCTGTAAAATCTCGGCGATTTCAGTCAAATTATGATGAGTGGCTGATATTTCTGCGGCGAATCTGAATTCAATTAAACAAAGCATTGCCGATCAAGAAAACAAGCTTAAAAGGTGACGTTGGACCTGTAACAATGTAGCTTACGCCAAGCTAGTTTAATAATTTCGCAATTTGTGACTGAACAAGGAGGATATACTATCAATCTCGAGGTTAAAGCCATAAGATCCTTTGATTTTCTTACTATTGGCACCGCAACGCCTTTAGCTAAATCCTGTTTGATGTACATTCCCGCTTGAAACTAATTAAAAGAAAGGACCAAAACGATTCGCACTACTTTCACTATTCAGTAATTCACTTCAATAAGCTAACGAAAGCTAAACAAACTTACCCTTGAACTATGGTTTACAGGCAGAATGGACTTCGGTTTGATTCCCCGTTGTTGCGATTGAGTTCGACCAAAGGGTGAATTTGTGGTAGCTCGCTTATGTGCGTCCTTACTTGCTGTTATCACAGGCCTCGCTTTCTGCGGAATTTTAGACGAATTTATCAGTAAATTAAAGTTCTAGACTAATAAATTCGACTTTATATTTTCAAGCTAATTTTTGATTGGGTCATCTAACAAAGACTGCCACCTATGAAGCACTCAGGGCAAACATTTGTCCCAAACTACGACGCTACGATGATGTCCGACCGCGGAGAGGCAGGTACAAGGTAGGGATATAAACATATAATGGACTTCTCTTCCTGAGACAGCTGTGCTACGAATATGGTGCAGATTGGGTGGTCTTAAGACTGCGTCCGAACCTCTCTATCCAAGCGAATTTCTTGATTTTTCTCTACGGCATATCAAAACAAGATAGCCATTCTGATGAAGAAAGTGGCTTAACATTGCCTTTAATAGCCGCCGTAAATTACTTCCATTTAGAAACATGCTGTAAATTACTTCAGCTGTTAAAAAATATTAGATCTTAGATGTTCAAATTAAGCACATCTTGAGTGAAGACATCTTTCGACGCCTATCTTGCAGCGCTAAATCACTATGGTTTCGGGGTTCCTATTCAGGTGTCACTTTATATGTTAGTGGCTAACCATTATTAGTAAGCATTCCGACTGCTGAATTTGTGCAAATGGGTTTCGAATATATGCCGTTCGATGAGTCGAATGCGTTATCGCTAGTAGGATAGGTTATAGTCTAACTGAATATTTCCGATTTCAACGGTACTCATAACTTTAACCCACCTGGCTAACAGAGGTTTGGGATGATGACAATCCGTTAAAGGTATTGTCATTCTGCTTAGAAGTTTGAGTTTGAACAGACCTCGAGTCACTTGAAAGTAGCCTTCTGGTAGGTCTGCTTTTTAAAGCCTCAGTGGATTCATTACGAGCATTATTGAGATGATTTTCAGATTTTTTGGGAAGGATGTTTGGTCCTTCTGAAAACAAACGGACAAACTTGAAGAATCGACAAATTACTCAAATACTCAGATAGCTATTAACTTCAAACACAATTAGGAACTCGTAATATTTACTCTGAGGAGTTCAAGATTCCTCCGAAAAGGTCCATTGATGTAGTCATATCTTTTCTAAGGAATATTTAAAAGATTTCACCTCCGGACCACTGAAAGTTCACTTGCCAAACTACTTCACTGCCTTTGTGAAGTCTACGATTATCAAGTAATTAACGATCTAGACTGCAGATTCCCATGGTATGCGCAGTGAAACTTTAGTTCCTCGGGATCCTCTCAGACGATTGTACGGTTCTAAAGTACGTTAACCAACGTTTTTCACTTGTGACCTTTGCGCATAATGGTCGCTTAATCCTCAGAACTTTTGTTATTCCCTAATCAGTAAAGATATGCTTCACGCCTCCTAGGTCTCCGATGAATGTCGAAATGCAATTTTATTGGTCTGTAAAAAATTTTTTAGTCTGATGCACTTCATAAGCAAACGAATCATGACTACTGGCTCTGTTGGGTCTATTTTCTAAAGCTAAAAACTTCCGGACATTCGCATCAACTTTGGAGAGTTTGCAGTCCTGTTATCACTTTCGAATTTACATGCTTTCTTGCTGTGGATCATAAATAAACCAATGATTTAAGAAGTCTGAAATAGCAACCTTTCAGAACTCCTGAACAGATTCTGACATCTACGTTAAGTATACGCTGTAAATATAAAAAAAGTGAACTAAATCGCACTGTCAGTTAGGACTTACGAGTGCCCATTACCTTCAGCCTGAACCTTTCTTTTGCGACCGAGGCTTGTGGGTCATACTCCAAACGCCTTTGCAGAGCCTTATGGCCATTTAGCTGACGTTCTGAAATGCCTTCTGGGAATTTGGGTTCACGATTTTTGACCAAAGTCGAACATTCTTGACTGCATGTCTTCGCTCTAGTGAATCGCTTTCGATATGCATGTTCCTCGTTTGTCTCCCTCTTGCTTGATGATCTTACAAATTAGAGCAAAAAATAAATAAGAAGTGCAGATTAACCCCAAGAATGAGTTAGAACAGCGTCTATAGACCAGCGTTTAATCAATGTGCGTGGTCATTGCGATCACTAGATGTGTGGAGATAATTTAAATGAGCGCGCCACCACTGCCTTGCCAGCGTACTAGATCATTGAAATTTAAGTACTCACCAAGAGGGTGTATCAAGTTCCAGTAACAAATAAAGAAATTGAAATTTTGACTACTATCAGGTCTTCTTTCTGAGAGAGATGTTATTCTAAATATGATTGAACAATTAGGAATTACGACTTTTGGTTCATTGGGCGAATCTTATTAAACACGTTTTACATTTTTACACTAGCTGTCTTTCTTCGCTAAAGTGTGTGCATGTAAATTTTTTACCTTGAAATTTCATTTTCTTTTAAATGCTCTTTTAGTGAAGCATTAAAAATGGCGTTTAAGGCAACTACTGGCTCAGGATGGCAGGGCTGGGTAAAGAAATAGCCACCAGAGATATGAAAACCTACCACTTAGAACAAATTGACCCGGCAGCGGCTTCAATGCATTCAAGAGATTTCTGTCAAACAAATACAGCATCTGCTGGTCTGTGCCGTGGGCTTAAGGCATAATGTGTGATATAATAAGCGCTGTGAAATGATCAGTCCACCTGCAAAGCCTTTCAGCTGATGGCTCATAGGTTCGAAATTCATCGGAGCCAAACCAGTTGATTGAATGATCAACCATGATGTTGTAATGCTGCTCTGTAAGGGGAGGTCCCTATTCGAGCAGGCACCAGAGTATATTTTCATTTCCCAAAATAAGCTTCTTAAAATGAACCTAGGGAAACTTTTCAACCAGGACTAGCGTGATACATATCAACTATTGAATGCACAAATTAATTCAATATTTGCTTCTCCATCTTCAAGAGTTCTGTTCTAGTAAACGTCAATTCACTTTTGAGTAACAGGAATTGGTTGGCCTTACTACAAGATCCATATTTAAGGGAATGATCCGGAATGTAAACAGCTCAGACACTGAACTAGGTATGTACAAATCCTCTATGACCTCAACTACCATCCCTACCTCAAAACTCCCACTTTAAAATAAATACCACAGTTGCAGAGTTTTGGATCTGTGAATATCGTTCTGTACTTGACTTTTTTCTTGGAATATTAACTGATAAAGGTTCATGTTAACAGATTAATATGACCTCACTTACTCGGACTTTCTTACGTCAGGAAGACGATTCAATTTACTACGCAACACTTTCTTTTCACCATTTGGGGTCTGAGTCTCAGACAGACGCAGTAGCGTAAATACCTGTTCCTTATTAGAATACGAGGAGGCTCTTTTAGGGGTTGAATTTGCTGCATTTCCATCAGCATTCAGTGTTACGAGTTGATTAGACGAAAAAGGTGCTCTCCAGGCACTGGTCTGCGAAGAGCTTATTCCATTTTTGGAACACATTTGAGATTTCAGTCGCCAATTTTGTTCTGGTTGCATACCGATGACGGCGCGGAGAGGAGATGATGGCTCAATACCAGTAGAAGAATTCGGTTCACAAAGACTGCTAGCCTAAAGAGGATTTGAAAACTCTCGTTTAACTTACCATTAGTAGCCCATTAGCCTCGGATTTCTATTCACTTGAATTTCCCGATGTTAATTCGTTTCCTTAAAAAACAGCCTCCACTAAGGACCAATACTGCTCACGGATCAAACTTCAGTGAGCTTTGGCTCGGAAATCATAAAATTGAATCCCTATCTGGAAGCCAGCAGTTATCATCCAAGAAGTTTACCAAAGAGCATAATTTAAACTACATCTATATCTAAAATCTACACCAGATTGTATCCTTTATCCTAAATTGTATCCAGTGGCTTTAAATTCTCTTCACAGGAAGGTTGGCATCGGCAAACCGACTGAACGAGTTCTTTCAGTATTTAAGTTCATATTGTTTTCCAAGAGATTTTCAACCGAATTCTGACTCCAGAAGTCCATGATTTTATTTCCGAACAAATACGCTATTAAATATTTTAACATTTTAAAACTCAAACATATACGACAATTTGTAAATACAGGAAAAAAACTGCATCCAAATCGGCACAAAAAATGCTTTGCACCGAGCTCCAACCCTTGAATTTCGTCCTCCGTTTCCAGATAACAATCTCACCAAACTCTGTTATGTTCACAATGTAGAATCAGAATTGATTTTAAGGCCTGAAAAACAAGGGGATTAGTATTGTCGGTTTTTAACTGCCCATGACTGTAGCGGAGCGACTGTTTCTAGGGTGACGAATTCTCGGAGGAGGGGGAGGACGTGAGTCTCTGCTCTTGCAACTTTGAAGGCCATTTCAACAGACAAGACACACAAGGGGTAATTCTCGTTCCTTCAAGTGAGAGAATTAAAAATTTCTTCTACTGTTCTCTAGAAAATCCTTTAAGATTTGCCCATATAAAGCTTTTAGAGTCTTGTTTTCCTCTGGTTGATTGATCTCAGCAATAAGGCTGCTAAAACCACCACTTACTTTACTCGACTGATTTCTCTTATTTCCACCGGTAGGGATTTCGGAAAAACGAGAATTTTCCTGGCGACGATTTGGAGAAACGGCCTTCCAGTCGTACAAATCTGCGATAACAAGAAAGGAAATAAATCCATTCCATATAGTCAGCCATTAGCAATTCTTCTCATTTCCATTTGGTGACAGTGGCTTAAAGAACGACTTCAGTGGTAAAAGTGCAAATTCTATCACCCTTTCTAGAACAATGTGCGCTATTCTCGTTTAAATTAAGCAAAAGGCAAAATTACTAAAATAGCATCACCTATTGGTGGTAGATTAGCAGCTAAAACGAAGATGAACTCAAAGCGCTAGATGATTTCGAGGATATGAATGATGAGTTAACCAAAACGTATGCAATGCTCTAAGAACGAGCCCGAATCATACCTAAGCCAAGCAGATAGTAGCACTCCTTTTAAAAACGAAATGAACTGCTGGTAGTTAAAAAATGGGAGCGAGGATCGAGTATTAGGGCTAATGAGTGTTCATGAGCTAATCGGGGTAGCGCCATCACTTGCCGCATGTATGCACAGCTTCAACCGAAGTCCTCAACTACACCGAGAACTAGGCCGCTGTAGTCTTTAAAAAGATCGCAATTACATTTTGGTAAATGGCAGGAAAAAAGCAGTAAGTTGGTCCTTTCACTAATTTGGTACTTTCCCTAAAAAAATTAATACTTTAGACTAAATGCTCATTCTCAGGAAAGAACGCGCTGGTATTGCGTTGATCGAGTGATCGAGTAAGCGTATTTTTTTGAAGGTATCACACTGCCGGTGAGTGGAGTGGTTACCCATAATAGTCAGCTACAGAAGAGAAAGATACCTTCCCACCATATAAACCTTTATTATTGATATCATAAAGCCTTTAAAGTGACAAGCTCAGAAAGTGACTCCTAAATCTCAGGTAGGTTAGAAGGCATAACGCTCGAGCATTCTTCGAGAAATTAAACAGCGAAGGTCACATGATCGAGTTTCGTCAGAAACCGGAGAGACGACGAAATTGTAATTTTTTATTAAAAAAAGCGAGGAAAAATGAAACAATGTGAACCATGACCTTTGAAGCTGCCAAGAATATTACGTTGACAAGTCAGTTTTAGAGAAAAGACTGAAGCAGTGAGGTTGATCTCATCAAGGCCTACAGTGTTTGAGTTCAAACTTGGATTCTGACAACAATTCATCCACATCTATGCATGGCTGGTTTTAGTTACATGAATGGCTTAATTTTTCGCCGGTGGCATGGAACCCCATAAATAAATTAGAGTTCCTACATTACCGACTTCGCTATTTTCAAACCGACTTGATGACTAAGAAGTCAAACGATTCGGTTCTTCAAAGCATTTAGTTTCAATGGTCATTTTAATTTGCTAAAATGTGGGCATACCGGGCAAAATGTAAGTGTAAAAATTGCGGCAGACAATTAAGTATGCTTTTTTGGTAAAAGCAATGTGAAAGTCAGCCCGATTCTGCGTTCCAGCAGCAGCAGACGTGGCGGTCAATTTGCTGGTGAAGATAGTTTCTGATCGGATCGTTCTTTCAGGTAACACTCTGATGTTAAATCCAGTGAAAATTCATTAATTTAATTGTAATATTTGATTTACTAGGTTCTACTTGCAGAAAATGAAGGTCGCAGCTTTGATAATTAAATAACGACCCTTAAGCAGTATTCCATTGGCACTTCGCTTAAAGTCCATTGAGTATCAAAATAGTACTAGACTGTCCCCTAATAAATCTTATTCGAAAGGAAGCGTACATTTCAAAAGGAATCATTAAAACAGCCAATGAAATCTCTTCAATAACCGCAACGGCAAGTTATTCAATCACAATTCAAGTTCTGAAAACAACCGATGCCAGTCTCCGTAGCGGTTGCATTAACTAACAAATCTGCAGGGATTTCTTAACTGCGCAAACACTCATTATTCATTTCTACAAAAACAAAAATAAGCATCCAGCGTGCTTTGAAGAAGAGTGCCTTTCAGTAGCCATATTGGGAAGAAGAAAGGTACCCAAGTTTCGCGACGAAGAATCAAACGCACATGCAATCACTGCACCACCGACATACAGCCGAATTCGATAACATACAGCATCCATCCCGTGCAAATATATTCGTATTTGTATGAGTCTACGAAGACTTTTTTCACCTAACTGAGAGGTAAACTCTTATGTTTACGTTAATATTTCAATTCTGGGCTTAGTTTTTAACTGGTGCACGCTCAGTTACTCCGCCATCCACGTTTTAATTCTTGTCTTCATCCGTGTAATACAAATAACCCAGTCTCATTCACATTTTTCTTTTAGGCTCAAATAAAGCAAATGCACCGATTTTGAAATATTTTTGATAAAATGCTTCAATTACTGCGCGGACAGGTTATAGAAGATTGTACACCTGCCATAGGTTTCGAAATCTTCGTATCAAAATATAAGTAATCTGTGTTGATTTCGCAGTCTAAACATGTGTAAATCTTCAGTATCCTCCACACAGAGGTGAAATCTTGAAAAATTGAATCTTAGTATACGGATTTTAACTCTAGTGACGAACCGTTCACTTGACTAGTGTTTCATTTATTCGAAATAGTGAAAATTTATAGGTTGATCGGACCCTGGCTGAAAGCCCCTGGTAAGAACAATTACCCTGGATTCCAAATAATCAAGGAACTAAAGTAGCAACTGGAAATATTGCGTCATGAAATGTTCAGATACGGGCAGATGCATCTATCGGGGTAGATTAGATTTGATTGAGGTAGTCTTCTCTGCAACACCTGAGCATCTCTTTGCCTTCAGTCGACATTCAAATGAGCACTCCGCTCTTCAGTAGAAGTTCGGTTTGAAATCCAAATTCATTGATTGCAAATATTCATCAGAAATTTAAGTCAAATTCAAAAAAAACAGGGTCAGATAACGATAATTATTACAAGAAATGTGGACGGTCCAACGATGAGGCTTTTACTGGTCGATTTTAGACGGAGATAAAAGCGAACGCTAAGTAGGTCGCTTGAATGGACTTACAATCACCCGAATCCCAATTCAAAACGCTTATTTGGAACCCACGAAAGCCATTTGGTTGTTGACTAGCTTGAAAATTATCCGTCTGCAGTACTAAGTTGTATTTAGGAGATTCCTGACTCTGTCTTTAGAATGCATTCTTCGATACTTTGGTGATCTTCCGAAATTAAATGATTGATATAAAAGTCAAAAGTATAGGAGTTTCCTTTTCAGGATTTATTGAATGCTGACTGCTACACTGATCCTCCAAGTTAAGTCATTCACCAGGTGCTTCAAAGTAAATTATCCCACACAGTTCTCGATCCGTAATCACAAAACACCGGAATTTCGGTTAAATTCGTTCGAAATGTTACATCGTAACCTTGACCGCCTTATTAATTTATAAATTCTTATACTGCTATTCTGACAACCATATTCTCGAACATAACAAGCATTATATTGGCATACCTTCTCTTATGAAATCGGTGGAATATATAGGTTACCTTCACTGACATCCGAAGAATGAGATGCTCGAATGATTGACGGTGGAATAAGGTCTGAAACAGGGTAATGAATATCCGAAAATTGTCTTCGTAAAAGACGTTTCGCCAAACAACTTTCGATTTGGTTGATAAGATCTTGAGTAGCTTCACTGCTGTACTCCGTTATGTCCGAATTCATTACGCCAGCTAAAATTTTGAAGAACATGATTTAATTCATGAAAACTTAAAATCAACTTCATAATTGCCGTTGAAAAAAATTATGGTGAATTATATAAAATTTATTACTTAAGGGCCGGAATTCTTCTTTCATTGGTCCAATTAAACCAAAACAGACTTTATACCTGTAGAATCATCTCCATCGATGTTTTTTCTCAATATTCTAATGAACCGGTATTTAGCAATCTGCGATTATCCCTAGCTATCTTAAGGGTCATTTGAAATCCCCTCTAGCGAATTTTTGAAACATAAAACAGTATACATCCAACGTTTATGAGTTTATTAACTAGGATTTCGAGTATTTGGCAGTTTGTTGCCTACATGTCAAGTTATTGTGAAGTAAGCATTAAGATCTGAAGGGCTACATCATTTTCAAAAATCTCTGATATCGGACAAGTTTGAAAAGTTGACGCAAAGAAGACGTCATCCACTGGACTCGAAATTGTCAAAATTCTGCTGTAGTAAGGGAGGTGAACAAAAACGCAAGAAATGACACATTTATATTTTAAGCGAAAGGCCCAATGAAAACTGCAAGTTTCTATGGATGGATGAAGCGCTCCATATTTACAGCTATTTTCAACTTTACAAAGGCGATTGACTGCCAGTCAATGGGAATCACAGCCAAACGAATGATGACAGTTAAAAATAATTCCTTCCGCACAGTTTCAATTCTGATTATTAAGAGGATCCGAATAGATAGTTGAAACACCTACTGCTATCTGTTTGAGCATGTAAATTCTTTTTCTTAAAAGGATTTAGACGAATGAATGCGTTTAACCAACGACCCCAAAGAAACTAGCCTTTTATTTCAAACTCTGTAGACTGAGGCAGTGAAATTTTTAACGCATGTGCAATAAATATTCCTGCAATTTGTTTAGTTTAAATTAAGCTTAAAAGTGAGTAGAACAGCAAAATTTTACAAAAGAGAATGCAAAAGGGCACATTTTAGACTAGTGCCTATTTTCCCAGCGCTTAATATGAAAAGTATACTTATTTTGAATAAAAAAATTCCTTCTATCACTTAGCTTAGACGCCTGAGAACGTTGCGATCATGAAATTTAAACAAGGCAGCGGATAAAGACAAACGACTAAAATCAGGCATGTGATTTCATCAGTGATGGACTCAAGGTGGATCGCACGGCTCAGCTATATCCACAGTACAATAAATTTCTGATCATGGGACTTCAAAGCACCATGGATAGGCTATCTGACATAGAAGCTCTGCCGTATAAGGATTGAATCGTGTTAAAAGTTGCACGACTTTAGACAGTGTAATGAATGATCCAACTGAAGAAACTATATTTTCATAAAGCTATTTAATTTTATGTAGAGTTTCACGGAATAGAGGAGTGATGGGGTGGATATCACAGCTTCTATTTGTGATGCATATACAGATAATAACTACAATCGCATCCACATCTACATCTGAGACCAAGAATAAAATAGGCCAGGTAAAAACAGAACCGGTTGTCTCACACCAAAAATTGGGATACAAATTATCAGTGACTTTATAAGTATTTATGAAGCCTAACATTTAATGGTCGGTATGGCTTAGCAAATGGATTGCTAAAAGGTAATGCACCTTGATTTGGTGGTTTAGACTTAATAAATTAAGACTTCAGTTCTTAATAGACTTAATAACTTGTTAACTAACCTATTTGATCGTATCAACCAACTACAAACACATTGATCTAGCCTGTTGCATCCCTCCATTAAGGCCATATATATTATTTTGACTATACAGTCCTGTCTAGGTTATTATAGTGCTGTTTCCCACCTCTTATTTAGAACTAAAGGAACATCGCTTATTCAGAGAATCGTTTTTTCGAGCGAAATCGCTTAATGTTTGGATCGGCTGTCATCCAAAGCGGGTCAACGCTGTCCTTAAAATGTCAAATCGAGAACCTAAAATCCCAGATACGAACACTTCATTAACTTTGGTATACTATCGTTTCATCTGAAAGCAAACAGCTCACTAGACTGCCGTCAAAAGAATAAAGATTGCCTGAGAGGTCACAGAGCTTAAATAAGTCACGAAACTCTCAAACCTATTTGAATTAAATATCTTGAATTAATTTCCCCTGTAACACGCAATAAATGCATAAAAGCAAAAAGACAATTTAAGAGTACAAACCTGGTAGAAAATCTGTAAAATGCGGCATTTGCTAATGCCACTATCATTACCTCCATCTACTTATTGAACGCCGGCACATTAATATTTATGAGTTCAAGCTCTTGATATATTTTCAAGTGTAGATTGTGGTGGAAATAATGCTGAAATAGTGATATCACATAAAAGAAGGACACAATTAAGTAAGGAAGGCTTGAAGCCTAGGATAGAAGTTTAAGAAGACTACAGTCGAAGAAATACTAACGAAAGATCAAAAGATTAGCTGAGGGCCAATCAACTTGAATAGGCCATTTATTTGTTTATTCTGATCAACGAGGCTGGTAAACATAGCTATTTTGTGGATTTTCGCCCATGGTCTGTATCATCCTTTCAAGGCAGATTAATTTTACTCACAGAGAGCCGGCCATCTAATTCGCTGTTTCGAGAGGCTAAGGCCCCAACCAATAAGGACTCAAGACGCGGCACATCGACAGGAACCAACCGCAAAGCGGATAGGGGCATAAACTTTTATTTTGATGATGAAATGGAACGGGCTTGGTTCGTTTTTAAACAAGTCCAGTTGAATAATTTGGTCTTATTATGACGAATTTGAAATAAGGAAAGAATATTTAACTAAATATTAGAGCTCTGAGCCTTAACTTCGTAAATCGAAGAAAAAAATCAGCCTGGAACTTACGAACCCGACCTGTTCAATCTAATAAGCTTAATCAAACTAGTGTTCTAACTTATTTAACAACGGAAACCACGTAAAGTCAAAAGAAAAATGCATTTGGAAAATCTGCATATGATAACATGGTACCTCTAAAGGAACTTATGCTTATAAAAGCTGCAAATTTCGAGAACTTACGCGAATAGCGTTAATATTTCCTTCTTAAACTGAATACTCAGTGCGAGGATTAGAGGGCTATGCACGGCCAACGTGGGCAAGAGACCTGAAGTCTGGGAGGACACAAGCACTTTCGCCGATCACAGTCGGCGAGATGGTTGCAACGAGATGGCTGTCATTTGTTTATGCATGACACATTTGCGCATGCAAGCACTCAAGCCTATATCTGATTGGTTCACAGGGCGGTGCTCACGTGCTTGCATGTGTGGAGGTTATTGATGCTTAATGGTGCGGGTGGTAAGTGGAGGAAACGATACCATATGATGGTGTCCAGCAAGGATGAAAGCGACATCTGTCTAGACAAACCCAATAGAGCTCAGCCTGGTGTTATGGCTAGCATTTCTTTTCAATGCTTACTGAATCCAGCTGTTTATGACAGATCACGTGAACATCCATAAAAGTAATACAGAAACTAGAAGCAGCAGAGATTCCGAGCGAAACGTCTCCGAGACACAAGCGAAATATCCTAATATATGTGTCCATGTATCCTGGGAGACCATTTTATTAGAAACTCTGCTTACATGAAGGTCAAACAATCATCTTCCGTTGTAACCAATCCCTTTGAACATCTATCCACAGCCCTTGGAAAGTTTATTGGTATTACTAAAGCATTGCTCGAAAGTGTGATTATATAAATGGAATAGAAACGTTCAAAAGCTGAGCAAGAGAGTTCTAGAAACGAAACACTGAATCAGGTTAGGTGTAGTAGGGTGGCTGATTTGAAAGACTTTGCAAAATCGAGAAACAAGCTTATTCGTCGAAAATTATCTCAAGTTTAGGCAGCCAAATACAGGTGAAAACACTTCCAGGATCTATAAAAGAGGTCCTCCACTGAAGAGTCAATACCACAACGGGAAGTTATTAAGTATTTAATGACTGAAGAATAAGCGCTGATCACATGATGTCACATGATAACTCTTGCACAGAGACAGTATCATGAGGTGATTTAAAAGGGCGTCTTTAGCACTGCTAATTGATCAGAGCAGCTTCGGACACTATGTATTTTCAAAATAGAATGGTAGGTTGCAGGATTAGTACGACATCGTCTAATGGTAGTATTGGGATATTAAGGGACGATTCCCTCTTCATTAACTCCCCACGATTCCCTCTTCATTAACTCTCCACGATTCCCTCATACCGGAGCAGCATGTTCAACGTAAATTCAGTCGGCTAAGTGGGCGGATCACTTCAAGTCAGCTGAACTCAGCCTTACTCAAATCATGACTTTCGACAGCTTTCAGGCCCATTTATAAACAGCAACTCATATTGAGATTTGTAATACGACTGGACTGCTGAATAGACTAAATCGCACCATGTAAACTCACTATCACATCAGCATAAGCGGGCCTTTTTCCAGTCAACGTAGCTTGCGTCCTGCAATCCCAACTGCAAATTATATTCCTTGGTAAGAATTGGCGAAGAATTCTCAATTATAGCTCACAAAATTTATACCTTTTGGGCTTGCTTTCATCCTCCTGGTCTGGGTTGCTAGGAGCAGCCTTGAAATCTCAAATATCATGTAAACTAATGGAGGCAAAAGCAAGAAAGCGAATTCCCAATTCAGATGATGAATTCAAATGACGGCTTCAACGCTTGGAAAATTAACTGAAGAGTTGATTTCCTTTTGAATAGTTTAGTTAACTAGGATCATAAGACTTTCGAAGCCAGAAATATAACTGAAGTATTAATCGAACGGAAGTTGATTGGCTGATGGCTTAACGAAGTTGATGATCTAAAAGTAAAACGCAATCTTGGTAGAAGAGGACATCAGTTGCGTGGATACTCGTTTGCTCACATTACCAATCCTGGTGGTTATGAAGGCGTCTTCTTGCGAATTGTTTCTAAATGTGTTTTTCTATAGCTGCAAATATTGTAAGATTGCACTGCTTTGTGAGGCTTCAGCTAATTTGATATATGTGAATGCAAAATAAATCAAGATAGTGCCTGTTTTCAACTGTGAAATGGAATATTTTTTTTAAAAAAACTCGATACAAAGACACGTTTTCAGTGCTAAGCAGTGTTCCATTCATTTGAAGGAGAATAATGGCTAACGAGAACTCATTTTTTTTTTCTGTAAAGCGGATCCCTTAGGACGGAGGGTCCTAAACGGGTTATTTAATGCCAGGCTTAAAAGAACCTTATCGGGCCATGAGTGAAATGTCACGAAAGAGACCATATTCAATAAATATTTTTTCCAGTATTTGTAGAACTGGTCGAAGTCTAAGAAAATGCTGCATTACCATTTTATTGGTCACGAAGAGGCATTCACATTCCAGCTATTGACTAAGCGGTTGAACTGATCGAAATTATCAAATGGACAGAGGGACGTACTTAATTCATCCAATTGAAATGCTACTAGATTCAGGCCTAGTAGATGTGCGACCATGTACAGTGGCACCTTCGACCCGTGGTATGCTGAATCTCAGATAAATCAGACGGAGAATGTACCGCGGTAAATGACCCCTCTTACCTTTAATCGAGCAAATGATTATAGTGATGAGACTGACTTAAGGGTTAAATGAAGTAAACCTATTTGTACACAAAATCTAAATTTCTGCGAGAATTAGCTGTTCCAGTTGCGAAAATGGACGCATTAGCAATCAATGAAAACCCTTCCATGAAATAAAAAAAATCCAACTGGACAGAAAACAGTGCACGTCTTTTCGAACCTGCGTTTGAGATCTAGACCCTGCTTTTAAAGTTGATGAAATTCGATCAGCCGTAGCTGTTACAGACTCGTACGCATCATGGCGTTAATAAACTCGCCGAAATGGATGGATATTCTGGCCTTTTTTTGAGTACGTCAACATCCTAAGTCTTTTACGCGCTTATTTTACGCAGATCGGGCAGCTTGTACCATGATAACAGTTTAGATCGAAAATTCCCAACAAGAAACACCATACTGGTTTCACTAAATGGGTACAATGGATATTTCGGTTATTCGTCTTCCAGTTTTCTTATGCTGTCAGTCCTAAATTGATTAAGTGCTGCTTTTAACTGAAGCCATTTTTTATGAACATAGAAGACTGTTCTCCAAAGGAAATGTTTAGAGACTTGATATTGTTCCGCTATTGCAAATACATAATCATTCTTTTAAATTTTCTTGATGGAAAAATCTTCGTTCGATGTAGCACTGCTATTGAATTGGAGCGTTTTGCTCATATTCTTAACACCCAAATGTATTTATTACCATTCGCAGTGTGATTAGTTGCTTATCCAGAAATTCTCCACATTTTCATGAGCTGCAAAGTTAGTTCATTAATTTTTTTGTAATATCGGGTAATTATTGCTCACATAGACTGCTTTAATGCTTGTATCTTCTGAAGCCATTCAACTTAGGCTAAAAGTTGCTCTCTCTTCAGATGAAAAAGTGAGGAATCCCTATTTGTGTTTTGTTGATTTAAACTAAGGCTAAATCGAGAAAAAAATTATTAATTTATAAGTAAGTATAAGCGCGGAATACGGCCATTAAATCTATGTCACCGGATTGAGCAGTATGGCCGGAACAAGAATCACCACAGTCGTTAGCACAGAAAATTCGCGCATATAAAACATTTTTCTTGGCTAATAATACAAATTTTATATTAATTGTTAGGGTATGGTTTTGTATATTACCCGTCCGCACTGCGCCAATGAAGCTTGGTGCACAGGTCACCAGTTCAATATTACCTTTGTCGCTTAACCACAGGAAACAAATTGAGAACCGGTTAATGAAAAATTTTTATTAGTACTAAATACAAACAAATAGCAACTTAAATTACAGAATAATGGCAATCAGTGCTTGAATTAGTAAAAGCAGTAGTTACTAAAACCGGATTAACCACTGAGCGCTTTTCGTTTATGGTCACTTTAAAATGATGCAACTAAGAGATTGCCAAAATTGTAATAAATTCATTGGCCTGTGTTGATTTAAGCTAAACAAGAGCTGAAAATCTGCAATTTCAATGTAAAAGCAAGGCTACTTGAAAGCCTACGACCTATAGAATGTTTAAATTCGCTGATACGAATCTTCATAAAATAGCGGCTGGTAGGAGGGGATAATTTTGCTGTCTGCATTCAGCGTTCTTGCATGTGATATGGAGGATACCAAAATAATTTACCACATAGATGATGAAAACACCCCTTATTTAGTGAAATTAGCCGTCAATGCGGATAAGGTTACCCTTGGAGATTTTAAGGCTGCCTTGAACAGACCAAATTATAAATTTTTCTTTAAATCTGTGGATGCTGATTTTGGGTAAAATTCTATTTGTAATGCTGAACTTGTGCAGTGTTGTAAAAGAAGAGATAAGTGATGATGCTGCTAGTCTGCCATGCTTCAATGGAAGAGTTATTGCATGGGTAAACCTGCGCCCTGTCTATTCAATGAGTCTTTCATGCACTTTATCATGCTGTCTTATGTTTAAAAAGTTGTGTGCTCCTTCTTTTTCTCACTAGTTTTCATAATATTAAAGATTATTACATGTCACGGAAAGCATATCATATACATTTAGACTATCGACTCTTACCTAGAACAGATATTAGTTTGAATTGAGTACTTGGGCTTTATTACAGTCGAGTTTTTTAAGTATTTCTTTTGATATTTAGCTCGTAACTGCTGATGGAAGTGCGAAATCGGACAATCATTCTTCAACTGGGGATGGATTAGCGTAAAATTTTTTTTTCAATATTCTGAGGACACGTTTGAATCCTTTTTTTCACTTGTTTTTTTTTTCCAATTTCAAAAAGATTTGACGCTAACTTCAACTTTCGCTACCAGTTTTATTTTTTAGATGAATCCATGCCTTATTTCTTAAACAAATATGTATTTATGTCTGAATTTAGTTGTTTTTTATTACTCTAGAACCAAAACTGGTCATTTCCATGAGGAGTTAGAAAGAAAATCGAATTCAAACAAAGGTGATACTAATGACAATCGTAATGAATGTGAAACTTGCGGTGATAGCGAATCTGCCTGCAGTGGTGATCACCTTCCTCCCCTACGGAACTTTCATAGCTACAAACAGGGCAAGTCAAACATTAAATACTGCCAAAATATGCGCTAATCACAAGAGTTTTTGGTGCCTAGGTAGCACCTAATTTATTGTTATTTACAGTGAGTAATCGCCCGTTTCGCTTCATCGTTAGCCTTGGCGCTTGAAATTTAAATTTATGTAAACGACCGGACATTTACAGTGGGCTGATAAAGAGTATATCACAGAAGAGTCTCCTATTTTGTGAATAGGTTGATCGCATTTGCCTGATAACAAAAGGGGAAATTGACCTTAGCTTCTGACGTTTCTGAAAGGTGGAGCGTTTCGCTCTGTGAAAAGTCAACTTTCTGATCTTTACAGGTTCAAGATTGGGCAAGATTGGAAGGGGAAACCAAAGCATTTATGACACATCCTCTTCCATGCTCAGCTCTGATCTGGAATCTACCAGCTTCTTTGATTCTGAGGATGAGTCAAGCCGGTAAGCAGAGTAAATTTTAAAGCTTAAATGTAAAAACAACAACTTGTCCTTTTTTCAGAGCAAAACCTCTAGGTTATTGACAGCCTGAATTCTTATCAAATTAGAGCTACATTAATGTTGATTTGCGAATCGAATCCTGGCGCATTAAAACTTGGTGAAGAAAATCCCTAAAATTTGACCCAGTATTTTCCCAAAGGTCTTTATTATTGAAAATAAAATAGTATCGAAATGAAAATCTCCATCTGATATACTAAAATTCCGCTGCGAAATTTCGTAAAAAGCAATATAAATTTTTATGTCAAAAAATAGATTTCAAGTTATCATCGGAGTACCATGTCATAAGTAAAGCATCAGTGAATTATAAATGGGGATCTGCTTTGCTGAAACCTGATAGAGAAAGCCCTTAAATTTTGATACGAGTTTAGGTCGCTTTTTCAAATATCGAAATTCAACTATTTCGTGGTCGCCAGCTTATTAACATTTTATTGAGATTGGTTGTATAATGAAGCAAGTTGTCGTTCTACCTTTATGGTGGTATTTTGTAGGTTTTCCACAGCCACAGGAACAACAGTGTCGTCGATGCGATACGGCGCCCACAGACAGCGTCGCCGTAGGCGCTTCTTGCCCATCAGTCGGATCAGTGAAGACGTAAGTGAACACAATCAATGTATATTTTTTATCCTCGCTAGCATCGTCAGCATATACGTCTGACTGGTCAACTACTGTCTTCATATCGCATGCGAATGTTTATGTAGAGTTAGGCTTGCACACCCCACAAGGCACCCAAAACTGCAAGCATTTATCATTGTACCTCGTCCATTAATCATGTGCACACAAGTGGGCCGTCTCTATAGTAACGACAGCCTCAGAAGCTGCAACAGCAGTAGTAGCCATATTGGAGGCATTCGTGCTGACCAGTCGTGCTAAGCGATTTCTTCGTTACAGCCAAGTTCCTCAAATCGTAGCTGACTCACTAAATGTTATAGTAGCTGTTCAGTACATTTTTACCTCGGTCATTTAAGCGAATAAGACCGAACTAGAACTTCCACGTAGGTGTGGTCCAAGTTTAGATAGGTCTCAAGAGATCTGTTCAGCGAATCCAACGATTGAGATGGCTTAGCAGTTATGTGGTGTTCAGGATGTTAAAACGTTATATCTTAGTCGTTTTGTGTACCGATCTCTAGTCGAGGTTAGTTCTTTTTTTCCAATCAAAAATATAAATAAATAAATGATTTGATTTCATATCTTTTAAATCCATCCTTACCTTTCTTGTCTTGGAGCGATTGCATACTTCGCGTGACAAATAACCCTGGCCAGTTCTTGCTTCTAATAACCGTATCCTCACCGTCGAATCAAGAGTTGTTCATTTAGAATCAGAACACTTTGACTCCCTTGCGCGGACGTCTTGAATAGGGGGCTCCAATTAATACACTTACTGAGGGACACGAATAAAGTGGGTTAAAAGGTTAAATAAATTATAACAGAGCCTTTTCGATATACTAGTTACCTACAACATTTCACTCGCAAACCGTTTGGAGACTACGCTGAACGACGATTTCGCCTTCATCTGACTTTCCGTTCGATTCCTCCCTGAGGGTAGGTTGCTTCTCAATTTATGGATTTGATGTCTCCATAGCTGAGAATCTCTCAACTTCATTTTTTCCCGGGCGATAAAGCAAGTTATGCGTAACTGCCATGACCTCTGGATGGATTAAAAGGAGAATAGTCATCAGAAAATAGTCTGATTTTCAGTGCACTTGCGATTCGACTCGTCTCAGCCACCAAACTTTTCACGGAACATGCCTTCCTTCGCAAAACGAATGCGAGTTACCAAGCCTATTAAAACCGTTCACGTACTCAATATTTCCTCGGTACGATCGAGAATGGATTAACGGTCTGGAGAAGGAGAATCTTCCAGTACTGATGAAATTTTATCAGACCCTTTCTAGTGTATCACAGCATCCTGCGAACCCCAGATAGTCAATCAAATGTTCTTATGTATCATTTTGGAAGGCGCTTGATTGCATATAAGCAACAATCATGAAATTCACAATACTAGACTATGCGGATTACGCAGATTTAAGTATGCTTGCATGAAGAAAAACCAAACTATTTTACCATAGAATCAATGCCAAAATCACCTTCAGTTCTTGTTATACTCCGTTTTGGTGAATAATCAGCCGATATTAGTTGAGATGGTTGATCTCACCTGTGCCTTGAGATCGTTCCGATTTTACTTTCGTAACAAATACATTTACACACAAACCCTTAATAAAAATCTCACAGCTTCCCTTCCATTAGAGGTATTTGCGTCGTGTATTTGCATCATCTCATCTGCATCTCCGATATTGGATTTCCGTGTATTGTTAAGATCTGAGAGTGATGTTGGCTGGATTCTTACCGCTCCACGTTGACAACTCATGGATCACGTTCATGCGTCATGTCAATCGGTTCCATAATATCAGTTTACAAATACTCCTTAGCATTAACGAAAGTTCAACTAAGTTTGTAAGCGACCTTCCGTCCCAGACACCACGAAGAGATGCTTCCTTGTCGTTATATTTTTCTACTCAGAGGGAAGCCCATTTATCTTAATCCATTTAATTTTTTTGATTCGAATTAAAATATTTTTTTTCCACTTAAGAAAATAAGACTTTAGGGGATCAAGAGACTAAGAGTTTGCTTAATTGCACAGACAAATATCCCTATTGAAAGCGATTATATCGTCTAAAATATTGCGCTATCCACTTGGGTGCCCTCGTTTGATTGTAAAACTACTTTTGTTTTTAACTCACTGGGCGAACTTTTAATCTTGTCTGGCATTGTTTTGGTCGATTTCAACAAGAGCACATGATTCTATACGCAGTCTGTTTTCATTATTGCCTGGTTACCTGTCTTGCGTTTTTTAAGTTGTATTTCAGTGATTGCAATTAATTGTGAATCTGTTTATCGTCTGAACTCATTTTCAACTATGTCCTGGTTAGGAAGACCATGTTTTTTCACTCAAACACTTATGAAGTTTAAATAATAGCTTCTGTCGCATATTTGTCAGTCTTGGAAAGTGAATCTCGCAGGTGATCGCGTGTGTTTGATATCCAGATGGATTGAAACTAGAGATAATCTTTTTTTGAAGCCATTTTCACTCTTATAATCAGCCAACACCCATCGCTTGATGTAATCAGGAGATAGTAAAGTAAATGCATTGTTACTCTCGTCTAAAATGCAAAACCATAATAATTCGGTATCTTCGAACGATTTCTTTAAAAAAGGCTTACTTTCTTCAGCTATTTAACTCATTTTACAAAACGATTCGTTATTTTCTCGAATAACTCGTCTGTCGTCCCAGGCTGTTCTCGTTCTAGAAATTTATAAAATCAACTAGCAAGATAATAGTTCATCATCCATACATTTTTCTTTCTTGGATTGAGTTTGTTTTGTACACTTTCACAGGCCTCTTCCTACAGCAGCATGACCGATTCCACAATGTCTCTGAACATCGTCACGGTGACGCTGAAAATGGATACAGTTAACTATCTGGGTATTTCCATTGTTGGCCAATCTAATCGCGCTGGAGATGGTGGGATCTACGTGGGTTCGATAATGCGAGGTGGTGCTGTGGCCCTCGATGGTAGAATTGAACCCGGTGATATGCTACTAGAAGTCAATGGCATTTCCTTTGAGGATATGAGCAATGATGACGCCGTCCGCGTATTGAGAGAACAGGTGCAAAAACCTGGGTGCGTAAATTTCACTTTTTTTTATTTACTCCCCACCCAAATCCCAAGGACTTGTTGGGGGTACAACAGAAGTACAATTAGCTTTCATAACATGTTGCACACAACAGTTAACATGGAAGACAGTAAAAGCGGTTATCGATATCCTCGGTTCTCTGGTCACTTCTCTGGCATGGTCTCATAGTGGCACCTCGTCCGTCCTCGATAATGTTAAGGCAGACAATCTTCATACCTCTTCCAGAAGTTTTCTCAACTTTCTGGCGGAGATTCCCTTCATTGCTACATGCACTCATTTTCCACACTCCGGTTTGAGACCATGAATCCAGGTATTTGCGTCGTGCCTCGTTTATCAGGCTGTACGAAGTTGTACTTCTGCTGACATAATCTAATTTTATACGTCCGGAGGGTGATTAGTCCTGTCCAGCCGTCCCTCGCATTGGCCCCCAGAGTCACCTCTGGGGTTACTGGTGGTCACCACGAGGAGGTTGAGAGTAGGTTTGACTACCTAAATTTCACTATCACGTTTTCTACAACTTTTGTAAATATTCATTCTGATAGTTGCATTTTAAATCGGATATAAGTACCCAAACTCCCAGATATCTAACTCTTTTAATATGACAGTGATCATCGGATCACATTATCCATTGGATTTGAAGGGGGAATAGATCTGTATACCTTCGTAATAAGTTCCTTATTATGGACCTCCGTGATGTTTGCGATATTTTCCATTTGAAGCCACTTTTGTCCATCACTTGAAATAACCATCCAAAATGGCCAAGTATTGATCAACAAAAAGATGGAAAAGTATATTCTTCTTAGTATTGTACTACCTATATTTCAAACATTGAAATAATTAGCCTAAACTCCTAGTTACTTTATCTGGTGCCTCCAATGAGCTGTAGGGACTGTAAAGCAAAGGGGTCGCAGACGTTTTCGACTTGTTCCACTTTCCTTCCTCTTCCGATGGTCATTCTTTTTCTGAATTTTTGGGCAATATCAGCTCATTTTGCCCTTTTCAGTGGGAAGCTGACACAGTTCCCGTTTCTCCCCGTTGGTTTCAAAGGATTTTTTCCAAATACATCCTCATTTTCTGCTGTAGAGTCTTGTAGACCCAAATTGTTTCTCTGTGAGATGTTTAAGACGTCGCTTTTCAATATTTTTATTACCAATTTTTTTCTCCCTTGTAAGTTGTTGATAGCATCTGACGGTCTCAATTGTATCTCAAGTAATGTCAATCTTTATATTTTTGGTTCGTCAGGTCTTCAATCGACTTTTTTGTAAAAGTTTCGGTTCATATTCCTTCTCATATATGGCCTAGCCTTTGCAGTCGGAGTACACACTTTTCAAGCCACGAAAGATGAACAAATAGAGAGCTAGCGCATCATCAAATGTCTTATCCTTTTGACTCAAGTCTATATTGAAGGATGCTGCTTTGATTGGGGAACCTTCTACTTGTATGCCAGAATTAGCCATTGTGGCTGGTCATTCAAATCATTGGGTGCGTACCACTTAGAATCAAGCCTTCGTTATCTGAATACGACCACATCCGTATCGCTAAATGGCAGTAATTAAACATTTTTTGCTTTCAACCGCCATTATTTATTACTAACGGTCGCGGTTACTGATCAACTATTAGACTCCGCAAACTTGGTTGAGATCGCTAAGTCCTCTTTCGTCTTTGCATTGTGCACCACGCTTGTTCCGCATTTTCTGCTTCTGTTTATTAGTAAAAAGAACAAAGGAAGTAAACTTGCAAGGGAGAAGGGAGTAAGTTAGGTGAATAATCTATCTTTAATAAATGGATTTTCACACCGCATTGCATTCTTCTCCTTCATAGTGACCTATTCTTTAGTTCCCGTTCAGATTTTTACCCGAAAACTCTGCTTAATGAAACCTAAAGACATTTGTATAGAGGACTATTTCAAGATAACCTTTCGTCAAGAGACTAAGCAATGTTTGTGTAGTGAGTTAATTATCAGATCGACCTGATCACCAAAATTAGTGTGTATAATTACTTATTGGAAAGGGACATATGTCTTCCCATATTTTTTTCTTTGGGCAGGGAAGCTCTGTGGAAAGTGGTTGTTTTGTCATTGGCCTTCACTTTGAAATTCTTAAAGCTTTGATTAAAATGGGCCAATCAAGCTTTTCATAGCAATAGCTGCTGAGCTCTTCTCGTCCTGATTACATTCCGAGGTAGAGCAATGCCCCCAGTCATACACGATCCAGGCATAATTCTGCTAGCTAGATTTTCTTCCATACAAAACTCAGGTAAGTGATAACTAAAGTTAGCCAGATGAATCCTTTATCTTTTCTCCTTTCCATCGCAGCCTATTTTAGAACAAGAATGTACGTGCCTAAACTGAGAGTAGAACAGGTTGACCTACTTGAGTACTCTAGAAATTAGCTGTTCTGTTTCTTTCAGATTGATGTAGACTATGGAATGCACTCAGTATGACATTTTTTTCTTCTTTACGCATGCTGAAATTGAAAGTGCTGTTTTGGCTATCTTTGGAGTGTGGAAGTTTAGAAGCAAAATGTCTCTTGGCACTCAAAGGGTTTTATTTCAATAAAGTCTAGGTTTTCAGACAACGGACGGAGTGTTGATGTTAAAGACTCACCAGATTGCAAAGGTTTAACATTCAAAAGCGTGCAAAAGTGCAAATGTCAGACTCTACTGGTAAGACTATCCTAATAAGGTTATATGTCCAAGGAGTCGAATTAAAGAGAATTCCACATTCTGACCAACAAATTTGTATCGTTGCCTTGTTATGGACGCAATCTCATTCGTATTGGTCATTACTCTAATCTGAATATTTTTTCCACATTACATTTGTCGGCTCTCAAGGCTTCTCTTTTTTTCCTCCTGATGTACACATGTTCCCACGATGTAAGCACATTGAATTAATGAAACTACAACTTTTCATTCTTTTACCGACAGACTAAGTCCTCAAACTGATCGGTGCTTTTTGTAGTAAAAAGATATGTGCGTATAATTGTTTTTCCTAGAGTGGCGTTGACAATCTTACCCATTGGAAGGTGTGGGCTCAAATTTTTAGAGGTTTTGGGAAAGACGTAGCAGATTAAAGGAACGTCGATTCACTCGCAAAGTCAAATCGACCTGGAGATGACCTTATTATCAATGTGTTGTGATATTTCTGCCAAAGCATCTAAATGAATACTGCCACTTCTCCCTAATTAGCGCTGTGTTCGCATGGGAGTTGTCTGGGGGATGCGTTTTATGGTTGTCTGTTGCCGTCTTATGTCGAAGTAAGAAAAAGTGCTGTCGAATCGTTGCGCTTACAGCTCCGAGTTTTCAACGCTGGACTGAAGTTTTTCATTCTGGCCGGCCCCATAACATTTTCTTAGCTAAAGTTAGCCCACTTTCATGGACTTTCCGAGGTTAATACCTCTCAACTCTCACTCGAATCTGCAGTCCAATAACCTTGGTGGTAGCCAAGTGCTGGGACCCCAATCCGCGCACTGGATGTTTTGTCCTCTCCCGTCAAGAGCCCGTGCGGCCTATCGATCCTCGGGCTTGGGTGCTCCATACAAACGCCATGACTGCTGCAGCCGCTGGCAATGTACCCCCAATTTCCAGTCTCCACGGTGATGGACTTACAGGCGTGTCGGAGACAAACACAACTGCGTTCTGCGGGAGTAAGTTTCTTGACAAAATATCTCATTTGTTCATTGAACTTGTGACATTATAGTCAATGGTTATAGCAGAAACGTGGGCTCACCATTTCGAGCCGCTTATTTTGTCGTTTATAAGTTGTCTTTCAGCATTGCTATATTCCCAATTCCGTTTGATTGAAGCGCAGGATCTTGAGTCAGGCAAACCTGTTGTGCGTTTTTTTTTGACCATGAAGTGTGTAACGATCGTTAGCAGGGATGTGGCAACCGAATCGACGAAAACAATGAGCTACCCTAAAAGGAAATGTTGACATCGATGCCACAGCAGTTCGCTAAATTTGAGAATCATTGGTTTGGGTTCTTAAAATAACTCCTTGTTGCCGGATAAAGAACAAGCATTCACTTATTAAGTCCCAATTTTATTGGTTTATATGCTGTCCAGCGATTATCAAAGAGAAATGTGCTTCAATGAACAGTTTATGACGTCTAAAGTGTCAGCATTAAGCGCAGAGTACAGCATCCACCTAAAATTCTGATATCGTACTCTGATTAAGTGTCGTTGTTTCTTAGTTGTAGTCAAGAGTAAATAAGCCATCTGTATGTTAGTCTGTGTCTTATTTTGGGGATCGTTCCCGACTTACCAAATTGTGTTACCTATATTACTTTTTTGCTCATGGATTAACTGCAAGCTTAGTTTTTTCTTCTGTCTATAATCATCTCTTCATCTATTTGCTTGTTCTTTTACGATAAGGAGTTCTGAGCTATCGTTCATTCATCCTTATTCCAGTTCACACGCGTTTAGTTCCTTTATGTGAATTGAATTAGTTAGAGCCAATGCCTATTTTTGGTAAGCATTTAAGTGATAACTGGTAAAATATTGATGATGATCAGGCTGTGAATGATGGACCTATAAAAGGGTTCTTTCATCCAGGAAGTAGAAAGAAAACTACGTGTCTGAAGATCTGGTCGATGTCTTGTTTTTGTATTTGTCTATATGCTCCCTACCAATGAAGCGGTGTGTTCAAGTTATCGTTTAAATCTACAATATGAAATTTTTCGGTTTATTGAACTAAGAAGACGAAATACTATCATTCGCAACTCTTTACGAATAGTACTAATGTCTTCGAAGTGTCACATGGAAAGTTGGTAGATCATTTTGCCGCTACTTTGTCTGCTCATCTTACCGTCGGCTATCCTGCCTCCATATGTGCCTCTGACACTCGCGTAGTAGGCTAGACATAGACTATGATTCATTCCAAGCAGTAGCTGTGCCCGAGTGTTGCAACACAAAGCATTGTGGTAGTTTGGTATCTTGAACTGCAGTTCAAGTTTATTTCCAATGAGCTATAGGAAGCTCCAACGGACACCAGCCATTGTCCTATCTGGGGTTGTAAGAAAACACAGAGGAAGAGGTATTGCACCACCGACCACTGCTGTGAACAGCATAGTTGGTTTATTTTAGCTATCAGCATTATTAACAGCAAAAGAATGCAGGTTCCCGAACTCGAGCTGAAAAAAAGAAATTTCATGGTGCAAGACAAGAGCAGAAATCCCCAAAATTGAACAGGCCTTTCTCTTTCAAAGCTCAATGTATTGAAATCTGTATGCCGTTTCCGAATTGGTATTTATGTTTTATGTTTAATGATTAAAATGATCGAAAAATCACTAGCTGACAAATACTAGTGCGTGACATTCGAAATTGTTTTGATCGGTACTGATTAGTTTATTTAAACAGTTTGGGAGAAGAATCACTACCACACCGGACTATCCTCAGATCTCGCCAACCGTAGGCATGATAAACATTCTAATCTCAACCGAATATTCGCATACTTGGGTACGCTCGTTTTTTCGCTATCCTGACAAACGTTCGCCTCTCAAAGCTTCACTCTGCAGACAAGGCATTTCGACTAACGAAAATTAACGCACCACTCGCCACTCCCATAAATTATTCACAGTGTATTTAATCCCTGTCTAGACTGTTCACCTTATCGCCGCTGTGCGATTAATTTATAGCTGGGAAGATGAATATTGCTATTACTGGAACTAGTTGAATTTTAACTTCCTGCCGATCATGCAGATTTATTTCCCGGGATAAAAATCGATTTGATCAGAAACAGTCGAAATTTGCAAGTAAAATTTTAAAGGAATAATTTCAGTTGAGGAAATAATAATAACAATAATGCTAGCCCTCCTTTATTGACCATTTAAATAGTGAGATTGACTGGTAGCATACAAAAGTGCCCACAGAACAGGAGGTAGTATAGGAAACGAATAAATCACTAGAGCCAACTACCGTCTCCCTCTCAGCATATAGACTTCGACGAAGACTAAGCTCTGAGTAACCACCTCGCCAGCCATCTCGTTCCTGTCCTTTTATGCTCCAGTCCGCGCGCTACCCGTCACCGCGGCTCATAGTTCCTGTCTTAGTAACGTAGAAAATCCCAAGGTTGGCCAATTCTATTGGACTGCCGCATTAGATGGCTGATGTTAGTCACTCACATCATACTCAGAATTGCCAGAAGTCACAACCATCAGGAGGCTGACGTTATCAACATAGGATCACGAAGAGATGAAGGCTGAATCTCTACGGCTGTAACATCGGGAAAATCTCAACATTTTGGAGAGATCAGAGGCTGGCGATGCATTCTCAGAGCTTCAACCATTAGCAGTCACTGGAATACCCTTTTTCTTCCACTGATCAAAATTTCACATGAGTGATCGGCGGATTTTCCTTTACAAATAAACAACCTCTTATGCCCAATATTCGCTACACCACAACTTACTAAGACTTACCTCTTGAATTCTCAGACTATCCTATGCCGGCCGGCGGGGTTACTGGTAGCAGTGGAGCTAAAACGATTCTTCCTATGCCCAAGAGTAACGCCTCCGGATCATCAGTAACCGCGAAATCGGGTCCAGATTCTACAACCACTGCGGGAGGTGGAAGCGGAACTGCGGGACCTCCTTTTATGCCCCATCAGCGCTCCCAAGCCGGCTCAACTCAAGCACCTTCAGAACTAGTCTCTGCTGAGGAAAAGTTGCAGCAACTGACTATAGCGACGGACATGGCACTAGTGGTTAGAGCTATGCTTTTACCGGACTCGGGACTGGAGATTCATGATCGAACTTGGCTGAAGATCTCCATCTCGAACGCCGTTATTGGTGAGGTTGCCTGATACTCAGTATTACATTTTGCGAAGAAACTCTTGAGGCGGCATTTTCCACTTAAACTTTATTCACTTTAACTTCATTAAATCATTCAGCGGGCTATTTAAACGCACTCCTCTGGCTTTTTTTCGAAATTATAACTTGTCAGTGATGCCAAGATATCCAAATTATAAAGGCCTTCACATTAACACCGCTTTGCGCATCAGCTTGGGAATATTGCGATACGCATTCGTGACAAAAAGCTAATGTATCAGATAGTCTACCATGGTGAGGCTAATTAGAGTTGTCTAACAAGCCTTTCCTTCTCACGATTATAGGTTCAGATCTAGTTGACTGGCTCTTCGCCCACGTAGACGGCTTCAATGATCGCCGCGAAGTTCGAAAATATGCTGCGAACATGCTCAAATGTGGATACATTCAACACACTGTTAATAAAAACACCTTCTCCGAGCAGTGCTACTATGTGTTTAGCGATCTTGCATGCGCAGGTAAATATCACTTCTATATATCGTCAGGTCCTCCTTTCATTTCATTTCAATATTTGCATCTTAGTGAATAGACTTATGACGCTCCTCGAAAGACATCTTTGTATTCATTAGTGCGTTAAATCATTCTGCAGTTCTACTAAATATGGAGGAAATCGATTCCATTTCGGAGGTAGGCGGCGCCACTCGCCATCATGCTGGAATGATGCCAATGAAGAATAGCGCTGTCGGATCTTCCTCTGTTTCTTCTTTTGCTCGGTCTCTACCCCCCACGGGATTCAGTGGGGTGAGCACCACCACAACCGCTGCTGCAGTTGGAGGAGCAAGTGGAGTCGCATTCTGGCAAACCCAACCTGGGGCCCCGATGTTCGCGAGTCCTGTGACTTCTCAACAGAATCCTCCTCCGCCTCCACCAGCAACGCATCAACATATAGTGGGCCTAATTCCTGCCTCGACTGTGGAGATGCAGAGTCCCGATATGAAGGGGTAAATCTTGGAGTCACTTATTCGATTTGAATAACTGCGCAACCTCCACGGTCACCTAGGAGAGTTTTGAGATTGCTATCTCAAACATTCACTTTTAGCTTAGTTACCGAAAATTTCCAGCCTCAATAGGAGATGGGAGTGTTTGTGGCACAATAGCAGCATATATATCTGACTCTCCATATGATTTGGGTTCGAAACCCGCCGGCCCATTCCACTGACTGGATTCACCACCCACGCTTGTTAATAATAATTCATAGAGAGTTTGCCGAAGTATTTTTATTCAGTATACTTGCCTTTCGATACTATTCTGAATATTGATAACAACGGGAGTTTTACAAATCAAAGCAGGACAATGGGCCATTTCAAATGCTCCATTCTGACTGCTCACCTCACTGATAACAACATCAATATTAAGCTTTGCTTAAACCGATCATGTTCCACATCAAGTGCTGTTAGTTAAGAAATCGGTTTTGCAGAGATAGAACTCGAACGTCATGATAACAACTTTCAAGTTTCACTTTTTTTAGTTTTATCCATCACTTCACTACTGTGACAAAATCTGAACATGGAGTATCTTCCCATGTTTAACCGATTTCAAATAATGGAAACTCGCCGATTCGATTTCCATTAAATCTCACATGGATTACTGTTTGAGATGCTTTGACGATTTCAATTATAGATTAAAATATTCAACAACTCTGTTTTTCTCACAAAGAAACGCATTGAACCCACTTTCATCACTCATAGGCTGATGGCGACTCAACAGCAACAGCGTCAAAATGTCATTGGCGACGATGCAAGTTCATCTGCCGGTTCTAGTAGCTCTACATCGACATCTTCATCCTCTTCGTCTTGTTCCTCGACAGCTAGACAGCCGTCGCCTCCTCCACCACCCTCTCAACCAAACCACTCAATTGACACAATGGCTCCTTCCGTTCATTCTGGTGAGTGGTATAATTATACGTAGATCGGTAATGTTAAGACTTTTTCAATCACTATGAGGTCGTCATTGCTTGCTAATTATGTTAGCTTGTTGTGTTCATGAGTGTTGCTAGATCCACTACCAAACTTCGATGGTAAATCACAATCTCCGAACTTAATTTAATCCCTAATTTAACTGTCGAACAAACAAGAAAAATTATTTCCTTTGCGATAGTGTTCCGATCTTGACATTTCGAAGTTTCTTAGATCTGCCTGATGCAATTTATCTTTTGGGAGTTAGGTAGTATCAGCGTGGAAGCTCTTTGCACTTTTTTGAACTTGTTTTTTTCAAAAAAAACGGTATAAACCTGACGAATGGTTGTAAGCTTAAGTTGTCACATCATCAATTGTGTTTTCCTACATCATCGAAATAATGGTAATTTGCATGACTGCCTTGCCAAAGTACCTTGCCAAAACTTACAGACACCGCTTTCACCATGTATTCTTTAGAAGTTCTTCGTCACTGAGTGAGTTTCTCGATGCATGTTTGATGAACCATTTTGGGGATTTTGACAAATTTTTACCCCTAGAACCAAATATCAATAGTATCTTTAAACTATCCTTAAAAATCCTTTGGTCACATCAAAAACTTGATACTGGTTCGTTTGTTAGTTAAATGGCAGTCTTCTGTCGCATAAGGGCATTTACGGTGGTACGACAAAAGATTGATTCTTCTTTAGAGAGCTTTGCCACCCCTGTTTACTTCCTAAAATAGCATGTGAAGCATGCAAGTTATGCTCCCATCTATTCTCTTCAGCTATTTAAATGTTGCCTTTTTTCCACCGTACATATTTTCGTTCCGCCTGTCTCCCTGGGAATCGGATCCGTTCGTACGTCTAGTCTCCGTCACTCCCTGTTCCTGTATCAATCTCCGACGTCGTCGGCGAAATCCTAAGGAGTCCGCCCCAGTATCCATCACCCAATCTCGAAGTCCTGCCCCTGACGACCACTCTGCAGCTTCTACTGTTACTAATCGGTTCGCCGAATTTGCTGAAGAAAGTCATCCCTCGTCCGCGCCTGGTCCTGCCATCGATGGAGCTCTTTCAGGTGGAGCTGTCTGTCAATTTTTTTGAAAATCATATTGCGTACCCGTGCAAAATACGTGTGGAGTATTTAAAAAACGGTTAGATTAACGTTGCAAGTACAGATTCTATTGGTCTTGACTTTGTGCTGTATCAATCTGACGGCTGAAAACGTGGATCATTTAATTATTACTAGCAGCCCAAGCCCTCCGGGTTGGGTTTTGATTTGGCCACCGCTTTGTGATTCAATATTCAATTAGAGCAGGTCAGTCTTTTGTCACAGAATGTGCGCCAGTGGTTTTTGGACTTGTGCCAACTAACGAGGCAGAGGCGTATATGACCACCGCATAACCGCCGCACGTGGATAAGTATTGCTTATCTACTTTGAAGACTTATTTCACTTAGCAATATGCATCCCCTATCGATGTTAAGGTGTCAGTTAACGGCTTTTTAACCATTAAGTAACATTTCTTTACTTTATCTCCTGGTCAAAATATGTCCCCTGTCAAGAATTACGAAGCCGAATAAAAACCCCGTTTTCCAACTTTAGTTGGTGGGCGAATAATGAATTTGTTATTTTGATCGTAGATAGATGATTCAGTAGCCACTTGTCATCAATGAAGTATCGTTTTATTAGCAGTACATAGTTTAACGAGTCCTCTATGTCATTTATTTCTCAATAACAGCCCCTCCAGCGATAAAGTCAATGAAAATATCGCAATTTCTGCCAAGGCTCTTTAATAAAAATCAATGCAGCTGTCCAAATCACACATTCTGGATCAAGAGGTCGAATATTCTTTCCATGTTGAGCATCGTAGTTCGGTCACTCGGACGAAGGTGGCATGTGAAATGAGCAATGCAGAAATCAATTGTTTACTGTCAGGGAGGTGGTAATGCACTTGGGATTCCAGATCCGATTTTATTTAGGACTGAAATCGTGATAAGGCCTTTCGATCTGTTATTTCGAGAATCATAGAACCAGTTCCAAGCAATGGCGTGAACGCTCTTTTAATTTATATTATCAAATAAAAAAAGTTAACTTTATATAAACTGCACCTGCAGAATTAATTTTGACAAACTCCGTTTTAAAGCTACAAGACATTTCTAATTGTGAGCACCAGACTAAATTCGAACTATTAGGTATATGTTGTTCGGGATAAAGATAAATTTTGGTTTTATTCCGATCCCAACTGAGAGGTGGAGTGCAAAAGTATTAGCTCTATTTCTATTAAAAATTACAAATATTAAAGTCACACTGCCTTTGCGACCACTTTTAGATCATCGCGGAGTGCGACTGATAAGCGTAGGTCCGAATCCTACCATGGATTCTCCAGTTCCATCGGTGGCTGTTGGAAGGGGCCCTGCAACACTCCCACCTCCACCCAACCACCCATCGCCTGTGACGGCTCCACAATTGCCTTCTTGTGCCGTTGCTACCGGCTCCAATAACGATTACTCTCAACACTCGCAACGCATGAGCTAATTTCCTTATGCGATTGCATGCATCTTCTCCTTAACATCCTCTCTTAGTGAGTATGATTTCTACCTAAATAAACCTCTAAGTAGATCAGTTCGTTAGTTACTAAGTCATTCTGATCGCTAATGCTAGTATAATTTGATTCTGATTAGGTGCGTATGCATATATTTCAGTATTTTGGATTTGCAAGAGAGAGGTTTACGAACTTTCTGGATTTTCACCCTTGGCTGCCTGGTAATTTTTCTTTCTCACTTTCATTCATTCAATCAACCGTCTTCTATTAAAAAGGAAATGCACCCTTGGAAGAGTATCGAGGCGAGTGATAGAGCTCTGTTTCTAAGTCTCCGTGAGTATTGAAATAAATGGTCTTTACATAGGCCTGCCTCATACCTAGCAACTGGAACTGAAAATCGAAGTTCTATCTAGCCTTATTTTTCTTAAAGTTTTTAGATACTGAGGGCGGAATGATGGTCTATTTCAATCTCTGCTTTGCTTGGAATATTTTCAAACAAGGTTCAGACAGTTGCCAAGGCTTTTAACTTCTACAGCTTCTCATAGGCCTGGTTTGCTAATTTATTTCGTTATTGAGTATTTGCAGTAAGCCCATCTGACTATATATTATGTTGTATGAATGCTAGTGACAGATCCTCTGGAGCCTATATGAGAGTCCCCCTTGGGGAGTGATCGCACTTGATCCTAATTGAACAAGGATTTAGGACGACAATCGCAGATTCGATTCGTTAATCAACATCACGTTCAGGTTGTTTATAATCCGAAAGAAATTACCCTTTTTTCAGTGAACATTTGCATACGTTCAGCATTCTACGTGGTTATTTCAGGTTCTTCATACTTTCAACCACTGCGAATTCTCTAAAATTGCGCGTATTGCGACATCTTTTTGCATCCGGTTGTAAATGCACCTTTAAAAAGTTCGGGTTGAGAAATTTTAGCCTTATTTGAATGGATAAATGTAAATTTGAAGAACTGTGTTTGTGCTTACCTACTGGAAATCTTTGAGGAAATGATGAGGAAACGCATTCACACAGGTCAACTGCTGGAACCGAATGAATGAACCCTTGTCCAAAGTAGTCGAAATAACGCAGAATAAACCAAGGTCACAAATAAAACGCTTTGTTTTCATCATTATTTAAAAGCTTTCTCTTTGGTTTCAGAAATATGACCAGTTTCTTAAAACCCGGTGTTTTCAATCCAGCACTGTGAAACTCCTATTCGGTGTTGGTCCTGTCCCGTCCATTCACAATACCATTTTACCTGCTACTATCGAAACATCGATGACGGTGATTGTGAAATGACTATCGTCAAGGCTCCTATATATTTATTTCCTTCCGTTGCTCTCTCTCTCTCTCTCTCTCTCTCTCTCTCTCTCTCTCTCTCTCTCTCTCTCTCTCTCTCGTTCTATTGTACAGCTATATCGTACCCATCATTTAATCTACTACTTTAATTTATTTGGAATTATTTTGTTCGGTCCTGCTGATTCATTCATCTCTCGGAGAAAATGCATTTCTGAGTTTTGACTATAGTATTTATGTTTTCTCAGCTAGAAAAAGACTGGGTCTTCCAGTTTAAACTTTAAAACGTAAAAGAGACTGTTGTGTATCTCGATTGACATATCTAAAAGTCCAGTTATGTTGGCTTTCCTATATTGGTAAATCAGTTAGCACAACTATTAAGGATAGATTATGGAGTAACTGAGAGGGTGGATGAAAGGAGAACAAGATTAGTTGCCTTCATTGGATGCTCGGAGTGAATTTGAGCTCTAGGTAGCCCAGTGTTTCATCATTTATCTCAAAAAAGATAAGAGTGGTTTAAGCATCATACCTTGACTGTCATCTTCAGTCCTAGGATAGCGAGTATCAAGTTGAATCCCTTTCATTCAGTGGCTCCACCGAGGTTCTGAGTGACCTTGATCTTTGCCCTATTTCAGACAGTGAGACCTCACTAAGATGAATAGCACTAACTAACGCTATTTCGAAAATAATAGCTCGTTCATCTCACTCATTGATCCGCACAAGTAACAAGAGGGATTAGGCGAGCGCTTACGAGCTCTAATAGATGACAAGGACGAAAATTTCGAAACCCTCCGGAATTCTCTGGTGGATAAATGGAACCAATGAACATGAATGGCCTTAAATCTGTCCAACCAAAATGAGTCGAAATGGAAGTAATGTCGAAGTAAATTGTGGAGAGGATAACTGGTAAAGGTTTGGGAGGGATTGACTTAACGCTCAGGATTCAGGAATATTTCTCCTTGTGAGCCTCAGTCGATTTGACGTTTGCGAATCACGACTTACAAGAGTGGGGACCACGTGGTTTAAAGATGACTAAAGGCTTGCACAAATTGATGCCCCGTTCTTAGACGGAGGTTAATCACCGTGTGAGTCACTCAGCTACGATTTCAGCTGGGCCGGCCGGATAAGATGGTGTACAGATTCCAATCTAGTGGATAGATGATTCAGAAGGCAGTTTAAACCCGGTATGGAAATACCTAATTTTGGGGTAACCTTATTGCCAATCTGAACACACAGCGGCGGTATCTTTGTTTACTTATTTGGTAATCGACTTGCAATACCTGCTAGTCAATCAGTCTATTTTCATCGAGCTGTGGCTCCAGAAAGAACTCGAATAACCTGCCCTTCCAGTTGTCATACCGTTCACTACTTGGCTTTTACTAGCGTTGCAGGCTAATTTCATTAATTTGAAGTCAGGCTCGTCAAGGCGTTGGCATTCCGTGTTGTTCATCTTCCAACTCATAAACTTTCCATTGTGCATTGGGATTATTTTATCAGTTGCCAGTGGCATAACGGATTTATATAAGACCTTCACTAAGAAATTCAAATATTCCTCAGCAGAACTGAGCTTCTCCTTATATTTGGGACATTTTAGACTTCATGTCTCTCGGTCCTCCTTTGTCATCTTTAAACTAGAGTGATCAGCCGATGATGAAGTAGATACTTAAAGGTTATGTAGAAGAGCAGAAGTAGTTCTTTTGATCATAACAGGGCCTCACATTCCATTAACAACTGCAAATATTGCTTACAATACACCAAGAATAGTTCATATATATCGAATACTTCCTGAAGAGTACGGAATGCGGTTTTTCTGATCAACAGTGCCTTAAATGAGGGTGCAAACCCGTGAGCATTACCTGAGTGTCACTGTAATCGCGTCTCTGAACCGACACTAAAGTAACTCGAATGCGTCTTAAATAACATCGTTCGGTCCTGAAAGTGGATTTGAGTGATAGAAAAGGAACAGCCATATATTTAAAAAGTATAAAGTAATTTGTCTCTTGAAAAAGGAACAGATACCATTCTGATTCGACTCTTATGGCCATGCAAATCGTTGGCACTACTTAGTCTCTCGGTCTAGTTGTATTACAAGTAGGCAGGATTGCTTCAAAAAGGTCTATTCTAATTTTTAGCCACTTTCCTATTCACGTTGACAAAAAAGACGAGGATGTAACGATGACAATATTTGTTGACGAGACGGAAAGTCTGTTGTTTGCTCCTGCCTTCTCAGTTCAATCTGTTTCCATTTGTTGTGCCGCCTTGAAATTCGCTTGCAATCTTCCCAATTTCTCAGTCAGTTTATGTTCTAGTCGAAATCTGTGATTTGTTGGATGCTCGGGTTTATTCCATATAAGTAAATGTTTTTCGTTAGCGGGCATTTTTCGATCGTGCAAATGATTCAATCCATCTTCAAAGTTGCAAGTCCGTCGACACATTTTGACAAATTCGTGTAAAGCAGGCAATTTACTGCAATCTCCGGCTGAGAAAGGCGCTTGTAACAGCTGAAAAAGTTGTCCACGCAGTTTACATGGCAATTTTTCATGATTCCTAAATTTGCACACCACATCCCACTTATTTCCTCCTTTTTTTGTAGTCAGGAAGACTTTGAACGAGCTGCTTCATCAATCGGTAAACCTGACAGGCAGCTTTTACTTTTATAGAAGAATTTTCACCTAGCAAAAATGGCTATTGAAATATCTATTAGCAACGTGGAAACTTCTGCCACTGTAAAAACGCAAATTTCATCAATATTATAGGAATTCAGTGAGAAAGTGGAACAAAGGTATTAGCAATGTATATCCACAACCCGGCTCACTTTTTAACTGCTCGGGATTTGAGTGCCACATAACATTGCATTTACGTATGAGCTAAGGATGGACTATAGAGGCGCCTATGGGCGGACAAAAGGATTCCTGTTAATTATATTTCATTTTCGCAGACTACCATCATAGTCTCGTTCTCTGAAGACTATTTTTTTTCTTCCTAGGCTTCTGCTCATACGCAGATTGAAGCCTAGTACATTAAATCGATGTCTCTTAAATCTGGACTTCTCATCTGTTTATCTATTTAGGAATAAACTAAACGTTGAAGATCGACGGTTCCTGGGCTGATCTGACCGAATAAAATCGCCGCTTTGAATGACCAGCAAGTACCAGTTTGTTATTTTCATTCCAGTCCCCAGCTACTGTTGACCACCATTCACCATAGGAAATATGAGGGATTAAGGTTGCGTTTCTCATTATTGCTCTTCTCTAATAAATTGAAACGCATTTAGATCCTTTGACAAAAGGCATTACCTTACTGCTAAAAAAAGTTTTAGATCTGTCCTTTCAATCGGAGCGATGACAACTATGTCCATTGAATCCAGTTTTTCCAGTTATGGAGAATTTTTGACCATCTAGGAAAAATTCAACATAGAAGTGATGTACGTGAATTTGCGCTTAGGACATATACTCATGTTGTCGTTCCAGTGACGGTCGAAGTTATTTCTGTTAGTCGGTTGCTTTTATTTTAGAATGTGACTGTTATATTTCCTCATTTCAAATTTTATAGAATAAACTAAAATTGGATGGATTTGGAGGGGCTCAATTGGTGGTTGTATAGATTTGTAGAAAGTCAATTAGCCTCAGTTTCAGACTGCCCTTGTTTGTCGAAGGGTAAAATGAATTTAACAAATGTTTGAGTTAAATTCATAGTAGTTATTATTTCGCCGAAAAAAATAAACAATACTTAATCACAGTATTTATTGTGGCCATTGCCTAATGTGAATAAAATACTTCTTTGTTTTCATCGACTCAAATTGGGAATTTCCGATTCACCTACAAAAGCGTCTCTTCAGGGCTCAACGTTAACGGTTATTACATGGTTAAGCAAATGAAAGAGCCATAACTATCTGGAACAATCTTATTGGGCAGGGTTTCCTAGAAATTCATTCAAAGCCTATTTATGCAACTGAATAAGCAAAGTTTTGTAGAAATGAACGCATCAAAATCAACAAAATTATGTTGCGTCATGTAGCTCAGCACAATTCCAAACGCTAAGTACGAGTGCTTAAAACCCAGTAAACAAACTTTAAAAAAATGAAATTTCATCTGAGTAATAAGTTACAGTAATTTCGCTAAAGCCAATTATGGCGTGATTGCGTAATAAATTGAACAGGCATGTCAATGTATGGTTAAAGGTCTGTCTAGGAAAGTATCAGAAAGCAGAGTAAGACCATCTCATAAACGTCTTCGAAACTCTTAGAAATTCCACATTTTCAGAATTGTCAGAAATCTTAAAATACTTCAAAGGGGGCGGACCTAGAACCATGCACCACGTATTCACAAGAAATAATAATTTTGAGGGCATTTACAAAACCTCAATATGCGCACAAACGTACAAGCAGTACTATTTGCTCTAATTCCTTTGGTTCGTAGATGGGGATAGGTGGATAAGGATCAAGCTAGACAACCAGTTTCAAACTTCAACTCTGAATAAAAAAGTGCGGTTTCGAGAAATTTCATTTACAAAACTAGAAGAATTAAATCTTCATCTCTCTAAGACAGTATTTAGAGTAGTCTAAAAATAGTTTAAAGGTATTTCTGAGGCACAGTATTAGTGTAACTTGATTGATGGTACTATTACGTGTTTAAATGCTGTCTCTAAGGGCTCTGCTGAAACCCTTCCTTACCATCTGATAAATTTCCTATTGTCGTTTCAAAGTTTGACTAGAAAGACTGATAAATTCTCATTCTAAATGGTGCAATATTTAAGAAAATACATGACTGTATTTAAAAAATAAATAAATATAAAGTTCCAAAGAAACTCTATGGGAGAGTTTTATTTGTTTATGCTGTCCATTCAAGAATCTTGAAGGTTTTATTGATTTAGCCGCAAGCTATAAAGCGATTGGGTAGAATTAATTCCTGGGGGGTTTATTAGTATGAGCAATTGACCTTTACCTAGCTTTATATGAAGCCAATTTAAGTAGGCGTTTTACGAGTGATTCACGGGACGAATTGTCATGAAGAGCTTCTGCATAAACCTCATTTGTTTTACATGCCTACTGCTTGCACTCGATGTCGATGCCTTGGTAAGGGATGCTGATGGAAGCTGTCCGCCACTAGCCAATATCAGCTGCAAGGATGGATTGCTATTGCCTTTATGGAAGCCCAAGGATAATATCAGCGTTACTCAAAGGATAGGTCGTGCCGCTGTATATTTTCTTTCATTGATGTATTGCTTCCTTGGTGTTTCAATTATCGCAGACCGCTTTATGGCTGCCATCGAGGTTATCACAAGTCAAGAAAAGGAAGTCCGGGCCAAAACCAAATCTGGAGAAGTTCAAATAATATCTGTACGTATTTGGAATGAAACTGTTTCTAATTTAACTCTCATGGCACTTGGTTCTTCGGCACCCGAAATCTTGCTTTCCATAATCGAAATCTGTGGTATGAATTTCGAAGCTGGTGAACTTGGTCCTGGAACCATTGTTGGATCTGCTGCATTCAATTTATTCGTCATAATTGGGATTTGTATTATTGTGATTCCCAATGGAGAAATTCGCAGAATCAAACATTTCAGTGTTTTTGTTGTTACGTCTATCTGGAGCGTTTTCGCTTACCTTTGGCTTTATTTTATTATTTCGGTCACTTCCAAGGGTGTAGTTGAGTTTTGGGAAGCTTTTCTTACCTTCTTATTCTTTCCTATCACAGTTTTAACATCATACATCGCAGATATTAAACTATTTCAACGAAAATTCTTGTCGAAAAAATACAAGGCTAGGAGAACAGGCAAGTACTTTTTGAAAAATGGAAAGGACGTTGAAGCGAATAGCAAGTTCTCTACCTCAGAAGCAGCTTCTTTTACAAGCGAAGAATCAGTTGAGGAGGTTTATGAGAAAACCCGGATGGAGTATATTGAAACAATCAAGGATATTCGTAAAAAGAATCCCCGCATCAGTCCGAAAGAGTTGGAGGAACTTGCACAGATCGAAGTTCTTAACAAAGGTCCGAAATCTCGTGCGTTCTATCGAATTCAGGCCACCAGACAGCTCACGGGGAGTGGAAATGTAATTGATAAGTCCAGAGTCGGAAAAAAACTTTCTCTCCAACACGACGAGATAAAGGAAATTTTTAATCCTGCCGTTCAACAAGTTTACTTTAACCCTGGTCACTACACCGTTATGGAGAATGTTGGGAGCTTCCAGATTACAGTTTCTCGTAAAGGCGGCGATCTTCGAAACGAAATTGCCATCGATTATGCTACCGAAGATGGCACTGCTGTCGCTCATGAGGACTACGAGCCAACGAACGGGACACTCATTTTTCGACCATACGAACAGCATAAGCAAATCACCCTAACAGTGAATGACGACGACATCTTTGAGGAAGACGAGCATTTTAATGTTCGCCTTAGCAATCTCCGTGTCATTCAAAGCTTTGAGGAATCCCCAGATTGCAGAATTGTCGATCCTTCCGTTGCAACTATCATGGTTCTCGATGATGATCATTGTGGCGTTTTTGATTTCAGCACGGAATCTGTTGAAATCAGCGAGTCATGTGAAGTTGCTGAGTTTCCTGTTGTTCGAAACTCAGGTGATTAAATAACTTATATTTATGCTTGCCAGTAATAACGAGACCGCCTGAACCTCGTAGTTTTCCTCTCGTTCTAGGTGCCCGAGGTTATGTTCGAGTTCCTTTCAAAACGGTGGATGGGACAGCCGTGGGGAATGGAAAGGATTACAGTAACGTGTCTGGATTCCTCGAGTTTCTGGACGGTCAAACTGAGTGCGCCTTATTTTTCATACTCTATGTTTCTATTTAAACCAATGCAGGGATTGAGGCTGCTAAAGCCAAGGCATTAGCAAAGACCAGTTAGAATGTGTCACACTTTTAGCACGAAAATGTCAAGGCATCCGCGTTCTCTACATTCACAGTTATGAATAATCATGTAAGACTTGCCCTCTGATTACAGGCGCTTTGTGATTCAACAAGAAGAGAAGTATACCAGTAATTAAAGAAATCCCATGAACTTTCTGGTTTCTGTCTGACGTATCTGACTATAGTGTTACGTCTCCTCAGCTCACCACTAATGGCGTAGTTTTTAAACGGCTTTCCCATTAATTTTTTAGATGCATTCAGTGGTTTCATGATATAATTTATCATGCTTCTTTGCTCAGCAACCTCATCCATTACAATTCATGGTGTTTTTTAGAGTAAATACATCTCGATCTATTACACAATTTTCATGGCAAACAGAAAATGGCCTTTTTAACCTACATTAGGCTATTAATGCCCAAAAATGCAAAAAATGCTCTCATACGACAAATTGAGTAGCTCAGGGGGTAGGAGAGGAAAGATAATTCTTTGTCAGCTTTCCCAGACTACTAGCATCAGATGATCAAATTGCATCGAAGGTTTGTAGTTCCATTCGGCCACGGGTGTCTTTTTAGTCATTAGCCCCTGAGACACCAAGACACATCTTGCGTATTCCTTTACTGTCCGTAATCTGAAAAAGGCTTACTCAGGCGTCGCTAAAGATAGTTCCTTATTAAAACTGCTTGTTGCTGGAGCACCTGCGATTTTTTGTCAAGGATAACCTAATTGCAAAGGGCTGATATGGCTTGGAAATCTGTTCCTCTTGTGAGCCGGTTAAAGGTAGCCGTTAACCGTCGATCACTTCGGCAACTGCTAACCGACAATAGAAGGCTTTAAATGGAAAAATGATGCAAGATTATTGTGCTTAAAGCTTTACCGTCTGCTTCTTAAAGTATCCAACATCTGGGTGTAAAAATAGTGCCTACGCATTATCGCTAACAGCCTCTTAATGCATTTTGAAGCCTGGCCTGAGCTACTGATGTTTCCTTAGAACCAGCGAAAACGGGTACTATCCCAGGAGTTTTGTGGGTTAAACAGAATCACCGTAGTACTTCCCTGTCACATTTTACATGACGAAGTTACCACAGAATAGGTAAACCAGATTCCAATTGACAAAGTGGATCGAACCAAATGCTCATGACTTCTGAATAGGCCTTACACCTAACTCTAGAGAAAACTTTGAGGAGAGGTGATAAGAAGTATCACTCTCATAGAACCTCCTAACCTTATTAATAGGGAGCGCTCTGTAGGTCATGGAATTTGGGCCTATCATATCTTGAAGAGGTCACAGCCAATTGTATTTTGAATTTAAAAAACTTCAGTTTCCTTTACTACCAAGTGAATTTTCACGAACTTCTCCTTATGCGCTTGCCCAATAAATAGATTTTAGATCCTGGAATCCAATATAAAAAACATTATATAAAGGGAGAGTCATTTCAAAATATGGCTGCTTGAGCAGGATGATTTGACTGTCCCATTCCTCAGAGAGTCGAAATCCAATAAAATCCTAGTGGGTTTTGGCCTCCCTTATCCAGGCCCAATCGTTCTGCATGTTTTTGTGATATTCAATAAGCACTCGCATATTTATTTTTAGTCAAAATATTTGCTTAGTTTAATTTAGTTAAAAAGCTGCTTCCACGTCATTCGTCCTTCGGATAAAGCTGTATTTCAAATAGTATTCCTTCTTTTGTCCTAAAATAAACTTTAAACAAAGACTGACTGGAGTAGATAAAATCGTTGTTATGCAAATGTGATTGATTTTTCATTCAAATTTGCTTTAATTTGGATTTCGATCTGGAATTTTCTTGAATTCGAATACTAATTCTGTTCCACTGGCATTCGGATTTACACCACTGGCATTCTAATTTTCACACTCTTTTTCTCATCATTGAAAGGTCCCAGCGTTCGACAAGAAATCACATGATCTGTTTGTCTGCTTCTCTGAAAAATGTTGCTGGCTACTGCTTTACTGTCACTTGAAGCACTGAAAATCCATATTCACAGGAAAAGGTGCAGTGAATTGGATTTCCTTTCACTTGATGTCTACCCATTTCAGGTTTGGCATACCCTGCTACGGATTAATCTACCACTGAAATATTAGCCGATCAATTATAGTCATGAGTATTCTGACCCTATCTTAGCCCTGCTTGAGACAAATTCCTTAACTTTAAATGACAGATATTGGCATAACATTTCACTCTGTCCTTCACCTGTTACAAACGCCATTAATGACCGGCAAATGAGTTCAAGAAGTGTGAACAAATAGGGCCTTTGGAATGTCGGTTACTGGTTCTGTATGATACCGCATGTCAACTAATCAGTAGATGGAATGAATATTTCAGTTCTCAATGATATACGAATTGAATTCGCCTTCACATCACTTTCATCATTTTGTGTGTCATTTCAAAATCAACTGTTTGAAGTTTAAAAATGGACTATCAAGACTTGCCATGCTAACAAGGATGCACATTCTTTTTCTGATGGATACGATCTTGAACTATGCGGGTTCGTTTTCAGAGGAATAAACCAGACTAAAGATCCATCAATCATCGCGATGAATAGCGGCAGTTGTACACGGTTGATTGGGTAGTTGGCTATAGTTCGGGGGGTCCACTTGACCAACAGGAGTAACAATACTTTAGTTAATGGGTAGAACTTGAAACAGAAATATATAACGTTAGGTGGCATACAAGCAAATATTCACGTCGCTTTTTTAATTTATTAAGCAATTTTCAAACTACTCTGTATATCCGCTTTTTGTACCACAAATATTAAAGTTAAAAAACATGATTTTACAGTATTCTGACTTTTAAAGTTATCGATTACCAACTGATAGCTTGCGCTCATTGGTGCCTTAGAATCTCACGCTGGATCGCACTAAATACTCATGATGCCTAAATAGATTTCGCTCCAAGGCACTAGCCACTTGAGAATCTACCACTTGAAAATTGTATTTGCAATCACAGTGACTAAGAAAGTATTGGGTAGTGTGGTTATCTTTGGCTAAACCTACCAATAGATTCTTAATCATAGGTTCAGAGTAAAACAAGTAAAATTACACCATTTATCTGCGTTACTGCTCTGGCAATGACCATCATTGGTTAAGACAACTAACAATATCAAAAGTTAGCGTGGAGACGTAGAAAGTTAGTAAATTACAAGAAGGGAAAGATCAGAGGATGGATGAATCTTTGGAACGCAGAGTCTCTCTTGGTGCCTTTTATCGTAGAGCAATATCTTGTCCCGGACTGGCGTCTGTCTCGGGTTAAACCAATCACTTCCATGCTCAAAGGGTCAGAGAATTGCCCACCTTAATCTCTCGCTTGGAGACATGCATCATAAATTAAATGATCGGCCTAATGAAAAAAGGAACGGCTAGTAATTTCGAGTTCTAAAAGCATACATTCAATCAAATATGTCGACCATATGGCGTTGGCGAAGAGTAGTTTCTTTGCCTAAATATATAAGCATAGAACGAGTTGGTCAGACTTTTACGAATTCAATGCTCCAATAGAAGCAAGGATTTTGGCTTTTTCTATAATATACTAACAACTTAAGGGGATCTCAGCTTACATCTAAGAAGTTATCATTCTAGACGTTGTTCCGAAGAAATACACTGATTATCTATTCATTGTAGAGCCTCAATTCGAGTTCCAATCGTCGATGACAATGAATATGAAAAAAATAAATACTTCTTTATCGAACTTGGCGAACCCGTTTTAGTTGAAAGAAGCGGTACGTCATAACTATTCATTTAATGTGATTTTTCGAAAGTTGGTCCGTTGTATTCGAATACCTACACCACTTTACACTATTGAGTTTATCTATAATGAGAGTTGTATTATTGGTTCTCGTAGAAAAAGACAACCAATCGTTTTGAAGCTAAAGTCTTGCAGAAATCAACAATAAATCGATAGCCTGTGTCGCGTTTAATAGCTTGTTCAATTTCCCCCATGGTGTGTTTGAACAATATTTTGATTTACTTTCAAATTTCATCCTTTTGAGCTTAAGCACTTTCATCTAGATTTCATGAAATTTCATTTCTCTCTTGAGACCTGACTGAGGTAGGAGAATTCATTCATGATCCATATTTTCTGTTGAATTCATTGAATCAATAGCAAAACACAAACTCATTAAAGCAAAACTTTGTTTAACGAAATTGCAAGCAAATCTTAAAATTCAGAGTGTTGAATCTTAAGTCCAATTGCCGTAAGTAGGTTGCGTTTCGTCTTTCCGATTCCTGTTTGAAGGCAACAATTTCTTTCAGCAAGATTTTAGGGGGCAAGTTTATGCAGTGTTTACCTTAAAGATGGCATTTTAGACGTCAGCAAACGAAACTATTAGTTAATAAAGCGCCAGACAATGTGCTTACCAACTGCGCAGAGCGATTTCTCAAGTGTTATAAAACTGGAGCCGGATTTAAATCTACAATAATGTTATTCAATGATCAGGTGGTCAGCTCTCCTTTTCTTCCCTTTAATAACTCCTCCCCAAATGGCACCAAAACCATTAGGCCGCTCATTTCCATGTCAGCCACATAGCTATACAATCTTGGAGACGGTCCTAGTACGGTATTTATGCACAGGCAAGTAGCTAAACATAATGCAACCCTACCGTAACTGGCTTCAGAATACGTGCTGCTTGGTTGCACGTTGCTATTATCGTCTTGCGTCTGCATCTCCGAAGTGGAACAATATCGTATTGTCCAAAGTTAGAAATTAAACTGACCTCGGGTTCGGACAAATCCCTATCGATATATGCGTCTCGCATTCGCAGATTCCAAACAAACCGGAGTAAATTTTAGCTCTGATCATTCCATCACCCGAATAATTGTCTCTAAAATAGAACTGGACTCTTATCAGTTTATTTCTTTTGTGAATAAATTAGTGTTTAGCCTGCTATCAGCAAAGCGTGTACTCTTCATTGTATCCATCTGTTATGGATTTCGCTTTGACTTAATTTATTTAAAAAAGAGTCTAATAGTTACAACTACAATTTACACGAAATCGAAATGGCCATTTGCAGGCGAGATGGCAAATTCATACCGGTGCGGTAAACGGAAACGGCCAAGAACGGATATTAAACTTTGATCTTTCTATTGAACTACAGTCCTGGCAATAAATCGTAATAAAAAGTAATGAAATAGATGACCAAAAATAAACTTCCTTTGCGTTCGGCTCTTTATCTACTTGGTTAGTCTTGAGTTGGTTGCATTTGTCCAGTGACATCAGCCGTCCGGGGTATTTATTGCTATAAGCGATGCATTTTTGGCGACGTCTTATTCACCTCAAGTTGGAAAAGTCTATTTGGTAAAAAGATTGTGCAGCAATTGCATGAGTTTCAAATTAATAAATAAATTGACTGGCTATCCATATTGGCCAAAAATCGGCCTTCAAATGGGGCTTTCAACACGGGCCTTGGTATTCAATTCAAACCACTGATTTAAATCATTCACTTGTACCGAAATTGTCAACTTATCTTAATCGATGCTCCCTGCAAAGCGCTGAATAATAACCATTTCCTTTGCTTTTATTCTCACTGCCAGATGTTGAATAATAATGAGCATTTTAGTACCTAAGGTGATTGCAAACGACGCCCTCTAAGAAAATCACCTTATCCTACAATAGTACTACCCCTTTGATCCAAAAATTGAGTGATAGTGCCCAGTAGCTCTAGAGCAGCATTACGTTTTCTCACTTTTTACGCTCAATATAAACATTCAGGTAGGCATAAAAATCTCATCAAACTCCAGTGTCCTTGCCTAATTATCTTTTAACGTTCAGCAGCGTTGAAGGAAAAGATGTATACTAGGTGTGGCAAGTAGTCACGCACTTGACAGAACTCTGCAATCAATCCGTGCTTGAAGCGTGGACTGTAGGATTTACAACTTGAGTGTTATGAAGTACTCAAACCTTTCATCGATTGTACTCCGTTAAAAGGTGGGCAGTAAAATCGTCCATATTCGAGATATATGCATGTATTGGAAGAGAAAATATGCGTTCTAGAGCAAGAGGGGAGTTGATGTGCATTAGAGAGCCTTAGCAATGTTTATTTTGGGAAAGTTTGCTTTCAACGATTTCGGCGAATTTTAAGCGGATGCAAGGCAACATATCAAATGCAGAATATGGCGATTTGGCACTCCGTGCCTTAATCTCTGCCCCCTCCCCCCCCCCCCCCAAGGATGTTTTCAGCCTTTTATTTACAATACTGCGTACATTGCAACTTGCTAATGTCACCTCTTGGCAGATAATGCCACAAGGGTCAATCTGGAAAATTCACTTGACACTCTAGAATGACTGATGCGGGAACATAAATCTTGCGTACATGTGCCCTTCTCTTGAGTAAAAGTAAATGCGTGTATTTTCGCAATAAGTTTAACGGTTGCTATAAAGTGGACGGGATCCAGGAGGAGAAATTCAATTCTTTCATTTTGCCAACATGGTCTGTGGTCAATCCTAAAAACTTAGCTGTTTGGCATCAAAACACTTTGACATTTACGTTTGTGTATTAAGTCGAAGATCATCGATCTCGTTTGGTCTATTGTGTCGAATTTGTGGACGGCTCAGGGAGATACACATCATCTTTGGTTGTATCCATGAAATTCTCCGCGTTCGCTATGTCATGTTGCCAAGAGCCTAATCAACATGAGCCTGTATGACGCGTTGGCCTGTACCTTAAGCTGACCAGCAGACAAATCGACAATTGAAACATTGGTCCTATACCTCAATTCAATCAGGATTTCCAAAGTGATAGCTGGTAGTTATACAAATTGATTCGGTAGAGAAATCCCATTTCAAAACTTCATTCATTGAATAACTCTAGCTTCGAGGCCTATTTAAACGCCTTCCTTGAGATCGTGATGATTAAAATGTCCTGCATGCAGTTCTAAAAAGGTTTATCGGTCGAATATTTGCAGATCCCAATGAAAATTTTTGACTTGTTAACTCTAGTTTCTAGTAGATCTACACTTTAAGAAAATAAATTTAAAATTATGGCTTTTAGAATCCTTTTTTACAAGAGGACGACTTCTGCCTAGCTTAGTTTTAGAGTTCCCCCCGCGGAAAAGCTGTCTGGTAAGCAAGACAATTAATCAAACTCTTGGAGTTTTTGGATGTCATTCACACTTGAACAGACTCCTCGGAAATACTTCCTTGAAAATCCCTAACCTAACATTGCTGGCAATGTTTATTTAAACGTTTTTCACCAGCAGACAAAAGTCATTTGCCACACAGTTTGTTGGGGATTTATTACAAGCCCTAAGGGAATACGAGTTTTCAGTACTCATGATATTCACTTGCCCACAACAAGTATTTAAATTTATTTGCAATGATCCTCTCACTTTGAAGGACGTGTATTTCACCGTAATTAATTTGCATGACTCTATTTTTGATTTAAAAATCTAAAATTTTTGTTGCGAAATTCGAGCTATTGGTGTACGATTCTCAAAAATTGCCCAATTCATCACGAACATTTCTGCGTTCCTTAAGTTCTTCGAAATTCATTTATTAGAACTGCGTATCTTTCGTCCCGAAATCAAGTTTTGCGTCTTATTCTTTAATCTGTAAAGCAAGCTAAATCATAATCATTTTCTTTATTAGGCTTCTATTTTCTCACTTTTGAAATAATTGGACGAGTGTTACCAAGTCAAGGCAACTTGTTCACCACCAAAATAAAAATTGTGGAGCTCTTTTTATTCAATTTATGCAAAGGAAGTAGTCATCTGTGACAGACTATAATCGTTCAACGTGAAAAATATCAAAATCGCAATTGGTGTCTTCTCTTCCTCTAGGAGTTACCTCGCAAATATTGGTCCATTCATTTTCTTAAACTCCTGAAATTTCTAATTTAGGTGAAGAAGACTATGGTAAGGTCCAGTTCGCAGAGTTAATCTGATTAACTGTGTTGAAGCATGCTGTTTGGAACATTAATTCTTTCCTTTCGTAAGCGTTCCTTCTTTTAACACATTGGCGCCTTTATTATCAATGCTCAAAATGGAACCCCATTAATTGTCAAATCCCTCGAATCTGTTCATTCAAAAACATTTGTAGAATGGTTCTCAATACTTTTTTTAAGGTGTACTTTGCTTACTAATTCGACAGTGTTGTACCAGATATTTTCGATCACTTGTCGCGTTTGTGCTGCACGTCGCCTGTTATGTAGCATTCTTATGATTTATTAATACAATCCTAAACAGGACATGGCTCTAATTTTTTTTCAGGCCCCAGAAATTTCTTTTCGATGATGTCGGAGAAACTATTTTCCGATGCTCACAAGACTACTGGTACGATGAAGAAAATTAACGCCGCTGACATTAATCTACCTTCTGATCCCGCTAAGGCTGCCGCGCTAATCAAGAATGAGGGTCTGGATATGGGAATGCCACGGCTTGGCCAAATCCCAAGATTACGTGTCAATATCAAGGAAAGCACTGAATTGAAAGTGAGTTTATTTCACTAGCTGCCAGCTGTCATGTTGTTTAAAACGGTTATTTCTATGAGCGTTGCCGGATTTAAAAGGCCCTAAAGGGCTTCTGTGGTTCGCCATTCAGCTAAATGTTTTTGAGTCCAGTTTTTGGCACCTTCAAGGAAGTGGCTGAGCAACAAAGCTCCTCAACCTATGCAGTTCATAAATTTACAGAGCCTCTACTAAAAAATGGACGTAGACACTGCGACTAAAATTGGGATAATGTTTTAGGACTGTCTGTATCAGTTTAACAACTGGCATTCGATTGGATTTTTGAAACACTATTGGTTTGGCGCAGACAACAGACCATGTCAAGCCATTGTTAACTTCCATTCTTTTGGTTGAAAAAAATCATGACGATCCCAAAAACACATTTAGTACAGTTCTCGAATTTTTCGTAGTATTCGATGAACTGAATAATTCATTGTTGCATTCACTGCTTAGCTATGTTAAAACTACCTCTGGCAGATTATACGATGTATGCAACGATAATGGGGCATTTACCTGTTGGAAAAATCTCGAATTTGATGCAGAAAGATTCCTCCTTTATCGTAATAGATATAGGAACACGCATCACACTAAGTTATCCTTCAAGAAAGAATAAAAGATGATACAATGAACTGCGTAAAATCTTCGCTGAAGATGAAGCTATAAAAGACCTATTCAGCTGCGGATAATGGCTAAAGGTGGTGAAATGTTGTAATGGTAACGCTTCCTTTTTCGAAGTTATTATTTTAGATGAAACAAATACGGCCCTTCCCCATTTCCAGTAACCATAATTTTACATCAGTAAGGTTTGTTCTAAAAAAAATTTGCTGTTAATATCGTATGCCTAACTGCCAATATTTTCGCCTCGGTGTTAGCTCGCTCACTTTTTAAGTCTGCGCATTGATCAAAAAGTCACCTTGAATCAACCGACAAATCTCATTCTAAGAAAAGTTGTTACCCAACTGATCTTAATGGCTTAAGTGGAGAAGCATTTCACATTATATGCAATTGTTAGACAAGTATAGGTCATTACTTTGACGTCTTAATAAAAAAAAAATCATAATCGACTTCTCAAACTTGTGGTATTTTTCCTGCACTTCAATGCAGGTGTAAGCCGTTTAGTTAAATCACCCGTGTATTGAGACTTGAATTTTTATTTCCACGATAAAGAACCCTTAAACGCGAGTAACTAATGGAAATATTCTAGCCCTCTTCCAGAAGCTGACAACCGCACCACTGCGCTGTCATCTTTGACATCAAATGTCAACCCGCTGCCAAGGCGTGCAAGTCACAACGGTTGGTTGACAATTCATGAATGACTCGATAGCACACAGGTTGCGCGATCATAGTTTTAAAACTCGTCCAATTTCTGTAGGAGGAAAAGCACACAAAGAAGAAACGAATAGAAATGCCTTCCTTTCTGCCGTTTCAATCTTTCCTGCCTTTATCAGGATATTTCATACAACTAAAAGGACAATAGGTTAGAAAAGCAATGTATTGGTCCGCATAATTTTCGTTCATTTATATTTCCTTATCCTGTTGCACCGACTTAGAACACGGAATTTGTTGCGTGATATATAGTATTCAACCATCTACATACTAGTCTCAAAGGCGCCGGCTTGGCCAATGCTTCATTAGCCTTGATTGCTAACTTATTTCGTCATGATAAATAGCCTCTCCCACACAAAATTAGACCTGTTAGTTGCAACTTCCGCTAAAAGATTAGCAAACTGTTTGAGATCCTCTAGCTTAAGCGGAGACGTCCAGTGACGACCCTGAGAAAACCGAGTTCTTCCTTTTCCTACCTTATGCTTTAGCAAGTCGAAGCTTATTTTATACCATAGTTTGCAGAAACAGACTTCATTTGCGGAGGTTCATTTTGACAGCTTCGTATTTTATGATTCTTGAACAATCCTACACGAATACACGACGGGCTCAAATATACTTCGTGGGCTTTTTATGTGATTTACGGTTCTCACGATTCATTTTGGTCCTATCAAGGAAATTAAACATATTCAACTATTGTCCAGAATGGATTGAAAACGAAATTTGCATAGAATTTTTTTCCTTTTTCATACTACTTATTTATGTATAAATAAGTAAACTATGGCTCCTTTTTTTCATTTCGCAATTGATATGGTTATATTTACTATTATAAGTAATATAAATTTTACAGCTGCCCTCTTAAAATACTAAAAATATCTCCCCACTGATTGATGAGAATCAAATAAACGCGCGTTTTTATGCTTTTCTTATGATTACCTATTTAAATATTTGATTGCATAACTAAATAAGCAAAAAATCTTGTCTGATCTGCTTTACTTTGACAATTGTTAACAAGATATATTAAACTTTACTAATTCATTTTAATGACTATTTATAATATTTATATATAAGTTGCGCACTTGTTTTGACAGTTTATAAACAGATAAAACTCTCAAATTATTAAGAAATTGCCAGTAACATGTTAGCAGTCTGAATAACAATCCTCTTTTGTCACACTGACAGTAGTCACTTATTTTCGGATGCTTTCAATATCTTCTGCTCTCGATTTCGTAGTTTCTGTCACTCAGCAATCCTTTACAAGGTAGTGCATCACCGAATAGTTGAAAGTGAATCTCTTTGAAGTAGATTGAACAGCTCTCCTGAGAAAAACACAACGAAAAGCAGTACGAAATTCGAGCTTCTAATTTGAATTTGACGGGGAATTTCTCGAGCTGCAGTATTCTGTCGAGAAACGGCTTCTAGCGGCTAAACCTACAGAAAAAAGATCTGTCAAAATTCAAATATTACAAGAATATTTTGATAGGCTAACAAAAACAGTTTAAAGAGATGAATTCTTTAACATGAGAATCTCTGTCTGGAGAAAGCGCCGTTTCTAGATTTACTTTGATTTGAGTTGGTTAAAATCATGCGAATTGAAGTAAATCGCCCATCGAAAAGTTCAGGCGCCAAAAAGTTAAAAACGAATGACATCATGGCCATCTTTTAACGTTATTAAATGATGCACCGAGGCAATTTTTTCAAAATAAGTTGAGTTTAATGAATCAACTGAATTATGACGTAAAGTATGCTCTGGAGACCTAGGCCTGAACACAGTCAAGAACGCAGCTGGGGACTATGATACGTATCAAAATCTCGTGTTGTCTATTTTAGAATGCCGTAGATCGACTCATCAAACAAGGCAAGTGGGCTATCCTTGTTGGAACTTCTTCTTGGAAAGAGCAATTTATAGATGCTATCACTGTCAATCCAGGTGAATTCATTATGCACACATATTTAACCTCCTCGTCTTACCGTGGTTAGCATATTAAATCTTATAAATGAATAACCTATTTGCCTGAATTGTTCCCAGTCTTTTTTAACCTGCTTCCTTTTCGACATTAATTTAGGAAACGATGATGGCCTTGAGGTGATAATTGAAGACGAAGCGAAGATGCCCTCGTGCAGGGATTACGTCATGCACTTTCTCACCGTCTTCTGGAAGGTTTTATTCGCATTCGTTCCACCGACTGGTAAGTCAGATGTTAGTTTTTATTCAGATGCTCGGCCGTCTTAACAACCCGCGTCTTTAAAATTGATACTGAGGGCTTTTTATCAGGTTTTCCACTAAAGACGATAAAGAAGGGAGTTTGTCTCTTGATGATGCTTATTGCCTTTCTCGTCTACAGTTAACTCTTGTTGTTTTAATGTCATCCTTCTGGCTGTTGCTTGAGTCTATGAATATACATTTAATCAAAAATGTAGACGCAATATTGGACATAACAAGCCTTTCTTTAAAATGATACACTAAAATTTTAACTTATTTTAATGTCCACGATCGTTGAGCCCAAAAGACCGAATTTTTGCACCAGCCAACGTGCTTCTCGGTCAATAGGCAAGTCTTACTTTTCCTCCCTTGAGATATAAAATGAAAGTCTAGTTTATAATCCACACCTAGTCTTGACAAAGGTAATCGCATCTCATTTTTCTTCTACATCACTTCACTAAATTTAGAATGCTTTATTCACAACATGTAATTATTTAACTTCCGAGTGCCAATGTTAATAAATTCAAGAGTTGAAAATCATTGGAAAATGTTGATTTGCGCTGCTTCAATTGGTATATCACAATTCTCAGAATATGATAATGCGAATTTCTACCCTGCGCTCAGCATTTACCTATGTGGATTTCAACTGAGAATCAACGGACGACGCATTTCATTATATCTTGTGCAAAACCCACACTATCAACTAATCAGACTTGGGAACCTAAGCACTACGGTCAAAGAATTTTTAGTAGAAGCCCATCAAAAGCCATAGTAACCGACGCGGCCTGCAGTAGTTAACAATTCACACTAATTTAATCGTGGCCAGAATATTCCACGAGCTAGGAGCTGTGGTCTTCCAACACTACCTCATAGTTGTGGTACATCATCGACCAACGCACTGAGGGCTCCTCGTCTAAGTAATTCCTAAACTTGTAAATTTTGGTTTTCGACTATCAAGATTTCGAGCCAATATCCTAATTTATTTTACTTCCTCGGAATAGCCTCATGTACTTCGTTCATTATTTTCCTAAATTTTCCATTAGTTCCGAACTTTACGGCAAAACTGCACAAGATTTGATAAATACTTTAGAGATCTTGAGCAGTCGAAATAGAAATAGCACGTTAAAATAGGATGATATTTATGTGAAAGTCGATTGCGACTTTGTTTCACATTTTTCTACTGATTGTTCAACTTCTACCGTCACGCAATTTCTACGTAACACAATGGAGGCAGTGAAAACTTGAGTACAGCATTTGAATTTGTTAAATTTCCTTTTGAAGATCGTCATTGTTGAAGAATTGAGTGATTGGCTATTTCGATCTCTACTTTGTTGACTTTCAATTTCCGTCTCCGATAGACAGGGTTACCGGTGCTCGTAACTACTTAGGTTTTTCAGGCCTACAGTAAGTACCGGTTCTCACTGATAGCCATGCGTATCTTCTTCAAAAGACGAATCGTAACTTATTAGGCAACTCACTCTACATTTTGAATTTAATGATCAGAGGATTGCATTTTGGGTCCAGTTAGTCATTCCGCTTAGCTATGAAAGTCAGAGGGAAGACATCTACCAAATTATACAATGCGAAGGTGTTTCTTTGGCTATGCATCCTATTTGGCACTTAGTAAGCTACCCAAAACTGGGTCTAATTTAAAGTGCTTTGTAAACATGTGAACAAGTGCAAAGACTTGTCTGTTAGAACTAAACTTTGATCTTGAGTCCAATTAAGTCAACAATGCCGTTTCAAAAATATTACCTCCGTCTAATAATATACACGATAAATGCGAGGTTTAGTAACTAAAGGTTGCCGCCCTACATGTTATGAGAACTGACGACTTCGTCTCTATGGTAGCCACACAATGGTTGTGGCAACGCTCACTTGTTTCTATTATTTCTCATTGTTGCTGCCCACATATAAGCCTCTTAGTCTATTTTATAACCGGGTTGGCGATCGCTTTCGGCTTTCATATTAGGTCAATCTTAATAAATTCAAAAATTAGTGCGGTCGATTATATTGTTAAATGCCAGAGCAAATCTAACAACAATCTTATAATTTTTTTTTTTTTAAATTTAAGTACAGGGTTTTTTTGTTAATGCATATTATTTATAAGACGTAAAACCTGTTTGTTTATACTATTTATGCTGCCACACTTGGCCTTAAATTGCTAGGATTTAATTACCTGGGTACATTATAAAATAGGTTCATAGTTTTCAAATATTTATTTTAATACTGGGAGAAGTTTCGCTATGCTAAACTGAATTCAATGAAATGGGCATCGAATGTGGTTCGTGAGGAGCACATGAGCTCGAGAGGCTGAAGTAACAATTCTTCCTATCTCATTCCATTGCACATGAATGAGTAGCTCATTCAAGAGGTAAATAGATTCCCCACATCATATTAACTACAACATCAACTTAGCACTGATACGACTCTTATTTCCATCGGTAAACAATGGAGTGTAGCAAATTTCATTGATGTAAATTTAGTATGTTATTCATGATCTAATTTGAATGGCTTTCGAGATCAGAAAAATATCCCTCTAAAATATGAACGTATTAGGAGTTGAATTTCGTTGATCTGAATTATTCATATGCAGTGATGGAGTATAAACCGTGCCGGAATTGAAAAAGCGTGCTTTTAGATGCTCGTTTTGGGAAAACGGAAGATATCTTCACTGATCTACTTGAAGGTATCCCACTTGGTCATCCTTTTCATAAATCAAGGTAATTCCAAACAGTAACTATGCGTTGATGTATTTCGAAACCATGATTTGTCAAATGCGAAGTATATTCTAAAACATTAAGATTAGCTCTTATGCTGATGCTAACCGTTTTCAATATGGCATTGATGATTCTTCATGTCCTCTGACTGTTACAGATTACGCCCGTGGATGGGTATGTTTCTTCGTGAGCATTGTCGTGATCGGTTTTTTGACTGCCATAATCGGTGATCTAGCCTCGGCATTCGGGTGCACTATTGGTCTTACAGACGCTGTCACATCAACCACCTTCGTCGCCCTGGGAACCAGCCTTCCTGGTAAGTCCGGTTAAACAACTTATTACCAAAGTTAATGAAGAATTTCATATTTGATGATTTCCATACAGGGTCTTTTCTACTGTGATTTGTGAGCCGCCAAATTTGTTTAGTCTAAATCAGATGGATAGAAACATTTTTTGAGAGTTCGTTCCTTATGAATCTTACGATAATCCAGCGGTCCTGTTTTCTTTAAGTAAAAATATTCAGTGGTTTGATACAACATAGCATAAATCAAATACTATTGGAGAAAAGGCAGGTCATTTTCGGGTCACGATACTTCTTTGGAGATTGATTCCAAGACTATCCAGCCCAAAATATCAGTGTAAAAAGGCGTTTGTTCATAAGCCTTTGAGCAGTCACTGCCACTTCTATCCAATGGCGGGTTCTTGAAGCTGCACCCTATAGTCCAATGCTGTGATCTCAAGCTTGGGTTTACAAAGTGGATTGACATCGTAATGTCCTGATCTCTGGCTTTATATGTATTGTATTGTATTGTATTGTATTGTATTGTATTGTTGGTTTCGCCTGTAGCCAAAATGTGTCAGTGATCGCGTCCATGGTAAAAAAAGGGTTCAACCCCTAGATAGAGACTTTAATCAGAATGGTAGCTGACTTGAAATCGTTTAATCGAAAGGTCAAGACGTTAAACTTATTTATTTACGTACTTGTAAACACTTATCAAGTTCCCTCTCATGTAAAGTTTAAGAACTAAGTATGTTGACGCATTTTAATGCTGCACTCTGCATAAAACTTCAAAGTTCTTGATGGAATAGTAAATGCGCGTACATTTTTGCCTCATTTTTCAAAATCAAATGAATAGCAAGACAAGAAGTGCTGGCCTATTCACTGTTAAAGCAAAGGCTCGAGGTATGAGTTCTGGTTCTGACTACTTGACTTTTACAGTGTCGTGTGGCCCCCATGAATTAAAATAGGATATCACGCTGCAATTCCTAAGATTAAAAGGCTTTCCTGAATTGCTCAGTAATTTTTTGTTTCAGAGCTGAGCGACTGATTATGTTTATCTCTTATTTTTGAAGTTGCTACGCCAGTCGCAACCAGGCCTAAAACCCAGTTGTTAAAACTTGTTAAAACAAACTAATATCATGTTAAATCGAGTTTACTCTACCATCTATTGCTTTTGAATAATGTACGCTTTTTAATGACAAGTCCAAACTGAATGCGAAGGCAGGCATGCATTTTCATGTGGTCCCCTGCCTTTTCACACATGATCCTTTTTTGTGTTTGAATTTCAGGATGAGTATTGACTGATTCGAAAAGTGGATGGGTTTTTGAGGTTCAAACTCGCGCTGAAAGTGAATGTATTGTGTGAAAAAATGTGCCTATTTTAGTTCATGTGCAGAAATGCATTTACTAGGCTATCCTTCAAGTATAATTGCATCGTTTAAAAATTAGTTGACTTCATATAAGTGAGTAATAGCGTCTCATATCGTCATAGTCGACTCACATGTTCCACACTTCTATCTCCAATCATACACAAGGAGGCAAAGATTTTGCTACTTATTGACTTGATTTGCAAATCTTGCGTATTTTAGCACTTTTGTCGGAAGTTATTTATCTTGCTGATCTCCGAAATAAATTAGAGTTCGCTGTCGACTGATTGCTCGCCTTACGCGGCATCAAGTCATGGAGAAGCCGATGAGTAAAATCACATTGAATATGATCTCGAGTTTCGGATCAAGTTAACATGAAATGCAAATAAAAGTACCGCGCCACTTTAGTTTTCTTTTCTCTGCTTGATGAGTCACCGAGCAACTTGCTGTATTTCGTTTGACAACGGCCTTTTAAGGTGGAGCGATTGTGATCTGTTCCTAAAAAAGAAATAATGGCAATCATCCATTAAAGGTTTTGGAACAGGATCGTTGATTATTTACCATACCGAGATGCTATAATAATGCGTTTTTTCACGAGACGAACAGAGACTGTGAACCATACAATCAATCTGGCGTCCGCCAATCTTTTGTAAACCTGATTTTTTCAATTACATATCGTCTTGATTACTAAAGGAAAACAGTGAACATCAAAAGAGAGGTCAGATGAGTCAGTGTAGTGACCAACGCGAAGGTCTCTGTAGTAGCAACAAGTCATTCCTCGCATCAAATGATAGACAACGAACGATAGAATTGGGTTATTTCCTGGAAATATAATAGGAAAGGAAAAATTATTCGCTTCTTAGGGGTATTCTTCGCGAATTCAGGAAACATTTGATGAAGTGTGAATATCTGATTTGATCCATCCTGTGTCCTCAGTTGGTATGAAGCATACCGCCTCCGAATAAGGAGAAATCAGGAAGCTTGTATAGTAGGTGCATGCTGATGAGATAGCTGATATCACACACCTCACCAGTCCGCATGATTCAAGAAGAATTGCACTTTGACAAAAAGCTAAGTATATTTAGTTTTGTACAGATAAACGACTCTTTGATGATGAAATCAAGCCAATATACACAAACGTCTAGTGGTTGTGCGTTGCCATTTCCCCCACTACATTCGTATCTCTGACGTTGAACGTTATCACACCGTCACTCTTTGCGATTCATGCTGACTTCGTCCTGACTTTGACGCGACGGCTTGGCGTTAATGCCACATTTGGCCAATTCTGCAGCGGTTTTAAAAAAGGTCCCGAAACCGTTCAATATAGACTGGCCTTTAAACATTCACTGTCACGCCTTTGTCAACATCGTGACTGACCGAAGAAGATGCATTCTGTGATGACGTTCCCAAAATTGGATGATATCTTGGTGCCGGAACTTGGATTCACACTGATAGACATTTATTGCTGTAGATTGAGATAACTCGTGATTGGCAGGTCCGAACATAAACAAATTTTCAAAGCGTTTTTTCTTGCACAACGTCAAAAATATTTTGCATTTTCCCAGTGGTCCTTGTCATTTTCGTCCACTCCTCTTCAGATATTAAACTGCGTTATAAACGGTTTGAGAAAAATTACAGATAAGCTTTATTTTGCTTCTCTTAAAACCCCCTAAAAAGCATAAAGAAAACATCGTAAGTGATGAAAAACACTTTCTTCTGTGAGATAACTAATTTTATTTCCATATAATAACCAAATTGGTATAAATCACTGGTGACTATAACGGGGATTTTCTTCCAGCAAATTCAAATATCAGCGTAGAATTATCATCACTGCTAAGTGCAAAGCTTCTGTATTAACTTTTTTCTATTCTGAACAGACACATTCGCTAGTAAGGTGGCAGCGATTGGCGATAAATATGCTGACTCCTCCATTTGCAACGTGACGGGCAGCAACGCCGTGAATGTATTCCTGGGTATTGGGGTGGCCTGGACGATTGCCACAATAGTTCACTGGGTTCGTGGTACCACTTTTAACGTTCCTGCTGGCTCTCTGGGCTTCTCCGTAACAATCTTCTGCATCTTCGCCCTCCTCGCTATCGGTCTACTCGTGCTTCGACGCAAGCCCGCCATGGGTGGAGGCGAACTGGGTGGAGCTAAAAAGAGTATTAAATGGGCGTCCTCCATCTTCTTCCTCTTTTTGTGGCTCATTTATGTTTTGCTTACATCCTTGGAGAACTACTGCCATATTGCGGGCTTCTAAGCCTGGAAAGGGCTCAGTTTTACCATCGAAAAGATGTTTATCTGTCTAGAACTAAACTTACTTAGCTCTTTGCTGTATTGCGATTTTTCTTGTAACATGGCTACTTGCGCACATAGTTCCACATAGCACCACTTAGCACACTCTCGGTTCTCAACATGGCTCTCTTCTCAATCATCCCAAGGGCTATTACTTCCTTTGAAACATGTATCTGGAGCGAACTCTCATTTCCGGTGTGTACAATATTGATCGTTTATAAATTTTTGATGGACGATTTTGTCTTCATTTTGAAATATTCCAGAAAAAAATGGATGGGGTGTTGGGAAAATTGAGAGGCAGCTAATCGGTGGCTTATGTAAAGTTCAATTTTTTCATAGAAAAAATACAAGAAATGGATTCGGGCGTGTCTAGCATCAACAGGCTTATGGATGTCTTGAATTCTATAAGGACGCTTGAGTGTGACAGTGGGTTCAAAGGAGTTTGTTCGAAGAATTCTTTTGGCAGTCTCCATAGACAAGTTTCTGCAATGAGGGCCATGAATGATCTACTTAGTTCTTTAACGTTAGTTGTTATCTTAGGTCACCCGGTGCATGATTATCAAGACATGGTTTGGATAAATTGGTCGAAAGGCAAAATAAGCCTTTGATAAAAATTAGGAATAGAGCCGCCCCTGGCCAACCAAAACTGCCTTGGTTTCACAAGTTGCAGAGTCAAATTTCAAATAAACACTCCAGATCTTTGAAATGCAGTGATGCTCACATTGTGCAAGCATTTTTCCAAGGGTAGCAAATACTCTAGCGTTACAGTGAAGATGACTGTGAATCGACCGTGGCAAGTTCCGACAAATTTGCATTTCTTATCCTTTAATATTTTAAATCCTTAAAAGGATAGACTCGCCAGCGAACCACGGGTATCCAGATTCCACTGCCAACGCTTTTTCAGCTCCAGTAGTCTCCAGACAAAACTCAGCTGTCACCATAAACGAGCTACAAAAGCGTGATTGTTCAGCCTAAGCCGAAACCTTTGATACATTAGGCCAACAGAAATATATGCTACCGAGATGAGGCTAAAATGCCAGGATGACAGGCGAGAGCGGAAGTTTCAGTTTCGTAGGCCTCTTCTTTCAAAATTCGAAATTAGAACAGCTGACTTTGCAAGAGAACTCGTGTCAATAAAATTTTAATATCTTTTGAAGTGTTTGAGACTTATACATGGTCTACGGTCGCGAAATACCTGAAAAATGGAATCATTGGACCGATTGAAGACCGAGCACTTCGATTTGGTGCAAAAGACTGTACTATATTCGAATCATTGTTGAACCGATATTATTTTGCTACTTAAATAGCATTTGTTATCAAATCCTTCACGGTGAAAAAAGCCAATCAACTTACTTTGCCTACTTATGTAAAGTAGGTTAAGTTGAAGGTATTGCCAGTAGGACATATAATGCATTGGCTCTTATAAAACGCTTGAAAATAAACTAGGAGGTTGTAAAAATACTAACATAAGTAGGGAAAACGCTTGCAAAAACAAATGATTTCGGCAAGTTTTTCTAATTCGGTCCTCACAGTGCATTGGAAATGTTAATTTGTCATCTGAACAAATATTTACGTAAGAGATATGCAGTCGCCTAAATTTGGTATAACTTCTGCGAAATCGTGAGGTAAATGCGGAAAAGTATGTCATGAGATAGAATAAAAGTATCCCATGATCGAGAAACAATGAAAATTTTCGGATTCGAATTAAAAGGCCAAAATAAATTGTATTCTAAAGTGGAATGATTCTACACTAGATTCTCAGACTTCGAGCTTTGCTAGTGTTTTTCTTTTTCGATTTGGGCAATTGAGGTTACTTAAAGGTCCTGATGTTCTAGTGATTCGGAGTGCAACTGTTATTCACTGCAGCAACAATCATAAAAGCATCCATTTTCAAATCTAAATTTGTACTTTTATTTAACGGTTAGCTGCTGCTAATAAGTGCTTTCTTATTTAACGTACTGAGAGGAATTGGATTCGTGTCCGGCTTTCACCAACTAAGGAGGTCTTATTCTGGGAAATGCGAAACTGTGTGTGGTTGATGTAAGGAAAAGGCAAGGAGCCTGCTTAAACCATCCCATCCATCACTTGCTTCCCTTATCTTCATCTCTGATGCTTGTGCTCAGCCATCATCCGGAGAATAACTCCTCAGGATTGTGCCGCCTTTGTCTTTGTAACATTTTCATTAAACTTACTTTGTCTTATTTCTGCTCATTGGTAACTTGAGCAGCAAAATGATCTGGCATCGACTCATGAACTATGGATTCCCTTGTGAGAGACGAAAGGAAAACAGCATGAAAACTGACCACTTAGCCGCTCTCAGGAAGTAATCAGTTCCCGGATCAGGCGGGCACAAGTCTTTGTCAAATAGCCGCCGAAATGATTCGAGCAGGTTTGTCGCCTGCATGTTCTGAAGGGCCAGCGAACAATGCAAACGTGTCAGGCACAAGCCTGTACAGATGGTACAACTAGTGTATTTCTGCATTCACAATGTGCATACACTGTGTTAATACCTCGTAGACGTGGAAGAGAAACTCACATTGTGTTGACTCTTGCTTACAAAATAGATCAGAAATTCGAGCATGACGGGGCAATCCGCTGTTGTCGTGAGCGATTGATGCCATTCAGAAAAGAATATTAAGGGCCATGCGTTTCAGTCTCGAATGATGTGCTCTTCATGCACAATGCGGATCGGTGGTCAGGAATGAAGACCTATGTGCTTGAACGACAATCCCTCCACTCAACAATTGAACTGATCTGGACAGGTCGTTACACACCAAAAAATGACCGACCAGTCGTACTAATACAGCAATACAAAATGTGTGATAAGACAGCCTTCACCGTTCTCTTTGACAGCGAGTCCATCAGCGATTTGTTGACTGGCCAGTGGTACTAGTGTATCTTCATACTGGCGGCACTATAGGACGTGACTTAACCAGCGCCCATACACGACTAAGCACACGGCCCCCTTTGGATAAATGCGCACCCCTTGCCACATGCACTCACCAGCATTTCGGCAGACGATCGCACACTCTACCATCCTACCTATTGGCTTAGCTTGAGCAAATAGCCCCTTACACGCCTCCCGGGTTCATGTTTTAGCCCTTAAAAGGCAGGCATACGCAAAATAATACCGACAACAAGCTCACTGAGTGTATGCCGCCTACGAAGTTGCCTCTACTGCTTCTTTGTCATTATATCGGTAAAAATGAGTCCGCAGTATCAGCACTAGATAGCCCTAACCTTTTCACTTTGGTCTGGTGGCCGTGCATGTTGACGACATTAACTGATTACAGAAGGTCCCGATTTCACTAGATGCACTTACGACCTTGAAAGCCAAAATTCTGACGAAACACTAGTCACCGAAATTTTACTCAGTTTGCGGAACCTTAAGCTCCTGGATGCTGCTAAACGAGTATTTTTCAGCTGCCATGCCGAAGTGAACGCGTCTGTAGAAATAGCAATGGTTTCGAGTGAGCATGATGAGAGAGTCTGTACCTACCTACTGTTATTTCTTCAGATAACCGCAAACTCACAGAAGACTAACCACTAAATAGATTTGGATACAGCTTGTTGCTAGGGCGGTATCAGAGGTAAGTGACGGTTTGACTGTCAGTCGATGCCTGTTGCTATGGTCACGTGAACACAAAGCATAGGAGAGTCTGGCAGCGAACTCAATGCTTCGAGTGAGGGCTGCGTAATAATCGCACAGACTCAAACACCGCAGGTTTTTGGGATACTGGTCCGACGCAGCATCTCCTCCAGATGTTCGCATGCATAGAATTAGGTTCGTGCTAAGTGTATCTTCGCCCATTCACCTCGTCATGCGAACATCAAATTGTAGTCCTCGGTGACTCCACTTTATTTGCGAGAGTAAGCCAATGATGTGTTATTTTCTGACCTCCCTTCTTGTTTTCGTCAAGGTAAGATTGTAGAGTGCGTGGAATCGGTAAGGAGAGAGGATAGTCATGTCACTGTTGTTATCAGAACGGTTAGGAGACCGTCCTGAGAGCAGCACATTCTCTTCTCAAGCAGTTATGCTATTTGACCATAAAGGGCTCTGTGATTGTGCCCTCTTATTGGTGCTCCCAAACCTACATCTTGAAAGTATACTACGTCGTGTTGTCGAGACAGATAAACCTTACCAACTGAACTTTTATGTCTGTGGAGTCGAAGAGCCGTTGATTGACTTGAGTGCGTCATGTTGGTGAGCTGCAATAGACGCCTCACCAGCTCTCTCAGAAGGCAGATATTGTCACTACTCATCAAATACGTTTTTCCAAGTAAAAGCTGTTGTAGTGACTTTCCCAAGCATTCCAGATATCCGATTTTTAGGCTTGAATATAATTGATATCCGCCATCGACTTGGAGTCATCTTATCCAAGAATCGCTCAGTGCGGACTTTCAGGTGATAAGAGGTGCAGAACCTCTCGACTTCCTGATCTCCTTGAATAGCAGACGTTTTTAGCATTATTTTGGTGCTGGCTTCTTTCTTATAAATTAGCATAAGACACAGCTTGATATATTTGAAGAACAAGCGCAAGAATGAAAATTTTTCTCTTAAATTACTAAACTTGTTTGCTTCATAACTAAATCAGCAACCGAGAACTGGAATCTTTTCTTATCATTGTTTGGTAACCTATATGCTTGTAGTCTTCACAACTGCAGTACCATTTAGATGTAAGACTAAGCCTTCACTGAAATTTGGTCAATGCTTTGTAGGAGGCAATATTGTTTGAAGATAGACTCTTTTCTGTCAAATACATTTATTAGGACTTTAGATATAAAAAAGTGAAATCGGCAGGAAGTTTTTGGGCAAAACATTTTCTAAATATCCAAAAAGCAAAAAATCTACGTTAGGGAGGATGTAAAAGGTAAAATTTAAAGAGAAAGACTACCAGTCAGCAACGGATTGGCTGGTGGTTGATATGAATTGCTTTTTGCTTGCAAAAAATCGTATCTGGATACAAACGTGGCCAACTAGTTACAGAGCTCCATTTTATTTATTCATTCATTTATTTACTCCCCACCCATTAGGGCAAGTCCCAAGGACTTATTGGGGGAACAACAGAAGTACAAATAGCTTTTACAACATGTAGCATGCAACAGTTAACACAGAAGACAGTAAAAGTGCTAATTAACGTCCTCGATTCTCTGGTCACGTCTCTGGCATGGTTCCATAGTACAAGTAGCAGTTCAACTTCGTAGTGGCACCTCGTCCCTCCTCGACATTGTTAAGGGCAGAAAATCTTAGTACCTCTTCCAGACGACTTTTTAACCTTCTGGGAGAGATTCCATTCACTGCTACATGCACGCACTTTTCAAAGTCAGGTTTAAGACCATGAATCCGGGCATTTGCGTCGTGCCTCGTTTACCAGGTTTTACGAAGTTGTACTTCTGCTGAAATAATCTAATTTTATACGTCCGGAGGGTGATTAGTCTTATCCGGCCGCCCCTCTCATTAGCCCCCAGAGTTGCACCTGGAGTTACCGATGGTCACCACGAGGAGGTTGAGAGTAAAATCGACTGCCAGAGATGGTGGTATCAATGATAAAAATGTAAAATTTAAAGTTCCCACTTTAACGAACCATTGTCGAAGCCGACCAAATAAGGAACCCATTTCCTTCCAGTCACCTATAGGTCATCAGTTTAATATCCGACTTGAAGAATCTAAAGATCCGTCCCCACAATTAATTAGGCATGTACTTTCTTCCTTTCTTATGAATCCTGGGACTATTGTACGTAATGATTATTTGAAATTCCGCAAAAATGTCTTAAAATACTAATATAACTGACTGTAGAGTCAATCCAAAGACAAGCTTTTGGAGTTTTGCAACATTTTTAACTTTGGAGAAAAATTCCTTACATTCAGCTGATGAAGACAGTCGAAAAAATTGTGGCTTGTGACTTCTTCAAACTAGAAGCTGTTTGACAGATCTATGGGAAAATTCATTGCAGAATATATGATCTTTTACTTCAAAACATTAGAAAATGGGAAAACATTTAAATAAGGCACGTAAAGTTCTTGTAATTTTGTCTATATTTCCCAGTGTTTCGATATATATTAGACACACGTCTGATTTCTTGGTGGAATTTCTGACCGCCTCTTAGATAACATTCGTCACACTCGGGGAAGGGAGCCATCTTGAATCGGGTCATTGGGCAGCGGTGAATCGATCATGTGTGCATCTGGAATATCGGAACATCGTGATCTATATGCCGTGGATTCACATCCAGTGATTACCATTTCTATTAAATGGTGGTCTACGATGGAAGGGCTGAGTGAAAGGCTCTATATTGCAGACTCCAAGGTACCTTTTTCTCCTCAAGAAAAGAGTCATAGTATGCTGTCCTTCAGTAACAATTTATTCTTTCAAACTCTACTTCCACTATTTTCCAACAAAACCTAGCATCATTTCGAATTCTACTGTCCCATCCCACTCGACTGTTAAAAATAACTGAGAATACTTATTCGACCCTTATTATTTATTTTTTTTTATTTACTCCCACCCATTAGGGCAAGTCCCAAAGACTTTTTGGGGTACAACAGAAGTACAAATAGCTTTTACAACAAGTAGCACACAACAGCTAACGCAGAACACAGTAAAAGCGGTTATCGACGTCTTCGATTCTCTGGTCACGTCTCTGGCAGGTTTTCATCGTACAGGTAGCAGTTCAACTTCGTATTGGCACCTCGTCCGTCCTCGACACCATTGAGGGTAGGCAAACTTCATACCTCCTACAGAAGTCTTTTCAACTTTCTGGCGGAGATTCCATTCATTGCTACATGCACGTGTTTCCACAGTCCAGTTGTAGACCATACATCCATTTACCAGGCTGTAGGAAGTTGTACTTCTGCTGACATAATCTAATTTTATACGTCCGGAGGGTGATTAGTCCCATCTGGCCGATGGTCACCACGAGGAGGTTGAGAGTAGGTTTGACCACCAAGAGCGCTAACGACTTTTAGTCAGGAAGAACCGGAATCGTTATATCGCAAGTCCCAAAGGAGAAAGATAGTAATCGAATAGGTCTATTCGGTGAGTACCCTTCGTGGTATCGTGCAGTTTACGAAATCTTATACAGTGACTTCTCTTCGCAGAGGGAGTGTAGCATTGTCATAATATAGATTTGAGTCAATAGAAAATGAGTGTTAATGGCATCGAGCAGAACGAAATGTACACTGTTTCTTTCGATTTATCCTCTGCAATCGCCTTACAATGACTTGCAGAAATAAGGATGAAATTTTCTATTTTAATTCAGAGAAGTCAGTACTAAATACCTTCTCTGTCTCCTAGGTTTCATTATTTATGAGCAAAAACTTAGAGAAAATGTGTTTACTATGCTCACAATCTGAGATCCATTTTTTCTTGCACTTATTCTAAATCAAGCTCACGACTACGGAATTCATGCCAATCTTTCAAGAATCTCTCATAAACGCTGAAGAACTGTTAGACATAAATGAGAATTTGATATTGTGCAATCACTATAGGTTTGTGCAGGGCTAAACCTGAGAGTAATGTAGATGGAAAGGCCGATCCGGTAAAAACGCCTTGAAACGGAGCCTTATTGTTTTCTCTGACGACCGTCGACTAGCTAATGTATGCGAAATTTGCTCATATCTGGATTTAATCTTTAAAAAATATCCCTATGCTTTGGCATGAGAGCACACACCTCTTGTCGATGTGCCATAACAAGACACATCAAACAAAGTATCGGCTCCCTTGACACCTACCCTTTATATGCATATGATACAGTTCAAGCACCATATTTTCGTAGACGAATAAATCATGTCAGGTCGAGCAAAATCTGATCAATTTTTAAATGAAATATAAAGGGACGACCGATCCTTATTGTGCTTCTTCAATTTACGGGAGTTCTTTCAGCCACCTACTGTGCTTATTTATTTTAATTTCACTTTCAAATCGCAGTGCCTTAGTTGAGCCTGAGAAAGAAAGAGAGATGGCATGGATCATGTTTTTTTGGATTCTCAAAGCTCGTTTCCTTTTTATTGACTCTAGACAAATTTTGCAGTAATTACCATTTCGGTTGATAAGCTCTTTCATTTTCCGCCTGTGTTAATAAACCTTGAGACACAGAAAATGGTCCTTTACAATGCATCTGGGTTGTGCAGCTTCCTCATTACATTGTCTTTAAATTTGTTTTTTTTTCAAGACTGTCTTTCATACAAATTAATACAAAGCAATAATTAATGACTTCATCGACTTATAAGGCTGCATTCGAAAATTGCTTCTCTCTTTTAACTTCTCTAAGCATCAGACTCTCAGATCCTCACTATTTCATAGCAAGAGTTATAAAAACCTAATTCTGAAATAATTATCATTTGGTCTCCTGACTCGGGGGTGGGGGGGTTGGGGGGGAGGGTTTTAGGGGAATAAGGGAGCAGGCATATCAATGTACTTTCCATCTGTTAACGGGCTCAAGAACAAAGTTACGATTGTGACGAGACCGGTAACGAAATTAGCACTCGTCACAACATCACGATCCATGATTAGTTACTGGTTGACAAACCACTGCACTGTATGTGATACCACTAATACCGTACATTTGCTGTCCACCTCTCTTCACGTCAGACGCTTTGACTCGTTTATCGTCCCATCTACTAGTGAAGCTATCTTACAAATTTAACTCAGCCTGGCATTATCTCGCTGTTTCCAGCAGCCATGGATGAGCCATGCATCTCGGACTTTCAATAAGTCTCAGTCGATATACTTTGCCGAAAGTGACCGATCAGCGAACCAAAGTGTAGACTTCGCAGATGGGTCATTCTTTCCATTGGTTCAGCCGACGACTTGACAAGCTCATCAAGATCATCATATAATAAAGTACATCAAATGTGTACGGCCTGAGGCTAGTCGTCGGAACTAAAAAAAACTCGTTTATGCTTTAAACTCTTTATTTTCTCATTTTATTTTCATTCAATAGTACCAATTCTAATTGCTTGATGCCCTACGATTTTTCCTATATTCCGCTACCTGTAATTTTACAACCACTTAAAAAGGCAGTGAAAAAAGTAACGTGGCTTATAAAATCGTGCTTTGAAACGGTTTGTGATAGCTGCCTTTATACTCACCATCTAGACACGTCCTGAGAGCTATCAAGACAGTGATATCAGGTGACCAATTTGAACGCAGGTGACTGATAAGAAGTTCACTTCGTAACTGACTACTGCGTTCAGGAATGAATGTAAAGTGAGGAGGATAGATTCACATCGTTTCCCACAGAATGAACGATGCAGAAGCGTTCTTGGGATCAGACATTTCGCAAGCTCCTAAGCAAACCCTGCCGCTTTTGTTCACATAGTGCTTATGTCCCAGAGCTACGGTCTGTGATTGCTAGCGGTACCCACGAATCTGTTTGTTTAAGAGTGAGCGATGGAGCATTACCGAGGCTGTGTTGGCCGACCCATGATGTTGGCCAATTTTAGAACAGCCAATCGCAATCAAACATTGAGGCGCCATTAGATAATTAACTGTCTCAACTGAAGTTGTAATATTCAGGCTAAATTACGCGCCTTGGCTGGCCCAATAACCAACTTTAAAAGTCTATAAGCAGCTTACACTGTGGATCCAAGGCAAATTTCAGACCTAAATTGGAGGAAAGTGCTTTTGGATGCTTAACTTGAGGAAAGACAAGGTATTTTAGGGTATATCATTTTGCCTACCCTCCACTCAGCCACTCCTTCATCAATCGAGGCTCAAACAGAGTGGACAATCCTTTTGCTGCATTGAAAAGATTGGATCCAGGAGAACGACAGAAAACGGATGGTTTGCATATAGGTTGAGCACAATCACCCACATGGAGTGGCTCTGAAGCATGCCTTTGTGCCCGACTGTCATGAGCGGAATCCACAATTTTCCGACCTATCAGTGATCTGCAATATAGTTGCGTCAAATAAGGGAGCCATACCATGATCACACGGTTATACAGCCAGTGTGAAAGTTGAATTTGAGTGAGAACATAATCATGCCCACTATTTTCACATGTTTTCATATAATATTTCAGTCCATGAATACTCGTCAAGTGACCTGGAATTTGTACCACATAACCGCTAAATCCCAGATACACTACATGATTACCAATGCCATCATCACAGGCCCAATGCAAAGAGCAACCTCCCAACTTAGATTCTCATCAAAATCAAAAATTCAAACAAAGAATTCCTTTTGTCAGGACTTCTAAAGAGGGCTAAAAACTAGGATGATCAACACCATCCCTGGCTGAACAAAGCTATATCTGAAGCCATGCTTGATTCGCCTTAATCGTCTAGTGCACAAGTTTTTACTTCAAGTCAGCACTATGAAAGCTGCATTCATCTTGATATTTCTGGAAATAACAACAATAAAATTCACAACACGAATCCCAAAAGTTGAGGATTTATAGAAAAAAAGGGGAGAAAAAGCATAAATGGATGGTGGATCCACGGTGGAGGACATTGAGTTCCGGTTAAACTGTAGACATCGCGGGTTGGGAGAGAACAGATAGTGACTTGCGATGAATGAGACTTCGGAGGCTCTCAATCTCGTTCTCCTGCAGCTGCACCTCAGCTGTGGCTTCGGCCAACTGAAGAAAACGTAAGAAACAAGTTATTAAATCAAGGCGTCGTATCATGCGTGACATGATAATCCGAATGTTAGGAGCCTTTATAGTCGTGTTACGTGAAGTTAAGCAAAAGGGCAGACATGTCGGCCACCGCCATCAATTTACTGCTTCAAAGGCTTCTCCTAGATAAAGTGAACCGCCATCGCTGCGCCATGAAGCTGACAGTGAAAATATTATCAATTTTTCTACTTGTAAATATTTCAGTAACGTAATTTAGTTGGTCTTCAGATTTGGGGCTTTTAGGAGAGTTAATCCTAAGATATCCATAATTTAACTCTGACGCCTTTGTGTATCAAAAAATTGTCACGACTCCGGAAGTTTTCCATTCAAGAAAGCTGTCAAAAGCAAAAATGAGAGATAAAGAGATGTATTCATTAAGACTCCCCATCTCTAAAATATTTACAATGAAAAAATGACCGAAAAAAGGTAGAGATTAACGAGCAGCCCCATACAATCCTCTCTGCTGAATGAAAATGGGGGTAATGAAAGGGGGGGGGGGGTAACTGATTTTTTAGACAAACTTGAGGACTCGACAGATCAATACTTATTCGTGCTGACCTCATCAAAAGGGTCATGAATAAGAGATCTCAGTTGCAGGGGGGAGTGATGGAAAAAGCAGCTAGCATCAAGCCTGAGCCTCTTGAGAGGAATATTAAAAACGTCTGCTATTCAAGGAGATCAGGAAGTCGAGAGGTTCTGCACCTCTTATCACCTGAAAGTCCGCACTGAGCGATTCTTGGATAAGATGACTCCAAGTCGATGGCGGATATCAATTATATTCAAGCCTAAAAATCGGATATCTGGAATGCTTGGGAAAGTCACTACAACAGCTTTTACTTGGAAAAACGTACTTGATGAGTAGTGACAATATCTGCCTTCTGAGAGAGCTGGTGAGGTGTCAACAAGGGCACAGGTAACCCTGTGTAATTGTGTCTTGATGGTTACACAATTTCTATTGCAGCTCACCAACATGACGCACTCAAGTCAATCAACGGCTCTTCGACTCCACAGACATAAAAGTTCAGTTGGTAAGGTTTATCTGTCTCGACAACACGACGTAGTATACTTTCAAGATGTAGGTTTGGGAGCACCAATAAGAGGGCACAATCACAGAGCCCTTTATGGTCAAATAGCATAACTGCTTGAGAAGAGAATGTGCTGCTCTCAGGACGGTCTCCTAACCGTTCTGATAACAACAGTGACATGACTATCCTCTCTCCTTACCGATTCCACGCACTCTACAATCTTACCTTGACGAAAACAAGAAGGGAGGTCAGAAAATAACACATCATTGGCTTACTCTCGCAAATAAAGTGGAGTCACCGAGGACTACAATTTGATGTTCGCATGACGAGGTGAATGGGCGAAGATACACTTAGCACGAACCTAATTCTATGCATGCGAACATCTGGAGGAGATGCTGCGTCGGACCAGTATCCCAAAAACCTGCGGTGTTTGAGTCTGTGCGATTATTACGCAGCCCTCACTCGAAGCATTGAGTTCGCTGCCAGACTCTCCTATGCTTTGTGTTCACGTGACCATAGCAACAGGCATCGACTGACAGTCAAACCGTCACTTACCTCTGATACCGCCCTAGCAACAAGCTGTATCCAAATCTATTTAGTGGTTAGTCTTCTGTGAGCTCATTTCCATCCAGCGCCTAATTATCTCTTTTCCTGCCCTCACTCCGTTTATGCACTTTGATTTGTTTCGTCCAAAGTGTGGAGTGATGCGCATTTCGAGCCATGACAACAGTAATTGGCTCCGCACACCGAGCATCGCTCGACCGACCAAAGGGGGGGAGGGGAAATGCAAAAAGGTGTCGGACAGCTCACCATGTCAAGAAGTATGTCCACTTTGATTTTCAGGAGATGGTTCTCTTCGAGGAGTTTTCGATTTTCATTTTTCAATTGGATGGCATCTCTATTTCCAGTCTCATCACCAACTTCGCCCCTACCATCCTCTTGCATTCACCGAAAGAGAAAACAAACACGTTTTTTAAAAACCTAGAAACGAGTAATAGTTATAGGAAATACACCACGTCACTTGTTTCCTCACATCGTTTCGCAAAAATACTACGAATATTTTCTATCGTAGTCCACAACTCACTATATCGGTGCAGAGGATCGGTGAAGAGGATCCATTGAAACATGTTCTTGGTAGCAATTCAAAGACGCTTGCAAATTCGATAACGAGTTCTACCCACTACCTTCTTAATGAAATGCCTTTCGGCGCTCATTTCATTTTCTTCTCTGTATTAGAAGTGGATGGTGTTGTATATCTGGTCACGGACTGATCTCACTTTCATAGATTCTTTAAATGCTTTGCAGGAGAGCTATTTTGAGGCCACTTTTAGGAAATTACTACTTATCGATAACTTAGCTAGAATTGGCCTGATTAAACTCTTTCTACAATGCCATTAGTGTAACTGCATGTCTATAGCGTGGCTCCCTTATACACCAGAGACACGTCGATGAGGGCTAAATCTAAAAATATTCGGATTATGTGACAACCATGTCCGGTTGATCGTAAGCTGCGAGAATGTACTGTTTTATTGTCTTCATTCTCCTGGAGTCTAGTTCTTCCTGCTGCAATACTGGACCATAAGAAATTGTGCCATATGTAACATTTATAGGCGATAAAGAAATATCCAGTAAGACCAATCAATTCAGAACCTTTTGGAACCAATCTGTAAGTATGCCCTGGTGGATGGCAATGGGCTTCAATGATTCTCAGATATTATCTGAGTTCTGTTGGTACCTGTGCAACGGAGAGCCCAAACAGCTATTAGAGCTGCAGCACATTCATCACTATGAAAATGACGCCAGCTTTCGAAATATGGGAACAATATGAGCATGATAGTGTATATTTAATGACCTAGACACGCGAAACTTTTCGGAACATATCATCCGACTTGGGATGATGGAATCCAGTCATTTTCTTTGGAAATTTACTAAATACTTTTTTAGAAATCATCTCTTGCTATGTCAAGTGCTTGAAGTTGCACTCAAACCATCGATCGGAAGGACGCGAAGAGGCCTGGTGCCAGGCAAGAAGTCTCACTGAAAAGAGTGTTGTTTAGAAGAGGACGATCATGGATTATTTCGACAGAATATTCTATGCCTAGGAGATTGACTACGCGATTCTCTCTACCTTCTTTCATAGGCTCTATTATATTTCATTCATTCATCTACTCAGTCATTCATTCATCTTAACCGCTAGTAGGACAAAATTTTAATGCTGGAATTAATAGTTGGGAAAGGCCTGACAACCAAATTGGATGTCGGACCGTTAGATACGAAGCAGTAGAGAAAAAACAAAACATCGATTTAAGTTGCTCTCATTCATTAGGCCACATCAGTTTTCATCTTTCTGGTATGCGATTCCAACAAAGCTATATTAAACCAATCAAACCAATCAAAAAGCAACATCGCTGTTGCAAAATTTATACAGAGGATCGGTACTATGAAATATGATTACAAATGAGAACGCTAGTTGCCAACAAAACGAAACTAACAAAATCTAGGTACATACCAACACGCCAGCGTCCGTTCTTAAATATAAGATTTCTTCCGCTTAATCGGGCCCTGATGACGCCGTAGTCAAGTCCGAATTCATTACTCCTAGTGCTGGCGTCCAATTGACTCAGATTGGTCATGCTGGATGCCTTTCTTGGAGGCATTTTCGGCAAACTGAATCTTTTACCGAAAATTGTCATTGCTATACTGAGGGTGCAAATAAAGTGTGAATATTGCCAGGTTAGATTTCGGCTAAAAATGCGTACAAAGTAGGACATTAAGGTGAGTAAAGTGAGTGGTGCAGTAATCCTATAAGCTTTTGACTAAGCGGTTGAACTATGTTCGAAATTCACCGCAAGCAAAGTGTTGAAAGGCAGTCTTCTTCAACAGACGCCCGAGTATATAGCTGATCTTGTATTACCCAACTCTATGTGTACTCATTGCAGTTGTTCTTGACGAATTCAATCCTGCTGATTTATATAGAAATGAAGCCCTCTTATGTGGATCCAGTAGTTTCACGCATGATCTAAACGATGCCGATGGACGCCTTCCAAACGTGAGCTCAAACCAGTCTGCTATATGACAGCTTCAGACGAGTTTTGAATATCACTGCTCCGCGAAAATAATACGGTCATTTCCTTTGTCATACAAATTTATGCCAACAGACCATTCAGTGTCTGCTCTTTTAATATGCTCATTGAAATAAGCCCACAACTAGAATGGGTGGGCAAATGAAACAAATGTTTTCATTTAAACAAATCACTTAACTTTAGGTGAGCTTTAATTAGTGCAATATTGGAAAAGATGCGAAAGAACAGGAACACAGATTTGTATAGTCAAAGTGCAGGAAGTCGAATGAAAACAGGCTTTGAAAATAATAATATTTATTTATTAGGACAAAATCGCAAATACAGGCAATGATATAAATTAGTGGCGGAGACCTTCATGCTTTAGAAGACGTAGCTGATCACCAATTTGCGCGTAAAGCGCCTTCGCCAACAGAATAGCCAGAAGCTGAAATTTAAACGAAATATATCAACAAGGCTTCTTCGATTACAATAATTTATTCAAGGAGCTCAGGAGAAGTCTCAGGCACAATTATCACAAACTGTCCAAACCTACATTGATGAGGACACTGCCAGTAAGGATTATAAGCCTCAGAGATTCAAGCAACAACATACAATGACTAGCTTTTTCTCTTGGAGCCAGCCACGATGAGAATACACTCCCGATAAGACGCGGACGAAAGTGCCCGGTTGAGAGCTAGTGTACTAATAAGTCAATCATTCGATAGTAAAAGAAAGCCTTAGGACCACCTCTAAACCATTCTACATATGCAAATTTTTGCTCCCAAATCTGGCCTTTGTTCGAGGTGGTAAGCCTGTTTCAAGCATGATTGATACATATCTTTTCTAGACGATGAAATAATCTAAAACACTTCCAACATTGAAAAACGAGCTCATTTGAATTTGCACTTGGTTTTCTATTGGGCGCCCGAGCTCCTAAGAGCATTTTTTAATTTTTAAATAGCGAATAGCGATTTTAGACTCCTATTTGTGCTTGAAGTAAACGCTGAAATAATCTGGGAAGGCCCGCTTGGCAGGCGTGAGATTATCATGTAAATATTATTCCTAGTGAAATTATCCAAGAGATAAATAACAAAGCAAGTTTTGACAATCTACAATAGTATATTTTCTGTTAAACGAACCGCTGACCCTGAATCGTAATCGTTTCAATAGCTGCTATGAGCTGATTAGATCCGCGTTCTACCCAGCATTAACTTTACTATTTTGTGGAGACTCTGCTACTTTAGAAACGAGAGATTCCTGCAGATCGAAATGCTAAAGGGAGTGATTGCCTCCAACGATAAATCAGCCCCTTTTTAAATGCAAAGGTAAATCATGTGCTAAGCATTGAAAATCCAAAATCCATCAAAATGAAGTTGCGAAAAGATTATAAAATTGTCAAAGCCAGTATCCTAGTACCATTGTATCGACCAGTACCTCATTTTCGCTTGAATTTAGAATATACGAATTGAATGCTAAGTGCGTTTACCTGTAAGACAGCAATTCCAGAAATGACGCAGGACACTGGGACGACATTGCTTTCGAGGAGGGACGCAAGGGCTTGAACACAGCCGACAGTCCAAACAAGTGGTGATGCCTGGGGTGGAGATAAGTTCTGAACTCCATGTCCGCAAGATGTGTTGATCACATTTTCCTAGGGTTGGAAAGTAAAGGAACGGCATCTTCAGCAAGGATGGGTTTAAAGCTGCATCATACTAAGCGAAAAGGTTCGTTTTAGAACTAAATTATTGTAAATTCATTACTTGTGAGGAGCTTAACTAAAGACTGCCTTTGGGAAATCCGAGGCAAACTTAATCAACGAAGGTTTCAACGCTTAGCAGCCAGTCGTACCAAGACAAACCAAACATGGAGCTTTTGGTAGGTTCAGTGACTTTCGGCTGGAATACCCAACCAGGACTACTTCAGTTTTTTATAAACAAAGCTGAATCGCAAAGAAATCAGTGAATTTAAATGTAACACGGCAATATACAACCAATAGGAAAATAAAAACTGGCTGAAAACATCCACCTTGGGGGAAAATGCTGACCCGTGCCAAATTAGGCTTTTTGCTCTTTCTTTGAGAACGTTCAAGCATTAGCTTCGCCACCCCAATATTTTAAGAAGTCTGGATTCCTTTAACCGTCATCCGCTGTAATAACAGCAAGGCGTCATGAGACAAATGTCGCTTTTGACAAAGATAGTTCAACCCTATTGATTATTTAGAAGTCAGTTCAGGAACTTCCGATTCCTTGGCTTTTTAGATGGTCATTGTTTGCAGTTATAAAAACGTGGGCTAGACAGCGCCCCATAAATACGTTTTAGTAGAGAGTGAGCCTCAAACACCCAAGGCTTTCCATTAGTAGCCAAAACTATTAACCCATCGCTTATTAGTCATAAGCGTTAATTAATATTCTACTCTGAATAAATATGCAAGTGCTCGGTATGACTTACAAAAATGCTATTTCTCCTTAGTCAGTTAGTTCCAATAATTACTAGCTGCGACGGTTTCATTCCCAAGAAATAAACTACAATAGTGGAATTTTAATGTTTCGGCTGGAAGGCTGTAGTGTCAAGACTCAACCTGCGCGAGGCTGATTTCTGTAGCAGAAAACCTATGTTAGGGAAATCACTTGCATTAATGGATATCCTCCAAGTGAATCTCACCTAATGACATGTTGGAAGTTGTTTCAACAATCAGAATGATCAAATGGTCCTGAATGCGCAGCGGTGGTTCAGTAGTGGTAGACGCGGACCGCTGACACTGGTTGAATTTCGATTTGCAGTAAGTGGCGATAAAGGTTGGAAAACACCTTCCACCAATAAACCAGACCCCAAAGGACCGAAGCAGTAAGTGATGGACAGTTCTGGGATCTCTTTAGGCACCCATTCAACGTCTTTCAAATGTTGTTGCGTCACAACTCTAAACGGTCTCCAGTAAAGACAGCAGTGAACGAATGAACTATTGTTATGGAGCAGGTTAACATGAGTCATACGAAACTATATTGTGCTGTCCAAATCGAGAACGAGAAGACAATCTCAATAGTACTGCGCAATTTCGCATGATAACGTATAAGTATATCTACTGCAGTTCGGATAGACAAGAGGGTCTGTGAACCATTCTAGATACCGATTGATTCGACCCTTCTCTTCCCGAGTCTAATTCACATCATACCAGCTCTAAGTTCAAAGAAACGCTGGCCATTTAAGTTAACTTAAATTACGCCGGTACGCCATGCGCTTTTCCAGATAGCTCCTCAACATAAATAAAAATTCTCTCATAGCTAAAAGCTAATACAAAGATCATTCACTTTCCGAACTTCTTTCGATATATTGATATCAGCTGGACAAAATTAATAAAAGTTCCTCTATAAATCGTTCCCTGTCTTCAACTTTTTATAGCAGAAAGACCTTCAGGAGCTACCGAAATAGTTGAAATGCCTACTCATGGCCTTTCCTAGGTAAATCACGCAACAAGTTCGAATATCAATGAAACAGTTCAAGATTTGAAAGAACTGATTGCGTGAAATAGTTATACAGGAAGGTAAGCAAAATGTACCAGCTAGTGGTCGATACTACTCTCTAACTCCACGATATGATCACCGGTAACCTCAGGGGCAATCCTGAGAGCTAAAGAGAGGGGCGGCCAGATAGGACTAATCAAATACAAATACATTGTTATGCCAGCAGAAGTACAGCCTGAATTCACCAAGAACCTCTTAATCAAGGTATGACGTAATGTCCAGATTCATGATCTCAAACCTGGATTGTGGGACGTGCGTGCATGTAGCAAGGAACTGGAAACTCCGCCAGATAGTTGAAGATACTTCTAGTAGGAGTATGGAGATTGCTGCCCTTACGGAAACTCGAATGAAGTCCTGCTCATTATATACAGATAACTATGCTTTCTTTAACTCTGGACACAGTGAAAGCTCCAGACCAAATAATGGGGTCACCTTTCTGGTCAAAAAACGCATAGGAGCTGAGTTTAACCCTCCAAATTAGAGGAGTAAAAGTTGGATTGATGGCATGTTAAGCTTCAACTGAGTCCACGGGTGATACAAAGGTTAAAGAATCCTCCTACAAACTAGTGGCCAAGACCTATAGATTACTTCTCTCTAAGTTTACAGAAGCGCTCATCCTTGGCGATTTCAATTGCAAATTGGGCTCTGATGGTCGTGGCATTGACGCCAAACTTGTCAGTGCATTCACCGATCAAGATGACACTGCAGAGCATGAACTACGGTTACTATGCCTATGCCAAAAGTATAATTTAAACGCAACGAATACTTTCTTTCGGAAATCCACTTCGCGAAGATTGACTCGGAACCATTCTACAGAGAAAGGTGCTATTCTTGACTTTGTTCTGATAAATAGGTCAAATCTGTTTCTTATAAGTGACATACGAGCTCCTAGAAAGGCAGATGCAAATTTCAATCACTGCCTACAAACAAATATCCTAGAGCTCAAATCGTACGTTAGAAAGTGCGAGGGAAAACGAAGAAAGAACAGAACTTTGAAGGAGGGCATAAACAGTCAAAAGCAAATGTGGCAACTGCCTCAGGATCCTTTGACAACTAAATATGAGGATACCTTGAAATCTATAGAAAAGGCTGCTGCCAAAGCTGCGGGGGAAAAAAGCTGAGCAAAAGAAAAACAGGTAGTGTGCAGCTATAAGATAGACAGAGAATTCCTTCTACAAAAGCGGTTGAGAACAAATTGGCTCTTAAACCCACCTCAAGAAACGTTTTTGAAGTACAAAAAGCAAAGAAACAGGGTAAACAATCTGATTCGAAAATGGAAACAAACTTACCGAGAAGGAATAACCTGATTTCCAGTATAACCCGCAGAGAGAGCATGTCTAAAAGCCTTCATGATCTTAACGGATATAGTGAGGGAGAACTTTTCATGGAAAGCAAAAAGTGCAAGGATACTGGTAAAATCGAAAGATCTGGTCGCACAATACCAAGAACTCTTCGAAACCAGAACCACCGAAGAAATTAAAAACTATGATCAACTACCAAGAAACCCCTATTTCAATTGAGGAGATGGTGCCGGTGGGGATCCAACGCCCCTCTTGCCTCAAATTCCGAATACCTTGGCTCTATAATCCAAGACACCGGTGAGCCAGACGTACCAACAAAAGCAAACCTAGTCAGGGCGAAAAGATAACAATCGACTGCAAACAATTCAGAATACGGCTCGACCTGTGATTCTTGGATTGTACACGCGAAGAGCCAGAAGCATAGAAAAACTCCGAAAGGAGCTGCAAGTTTTATACAGGCAGAGGTTGAACTTACGGAAGAGTTTTAAAACAGGGAAACTAAGAAAGCCTCACATGCAAAGAATTGGATGCTTAAATTAATTAAAGATGAGAAAGAATTGTGGCAAGAGAACTCCGAATCATGGCTACTTGATCCAAAAGAAAGCCTTAAAGGTCGAGGTGATAACTATACACCTAGATTAATAGGCGGAAGGCAACATGATATTGTCCATACCAACGCAAACTGCTGCTGATGTTTTGCCATGACAAAGAAGATGCGAAGATACTTAGGAGGGGAACATGGAGAAAAAAGATACAAAGCTGAAGAGACTGCCTTAAAAGTTACAAGACTCAAGGATGGCTAAAGAGACATATTAGGGATTGTCACTCTTCGATTCCAATTACAAAAAGTGAAAAGCCAATAGAAAAGAGGAAAAGACCAAACGATGCAGTAAAGAAAGTAGAACTGAACGCGACGGAGGAAAAAGGTAGAGCGGAAGGCACGAAAAACGACTACGAAGGAAAGAATATCCAGCAGGAGGAACTACACAACTGCCCTACCCCGACTGCGAACAACGCTTACCCAATAGAAAAGGGATCCTAATCACTGTTATGTAAAGCCGAAATGAAAAGCATAAAGGACAAACAGTCGAGAACAACAAAGACCCATCGACCATAAGCGATACTAAAAAGTGTCGAGGGCGGATGAGGTTTCGCAAAGAAGCGCAACTGAAGAATGAACTGTTACTGCACGACGAAACCATGCCGAGGAAGGACCAGGGAATCGAAGACATCATTTTAACTGCTACATTGCTATGTGTATGCGTTTAACTGTTGCACGGGCTCTTTGTGTTTATGTTGTAGCAACAATAAGTCCTTGAGACTTGCCCAATGGGTGGAAATGAATAAAAAAACCCAGCTGGGTTTAGTATATCCGGAGAATCGAATAAATAAAATGATCAAAAACATGACGATCACCACAGTAAATAAAATTGGAGAGTAGAACGATCGAAACCAAGAAATGTGCTGGAATCCGTATTTCGATGATAAAAAAATGCAGTTAATTAACTGCCAGCACTGAAAAGATTCGTCTAAATAACAATTTTTATCTAATTCTAATGAAACGCCAAACCAATAGAAAAGGAATCTTAGCAAAAGCGATAAAAAGAGCGAAATGAAGTGCCGTGGCTTATTTGGAGAATTTTTACATGTAACAGACGACAAGATAAAGCACAGATGACAGGTAAAAGACGATAAAGTCAAAATGTAGGGGGTACGGATGGCCTATAAGCATGAAGTATAACTCCCTTGAAATTCTAACTGCAAACAAATAAAAGTGTTTAACACCTGTCAATTATATCATTTAAACCAATTAAATCAAGATAATTTATTTATGTTTTGTGTCGACAATCGAGAAGTCTGGATTTCTCACAAACTTCGAAAGAAGCTAAGTGTCCCAGCAAGCACCAATTGCTGGCTATGCGATGGTTCCAGATTATAAAAGCTTTTAAGTTGGGTTAAGAGAGTGTTTTAAAAATTAAATAGTAAGAATCGCAAAAAAACATCTTACATTGATATTATTCATTCGCTTGCAGCAAGAATAAGGTACTCCACAAGCTTTCGAGCTGAAATTTGTCGCATTGCAAGAAAAGTAGCGGTTCTCCGTCCAATCACTGTAACTTTTGGCACCACAGCATTGGAGCTGGAAACAGCAATATATCGAAAATCAATGAGAACAAGCGTAACAAAATACACAACCGAAAAAGTAAAAGTTATTGAAAAAGCTTACCTCAATTTGAAGGAAATCTACAAACTTGGTAGAGTCTTCGAAACCGATTTCTCGATACTGAGAAATAAAAGTTTTCGTAACAACTTCCTCGATTCTACTGATGGCAGATTCTCGATAGACGAAAAAGAATATGCCAATGATTGTTTCGCAAACAAACAAAAGGGCCAAAGATATGTAATACTAAAAATATGTCTGAAATTTCTTACTCACGAATTTCAATAGACACTGATTTTCCCTCAGGGATCCGATAAATCCGGTAAAAGCCACACACATTGTGACAAATCCAACACCAAAGACAATTACAGTGAGATTAAATATCCACTGTAAAAGACTGACACTTGACTTTCTGTTTATTATGCCAGATTCAGCGAAAGCAACGATACCAAGTACAAAAAACAAGCAGCCAGCAATCTATCACATTAACATTAATATAAAAAGCTTACCATAAAATAAAAATTTGCAACGCATAATAAGTATTTTATCCACCGATTGACATAGTTAAATTTACCCGATGACCGGCGACGATAAGGCTTTTTGGCCATTACGACCAACCAATCAGGTAAACAAACAAGACCTATGACCTTAGCTTTTACGAAGCTACACACTTAAATAAATTAAAGAAGAGCTCTTAAAACTTATTTGAACCTGCAAATCGTTTCATATAAACTTATTTGCTGTAAAATATTAAGTGGACTGAAACTAACTAGACTCTGCGAACTACCTCGTTAAAACTTTTCAATCGTTTTTAAATGATTATATAACATGCTAAGCATGCGCTCCCTACCATTTGTTTAGTGATCCGTTTTGATTTGAGGGATATCGCCAGGATCTCTAAGCTAGCAGGTCTAAACTTTTAGCAGCTAATTCCCAAGCTCATTTTTAATTGAACCTTTCTGACCAGCATGCTACCTTTGGCTAAGTGGTCGCTAAGTCTGAGTCATATGTCAGATATTGAAACTACTCGAACCATTGCTCATTGCTCCTTTTGGATTCCTCTTTTAGAAGAAAGGAGTCCTTGCTACCTACAAAATTGGAGAAACCAGATGGTGTTGATAGATAGAATGCAAAAGTACCACAGTCGTAAATTGAATCGGAAGAAGGCCTAGCAGTACTAAGTTCGGGTGATGATGATGGTGGTGCTATTGATGGTGATGATAATATCAATAATGATAATAATAACAATAATAAAGAAAACGTTGTGCGAACCCCTTAAGATTTAACTTGGTGGCCTTGGATACTCAACTAGCCTTTGTCATCCCACAAAGGAACACTGGTCTCTGGAAGGATCGGTATTATAGACAAACATGAAGACCTGCGAACCTTCAGCAGCTAATGTTTTACGGTCTGGACTTCTCGTATGGAATGGGAAGATTATTGCAGTGGTAGTGATAATCCATTAAATATCTTTAGAGAACGGAGATCAACGGAGGCTCAGAGAGAACTAATTGTTGATCAATAAAGCGATCCTGTAGACCTAACCAGACTTAGAATTATCTAGCCTCTAATGGATCAGGGAGCACCAGACCTCTGAGCTTTGTGATGACTTGTGCACGAGGAGACCCAGTGAGGTGACTTGATGCGAATAGGATGGCGAAATAGTTGGCCGTTTTAAGCTGCTATCGAAACTCTTGACTATTAATAAGGCCATGTGCTGCGAGAAGTACATCGAGTAGAAAATGCTGACAAATTACCCAAACTTTTGTTTTCGAAAAACAAAGAAACAAACAAGGCCACTTCTGCACCGTGGCCAACTCCAAAAGACGTTTTTGAATCGCTAATCACACACCCGTTTCAGAAGTTTGATAACATCGTGTTATTGAAGCTTGCCACTTTGGATTGGAACATCTGGCATCACAATGAGGTCTACGGGTATGGAAGCGATGAAGTTATTTGAAATCTTTCATCTATCAGCTATTGCTCTTCGCGTGGTAAATTACTGAAACGTTGACGATCGTAGGGTGAGCTATATGAAAGAGTAAATTAGAGATGAGGAATAAAGTAGTTGAGCAGAGTGACGCTCACAATGAGCTTCTCTCATAAGAATCTAGAAAGAGCAATGGGAGAAAAGACGAAGAAAAGTCTGCTCGAACCTGTTTGAAATTGTGCCGACAACCAAGCCGCTTAATATTCTAACCTATGCCGGTAATGGATACAAAGAAAATAAGGGAGAGAAACTGCCAAAAATGCCTTGCTAGAGCCGAATAGGCAAGGTAATGAGAAGACCGCAAGTGCAAACAAAACCTGGGGAGGTAAATAATGTCTGAAGGGAACGAAAAAGACACTTAAAACAATAGCGATAGATCAGCGAACCTTTTCCCAAACTGAGACCAATTCGCAATGACCAGCTTACTAAGTTATCTCCTTTGGACGTTTTCTATAGAGCATAAATGTACAGCGTATTTATTGGAAGCCTCGAGATTCAACCTTTGACATAAAAGTCAGTCCAAATTTTAGCCTTCTATTAAAAAGTCATTTCCATCATCACATTGTCATTTGAAATTCCATTTTCTGCCCTCTAAAGCATCCCTGGAGCGTTTGTGAAGCTTTTCATTCGACCTACCAATTGAAATTTACACTAAAAATATGTGAATTATGAAAGTATGAAAGACTGCAGCTTACTAGCAGCTTACGTGTGGCATCAGGGCGTCAGAATGTGGGCAATATTTCACTCGAACTTCCTTGGTAGGAACAAAGTCAGAATATCAATGGAATCAAATAGACGACAGTTGGGTCAAAGAATCTTGTTATATAAAACTCAAAACAATCCGGACGTCACTATGACGACATAGAAGCCAGAACGTTCTCGATGCATAGGAGTCACGATCCTGACGCATTGGGGAATGAGATGCATTGAATGGGGACTCAACGATGGGGGGATCAGTGACTGTAGATATAAGTTTGAATAGGAAAAGTTCGTCGGAAGTCTTAAGTTAGAGACAAAAATAGACGAGCTATCGTTAAGAAAATGGGAAGTGGTCGTTCATGGGAAAGGCGAGCAAAACAGAGATGCCGTGCCGGGATCTGTCAGGGCAGCGAAGCTTTGAAAACGAATTTCGTACCCATGCCCATCTCCACTTCATGATTAACATTTTAAGAGTCAACGTAAACATAAGCACTGCTGCCACATCCTCTTGAGAGCTTCAAGCGAAAAAAAACTACACAGCAAAGACACACGAAAACGCGCTTTATCAAACGTTTTTACGTAAACAAGTATTTACAATGATTTACAAAAACAAGATGTACTAAACGGAGCAAAGTATGGGAAAACCCACCTAACCGAAACAAGCAGGTTGTAACTTCGTGAAACCTTTCCTACTCCTTCAGTTAAACTCTGCAAGGAAATAATGGTCAATCTATTGAAGGTGCAGAAATAACTAAGTACACCTCAGCCACTCCTTAAGAAAATTCCAACAACAAGACATGAGCATATAGTTAAGAAAAAAATAGCACTTCAAACAGGTTCATACATACAACTCACAGGGGTATTGGTACAAAAAATTTAGAAGGCAAGTTTCTTCAACATTAAGTAAATGTGCTTTCCAACTCGAAATCCTTGCAAATTACTAGGGTCCCCAATAAGCTGCATTAGAAGGCCACCGAATGAGATGTAACAGGCGATTCTGCTGTTTTCATCCGATTCGTCTAGACTATCAATACGATATATCTTGCCATAACAGACGTAGTCGAATTCAGCCATTTTACTGTTATCCAAACGGCCATCTAATTCTTCCGCTGCATCAACATCATCGTCATCATCGTCAGCACTGAATCCAACGTTATTGAGAAGAGATTTTGTAAGGACCAAGCGAAACTTTTCTCCCTTGTAAAGAGGAAAGAGTTGGGATTGAATATCTAGGATCAAACCCATCTTAAAAGATTCACTCTCGCCGAAAATTCGTGAAACCTTGTCAAATATCTTTCCGTCTTTGTCGACATCTTTAACATCAAAAATGTCCTCCAGCAAAGCAGCCATGACCGAGAGACACGGCTCGGGTACGACCGCTTAGTTCAAAGGCGTTGATGAAGGAGTAGCACATACGAACACAACAATAAAAAAACATGAAAAATAATTTTCCTGATCAATACTTGCATTGAATAAAACCATGTCAGTTTCGAAAAGCTGAGACAGCTACTCTATTAATCGTTATCATAACTCAAAAAAACGCATTATACATGACTATGATTTTTTAGAAAAACTTTCACTTCAACATTTTTATTACTTTTCGTTTTAATTGTTTGTTCAGACCCTATTTAGTTCATTAGGTCATCTGCGTTATTGATGCTAGCAATTCAACTCTAAGTCAGGAAATATAGGTGAGCGAAATTAGTCACTTCGTGTTATAATTTATTAACCAATATAGTGTGTTTTTTGTAAATTCAAAACTATTACATTTCCAAATTCAAATTTCTATAACTATCATTGCCTATTATTGATTAATAAACTCAAAAATAGGCTTTACCTATATTGTAATAACGCGCCAAACTTTCCTTTAAGCCACCGCTTTGATTATTTGAATTCAGATGAGTAGCCACGTCAGGCGATTGCAATACCAACAACAGCAACAACGGCAGGCACAACTTCAGAGAAACTATGCAACAGGTGGCAGTTTCTCGTCTCTCGGACGTCTTCATGATGATCTTCCGACAAACTATGACTCATCTATTCCAGCTGTTGCTTATTCGCAATTGGTGGGACGACATGTTCCAGGCTCAGTCGTGTCCTTCGACAAACACAGTTACAATCGCCCAATTCCTGGAGGCAGTATCATGAGCTTTAATCCCCCATCTACTTTCGCCAGCAGATCATTGTTGGGAAGACCTTACCTGTATGCGAAAAGCAGTCTTCATCGCTCAAGAAGTCTTGGGGCATCTAAGGTGAGTATTTAGTAAAAAGTGTTATCTTAAAAATACGTTCTTCTCTATATGTATACAGGAAACCCTTTATTAAAGGCAGTATAATAACCGCTGCATCTTATACTTCTGCAATCATTTCATATGTGAATTCAAGATATAAAATTAATTAATGCTTTCATACGATTAATTTTTTTTCCAATTGCCATCACGCGCTTTTCAGATTTTTTTTCCCTTTTTAGCTTTTTTCGCTTTTTCGCACCTTTGTTTGGTTTCATTGGCATATGAAATCCTCACCTGCTTTGATAGGGTTTTGATCCACAGATGGCTTAAGCCCTACATAAACGTACTCCTAGATTAAATCTTCAGAGTATCACTTCCCTTCAAAGTATCTCCTTTTTTATGCCTGACATATGAAAAAAAGCAACTGTTAGTTAAAGCACTCGGTTTGCACAATTTAACTCGTTACAACTGAATTCGGACATCTTTTACTTGGTAATAAATATTTTTAGACTCCATTCTCGCGGCACATATCTTGCTCACGAAAGATGTTTCCAAATCTTTTTTTAAACGTGGTAGTAATGACATGCTCTCTTTGCATCATAGGTCCAAAACTTGAGGTTGGATGGTGCAGTAGGTTTATGTTGTTTAAGCAAAATGGTATTAATCCAGGAAAACATAAGCAAATCCTACACCCTCCCTTCTTCGATCACCCATTGGTTACTAGGTGGTGTACCATGGCTGTTTATTGCCAACATTATACTAACCCTAAAATCCCGAACTTAAGAACACCTTATGACTCTCATGGATACTTTGTTTTGGTTAGATCTACAGTGTCAGTTTAGGAGGACGCTTATAAATTGGCCTTAGAATCTTGGAGGGTAAGTTCTAAAAAAAAAGATTAAGTCAATGAGTGCTTTTCCCTCAATGCGAATTGGCCAGTTTTTCTCCGACACTATGCGGTTAGCTCAATGACGCTCCGGCGATTTCTTCAAGACATTGCTGGCTATCTGAAACGTTTTTGGCTGCTGCTTACTAGCAGAAGAGTAGGTCGCTGATCTGTATTTTCTAGCAAACCAACTGAAGATCAACTGAATTATCAATTGATCAATAGAGTCTTATTATTTCCTTTTTTTCAATCACTGCGATGAAGTGACGAAGACTTTAAGCAGTAAAATTATTTGTTCAACACTGTCAGTAGTTGGAATGAGCGTCAGCATAAATGGATGCATGTCTACTTGCCCCCTTTCGTCAAGATAAGAGTTTGAAGACATTTCGCCTCAACGTTGGGTATTCTTAGTATTGATAGAGCTTTGTCTACGTAGTTCGAACAAGCTGTAATTATTTTATTTCATTCACCTCGCCTAAAAAATATGTCGAACTAGCCTCTTTCATTATTTAAAGGCTTCTCTGGCCACAGTCCAAAGTGGTCGTTCTACAATTCAAGCCGAGCACCATGATCGAAAAGTCCAGCTGCTTATTAATGCCGTTGATTTCCGTCGGGCCACGAAGCCTTACTTCTGGGCTATCTTCTTTTTCACTTTCTTCCTGTTCACACTCTTTCTGGGACTTCTAATCATCTGCCTCCGACACGTCTATATGAATCTCCTCCTCTCTGTCGACGTTGGCGAGTCTATCGGACCTTTGCTTTGTGGACTGTCCTTTCTCTTCCTCGGAGCGGGATTTAAATTCCTTCATGACGCTTATAAAACAGGAGCTCGGGAAAGGATGAAGATTAAGGTATGGCGATGCCAGGTTTCCTTATACTTTACTGCGCGGGTGCGGTTTATTTGGCTATGAAATCGTATGTCATGACAAAATTATTGCGATTAAAGTACATATGATGGCTTTCTGCCGAGGCATTCCGCAACATTAAAAGAATAATTTTTTTTAAAAAAAGTCCGTCAAAACAGAGGCTAGACCGATCTGTCGCTTTACCTTTCAAGGATTACCAATTTTAACAAATAACTGACGGAAAAAATTTAGAAACCACACTCTGAATAGTGTATTTATTTTGCAATATGGATACCTTGCATTATTGTGAAGGCGAAGGATGTATTTCTCGGTTTTTATGAAAAAACAATTGAAGTCCACTTTCACAAGGCCAGTTTCGTTCCGACCATCTTAAGTCACCATGAACGTCATCAAGACGTATCTCAACATGAATTTAAGCTTCTGTATACATTTTGCCCAGCTTTTCTGGTAATGACTGGAGCCAATGAAACTGAAGAAATGGTGTACATCTTTGAATCGATTTTACTAAAATAGAAGTCACCTTGTAAAAGTATCTTAGCACAAATTTGTCCAAGAGAGATTAAGGGTAATTTTAACTTTACTTATGGTTGGAATCGCATTATAATTTTTTCCAGTTAATGAAATAAATGGCGCTGTTATCGAAGCTATACATCTCCACCTAATCTAATATTAGGACTTCAAGCGGTTGGATGCTGCTAACTTGTACTGACAGGAAGTATCAACTAGCTACTTTCGAAAGTCGAAAACTTAATTCTGCCTATCGCAAATATAAAGCCCCCGATTCAAAAATTCACATTGCATGGCTTCTCTCGTGTGCAAACTCGGTATTGCAACCCATGGCATTAGTGACCGATACTCTATGAGAGAAGGAGTGGTTCTACTCAGAACTCATGGAGACTCATGGACAATCTTAGGGGAACGTCAACGGCAGATCGATTAATACACGGACCTTGAAGAAAAGTCAACCAGTGGATACAGCTTCCGCCGTAAAATTGAAATCACATTAATACTTTAACACTAAAGATCACGAGCGGAAAATAACTTGAAGATTAATTCAGTGTCATTCAACTAGCAAAGGTTTAGCTACTCAGTATTATTTTTTCACCCAACGTGAAGGGCTGCTTCTCACTGGACTGGCCACCTCTTAAGTACTCCCTGGTTACTTTTAGCAACTCGATGATAACACGAGGTACTCTCGAAAATTTAGCTTGGCCATTTGATGCCAAAGGTGACTGACAGTAAAAGGCATGATGCCATTTTAAACTCCACGAAAGGTTGTTCTCCAGATAGTACTATCGCAATTTATAAAAAAGTGCTTACACAAAGGATCTCGCTCAAAACGTGTCCAAAAGATATCACGAAATTAGATTATGTACGGACCTGCTTCCATTAAGGCCCCAAACTTTAAGAGGGACCGTGGAAAATACCCAGATTAAATCGTTACATAGACAAATCAAAAGAAATCTTTGAGATGTCAAGGAAAACCAACCAACGCCATCACACCAGCACCTATTATTTATTTTTTTAAATTTACTTCCCAACCATTCAGGCAGGTCTCAAGGACTTATTGGGGGTACAACAGAAGTACAAATAGTTTTTATAGCAAGTAGCGCACAGCAATTAACACCTAAGACAATAAAAGCGTTTATCGACGTCTTCGGTTCTCTGGTCACTTCTCTGGCATAGTTTCATCGTACAGGTAGCAGTTCAATTTTGTGCTTGCAGCTCGTCCGTCCTTAACATTGTTAAGGGCGGACAATCTTCATACCTATTTCTGGCGGAGATTCCATTCACTGCTACATGCACGCGCTTTCCACAGTCCAGTTTGAGACCATGAATCGAGGTATTTAAGTCGTGTCTCGTTTACCAGGCTGGTATAATCTAATTGTATACATCCGGCTAGTGATTAGTCCTATCTGGCCGCTCCTCTCATTGGCCCCCCAGAGTTGCCCCTGGAGTTACCGGTGGTCACCACGAAAGGGTTGAAAGAAGGTTTAACCACCATCAGCACCTATAACTGTCTGTATTCCGATTTTTAAAACCTTCCTGCTTTACTTTACCAGTTTTCGCAATGTCCTCCCAATACACCAGCGGACGATGGTTATGATTAGTATCGTTTCTAACAGGGAAGCATTACCTCTTAGACTGGATCTGAAAGAACCAATTGACCTTTCGTCCCGATACCCTCTGGAAACTAATTCTGTCTATATCTACGCCAAATTAATACTTCAAAACCGTAAACCTTGTGTTTTACATTTTCTGGATCATTTCTACCTTAGAACCAAGTAAATATTGAAATATTACGTCTAACACAATGAATTTAATCTCAGTTTAAACATAGAGAGTTATGGAATTGCAAAATTTGACTACGCTCTCGTAATTGGCTGGTACAGCCGAAAAACTTAAACGGACACCGAAGTGTGAGTCGTTCCGAGCATGACAGAGATCTCCTGAACACGAGAGATTAAAGTTGCACGTCCCCCCCCCCCCCTGAGTCACATGACACTTGACTGAAGCGTTTATTCAGTTTGTGGGAGATCGAAATTTTTTTCCACAATTCACCCGTAAGTCACTGTAGGGAAAATTAGTTGTGTGCTTGAAATCTAACCATTGTATGTTCCTCAAAGTTATATTAGCGATGGCTAGAGGGTATCCAACAGCACAAAAGGTCTTTTTGCCGTAGATTGCCACGTTGATTACGATCTAATAACTTTTCCATTGGAATTTAGGGTCTTGCGGAAAAAAAATATAAATTCGTCATTGTAAATACGAATCTTATCAGTGTATCAGTAAGAATCTCCAACCCCCAAGTATACTTTATAATGTTTCCGATGGAAATGACCATGATTGTGATAAATACAAACAAGTTATTGTCTTCGTCAAATATCAAATTTTAAACGGCATATATGATCCATTAAAATTGGGAATCGAGCCCTCATTCAACGACTGGGAAATTAATCCCTTGAAAATTACTCCGACCGGATTTTAGAGGACTTGTTCTGACTGGAAGTTGCAATAAAAGTCGTCCAATCTGAATAAAAGCATAATACCACCGTAACCTTTCTTAGATGATATCATTCTGTCCAGATAAGCGGGCGCCATGGTGATACTGCACGACGTAGCGCACATTTTTAAAACCAGTCCACCCAATCAAAATTAGTTAAGGTATGTGCTACAAGACACTGAGGTAATATTATTACTTATTTGTTTTTTTTTATTTTTTTTCAGTATGTTTCGGATAGTGCGAATACCGTGGCTATCAAAGTAAATGTCCCACCAGCTGTCGATGCCACGTAGGTTCACATCCTGTCGACAGCAAAACCAAAGCTCTATATTATATTTCTGTTTCAAGCCTTCTTATTTGTTGAAATTTATAGAGAAGAACTACTGAGTGGAAAAACTACCGACAAAGCTCTGACACGTGCACCAATTGGAACAAGAACCGTAAACGCTTCGGTCCTTTCTTACTAAGCTTATTTGATAACCAATATTTTGTAACCTTTTAAGGTACGTATGTTCGTGTTCTTCGCATTTTACTTTATAGTCATCCCGCATTATTAACTCCAAACACAATACCTTCCAGCTAAAAATCCCGAAGTTCAATTTTTCTCCTTTGTAAATAAGAACTTAAACAATTATTTTTAACTAAACAATTTCTATTTTTCAAGTAGGAGTTATTTTAAAATCGTTATTATTCACACCCACTCTAAAACAAATTGAAATGGCAGAAATATTGGAGCCCACAAACATCACCGCTTTTAGAATAAAACCATCGGAAAGTGATTCAGTACTTCCCGGTTGCTACTTAGTAGAGTATGAATTCGACAGTACAACAGCTAGCACGCTTCAATCGATATCCTTTACTAATGACTACGTAGAACATATCTCGGGACATTTATTTTTCAGGAATTTAGTGGTAATTCCATTATCAACATTTTAAGTATATTAGAAATCCGAGAAAGTAGATTCGGTGCAAATTTTACGACGCTGTCTGATGCCACAGCCGTTTCGTGATGTGTCGTCCCGAATCGACGTGAAAGTCGACCTTCCAGAGGACTTTCCCACCGTGAATAAACCTAAGTATATTCAACGCATTCGATTTCTCCTGCAACAGTCGAACCCTCATTGGTCCAATTTCGGCATCAACAACGTAGTCTTCCACGGATCTATGAAACCGATTCCTGTTCAATCTAGCGAAGACGTACCGAACGTCTTCAAATTATGCCGTCGATTCTGCAGAAACGGCGATTCAGTATGCCCCTTAACAAAATGAATAAATCGAGTTCCAATCAACCATTTTCATTATTTTAAATTTTAACACAGGAGCAAACAAGAGCATTTGGAAGTATTGGTTACAAGGTTCAACACTAAGCCAGTCGTAGAAGGGGATAGGCTCGACTGAGCAAGTGTTGAAACTCTAAATGCACCGGATGAAAGGGATGATTTCGCCTGAGTAACGGATCCTCGTCACTCCCACATCCTTGTAACGATATTTGTGGACGTTTCTCAGGTCTAGCAACCAACAATCGACATACTATTTCGTTGTTTTTCGCCAGGTGATCCAGCTGAGCCAAGTCGTCCACAGGACCAATGAAGCTCGGGGTTATTGTTGGTATATTGGCAGCTAGTATCCATTGGCGAGCCACTCCAAACACTTTCCAGCCATCTCATAGAGTTCTTTTGTTTCCAAATCAGTAAACGTTTCATTGGTCACATAGTCCTGTGTTGAATCGAAAAACGCCTCTGCGGTTTCGTTTCCCAACAATGGCGAAAATCTTGAATCGATTGCCGGCCCCATTCTGTGCAGAAATTGAGTTTTTAACGATGAGTATACCCTTTGTTCAGTATCTGAAGGTTGATTGAGGGGTTTCATAGTTTTTATATCGATTCCCGAGTCCCTTTGCAATGCTCGTAGCACATAGAGTGTTGCCAAACTCAAAAATCGATGCATATTAGCTTGAGCTATCTGAAAAGAAGACTGCGATTGACTTGATGAAAAATCACAACGTTAACTAACTCGCACCGAGATTTCCGTTTACCTGAAAGTCCCAATACTCGGAACTAACGCCGGGAAGATTCACCGTCTGTGAGGTTAGTGGTTGCTTTAGCTTTTCTTCTGATGAAGTAATAATACCTCCACCATCAGTTCGACTGCTAGTAGTACCTCGCTTACGACGTTTTCTTTTAGTATTATTCGCTGTTGATGTGACACTAGCAGCAAAAGCATTGCTATTCGTTTGACTGGATGCTTCATTGGTTGACAAGGACGACATTCCTCTAGCTATGTGGCTGACAAATGCACTGAGGTTTCGCTGGAGGGTTATAATGAGAGCGTAGACATAAACCCATTCACGAGATGCGTAAAGATCCAACTGGAATCCTGTGACCAAGTAATCCCAAACAAGATGATAGTAGAAGAAGTAGATGTATGACGTAATGTGGAGGGGGACTGGAGTGGCGTTGGGATTTGCTTGTGCCTCTACCAATTCTAGGGAGAATGTCGCTTCAGTGCTGATGGCTTCCTCGATGAGATTATTGAGATCGTCAAAGAGGCGCGACATATGAGTTCGCTGACGAGAACGATTGAATGTGTAGCACCGGCATATCTAAAGGAGGGATGCTAAGGAGCTAAGAGAATAGCTTTTAAATCATCCAGCACTACGCAGCATAATTAATAAAGCTCTTTCACCCAGAAAACTGGAATCGACTTATTGGAATGACACTCACACTAATACTGGCTATACATGAGTTTCGCATTCAAAGAAGGATCAAAGTACTTTTCACAAAGATTAGCACTGGAAGATACCTTCCATCAATGCAGGTTTAATGCAAATACTACATAATTTTTTCAGTCATTCAAATGTTTCTCCACTTTGATCAAGTATTAGTGTACAAAGAGACGGCACTTTTCCCAGTATAAACGAACATCATTATAACTATAGGGTTAAGAGGAAATGAAGAAATGGAATCGGGTGTTCTGATTTCCCAGTTCCAGTGAAAAAGTACTTCAAAGAACTTTTCCTGTAGGAAGTGGTTTCAAACCATACGAGATTCAAACCTGGGTATGCACTGAATTATTCGAGGCCAAAACTTGCAAAAACCCTGCGATAACCTTATAAAATTGACTTATACTTGCTAAGTATTCGCTTAAACAATTTGCTGATAAAAGGAATCAGAGAACTAGCAAATACAAATTCAAGTGTCAATTGTTAAGTAACCTTGGTATTGCACGCATAATGCTATCCAGTATTCTCTCAAGCTATTTCGAATACTCTAGACGTGTCATAACAATTCAGGCAGGAGCTTTGCGATGTCTACGGCATAATTTATCAAAGAACTTTGACTTTCCTGGCCCCAACGAAAAAGACTTAAGCTTTACATTACTTTCAAGAAAAGGAGTAAGAAGCAGTCTGAGATCTAAGAGCTTGAAGCAAAATAGCTTAGATGATAAATAAAGAGGAAAATAGCTGGGTAGAGGTTATTGGCACTACCAAAATGAAAGGGTGCATCGAAGGAGGGAAAGTGACTCAATATATTAATCTCTTTACCAAGCTACTTCCATGGTTAAAGTCTGAATGGATGAGAAATGTCTAAAAGATTGTCGCTTACCTCTCTAAAAAAAAATAGTCTGTTTATTACTTTATGCACAGGGACTCGGAACAAGAGAGAAAAAACTTCCTTTTTGGAAAATCAAGGCACTGGTCATCCCTCACGGCACCTTTACCTCGGGAACCAGAAAATCAACACTGCCTATACATGCACAAGAAGCTACAAAAATAATCTCACGAGTGCCATAACTGAATTAATGGCAGAAAAGGTGCGAGAACAGAAAGAGACCACTTTAAAAGAGAAATCGAATACCGGCATATCCGATACTTTTAGACGGTATAATGCAAAATAATGATTCGTTGATAACAAAAGCTGTCGAAGGGATATACCTTAAAAGATAGAATGGTGCTCGTTGTAGGATGGAGTTTTTAAGTTTGCATAAGCCTTAAGGAGGAGTGGTGTCGACTGACAATTCGCCTAACAAAAAACTGGATTTGAGAGTTGAATAAATATAGGAAAATTAGAAGCCCTTAACTACACCAAAGGTGAAGATTGTTACATACTGTTACTTGACCGGGTAATGAATATAGAAGAGCAAAACAAATGTGAAAATATTTGCTTCGTTTGCAAACGTGCAAGAACAGTGAAGCACATCAAAAATTATTGTGGCTACCAGAACACAATGAATGTCAACGATTATAAATGGCCCGGCTTAGAAGGAATCGATTTTTGTAAGGAAGAGTGATTGTACGCTAAAGTTAGGACATTCATTTCTCTTCCTGAGAGGCTTCTAGCTCAATTCCAATCGATCTCTACCATTGTCCTATCGCAAACATAAGATAAGGTAGGCATCACTAATCATTGATACGAAAAGCTTGGCAGGTCCAGCCTAACCAATGCCCCTATACTTAGCAAGAAAAAACAAGTACATGCTTCCGAGTTTTGCACATCACCGCCCAATTAGCATTTAAATTTTCCAGTAATAATCACAATTTTGAGATCTGATCATGCCATTTTTTGCAAGTTTTGAATACAAATAAGGCGAATCAGCTCATATAATTATGCGGTAAATTCATGCCTTCTGAAGAAGACAGGTTGATACTCGTCTAGGCTAACCGGATGAAAGCTTGAAACGATAATGGTGATTGGAACGATCACCCACTGGAAAGGTCAAATATCAGTCTAAAGAAGAATAGCCAAATAAGAGATTTCCAATCAGAGATAAAAGTCGGAGGTTTTCCGTCAATACAAGATAACCGTCGATTATATTTAATAGTCAAAAGTGCAGTAAATTAACCGGTGAAAGTGAAGCCGACGTAGTTTATCATTAACGAGTAAATCGCGGAGACCTACCTTATAAAGATTGAGGAAGGCGTTTTCAAGAAAAGAGGCGTAGTTTCTAATATCCAAAGCGCTGTCCAGGATGAGGTCACGAATCCATTTAGGCTCAACGGCCAGCCAGGAGGTCAGATAATGCATCACCGGATTTGAAACAGCCAGTGCCTCCGACAGCCGTTTATCCACTTTAACAGGACACTTAAAAAGCACCCCCATCATTACACTCAGAATCGCTCGAGACAGCGCGCATGATCTTGAGTTGGCATCTTTTACATCCAACGGTCGTGATAACTCCTCATCTTGGAATAGACAATGACAAATATTGTGACCAAGCTTGTGAGATACGGCACACATTTCATGGAGAAACACAATATTTAGGGGATTTGCATGGATAAGTCTCTCCATTTCTTTAACAACTTGGATAACACGAGAGAAGGCACAGCCAAGAAAGGAGAAGGTGCACACCCTCCCAAGAGAGCGAGGAAATCGTTGAACAGAAGCGGTTAAAGCAGAGAGAGTGAGATAAGGTTCAAAGCCTGGAATCCAATAAAAATCAGTTTTGGGGTTGGATTTACCGGGACCGGCATCTTTACCACGATTTGCGGTTCGACAAAGTATCTTACTAATTTCAACAAGCTCCGTCGAATCAACTAAAACTTTTTCGCAGGTATGACTGAATAGCTCGGTGGTCATTTGAATAGTTTTGAGCGGCTTTTCCGAGTTCGAGAAGATTGGTTCGCTGTAATCTTTCGTATCAGGATTTTCGTAAACTTCTTCTATACCCTCCTCAGCGAGCACAGCCAGAAAATCAGAAAAATGTTCCTCGAACCTCAACATAAAAGTAACAAGATTTAGACGTGAACAAAGAGCTTTTCCTAATTCGTCAGAGCTGGTAAGCTTTTCTTGTTGGTCTTGGAGCAATCCGATCAAATCCTCGTTTGAATAATCATAGTAGGAATTAGATATCTTTCTTGATGGAAAAAGGATTTTAGTGTTGTTTGTCAAAGGAACTTTATTCTTGTTAGGACAAAAATCTTCATCCTCAAAGCACGGCAAAGTCAGCAGGACACGACGGAAGAATATAATGTTTCGCCTCAAGGCTTCACAGAAAAGAGCCAAACATTTGTCTTCGATATATGGAATGCAATGCATGTACATGCACGTGTAAACGGTTTGAATAAGAGGATCGCCAGTTATCCAATTTACGAAAAGTACGACGAGTTCGTCAATAACACCCAAGAGAAGTTCTTGATCGGTAAAAGGTCCAAGCGGTAGCTCACCACTTTCAACTGCATGGTGCAAAGAAGCAACTTTTCGTCCCTTTACCATACCAGAATCCATGCTGGGGTTCATGATATCTATAGCAGACATAGCATAACGTAGATTAAATAGAGATTCATGAGCCACTTCTCCTGGTTTCAAACAGCTTTTGCAGGCCTCAAAAAACTTTTCTGTAATGTCTTCTTCCCATTTAATCATATTTACAAACACAGACTAGAGAAGAAGGAGTCCTCGCCTCCCACCATGAACTGAATTTTATTTGCACACCTACCCAAATGTTCGCCTTCATTTGCATAACTACGTTTACTTCATGCAAATATAGACACTTTAAGGCCAACATAAAATGTTTATACATAAAACAATTAAAAGTATTCAAGGTTATATTTTTCTTAATGCCTATTGCAAACGTCCCAGGTAAAATATCGAAAGTATTTTAAACCGAAATTTTGTACGCATATGTTCCGCTTACGTAACATTAAAGATAGCAAAGTCAAATGACTTCCGAATTTCGGGATGATTTGGCATAGATGTTTGTCATTAGCTTAGCTACCACTAAATAGAGTTTCAATTATCGTGTACATTTTGCTTGATAGCTCGCTTTTCGTCTATGTCCAAGTGGAGAAGCCCCTAAATCACTCTCTCCGATAGTCACGTCACTTAGAAAAATGATCGTAGTTCAATGTTAAAATCCTTCAGCATGAAATAGATTTAAGAAACCTAACTTGTGTAAGGGTGGGCAAATAATAAGATGAGTGCTTATTACAAATAACGTGAGTATAAGGAGTGAAACAGCTTTGTGCAAAGATTGTGTGATTGGATGCCTTTTCGTAAAAATGCATACGTATTTGGCCAATTAATAGGCCTCCAAATCAGCATCGAAGGATTATAAAATAGAATGATAATGAAGACTTCCTGAACAATGTCATTTATCTTTATTAACTGCTTGTAATAATCCATGAACCTAAGCGCTGTGAAATATATTGGTTAATTATAAGGACCATAAAGACATCACAATTAACTTTGTTCCCTTAACGCTATTTGGATATAAATATATCAGCTTAAAACATAAATCATATGGATCTCATAGTAACATTTTTTTAAAAATTAGCATGTTTAACGACGAAAAATTTTCGTCCGTCTGTGAAATAAAGAAACCGATCGACATTTTCAAATGTCCTACAATCATTTGAAAACCATTAAAATGGGGCGGTCTGGTAGTTGTATCAACCTGCTTATGCTAAGGAAGCTTTGAGGGTATGAAACAGATACCCGCTATTTGATTTAATGGAAATCAGTTACCAGCCAACCTGAGGGAATGCTTTAGTGAAATGACATTAAAGTAGTCAGATTTGGTAAAGATTAAATAGAAGATGTTATTACTTTAGCTTTCGTTACAAGGGTAAAAAATACTACCTGTTTCTCTATTGGCATCAAATGAATTCGTAAATAAATACAGCTAAGTAGTTTGAAATTCAATTCTAATTTTATTCGGTGAAGGCTTAATACAAGGAAGGAGAAGAAGTCAGATTATACGATATTGGGTTTTTGTGTGTGATGAAGGTCTCGAGTCGAATTCAATCCACTTTCAGAGAGAACGGAGCCGAATTCCACTATGTTCGCCTGGCAAGCTCTATCTTATTTGAGTTCATTTCAAGGCCCAGCATCATTGAATCTTTAAAATGAGAAATTCTCATCCATTTATTTTTATTCTTAAGGATTACAGATTCACCAATCATGCCAAATCGAAGCGATTGCTGTTTCAGTGGAATGCTTCACTCTGGACGTGGCAGCCTAATGTTCCGAAGACTGAGTAAAATTTCGGTGACTAGTGTTTCGTCAGAATTTTGGCTTTCAAGGTCGTAAGTGCATCTAGTGAAATCGGGACCTTCTGTAATCAGTTAATAGTCGTCAACATGCACGGCCACCAGACCAAAGTGAAAAGGTTAGGGCTATCTAGTGCTGATACTGCGGACTCATTTTTACCGATATAATGACAAAGAAGCAGTAGAGGCAACTTCGTAGGCGGCATACACTCAGTGAGCTTGTTGTCGGTATTATTTTGCGTATGCCTGCCTTTTAAGGGCTAAAACATGAACCCGGGAGGCGTGTAAGGGGCTATTTGCTCAAGCTAAGCCAATAGGTAGGATGGTAGAGTGTGCGATCGTCTGCCGAAATGCTGGTGAGTGCATGTGGCAAGGGGTGCGCATTTATCCAAAGGGGGCCGTGTGCTTAGTCGTGTATGGGCGCTGGTTAAGTCACGTCCTATAGTGCCGCCAGTATGAAGATACACTAGTACCACTGGCCAGTCAACAAATCGCTGATGGACTCGATGTCAAAGAGAACGGTGAAGGCTGTCTTATCACACATTTTGTATTGCTGTATTAGTACGACTGGTCGGTCATTTTTTGGTGTGTAACGACCTGTCCAGATCAGTTCAATTGTTGAGCAGATGGATTGTCGTTCAAGCACATAGGTCTTCATTCCTGACCACCGATCCGCATTGTGCATGAAGAGCACATCATTCGAGAGTGAAACGCATGGCCCTTAATATTCTTTCCGAATGGCATCAATCGCTCACGACAACAGCGGATTGCCCCGTCATGCTCGAATTTCTGATCTATTTTGTAAGCAAGAGTCAACACAATGTGAATTTCTCTTCCACGTCTACGAGGTATTAACACAGTGTATGCACATTGTGAATGCAGAAATAAACTAGTTGTACCATCTGTACAGGCTTGTGCCTGACACGTTTGCATTGTGCGCTGGCCCTTCGGAACATGCAGGCGACAAACCTGCTCGAATCATTTCGGCGGCTATTTGACAAAGACTTGTGCCCGCCTGATCCGGGAACTGATTACTTCCTGAGAGCGGCTAAGTGGTCAGTTTTCATGCTGTTTTCCCTTCAGCTCTCACAAGGGAATCCATAGTTCATGAGTCGATGCCAGATCATTTTGCTGCTCAAGTTACCAATGAGCAGAAATAAGACAAAGTAAGTTTAATGAAAATGTTACAAAGACAAAGGCGGCACAATCCTGAGGATTTATTCTCCGGATGATGGCTGAGCACAAGCATCGGAGATGAAGATAAGGGAAGCAAGTGATGGATGGGATGGTTTAACCAGGCTCCTTGCCTTTTCCTTACATCAACCACACACAGTTTCGCATTTCCCAGAATGAGACCTCCTTAGTTGGTGAAAGCCGGACACGAATCCAATTCCTCTCAGTACGTTAAATAAGAAAGCACTTATTAGCAGCAGCTAACCGTTAAATAAAAGTACAAATTTAGATTTGAAATGGATGCTTTTATGATTGTTGCTGCAGTGAATAACAGTTGCATTCCGAATCACTAGAACATCAGGACCTTTAATTAACCTCAATTGCTGAGTCACTGATAATGATCCATCTCACCTCTTTCTGCTGTCGATATTTTCCACTTGGTCGTCTGTTCGAAAAAGATCTTAAGTCAAAACGTGTTTTTGTGAAAGCATTGGCCAAAAGGTCTCCTCATTAGTAACCATTAATTGGCTCCTGATTCATTAACCACTTGCATAGCGCTTTTCGATTCGTTGCGGACTTCTTTCCGAATATTGAGCTGATACTATATTATTTTCTCTGATTTTCATGTTTAATTGCTTTCTGCTACGTTATCACGAAATCATTAGGAATATCGTGCAATTAACTTCAGTGATTCGTCTTTCAAGGGTTCCAAGACATGAAGGCGAAACTAATTTCATTGATAAGTCCAACCAAATTACACTCAATGAGGCCCTGAGAGTTCGTTGCTTGGGTGATCTCGTGGAGCTTAGTCCTTCCTTAGAGATCAAACAGTTTTACTCCTTTTGCCTCATCAGTAACGTCAACTCATCAGGTGGTTATAACCCAACGGCAGGTAAAAACCACAACTCAAATATACAGCCTCAATCTCCCAGCAAACAATCCTACTGCGCATTGTTGGGAGGTGGTATAGGTTTATAAAAATCGTAAAACTATTAAAAATGAATTTTTGCCTCGGTCGAAAAGTTACAAATCTGATAAAATAAACAATCATGGACCACTGTCTGAATAAAAGCGTTGAGTGTTTGGTTGTACATGGCCTTCTCACAGTGATGTTTTCTTTGTAAAAAATTGGCTTTCAAATGAATTTCACTTATGCGACTTTTTAGCCATGCCACCATCTTGCTGGTCACTGATTCTTTGTTTGAAATATGTGCATTTTCAGAATGCATTTGAAATTTTTTCTATACGTTTCGGACCACTTTAAGAGGCTACTGCTTGACCCTTGGGCGTCAAATTCGTACTGTGTTTTTTTTTCGAATTCAAGCTGCTATGGAGTCGAACTCCTGGCAATTACTTCTCCCTTATGTGACGCTCCTCAAACCCACCCAGTGTGCGTCACAATGAAATGGACAATGAAATAATGTCCAGGTACGAAACTTCAGAATCAACACAGTTTGGCTAGAGACTAATCTGAAAATTGGGCCTTACTTTGTTAATAAAGCGAGCAGTCCTATAACTGCCTCCAAGCCTTCCTGACTGAACAGGTGACTTACATTCTCTGAACTACTATCTCCGAATTTTCTTATATCATCACTTATTATCTTCACAACCAATTACATTAATCAATGCAACTTAAATGAATTTTATAGGCTTGACTACTGAGATTATGATAGCGATATCCTGAGCCGATTGGACACTCACCTCCCAGCCCACCAGCTCCTCAGAAATGTCCCCATTCGATCATCACTTGTCTGTTTATGAAAACTTTGTCTCACCAACCAAAAAATTGTGCAACCTCTTGCTTATCAGTCACCTCCCACTAGTTCTCTTTCAAGCCGCACTTAGCAGAATTTGCAATTAACCAGATGCGGGAAACATTTAGCCTCTGTCAGAGACAAGCATGGATGCCTTTCATTAATGCATTATCGCGGCTGTCAGGTTGAGGTCATGTGGCAGGTCTCTAAGACAACAAACTTCACTAATAACTGACCAATACAAGTACCAAGGACTTATTGAGGGGTACAACAAAAGTACAAGTAGCATGGTTTCATCATACAGGTAGCAGTTCAACTCCGTATTGGCACCTCGTCCGTCCTCGACATTGTTAAGGGCAGACAGTCTTAATGCCTCTTTCAGACCACTTTTTAACCTTCTGGTAGAGATTCCATTCACTGCTACTTGCAGGCGCTTTCCACAGTCCAGTTTGAGACCATGAATCCAGGCATTTACGTATTACCTGTAAGAGCTTGTAATTCTGCCGGCATAATTTGACTTTATACATCCGGTGGATGATTGATCCTACCCGGCCGCCCCTCTCATTAGCCTCCTGATTTGCCGCTGGGGTTGCCGGTGGTCATTACAAGGAGGTTGAGGATAGGATTGATCCAGTATTGGAGTGGGTGCTTTCTGGATTGACTTTGGTAGTATCTAACCCAGTGGATCCAGATTGGTGTTTTTTGAATAAAACCCGTTGAAACTCATTCCTTTTCTTCAGGGTATCTAGCTGGATAAATTTTCGGATCTGTTAATCAAAAGTCCTTATTTAGTATGAGAAAAATACCTCGAGTCTCACATTTTCACTTTCCAAATTAAGGATTCTCTAGAGTTCAATAGTAAAACAGTGGTTAGAAGTCAGTCGGGATATGAGAATTTCTCTTTATTAGCGAAATTAAATTCATCCAAATGTAGTCACGAAGAGTTTTCCACTTTTATAAAATGATTTTTAAAATCCACCTTCGTGTTTTTCGATTTTTCCTTTCAATAACTGGAAATCATTTGCATTTTGAAATTGAATGAAATGTAGGAACCGTGACGTCTTCCAATAATTTTTTCACTTGGGGGAACCGATTTCGCGCCCTCGATTTTGCTGAACCTCAGTTTTATTGGTTGTATTAAACTTCCGATTCAAATTTTTCGCCTTAACGTATGTAATGATCTGTTTATTCAAATCATGAAGTTTAAAAGTGATTTGGAATATTAACATAATAAAAAAATGGTGCAATAGATAAGCCCGCTGCTAATACAACGGTGATGATCGCGTTTGAACTAATGACGTTCAGTGATTCAAAGGTAAATGTAATCCGGGAGCTAAAGCGATGTTAATGAACCTGAAAAAGAGACTTGCAGATCAAGTGAAAATAGATAGTCCCTTCAATGCTTTCGAATACCAATGAGGCATAAATGCATCTCTTTGAGGGCTTTAGTATAAATTTTACTCTCATTAAGCTATTGACATCGGTATTTTTGAAGTTGTGAGTTGAACAATAGAAACAAAACGTTATTTTTCTGAGCAGCTAAAGAAGAAGAGCAAATTTAGTATTTCCATGAGGTAGTGATTGAAACAATAGAGCACTTTTGCAGTGCTTTTGCGTTGAAAACGCTCTGGCTGACGCTTTTACATGTTTGAATATGCTCTACAACTCCAAAAGTGTTCCAACGAATGCCTCTGAGTGCGCACACGTCAAATGAAGTTTAATACCCTCGAAGTCAAAATTTTATATATCAGGTGATGCGGTCCCTTGAAAGTTTGCATGAATTTCAGAAACACAGCATTGACTTTTAGCGGAGCTATTGAAGTTTTTTTCTTAATAAGTGTAATCAGTTAGATACTCATCGGAGCACTTTGATTAAAGCCTTTCGATATTTGATTGGCCAAATTGGGACATTGTAAGTTACCTTAGCACTTTCCATGATAACCAGTACCGGGTCAAGATTTCAAGGAGCGCTTGAATTTATGTTTATTCTTATAAACATTGATTGCACTTAGTCACTTCATCCCAAATATGGTGTTTCAAATTAGGTAAGGAGGCTCATTAGTGCTTTCACTTTAAATTTCAATTTCAGAACATCAACGAAAGAATACATTATGAGTCGTCAATAGTATCTTTGAGCGCACATGCAGTAGGTCCGCCTTATGGAGTAAAAAGACCTTAGCTACTCAACACTCACTAAATTATTCAAATGACCGTTAATGTATGTGCGGTGTTCGTTGCAAATATGACTAGGGTCTAGACTGTATGAGAGAGCATCACATGATATATTCGGATTATACTTCTGGACTGTCAGCCTCTTCTTCTCGAGCCCTTTCACCAAACTAAGAATGCAAGACCATCTTCCATAACGATGCTACCATGCGAGCTTCATTAAATCTAACACTTGGGCGCTTTACATATTATGCTATGGATCCTTCTCAATTGACCTAAACTGCCAACAAAATACCTGCTTCGTATTTTCAATAGCCACAGTCTCTGCTTTCGAAGTACAACCAGATTATCGTAGTAGATTATTAATAACCATTTGTAGCTTACAAACATTAGCATCCAAAGGTTGATGGCTTCTCTAATATCCATGTTGGATTGAACACCAGTTCATACTAAGGTGGGAACATAAGCCCTAAAATTTTTGCGAAATTACGCAAGATTTCATCCTGATAACAAATGCCATCATTAGGAACCGTACAACAATTGCAAAAAACTAGCTCTTAATCTCTTGCATTTGTGTGAATTAAAAGTATCAATAAATAGGGACCCTAGTCAAGATTCAAAGAAACAATACCTGTTTTTTTTCTGGGCAACCTCTAGCTCTGTTGTCAAAAATCGGATTGATCGCCGATAGCTGATTAAGGGGTCCTACGGAAATAAGTTTGTTCTTTGACCATAACATTGTCAGTAATGAATAGCACCTCAGATGTTCATCAATTTTTCAGACTGATTTAAGTAGAAAAGTGAGTAGACCGTACAACTTTCCAAATCTTCCTAAGGTGCGAGCCTCTCATGACACATTGAATTTCCTTTGAAATAATCGTTCTAAGCGTAATTTCCTAGATTTCAGCCATTGAAATTCGTGTACCATGGGTGAACTACTAAACCAGCATCTGTTTTAAATTCAACTTTTGCGTGCAATTTATTGGTGCCACCTGAAATAAAAAAAAAACTGTGCCTGCCACCTCCCTGTTCTGAGTAATGGCTGCAAAAGCACCAGCAAAAGAGACTCATTTATCACCCCAACTCGTGACTATTACCATTTCAGCAATGTCATCAGCCTTCTCATGATAGGACTAGAATGATAAATTTTTCAGCAGCAACTCGAACTACTGATGGTGAGTGTCATCTCCCCATAATATGATTTTAAGATATGATGAATTCCTCCGCTGTTACTGTAACTTTCCCATTCATGTAAATCGCTGTTATGCACAACCGTCGGAATAGAAGCTCAAAGAGGAAAAGGGAGAGATCAGTGAAATATTTTTATTGCCAAGTTTAAATTCGGTGACTTCAACCAAAAAGAAATGAGAGTTCAGCATGTGCATTTTAAGCGAGCTTGATTCAAGAATTGTTTTATTTAAGGATGATTAGAGCTAGAATATGCACTTGGGAGTACGGGTATGAAACCCGAAGAACGCACTGAAAAAAGTACTACTTGAGTGCAGCATGAATCGCCGGTGGTCAGAAGAGAATGCATTCTTATCCACGCAAGGACTTCAATTTAACTACAACGTATGAGGCCATGAATTCGATGGGACATGGGATGTGCGAGCTAGACGAGCAAAGGCTCATAGATAAGATGTCAGCTGCATCAAATTTAGCCTTGATGATTGTCATTAACTGATTGGCTTTTGAAAGTATGCAAGTTGTACCCAGCATTTGAGTCAATATGGGGTGGGTGCTTTCTGGATTGACTTTGGTAGCATTTAATCCAATGGACACAAATTATCGTTTGTTACCAGCCCCTATTTTCTCCAGTTTTTCTCTCTTTACGTCTTTTTGGTCAATTCGTTGCTCATCAATCAAAATTATGAACGTTAAAATGGAGTGCACTAAGTGGACACCTAATCATCACAGTTTTTCAGATAGCCAGTTAACATATTTTCGTAAATTTCCGATCTTGGATTTTTAAACTTCTGTGAAAGATTGAATTATAAGGGGCTTAGAATGTAGAGATTTCGCATACCTGATCAACGAGAATGCTTACCAAGTTGGCTGTAATAACACAGTATCATTAATTCGATGTAGCATTATGATTGCTATGACGTTAAGAATTGTTTTCACATGGTAACCTCAGATATTAAGTTTTTTGAATATTTTGCAAGGCTAAAAGCCTGAATTGCTTTGTTCGTAGAGCAACGTAGAGAGAGATGAAAAAGATTGGCACAACAAAGCTTTAGTTTATTATCCTCTCCTTCTTTGAATGATCCATCTCTCTGCATAGCTTTGGACAGGACATTTCTCAATCACTCACGGTGCTGTTCTACTTTAATGGCTGATTTACTTTTTAAATCCGAATTCATCTTCTGAATATCAGATGAACGACTCATGCTCGACTATTCATTCGAGTCGCAAATGAATTATAACTGATGAGAATTGCACCGCATTCAAGTCCATTTCAGGCATATCTTGAACAACCATTGTAAGCCAAAAACCTAAGAAATGGGGAAAAAGTCAAGTTTCTCAGTTGTTATCACCTTCATTCATGCTTATGCCTTAGCCTATAACCCGTTGTTACCGCATTTATTTAAGCCAATCAGCTATACGTCCTTATGAGGGTCGGCTCCATAGCAGGTTCAGTGTGAAGGTGTGAAATTGTGCTAAATCGAGTACTATATCTCATGCGCGACGCTGCGGCTTCTTGTTTGGACCGCTTGTGTTTAGAGTATTTGTCTCATGTTGACGGACTCCGATGAGAAAACAAAGCATGGCAGCAATTCGAAGGAAGAAATAAGCATGCCAATTCATCGGGTAAATATAATCGATTCGATCATCGAAAATGATTGTTTCGATATGAATAAATAGAAGACTGGATTTTCTTTCTGGTTATCTTCGTTTTTTGCCCAATTTTAAAAAGTCTTAGCCATTGGACATTGGCAGTTTGGTCATTATTGTCCTCAACTTTTCTGAACAATACTTTGCATTAAAATTCGCCTTTTCTGACCAACTATTAACGAGTGGCAACTTCGACTCTACTGCAACAACAGCATACCTACTAGTGAATCGCAATCATCGTGTTTATGAATTTAACCTACTAAGTTCAACTCTGAATTTTTAATATGCTTGAAAATGCCAGAACCATTTTAATCAGTGTGCTTGATCTTTCGACGTCAATGTTATTGTCCCTTACCACCATTATCTGAGGTATTTTCCACAAAATAATTAATCTGAATTAGTAATTTGCTATTTGAAGACATTTATTCAGGGACCTTAGAAGATCTAACAGCTGAATGGGCGATAACGATCCCTCTGCACCAAGTGATTGCTGCTGATTTGTCAAGGTGATACTAATGAGATTGGAAAGAACGCGGATCTTATAAAATTGAAGCCAAAGAATGTACTAAGCTCCACCTACCAAAACTGATCGAGTGCTGATTGTCTAGGTGTCGCGTCCCCGTCTGGCTCACCAGACGATCCATTGGAATGACCGTCTTAACTGATTAATGCGGCTCCTAGTGACATGAACTCAAGGAGGAATTCCTAACACATTTTCTTCTTCTCTCAAGATGAATCCTAATCAACACCTTCTTTCAAAAGAGGTTTGAGTTTACATTCACGGCTATTAGAGTAGGCTGTATATATTGTCAATATGCTGATGCAATAAAACTAAGATCTGATATTTTAATAAGCTGAAAGTCTACTGACGTCTTAATAATTTTGGTATGAAGTCGGAACGGGAAATACAGATGGCAAGTAATAAGCAACCTTATTTAAACAAGTGCTATGTCTTATGGGACAAGAGTGGTCGTGTTTTGCAAGAACCACTATTGTAGACAAGTACACACCTGACTAGGACATGGCCAATGGCATTTTCGCAATGCTTGTTGCAAATGCGAGGCAAAGCCGAACAATGAGTAAGATTTAGTGTTATACCACTTGTCGTACCATGTTTCCGCTCCACCAAAGTAAGGATAAATAGATACCGTCTGCCAAGGTATCGCTTCCAAGCTGACTCTGTTACACAACCATAGAGTTATACCTCGCGTCATCTACTACTTCCCTGTTTTACTCCAATCTGGTCTTTAATTCTGACATTGTTTTCAGCCATTTGAGACAGTTCTTTCCATAGCTACCGGCAAAATGAACCCGCTCGACTAAGCTAACAGTTGCCACTAGATGCATTCAACCTACCAAGTGGAGAGGTATAAGACTTCGGTTTGCCTATGGCATTGTATCACAAAGAATGACGAATTTATAAATTTAATTAAAGTCTGGATCGGTGTCAGTATAGATATCGCCCTACACCCAAATCTAAAATAGCCAAGAAAAGACTATAAAAAGAATACTTCAGATCGGGAGTTGTAAAGTGCGTCTTACTTGAATGACGAAGTAGTAGGAGCTGTGCAAAAAATATCAGTTAACGCGCACCAGAGCAGTAGACTCGATTGGATGGATTCGAACAAACTAAACCTCCACTGAAAGAACCTAATGAGGTTATTCGACTTCTGAGCTCAAAATTCGTGTATGTGTGAGTTTATCCAAAGATCAGCGAAACTATTCAGTTATATGGTACGTTTATGAAGGACCGAATGGATGCCCATCAATCGTTCAAGTCGACGTTCTCATTGAAAAGGCCTTGATGGTTTGCTATTTGAAAATATATTATTCTCTAGAAATATGAAGACACTCGTCCCAAATACACACGAAAGTACGAGATAGTGCTTGATTAATGGATGAACTGGAATTTTCTCTTTCTTTTTGCCCCAAATTTGAAATTCGCAAAAGCCTTTCGTTTAATTGACATCCTAAGGATCACCTCTTATCATCGCACAGCAGGATTTTTTTAAAGGTGGCCAATGATGGAACTACATCACCATGACCTTAGATGACACATAGCATACGAATCATTATTGGCAGTATTCGACGTTAATCTAGAATTTTACCGGCATTAAGTGAACCAGATCCGTTGAGGTAATAGTCTTAATTTGTAAACTGTTTGGTGAGGGATTCGATGGCTATAAAGTACATGAAAAGTTCCTGCTCCTCTCCAGTTTATGAATTTCACACGCCGCATTTGTATCTCCCCATAGTTGGACATTATCTTGAAGCTGATACCTCATAGTAATTACAACATTCGCAAACTTACTGAGAGGATGATGTTATGCACAAAAATGAATGATTTTAACTATCAGATTGCAGGATTTTCAAACTGCCTAAATGGTGAATAAACAGAATTTTTGGACCGACCTTTCAGGGTTCCCAACCCATTAGTCGGTTGGTTTCGCAAGCTAGTACACTGAGCAAGTGAATATATACGGACTTGTTCTGACGTCGTACACTAATGATCCGGAAAATTAAATAAATGAACTGGCCACGCGTATCATTAACTGTCTTTATTACAATGGATCCATGAAAACTTGGTCTTCCTCCTCTACCACAATATTTACGGTCAATAAATTGAGAAAGAGCACCACTTTACAAAGTCTGACACCCGCAAGTTCTCTGCATATTGAAGTGTCTACAGTTCATAAGAGTGATCCAGATCAAACGATGCTTTTTTCGGAATGGTAATAGAGTTCATGTAGTATCATTCTGCTACGAGTTCTCATGGGGGGTGGGGGGGGGGGGGTTATTCCGATTCGTAAATCATGTCTACTGCCCTTATTGACGGTCATAGCATTAAAATGACGAAACTACAATTAAATACTAATACTGGAATTCGAAAGAAGCGCCCAGAGTAGCTAGCGATAACTATTTGCCTTCTTTCTGGAGAGATTCGCTTTTTTATTTCAAAGTCGCCATTGGCCATTCCTCCCTTGAAGTCAGGTCTTCACAACAATTTTTTTTAAAACCGCCCTTGTGGTGAACATCTTAAATGTTAAGATTTGTCTCCTTAAGGGCTTAAGACGGGTGGTCAGTCGAAACTCTCGGCAGCATTGAAGGACTCTTTGGCAGTCATATTTGTTCTCCTACCTCGGTGAATCGGTTAAATTGGACAAGGAGAAGACGAGGCGAAGGCAAGGCCAAGGGATTGTCAAATTCACGAGTTGGATAGCAATCCGTCAAGTCAGAAGGAACCGAACGGGATAAAGAACGAGAAAACAATATCTGACAAGTTAATCGTGTGAAAACAAAACCATCGGGGTAAATATATAGACGTTAGTATGCTTGCTAGAGGAATCTCTAGAAGGTATGCACCGAAAAACTCTAATTTTTACCACCGATTTTATCTTGTGAATTCATTTACCAGAAATCACTGTAATGATCCCTTCAGAAGTAGTTTTCTGATACTTTTATGTTTCATACAATCGAGTGGATCAAATAACAATACATTCATTACCAATAGCGTGAAAAAGGCGTCAACTCCAAACCATTGACGGAAATAGCGTCGATTATTTTATGTTCCAGGAGGAAATAAAAATAACGAGGTATACAGGTCTTATTTTCTCAATGGCTACCTGAATTTTTCGACTGTGTTTTAGACTGCATTTCGACTGCTTATCCCTCAGTTCGGTGCTCCTCAGTCGTAAAAACATAATGTCCGTTTCTTTTAATTAGGAAGCAACTTATTTATCAGATGAGTTTGGTCGTCAAACGACAACATTATCCAGCTTCAAAATTTTTGGCTTTGACGGAAGAGGCTTGTGGAACTCGGCGACACTCACCACTGATGCTGTTTCAACTCGAGTTCAAAGGCATCTAGCGGCTTTGACTAAGATTTATAGATCTTGCTTTTCGTAGCGGCCATCAGCAGCACACTTTCTAGTCCTCTGTGATGTGATAGAGGTCGGCTGAAACTTCACTAGGGGTTTCTTGTGGGAGATTAAAAATGTCAAGTTTTAGCTATCCTTGATCTTCACAGGACTTGAAACAAATAGACATTGGGCATTCGTACTTGTTGGAAGTCAAGACCATCATCTTAAAGGTATACAGTGTAAAAAAACAGTGTTTCCCGATATTTAACGAACGTTCAAGGATCTTGGCTTACAAGGCTTACAAACAGAGCTCAATAAAAACCTTACAAACATAATTTGTAGAGTTATTTCTGGGTTAATGCTGAAAATTCTGGGGTTCATTTACTTTGAGCTTTTACCGAAGAATTTATTTACACAGTTTTATTATAAAAATTAATTTTGAATACGTTTAGTTACGCAAACTCAAGCAGATCAATTTCATAAAAACAGCACGTTTCTCAGAAGTTGTCACCAAATTTTTAGATACACCAGATAATTTCAAATAAAGGAGCCTGCTACACAAAGTGTACAAGGAGTAAACGTGAAATAAGTGCCAAACACTTGGTTTTAGATAAACAAGGGGTAAGTTAGGAGTTGATGAGCCTAAAATAGTCGAATGTAAATGGTTGGACAGTAGACCACCAGTAAAACAATTATGTTTGATCCGATGTCTGGACCTCAAAATGTGCCCTAATGGATGCTTGTGATAGAAAAAAGCACTTCGTTACTGCTTGCTAATGGACTTTTTCCATTGGGTGGCTCCTTCTTTTAAGTTTCCAATGCTAGCTTGGACAAAAATAGACCCTGGACTGGCATTATTAAATAGATAGAAGATATTTTGATTGTTTCTGTGCATCCTTTGCAGTTATTAACCCATTCACAACGAGACTTTAATTGCGTAAGCTACTTGTTTGCTCTCATGGTTCGTCGATACAGTAGCCAGTTGTAATAATGCTGTCTTAATGAATGAAAACAAGTTAACGAAGATTTAAATACCTTGGCACCACCTTAGATATGCGAACTTGTTCAGGTTCAGCGGGTAAAAAAGATTTAGAAAAGTTGGTATTCAACTCATGCTTTAAATAGACAACATTGCCATTATTCGGGACTCATGAGACAACGATCTGCATAAAGAGGAGAGGAGGATTAAGAGTGTAAAAGGTAGAAACTTCAAGGTCGAAAGCTGGGAAGTTACATATTAAAATAGTGGTAGCGCATACATCTGATTCTGCAAATGACCAGAGGTATATTTCCTCAAAATAAAGTTGTAATGCAAAATCTAGCCATCGTAAAGCATAGGGTTAGGACTAATCGGTCATCTGAAAACCATTATTCTGTTTGAAAGTTACCCCACTCAAAGACTACCTAAATGTTATGGCTTTTGAATTTGATGGCACACTTTCTGACCGAAAGCTTCTTTTTTGGCTTCCTTTTGTCCATACTTCGACCCCTTTTGACGCCGATGCAAATACTTATTCACATTTGCCTCAATTTGAAAGAAAGGCAGCGATCGATTGATGGGTTTTCAAATATTGTCACAGACATTAAAGAAGCCTGCTTTGAGCTGAGGAACTCGGTATTGAGCATATTTGAGACGTTCTTAATATAGTCCGATTTTTAAAAATATCTGAATTTCTAATTTCTTGAGTTTGTCCATCCATTTGATATGAACCCAAAAAATCCACTTCAGAGCACTAAATGCTTTCAGGATTCTTAAGCTACCAAATTCTTGAAGCATTAGATCATTTCAGTCTTCAGATGGGGTTTATTCTTACACTTGATTAGCTTACTGACCCTAATCATTGTTCACCTAAATGCAGACAACTGGTTCATTCTTAGCATCTGACAGTTGATAGTGAATATGGGGAAGCAAACGGAAAATCTCACTGGACATATTTTAGAAGGACCCGTTATTTCAATAAGAAGAATTTCGGCTGTTAATGCGCACAGAAACTTCAGGTAAGGCACGATTCATTGTCAGTTAAATAACTGAGAGAAGGGAGTTTAGATGATTGCAGTCCAACCCTCATCTAAAAATACTTTTGTTCTCCTAAACAGAAATACGAAGTCAACAGTCTCCCGCTCAGCTTGTCAAAAAGTAGCTTCTGCAAAGCAACAAAATACCCAAATTTTAGATACTTTAGCAAGCGATGGTGTGACAAATATACACGCAGGAAAACAAAGGTGCATGATCAAAATGTAATCTCATGTTTTAATTTCATTCAGAATAACTCGAAAACAAATCTACGTAAAACGCCGCCCTGGGCTAAAAGTACCTGTCATTTAAAAATTACTCACCTGGAATACCCTGATTCTTCAGTAGGTAACAGAATGTAGTTAATGTTCTATCTGGGTCTAGAAGGATTACTCAGAGTTGCTTCAAAGCTACCATTTCTCTCTCGAATATGCGTACACCTAAATACTTCTTGATTATGCTAAAACTCTGGGGGAGTCCATGATACAGTGCCACTCACCCCCCAGCAGCCTCCCAATTGGACTCACAATTAGCCAATCAGCTTCGATGGACACTCAATTTGTCGCATGTATGCATTCTCACCCCAATGGGTGTACACGTGTTTCTACAACTCCAGAGAAGTCAACTCTACCATCTGCTTATCAACGAAAAATACTACTAACTTGGAGGTCCGCTGAAGCTTATTTTCAGGGGCAAATCTCATGTGAGTACAAACTAGTTTTCCCACTAGATTAAATATTCTGCCCTTAGGCTCTTTTAAGGCATTTTAAAATCTCAAAAATTTTGCACAATATAAGAGTTTGATTTATTTATCTGTTACTTTATACTTTTCGGCAAATAGAACTGTTATACTATTTTGTAGTTTATACCAGAAGCAATCAGTCCATGTTTTGTCCGCTTCTGAAATGGCGATTTAATTTAAGGATTTCAATTCATCAATTCTTGGTGTTTATTCATCGCTGTTATATACACAAGGCCAGAAATCATTCATGAGTTGTTTGTTGTTTTTAATCATTTTCAGCAGGACCAAAAAAGCAAACTCATGTCGCATCTTTATTTAAATAACTGCTAAATTTCAGTCAGTTCTGGTCACTAATCCTCAACTAAATATCAAAAATCGCCCAAGGATATTTTCGTCCCAAAGCAGATACATCGGTTTGACTATAAACAACTCCGTGAATAGCCATGTGGGTGCGTATAGAGTTAGACAGCTATTCGTGAAGACATATGGTGCATTGAAGACAATGACGCCTTATTTAGAATGTTTCCGAAACCAGTTTTTTTTTTAATTTGGATACCTTGGACAAAGTTCATTTTAAACATTGCGACCGAGACATCTAACACATTATTTTTCAACCTGATGTTAAATAAGGTGCCCGGATTTAAACTTAATTCATTCAATAAAGTTTAGATTTTATTGTTTATCAGGCTGCTGAGTGTTGTTATAGATTCATTAAAAACATTTTTACCCAATTAAATGCGTTTGGAGTTTTTTGAGTTCTACATCAAGCTCTGTACTAATTTTTTTTGTTTTAATTGGTTAGTTGGAAACTCCTCTGTGAGCTATTTGATATATGCGAATTTTCACCAAGAAAAGCAAATTCCTGATTTTTTTCTGAAAAGGATGTGCTAAGACCGAAATGATGCTCTCGATGGAAACTTGATTGCCTTAATTTCAGACTTAGATCTGAAACATTAATATTATGTGTGATTTAGTGTTGAATAAACACTGCCAATTCCCATTTCATAGGCACGATTTATCCTCTTTAGAGACTTCCTCCATCTCTTCGATTGCGTCGGCTTAAATGCTCCTTTTTTTTCTTCGTAAATTGTCATTTTAAAAAAATATTGGCACACATATGATCTTGGTGCATGTTTCATCAGCTACTTTGATGTGATGAACTGTGGCAAGTCCCTTCGGTAAACAGATTTTGACTCGTGTTCGACAATATTCGAACTATATTTGGGCCATATCTTAGGACATATCTGCAACATGTCATCTTTATCTTGTATTGGCAACATAATAAAGTTGACGATGTATGCCCGTCCGTACAATTTCCATAAAATGAAGGGTCCAAAAAGAGCTTGACTTCGCGTTTTCAGACCTTCATTCATACTTACGCACCCACAGATTCATCTCCCCTTTCAACTTTGACCACAACTTTACAAAAATTATTTTCATTTGTGGCGAGGATCTCTATTGACATATTTACCATTATTAGACTTTGAATAATTGCGCAACATTGACATATCAGTATTTTAAAATACCTCACCACTGGAGGACATTTTGAACATGCTTATTTGGGAATATACATAGATATATTAAAAGGACTTCAGCTGAGCTACACACAGGCGAGCAACACTATTCCACAGAAGTATTATGCTCCCACTTTATTAAAGCTATGTAGTTCATAGGTACGAAAAGAAGAGCTCAAATCTGCCTACCGATTTCATAGATATATAGCTTGCCAAGATAGACTGAAAGTTACATTTCTGGAGAGACCGTGTACCTTTAGAAGACTATCCAGAAGCGGTCTTAGCCCACTGAAGGTAGCAGTCAATCTAATCACTGATTGCACGGGTGTCAACAGAGACACATAAATTGAGAATAAATTAACTAGTCAATGTGAATGTAGCTTTTGTTAGCATGTGTGAAGTTCCGAGGAGGAGACAAAAGATGCATCTAAGGTGCAAAGGAAGTCTAACTTTTACCTAAGCCTAAGAAATGCTGGTACGTCCGGTGCTCAATACACAAAAGACCAATCTTTTTGACAGTTGAAATAGGAAGCAATTATAAATAAATGGTTGCTATTATGGTGGGACCATATATAGACTAAGTCTAAAAATGAGCTAACATGTCTGGACACAAAGGTAGTTACAATCAAGGTGCTATTATAGACCGTGAGTCAATACTTAATTTAAGGGATAGGAACGAGGTTGTGAAATTTTTCACAAAGTTGACTTTTACCTTTTAAACCAGTCCTAAAATTTTGTGTTAAACTGAAAAATCGGCCTGACAAATACGTAGCTCAACATTAATTGGTATACTTTTGGCAGTCAACTTTTGTTAAATTATCTACTCAGGGCTTGAAAATTTCGGCTATACGGTACTCCCGGGTGGCAGTTCTCTAAATGTAGGTTTGTTAGTAGTTTAATTCGTAGGAGCTCAACAAAAAATGGACCACTGTGCGTGGATAGAGCAGTTCTAAAAAGGGAAGTCTTTCATTACCGACTGAATTTGAGATAATCCTTTTTAGTGAAACTAAAGAGACTAAATTTCCAAAAAATTTCTACAAAATGGGTTGAGAAGCATTCAAGGAGCTCATGTGACTCAGTGCAACTAAGTCGAACTTAGTCGAACCTGCTTATTGTTACTTTACTCTCATTTATCCATTCATGGTAGTGAATATTGAGTATACTACAACTTGGCTCATGTAACAAACATTTTGTTTTTTAACAGCTGCAATGAGCTTTGCACAGCTCGTCTGCCCTGACACTTAAGATTAGACTGATGAGATTCCTTTCCCAAATATGACATGATTCGTTGAGTATCATTTAAATTAATTCCTTTTCCAACGTCGAAGACGATTTCTTCGTCAGAATTCACCTGCCAGCCATTTAGGATTAGAATAGTAGGAAATCAAGCTACAAATCTTCGGGTCGAAATCAAGAATCATCAAATCTGCTTAAAGGATTTCGTAGCCTGAAATCTTTTTTTTTGGTTCAGTCAAGGAGCTATTAAGATCCCTAGAATGAGTGTTTTTTTGTTTCATCCTGATGATCAAACTGCATCTGGAGTTCAAACAATGTATTAGGTATTGAAAGAAAAGCCGGAAAATGTTGAATTTTCTGATGAAAGATAGCATAGAATTCTCAGAAGAACCAGTAGCTTTTTTGCTTGTTAGGCATTTGATAAATCTGCCTCAGCTGGATAATCACTTGTGACCCTTTGCCTAGGCAATTTTTAAAGAGGAAAAACTTCAACGTGGGTGCAATTTCGAGATCGGAAATGCACTTCCTCCCAGGTTTTTCATGGGTTCTGCCAAAACTACTCGACTGTAGGGGTCATGCACTTGCGTCATCTTGAGAGCCCCTTGAGACTATGAAAGAAGATAAATTAGACCTGCTTGATGGCTTGTCAAACGCTTTAACTGTTTAAAACAAAAATCAATGCATTGTTGGCGAATAATGTTGACGTATATTTGGCAATATCGCAAGCAAATACCAAAAAATCGCTTCCTCTTTGAAAGGTGAACTAACATGTTTCTTTATTACGGGACTCTTGAACGGCAAATTGGGGACCAAAATTTATCTCCAGATTGGGTAAGGACATCCTTCACCAACTTATTGGCGGCGTCTTTGTTGTGCAATTGTCCCTTCCGTAATGAAAACCCCTAAATCCAACGGCTGATTTACAATATTTGTGGTGAAATACATCACCAAGGACTTCTGGTCTTCATTGACATGTTCATTCAATACCAGTAATTGTGTGTTGATTTGAATGTGATTAGTGGCCATCTCCACTTTGTTCATATTTGACTGAAAAATTGCTCTGCAGAGTACAATGACACCGCGTTTCCAGAGATTACGCTGTTTGTGAGAACTCAATAACAGTTTGATATTAGTTTTAAAACAAATTATTCCTTATATTTAGAATTTTAACTTGGTTATAAACTTATCGCAGGCTAATTTAAGATATTCATTCGACACAGACCTTTCTATTTCCTATGGCGGTGGCGAAACTTTAAATTTCAATTCCTAAAATTATAAACCAAATTATTGAAGGTTATAATTTAAAAAAAAACGACAGGTTTTGCTACTTTCAGGTCTTGGTGACTGTTTTCCCTTATATTTAAAGGTTTGGAGAAAATGACTGGCCCCCAAAATGTTAATATAATGTGTAAGCTATACATTAGCATGTAGTGGTTATACTTCAAACAGAAGTTAACCTGGTTGCTTTCAACAATAAACGCCATGACGAGCTGAGTTAGGTTAAATATACCAGTGCTATACGAATGCAGGGATTACATTTCATGGCCTTCAGTAACGGCTTGGTTTTCCGTTCAAGCGAATATGACTAACAGCTTGGTACGTATTTACTCAAATCAAACTTATCAGCAGTGGAAATCTAAGCACTTGTACTAGTTAATGGAAAATTTACCTAAAGAAGTAATTTGTAAGATAATATCCGATTCCGCCCCTTGATAGCTACAAACTTCGACAAAGCCTTTGGTGGAATTGTCGAACTTTGTTCGAACTAAGCTTTTGATCTATTATTCGTATTGCGGTTTGTGATAACTCTATAATCAGGCAAGTTAACTTGGATCAGTAGTCCTTACTGAAATATAACTGAAGTCATCTTGAAGTAGATATCCTTGAATTGTCTGTGGTATTACGTTTCTGAGTATTCGAAGTCCAAAATTTGACCACCGAGAAGTATCCTATCTTTTTGGAATAAATTTTGAATAGTGGAAGGGTGCTTCAGCGCGAGTATTCATGCCTTTGGGAGGTATGCAATCGTCGGTATTTTGCGGCTCTGACTTGAAACCTTTCGTTTTCCCTAGTTTTGTTTTCAAAGGTGTCCATTCCAAGTTCTCGTCTTCTCTCCTAGTTGAAGATATGGATAGCACAATGTGGTAGTCATAGCTATTAGTCAAGGCAGCGAAATTCAACAGAAGCATCTGCTTGGCAAGAATGCGTTCTTTGTGTTTGTTTTGACAATCCATTCGGTATTGTTTGCATAAATAAGCTTTTCAGCTTCCCTTAACAATGAGTTATCTTGTGTACGAAAACGTTATTAGCCGTTTTATGTAACAAAATTTAATCATTTAAGCACTCTAGAGAGTTTGATGTTTTGAAACCAAACGAAATATTGTTTCAGTATTCCTAACTTTACATACTGCTTAAAATATGTATGCTCGCTATTCCTCGATTTAGTATTCAGTCACAATTAGTGAAACTGTTGTTCTTGCAATATATTATTTAAGCATAAAAAGTACTAATTTTCCTTCTTAATTACTCTAGTTTGTAAGTGACGTCTTTTGCTCTTTTGATTTTTCATTTCAAGACTTTTCAAAGAAAGAGACAAATTAGAGAATTAATGCTGTTTAAGAAATATTGAAAACATTTAAAAATTATTAAAAAAGACATTGTTTACAGCAAATATACCAAGAGTTCATTTTTGCAGAAAATTAATTTTCTGCTTTCTAAAATTTAGTTTTAGAAGTATTTTTTGTTATGATTTTAAAATATCCTATTTAAATATAAGACGTGTTCTAAGTGATCATTTGCAGGTTTTCTGGCCTCAGTTCCTTGAATTAGCCGACGAAATTCATTGAAAAACGTACTTTTCGATAGTCATTTTATATCTTGATTAGTAACTTCTCATATGATTAATAAATTGCATCTGAGAGTCATTGGTTTCTTTTTCAATGGCCTTTATATACTATCAAGGTAGAGTCACTTAAAGGAACAGATTTTTCAATTTGTTAATGGGATTTCATTTATTCCTTCATCGAGTTTCAATTAAATGACCTATTTCAAATAGCTTAGACCTTGACTAAAAGTCTTATTTTCAAATCCGATTAGGTTTGAGAAATTTTAGATCCGAAAGTCTGAGCTCAGAGTGTCTTTGAAGATAATGCAGATATGGTGATTGGCCAAATGACCCTTAATTAAGTCACGCATTTTCTTATCTTTAAGTCCAGTTTAGTCGTTTAGGCCTTCCAAATCTCACCAACCCTTAAAATTAAGGCAATCTTTTCTCGAGTACTTTGGAGAAACTGTGTATTTACATGCCAAATTTCAGCTATTTCGAGACCGCTTAAGCCGAGCTAATGTATAACTTCAGTTTCAGAAGCGGGTTCAAATTAGATAAATGCAAGTCAATTCATTAATTAGGTCTATTCCTTTTTACAAAAGGTTCTTAAATGCCTTAACAACCTACGTGGTGAATGGCGTCCGAAACAGCAGAGAAGAATGAAAAGATTTTTTTAAAGGCGAATTACAAGCACATTTCAGTGGGGAACGAACTGCTCATTTTTCCCTTATCAACTAAATCATCCAATCGTGCAGTTTCCAAGCAGCACAGCGGGAACTCTCAATTCAAAGTACGAGTTTAAGCGTAATTACTAATTTTTTCTGCAAGACTGCTTCATTTTTGCTTCTTAATTGGAGACAGACTCGTAACCGTTAAAGCAGAACTACACAGAAATATGAAAGCATCTTTAGTCTCTCGGTTTTCTTATCTTGGCCAAGTAAACTACCTTGACAAGCCTCTTCTTTGGTAAATCGTTTGGTATCTGGCACTCGTCATCATTAAAAATTATGTTCAGTTGAGCCGATTTTCAATTCCAAAGTCTTATGCTCATAAGACAAAGCAGATAATTCCACCAAAAAAATACTCAGTTCTATATTTTTGCCGTCGTACATCAAATATGTTTCTTAAAATGAGTCTAGAAGCAGGCAAGGTGATGATATTGTGAAACTACTCGTTTTGATTAGTAAAGTAATAAGCGAAAACTGCCAGGTGTATGACGCGTTCGCCGAAATATCAACAGCTAAAATGGGTTGTTAAGATAAATATGAAAGTTATAGAAAAGCTAATGGAATTTTTATTCATACTCCGTCAATAATCCACGGGTGAACACTATAACTTTGAAACTTTGTAACGAAATCATAGAGTGTTTGAAACATTCAGACGGAGAATAACTCAGAGCATTTCATTCCTGTGTTCTTTTAATTTGACCATTGAAAAACATTGCAAGCTCATTTAAATAGGGTAATGACTGTGAGTAATTTTTGGGGCCTTGTAAGCATGAAGTGTAGAGATAGAGATAGAGATTATGATGAATCTTTAAAAGTTGAATGTATAAGTATACGACAGGTAGGTAGACTTTTCCTTAGAAAAGTCGGAATGTGGATTTTTTGAACTTTGGTTCCTTTAACTACTCGAAAGCGACTTCATTAAGCCCGTTTTCTATCAGTTGCATGGATCAAATGAGTTCAGAAAGCCTATTACAACACCTGCACACAAAAGCCTCACGAGATGGATATTTAAATAACACGCTTCAGGCCTGATTCAAAAAGACTACAATTGTACCATCTACAGCACATGTTCAGCTTCAAAGTGGCTTAGTAATAGCTGGAATTTCTCTACAGCACGCTATTTTTTGGGATCAGTAGTTCTATTCGCTTGCTAATACTGCTGAATATATCAGCCTGGTGATTGTTTCAAAAAGGAGTTTCCCGATCCTTCAATGAATCCTTTGAAATCGTAGGTCAGTACACCCAGTGGCAATGACACTGCATCAATATTTTATAATGAAAACTTTTGAAAAACATGGGTAAATGAATTTGCGATAAGCCCTGACTGAAACATTGCTGAGAAAACGCGGATTAATCCGAGGTTTCGAAATGGAGTGAGTTGCCATTTTCCATTTCATTCGTTCATTCTGGATTTTTAAAACAAGGGATATGAGCAACGAATAAAAGCGAACCACTCCTGAAGCTCAAACTACTAGGGTTTTCCAGACGTTTTCAAACATTTTCCACTTTGATTTTGCTGTTTGTTAACCGTTTTCGATTTGCGCCTAAACAAAACTGAAAAAAACTTTTAAAATTGGTGAATCTTTTTATTTCATTTATTTTTTTATTAATAAAGATAATTACTCTGTTGAGTTGCTAGTTTTATATTTTATCTAGAAGCTCAACATTAAAAAATTAAAATCATTTGAAAATGTGCCTTTTCCCTACTCAAAAGAGTTTTGATTTGAAACAGCAAAACAGCTGCTGGTGCCATTAATGAGTTTCGTCATTTTGTCACATATTTGAAGCATCTTTTGGGTGAATTGGCAGAAATTAGCCCTCATCCAGCGACTGGCACAATATCTATCCTAGTAAATGCTTCATTCTACAAAGAGCTGATCAGATGAAGCGTTCTTCATTAGAGAAACTCTGCGGTATCTTCCCTTTTCTTGAAGTTAGGGCTTGGAACACACCTTTCCTCAGTAGAGATTCGGTCTTCACTTACGAAAGCTTAATCTTTAACACCTTTACTCGATGAAAACTTGGACTGTGGCTTCATATGGGGAACAAAATCAAAACAAGCATCCGATAGACTGTTTTGGGAATAAAATCTGTTTATCCAGGTATTTTGTTGTTTTTATATATTAATATTCACTTGGAAACTGGTTCATATCATCACATCATATTGACTCGCCTCAGCCAATCGACCACATATTTCTCGGCTATAAGCCGCCAGATGGTCAGTGTTATGGCCTTCGTGATAAACTGGACGAGTGCAAAAAGCTTTAACTCGGTTTAAACGCAGCAAAATTAAGAACTCTATCCAGTTGCCATCTTCAAACCTCTCTCCTATGGGAATCTTCAATCGATGGAGGTCTGGATTTGCAAAAATGCAAAATAAATAATTCCTAATGCGTGGAGATACTCAAGTGGTCAACCAACAGGAGTAAATGACGGCTGCTTATTCACAAACAATGTGTCATGCATTTAGTCTGCTCCGTTCGTCATCACCATTTTGAAGGTACCACTATTCTGGCGTTATTCTAGGGACGGACGGACATGCTGACTAGCATTTACCATAAATTTTGCGTATGATCATTTAGGAGCTTACGAGGTTCTTCCATTCTTGAATACACGATTTGACCCTTTTTACACGCTCTTCAGTCTAAAAATGTTCACTCAAAAGACATTCAGTCTTCCTATTGCATTAAATGTTATTCATAATGGTAACTATGACAATGGAGGGACGTTAGAGAGAGCGGTATTTTTTGAAGAATCGCTGACTTCAATATCTATTTATGGATAATATTTCTTAATTGTTCAATTAAAGCAGCAGAGAATCAAGTTTCATAAACGAGTATAGTACCGCCATTATAATGCGTGCAATCAAGATGACTATCGAGACTGAGGTGATGCAGAGTGAAATATCATTAAATCACTTGGGATTTAAAAGAAAAAAAATAACTTCTTCTTGGTGAATTTAAAGAAACTTCACCCAACATTATTTGAAAGTCTCTTATTTAACACGTGAATATCGGCCAAGAGTGGAATTTACACAGCTTCATTCCGAGTTGATTCCCTTACCTAAATTTTTAGACAGATTGGATATTCAAAGCGGTATTTATTCACTGATTACTTCCAAGTTAAGTTGAAGAGGTGGTTTTACTAATAAAGCCCTTCTTTCCTATCCATCTAAGTGGAATATATTGACAGAATTATAACAGAAGTGATTATTAACATGTTTGTGGAACTTTTAATTAAATGTGGATTCTAAACATAGATTAGACAGAAAGAAAAGCCTCGAAAGCTGATTGTTTCTGGATTTAATTACAGATAGAAAATTGTTCATTGCTCGCAATTGTTTACGAAAAGCTCTCTCTCCTCCCTTTCGTGTAAATGCTTAATTTCAAGTCCTATTTAGGAATATCACAGTTTGGGATCAATTAGACGGGATAATATTCAAATTGCAGGCAAACCACACGGTTCGATGTAAGTTTAGTCAACTATAAGTTTAATTGCTTCTAGAATAAGCCAAAATTTGCATTTAGTATTCAAATTTATAAACCTGAAAGTTCAATCGCTATCGATAAATGTGGCCTATCAGAGGCAAACTTTGAATCGACCAGGAAGTCGCCACAACAAATAAGCAGAACAGGTCATGAAACATCAGCAACTGAGACTTTAAAACCCTTGCAAATAAAAGATTTTTCTCTTTAATAATTTTTATTTCGATTTTTATTTTTAACGATGGTGCAAAATCATGGAAATTATGTGCGTTTGTTTTATTAATGTCAGTTGATCTTCAATGACAAAATATATAGAGAAAGAGGACAAGCTTTACTTATGTACTAAACTTCTTGTGTAAATAACGAATAAAGTCGTAAATTGCTATGCATATTTATCCTCGATGCTAAGCCCCCAAGTATGGATATGTGATTGACAATATTACTAAATACCAGGTATCTTTACTGGTTTGTCGAACTTTATATTGCGTTTTCGCACTATTCAGTGATTTGTTTGGCTATAATTCCTCTTATAAAATATTTAAACACAGAAGCTATAAGTTTCTGCTTTTAGCTCAGACAAACCAGGAGGATCTCAATTCGCACCCACAGCCCACCAGATTATCTTACGAGTTGACATGAAATATTCCTCGTATCTTTGTGAGCTTTTAAACTTGAGTTATTGTCTGTGACATTAGTTTTGATGATCCCCAGGATATTCGTCACCTTCTCGCACCAATTGAAGGGACATTCTCGTCTAGCTGCCTCTAATAAAATTGAGATGCACTTTCTGCTGTGCTCTTCATTATTTTCATAGCGGAAGCCTAGCTAGCAAGATTTCAGGTAATTTTCTGAGCAGCCTTTCTTTATGTAAATCATTTAGTGTTGCATCACTGTACAAGAGAATCAACATAGAAGTGTTGCCCAGCCCAAGAATACAACCAAAAGCTTAAGTAATTCATTTCATCTCCATCTTAGAGCTACCATCATTGTGTTGCCTCAGTGAAGTAGGTATCAAATACTCTTACATAAAATCGTAGTAATTATAGTGTCTGTACAAATCTCTGGTAGTCCGTTACATCAACCACCAGATGTACTGCATATTTCCTGAGGAAAAGTCCGAGAAAATCTCACCAGCTTCGCTCTCTCAACCTTCTCTCCATCATCTAAAACTCCAATCATATTAGTCCAATTCATTGGTTTAATAACACATTTATTCGAAAGCAGTTGTTGTTCTTGCTCCCTTCTATTTTCCTTTCTCCAAAATAATCACTTCATGCAACCTATATCGGCGATTTTCCAGTTCAGCTCAAACCATCTTTGTATACTAGGAACTTCCTAATCCTTCTTAATGCATTCTCTTCCATTTACCAGAATGGCCAGTGGCTGGCTGTTCTAGAATCGGCTTAACAACAGCGCTCTTTCCTCGTCTTATCTTAACGCAGATTGAAGTCAATAGACTTGAGTTTGTGCTAAAAAGGTCTCATCAACTAATTCAAATCAGTTAGATTAGAAAAAAAAGAGGGAAGTTCGCATATGAATAACATTTGTCATTTGCCTCGGTATAAATGGTCTCTTGGGACACCCAAAATCAGGGTAACATCTAAAACCACATGGCAGATTTTCATCATCCGAAATAATAAAGAAACAGAAGGTTTCTGTATCATTCAGAAGCCATAAAGTCTTGAGACTACACTGTTTACTGACTTCCTGCTTTGGGATATGGGCAAGTGTCCGTGAGGACTGCTCGGAAGCATACGGGGCAGAAATACCAAGAAAAGTGACTGAACATATTCTCAATTATCTGATAAATGCAAACGACGATTCTACCCTTCACCTCAATGACTCAGAGTACAACCTCCCTCATATAATGATACTTCCTGCGCCCCATGTTTAGGTGGAAGAATACTATACGGACTTTGTTAAATTACTCAGCCATTTGTGTTGATGGTCCCTGCCCACTATTCAAGGAGCCTACCCAGTTTTAGGCATGAGTCAGATCAAAGGGTTGTCCAGTGCTTTGTTGACCTTGGGCGTGTGAGTGGTATCTTGTCCAGTCTGCTACCTTATTTTAGGGTAAGGAGTAATAGAGGAATGAGAGGATTCATTTTGTAACCTTTTCCAATCAGTTACGCAGTTTTACTACAAAGCATTCTTAAGGTTATTTCAGGATAAAGAGAAGTTGCTTGCACTACGACTGAATGGGTCATCGCAAAATATGCATTTACTAAAATATAGTCAACCGAAGTCTAATTCTGGTCCCTGTATTCAGGCTATAAAGCGCTGCGAAATATACTCTGAAATTCCCTCCTTACAAGCAAAGTGGAAAATTAGGAATAAACATTTTGATGAATGCATCAACAGTCTAATTACTTATTTCGACTTTCTTAGAAATTTAAGAAAAGTTCAGATTATTGAAGACTTCTTTGATGTGGTACTGGGACAGAGTAGTAAGCTATCTGGAAAACACCTTGGTTAATGACTTGTGCATGTGTTTGTCTTTGATTTAAATATTTACTTTTTTGGCAAATCTTGTTGCAGAAGTTATTAAGCTCCTGTTTCATTTATGCATTCATTTCTGTTATGTTGAGTAACGATTCAGATATGCAGTTTTGTCTTAAAGACTTCGAAAAATGTCTTCAAAAGAGTACAGATACAATATGTCCAAAATTTGTCGTATTTGAAGTTTTTTCTCGATGTAGGTCATTAAAAAGTCAGAAGCACAGTTTATTTTTAAATTTAGTCCCTTACAAAAAGCATTGTCTTGAAACTTACGTGAGCACCACTGAAATTCACACTGTTAAAGATTTCAGCTCCAGCTAATTGTCATACTGTAGCAGTTAGAATCAACCTTGTTCGACGTAAGGCAAGCAAACTACAGTAAAAACGCTTGTTGACATCTTCGTTTGTCTAGTCTCTTCTCTGGCATGGCTTCGTCGTACAGGTAGCAGTTCAACTTCGTCGAGCCACCTCGTCCGGAGATTCCGTTCATAGCTACTTGCACGTGCATTCCATAGTCCAGTTTGAGACCACGAATCCGGTTATTTACGTCGTGCCTCCTTTACCAAGCTGTAAGAGTTGTACTTCTACTATAATCAGGGCGCAGGCTATACAAAGGAACCTGGCTGTTTAAGTGCATCAGCCATAAATGATGCACTCCACTTTTCACCATCAAATTTAGATGCAACTCTTCAAGGCTAAATGCGGCTAATTGCACGCGTTTATCTGTGGGAGTGTATTTATTTTAAATGGGATGATAGTGTTAGTGCTGATAAAAAAGTTAGAAACTGCATGTCCATACATCCTGCTCAAGTGTAGCCGCTCCGATTAGGGATAAATCCATGCAAATTGTGAAACATGGCGTGTTCGTTTTCGCTTTCGGACGTAATTTTACCGCTTTAATAAGCTAAATGAAGATTCTAATAGAAAACAGCTTAGGAATAATACCACTGCTTACATAAATTACTCTAAAGCGATGGAAGTGTACTTCACAAACACTAAAAGACCTCCGTTTTCCAATCACTTTACTTGTTTTATAAGTAGTATATCATGGTGTCTTCTTAGTGAGGAAGTGAAAGTGAATCGAAACCTTCTCAAACATTATTTCTATCAAATTCGTGGGCTTATGGGGTGGATATTGGAGATCGTGTGAAAGATTAGTTAAAAGGAAACAAAAAAGGGTGAGAAACGGCTTACATTCTCTACAATCCAACTTCCTTTCCAGATTTCTTAACTTTAACAGATAATTTAAGCTGACCTCCTGAAGTTACAAATTAATGAGTTTTCACTCATACGCATTTCTTTATCTTGAGATATAAATCATTTATTTTTTTGCAAATTAACCATGATAACTAGGCGCTAAGCAGGAGAAACAAACATGGTGATTGGATTGCGTGCCATGCATTCTCAATGGGCGTTAATCAGTCGAGGATTTTTGGTAGCTCTGGAAAGTGTGAACTGTGGACTCATCGAAGGAGTATTGGTTGAAAGTTATATTGTAGAACTCACTATTGTCCAACTCATTTATAAAAGACGTTAGAATTTTCAGATGCAAAATTCAAGCTGGCCTTTTGGCCCTCCGGTCAGGTATCTAAAAAGGCTAGTAACTTCATTCTTTTACTGGTAACGGTTGCGACTGAATTAAAGGTTAGGAAATGAGTGCTCGCTGGCAGGGAATTCCATAATTTCTACTTTGGAGGGCAGTTGATTAGTATACAGAGCTAAAAGTTGGGCTTGAAAAATGTGGAAGAATTATAACAATCAAATTGTGTGGAAACCGCATGATTCTCTCTGCTGCCATTCACTTGCTACTTCAGAAATAGGTATGAACTGTAAGCTTATGATAATCAGTCTAGATCTATCACTTTGTTAGAGTTCATGCGCGGTCGGTCATTGTGCCATTTTCACGCTACTGCTTAATCTGCGGTTGAAATTGAAGCTGGATGTACTCAATGATATAGCAGGTATTGTAATTTCAATTTCAGCGCATCTGCTCCTGACACAAAGATATTACAAGTTTTCATTTCGCACACCTCCATTATTTTCAATAAAACTTTGACACATGTTTAATCACTGCATTGTAAACAAACTCAGGTAAAATACTTTATATTAATATGCATTACTGTCAATACTAAGCAATTTATTTGTGTGTAGAAGTCTTCAAATAAGGTAGTCTGTCTTAAATGTAGGATGATTAAAAAGGTCCTCTGGTGAGGTTTTAGTCGAGCTGGCATGTGATGCCTCTGGCCAACTGAATTCCTAAATTGGAATAACCGTTAGTACTGGTCTATAAAGGATGGCTATGAGCATTTTCTCAGTGCCACTTTCTTTCCTAACTAAAAGACCTGGAAAACAGTGAGTGCCACTCGAAGTTAATAAGTCAGTTCCTCAGCTTATTCCACTACAAAATAGACGGAAACACCATCGTAGTTGGTGAATTTAGTGACAAACGTAATAAGCAAAAATAATTTGAACACTTGGATGCAAAAAAAGGAACCAACTTAACGTAGAAAATTATGATTAAGGTCAAACAGAGCACGTACAAAATCTAGCAAATCTGGGTTATAATAATACTTATATTTATCTACATTTGGGAGATGAGCAGGTATGTTCATAAGTAAGTTATAACTATTAAACAATCGTGACTGCATAAACAAGAATTACGATGTTACGATTCTGGAAATCAGTATACTATACTTGGCAGCAATCTTAAATTGCCACCTGTAATTATGTTAACGTATTCTAGACCGAAAACCGACTGTGTTTCCCCATTTCTTTTCAATCGTGATCAGATGTAGTAGCTGTATTTAGCCAATGTATACGTTACAGTCTCTAGGGTCTATTATTTGACGGGAAGATGGGATCTTTTCTGTTTCCCACCCTATTCAAATTTTGCGACCTATAATTATTTGCCTAAACCAACGCCCTGTAATTAGCTCGTCAGGGGTTGGCACATGGGCCACTAGAATCATCTTACTACTTAAATCACTAACTCAGACCGCCACACCTGTACGAGAGGCGATGATTGAAACTGTCTTGCCTTTTTTTATCGATGGAGTAACCCAACATTGCCCATTTCGTATAATCTCCGTTTCTTCTAATTTTCTTTCAAATGGGAGGTGACGGGCTCATAGAATTGGGCTTTTGTGTTTTTCTATTTGTTTTCGCAACTATTCTAATGGAAAGGTCAACAGTGCGATGAACGCATCTGATTTTATTTATTTTGGAAAGGATCTAATGACGTCAAATTGGAAAGTTTGCTCTCTCAAATAGATAGATTGGATTCGACCGAATCGCGAAACTGCAAATTCGTTAAGCATTGATTCATGTGCGATTTTTCGGAGGCTGATATCCATTTAGCTGAAGTAAGCTTCTGAGACTATCCAAAAATAATCATTCTCTGATAACTCGAGTTTTGTAAAAGTGTTCAACGATGATTTTCCGACCATTTATACACTCCTGCGTTGAGAAGTTGGGTTCTGCAGATTTCAAAGAGGTGGCGTCATTCATTTTCAGTTGTTGGAGCGTAAGTTGGAAAGGCTTGCTTCTACTCAAAGTAGTGCGTTATCTGCCAAAACCATTATCGTTCACTTAACTTTTCCTTTCGATTGATGTAGTTAGTGGATTCGGTTGTGTGGCGCTCGTTATGCATTCCACAGACAAAATAGTTGAGAGAAGGGGTTAAAGGCACTTTTACAGCCTTTTTAAAAGGGTTCATGTCTTGAGGTGACATGCCATTTTGTAGACATAGGATTTCATTACGTTAAGAGAAGTATCACAGCAATGAGTTCTTACGCAGTAGCAAATAAATTTGCAAAAGAATTGGATCTTGAAAGATGGCATATCTTTAGCGTTTCAAGCCTCGTAAGTGAAGCCGTCCTAGCCTTTTCTATTTTGATCATAGCCCAAAAGTCCTCTATCATCAGCTTGGATCTATTAGATCCAGTAATTCCAATGAGATCGATGGTCTGCTTAGCCTCCACAACTGCATTTTCTGTAAAGTTGGGGACTATAACCTAATGGCTAAAAAATATGCGGAACAGCAGCTCACATTAAGCCGAAAATTAATTACGATAGGTATCCCAAAACGAACGTGGAATAAGTGTTAAATTTCATTCTAGTGTAGGCATTTTTTATTTACTTTCCCACTGATTCGGGCAAGCCACAAAGACTTATTGGGAGTATAACTGAAGTTCAAATAGCTTTTACAACAAACAGCACACAACAGTTAACAAAGGAAACGTTTAAAGCGTTTATCAATATCTCCGGTTCTCTGGCCACTTCTCTGGCATGGTTTCGTCGTACAGGTAGCAATTTTACTTCAGTTCCACTTCGCAGTGGCACCTCATCTGTCCTCTACTCTGTAAAGGGGAGACAGTCTTCATACCTCCTCCAGAAGTCTTTTCAACATTCTGGGGGAGATTTTATTCATTGCTAAATGCAAGTACTTTCCACAGTCAAGCTCGAGACCAAAAATCCAGGTATTAACGTCCTACCTTGTCTACCGGACTGCATGAGGTTGAACTTCTGCTGCCCCTGGGGTTACCAGTGGTCACCACGAAGAGGGTGAGAGTAGGTTTCACCACCAGATATGGTGGTAGTATTTATCAAAATTTAAAATTTAAATGCACACAATCTATTCAACAGTGTTGGACTTTTAATACTTGGAAGAACAAAAGTTTTCTGCGGTAATCCTTTTGCGCAACGAAAGTTGCATATAGTTTCTTAAATTTTAATCCCAATTTTGTACATTTTTTGGTCTAATTCAGATCCTTATCGGAAAACGCAATGAAATACTAACGCGTTAAATCTATATTGAATCTAACTTTGAGGTTTAGAAGGCCTTCAAAACACCGGAAACCGTTAACGTGAGAGAGGCTGATAGCAAATGATCTGGAAAAATCAAAGATTATTCCAGCTAGTTTCGCTTAGGTTCTGAGCGTTTCAAAGATCGATTCTAATGAAAGTGCAGGAAAAGGCGAAAGATTTTGTACAGCCCTTCTTGATTCCGGGAATTCAAGCGGCAGCCATGCCACCACATGATGAGTTTCAACTGAGACACGAGATCAAATGATCCAAATTTGAGGCTGAGTCAATTTTTTGAGGGTTAGGCACCTATTGGCCCATAGAAAAATCTTGTTTATTTAATTTGAACAGATTTATTAAGCACCACCCAGGTTAGCATTGCGGTAGGAGCCACTTTTGTCATTAACTTTAATTCTGCTTATCGAATTCAATGAACTATTTTCGGAATCTTTGAGCTTGCTTTAATTGGTAATAGTAACAGACGATTTCAAGTGTATTTACTCGTAAATACAATATTGTAAATTTATCTGCTCTAAAATTTGCAATTTGCTTGTAAAATTTGTTTTACATATTGTAAAACCAAATAAAAAACTGTCTTGTTATGACAGTTAGTGGAAACTCTCAAAATATTTCAGACATTAGCTATGTTAAAGGAACAAAGACATCAGTTTCGAAATGACATGAAACCATTCTCAATAGGCTTCCAAGAAAAATTAGAGAACTGGTTCAAATTATTAACCAACACATCTAAGGGATCACGAATTGTGGAGCTGCCAGGCCCATTTACAGGTTTTGATAAGCAATCAGATGAAACAGTCGGAAAAATAAAGTTTCATCTAACAGTATAACCTAAGTTGTTGTTTTAATATATCTAATGCTTTCGGAGTTGAAAATGTCTTTATTTCCATAAATAAAAGTTGAACCACATTAGAATTGACGTATCGGCCAAATTAAGGCAGGTAATAAGAATTGAAGATTTCAAATTATAAACAGATTTATCGCATATAATAATTTTAAAGGATATAGCAAAAATACTGCAAGTCCATTTTTGTGTGGACTGTCATGGATGCTGCCGCTGTAACAACTGTTAGCTTGAACATTCTGCATCTCAGGCAGTGGTGAAAACCTTCATATCTGAAGAAAAAACGGCCAAAGTAATGCTGTAAATGCAATTACTTTAGTTTCATAATTTAACAAACCACCGTTTTTTGTTGATGGCTTTGTGAACATTATTTTCGTGTGTGATATTTTTTGCAGTAAAAATTATGCACCATTTCAAAAGCTTATACAACCACTTCACAGTAGATATGTCGCATTTTATTACATTTTTCAATCAACCAAAATTAATTTTTTTAAAATTTGTATTCTTCAAATAGGATAGTAAAATTTAATCTCTATGTCTATTTTTGTTAAGAATAGCGGAACAGTAAAAAATTTGTCATTTCGGAACTAAAATTAGGAATGTTCCTGTTAAATAATTCTGCGGTGTACATTTTCAAATTAATAATGATAGCTATTTCTTCAAGTGTATTGTTAGATATGTTGCTCGTCCGACACAAGTTTGAACAGTCCGCTGAGTGACTTTTCTTCCAGAACGTGAAAAATGGATGATTTCTAAAAAAAATTGCCTGGATAATATTTTAAATCTTGTCGTTCAAAGTGTTTAATGTCACGGTTCTAAAACTCGTGCCATCGCGACATTTTCCTTCATTATGACTTCAGGCTCTGTAATTATTTGATCTGCCTCCGGCTAAATAACTTTTCAGTGCACTTAAGCAGTCTCTGGAAGAGGGAAAAGATTGTTTGGCTATTTCTTAGTTTCCCTACTCAATCCTTTTCTAGCTTAAAATTAGGTGAATAATTATTTAAATATTTTATAAGCCCAAATTTATTTAGTGTAGGCCAAAAAAATCACAATTTCTGCCAACTCTGCTTCTTGAAGTTGCACATTTGAAACATTGCACTTCAAGTATTTTAAAAACCTTACCTACTCTATGGGCTGTTGACTGGTCTTTGATAATTTCTAGAGCTGTATACGTTTGCTCTACCTGGAGTACAAAAAACCCTTCTAATATTATTGTACAAGTGGTATCAAAGTAATAATGGTCGAAAAGCCGCTTTGTGTGTAAATTTAGCAACATTTGTATTCAAACCTCTCAATACAAATAGTACTTTTATCGCTCAACTTGATGCTACCATGTTAACCTTGAACCAATTCAATATCGACGTCTACTGCAATTTTTCGGCTAGGTAATCGCAACTGAATGTCCTCTGCTTATCTATTGACTCTCAAAAAGGACCCTAATTAGATGTTATTGAAAAATAAACAATGCATGGCAGACTTTATTCTCCTGTAGCGTTTTCTTTATGTCAGAATATCACACTTCTCAGTTCAAAAATAAACCTAATAAGTCCAAATTTTTTTGATGAAAATACTTTATAACATTCAATTACCGGAATGACCCAATTTGCTTAATCAGTAGGACCAATTTTTGCTGACAACATTTCAATTGGGTGTGGCTTGCTATAACGAATTTGTCCTTGTTTTAATTTTTAGCAGTTAATTCTGAAAACGTTGGTCATATTTGATGGATTTGCTAGTTACTGCTGGTCTGGAGGTATCAGATCCCTGTCAGGTTCGCTTAAAAATAATTAGCGATAAATTGAAGTGAATGGCTCCGGACATCCATTTACTCTCAGAAAAGTCAACCTGGCTGGTTGATGGTGACTAGTGCATTTGGAGCGCTGGTTTTGGAGCAACAAAAGCATTTCATGATTATTTATAAGTTTTTTACGTGCAATGGTACCTTGAACTCGAAAATTCTCAAATATTTCATGAGTGGATTTTTACTGTAGCAATCTTACGCTTTTTATACACTGCATAAATTCTTGAGCAGATGGTAGACAATATGAAGAGGGTGTTTCTCGACTTCTTTCACAGTACCTTTTCATCCACTTCATTTCAAAATATTCTTTTGATTTCAAATAATGGAAGATCCTGTTGATTATCATGCAAAATAATTCAAACCGAAAGTGAGATTCCTGTAATTTTTATCTCTAAGTTTGCATTTAACCTTATTAATATATTGAATTCATTTATAAAGGGCCAAACTGGGTATCGCCAAGGACACTGATTTTGTTAATAAATTTATGCTGAAATATAGAACCATTTTGACTAGAAAAAAAAACTAGTTACTAAGATGACAATGATATTTAGTCTAAAATATTAATGATATCCCCTTTAATTACAATAAAAGAGGGCCAGCTTGTAAATTAAAACAAAATAAGTCAGACAATGTGCCCGTTCTGCGAACTAGTTTAAATCCAATGCCCGAATCAAAAGAGCATCCAGTTATTGCTCTAACTCTAGACGTTCGGTACTGAATTAGTAAATTTTTTAGATGCACAAATCGTGTAAATATACTCGTAGTAGGTATAATAAATGAAACTGGATTATAAGTGCTGAAGAATAAACAAATGAAATCCTCCGAAAGTAATAGGTCTGTTTCAGTTTTAAACCTAACACGAACATAACATGAAACGACTTGAGCTTCCACGTCGGCTTCTTTGTGTAAATCCTTTTTATTCTCAAAAGTATTCGGTGATGTAATAGCAGCAGATAGACTTTGGTTGAAACCCTAACCGAATTTTTGGCAAATCTTTCTAAACTAGCTACGCATAAATTTTTGATCAACAACAACAACCACATGACTTTCTTGACGAGATTCAGATAATCTTATCTGCTCAACAACATTATTTTCCGCAATAAATTAAGATTCACTCAACTGAAAACTTAATATTATTCTAGAAGTGAGCGGAAAGGTATTAACATTTCTCGTTAGTTTTTCGTAAAATATTAAATGGAGTGTTAATTCCACCACTCCTGAATTTTAAGCCCAATGAGGATGTCTAAGTAAACCCTTTCTATTGAATCGCTATTCAGTGCTGAAGAAAACAACCGCCTTAAAATATGATAAAACATGTTTGATCAGTATAGAATTAATGTTAGCTTCTTTACATCACGACATTTATCAAGTTGTGCATTGGAATGAATGTGGATATCTGGGTGAGGATCATGCGATTCCAAGTCCGACCAAATTTCTATTGCAATAACATTCTCATAACTTTAATAATTTTTTTGGCTTCAAAAGGATTGCTTGAATGTCCACTGACATGCATAGGCTGCTTAGTTTTAAGCACCCGTAACGATGAAAAAACTGTAGAAATGATACCTGCTACATAATTATACACTAACAACTATTATACGGTGAACCTGTCTTCAATTTCTCGAATTTTGGCATCGTTTTAAACAATGTTTGTGACTGAAAGGGCGCTTTTAAATTATGCTGGCTCTCTAGTAATCAGGCCTCATCAGTTTGTAACAGTGGTACAAGATACTACCTTCAAATCTAGTTCATTCATTTCCTAGTTATTCTAGCCGACTGCTTGTAAAAGCATATGATTAACTTAAGACGATTTCCATTGTAATCGAAATAAAGTTCAAAAGACTATTTTTTCCGCCTGTACTCTCTGTTTTTATCCTCACTTTTTATCCATTGCTTCATGGCTTTCTCTGGATAATTGCAATTTTACTAAGCGTTTGCTGCTCGAACTCCTCTTTAAGTAACCCAGTAAAGTAGATTTTAAAAAGGCAGATCGTTGTTTTTCTGCGACTTCTTTATTATTTTTTCTCAGTAAATCAACTCTAGCAGTTGCTTCTCAGCGGGAAGTAATGTATCGATGGTTACTCCTAAAATACGTCTCTACATTCTTTGTAGACGTACATCATACTAATTAAGCTCTTCCGGTGATCGCTTTTCCTTTACTTTTACCCATGAAGGCTATAATTACGGTTCAGAATTCTTTTGGTTAAGAACCACTTACCAAACAGAAACCTCTCGAAATTATCAAAGTGCTCATGTAATATAAACTTCACGAAATAAAGCACACTGATGTCGCAGACATCAGCACTAATTAAGTAGCTTAAAAGCCCAAAAGTGCCTTTAAATTCGTTTTTTTTTTACTTGAAACAATGCAGTGATCAAGTCGATTGTATTGTCGAATCCATGTTTTTTGTTAACATTGCAATTTAGCAATCATTTTATGAATATCTCTATACTTACCTGCTTGCTTGCCCAAACCTAATCCAAACTTCTTTATCTCCGAATTCAAACAAATACCAGCTAGTCTCTTCTAGTCATTTCCTTCAGTCTCTAATATTTTTGAATCCCATGAAACAATGCCTGACTTTCTACATGTTGAGAAAGAGTTCGGTTTTCCAATTATATCATGAGCGTTATCTGAAATGTTTGGACTATCAATTCTGGCAAGAGATGTGTAGAATAAAGTAAAACTTTTTACAAATTAATTTATAAACTCACAATGAAAGTGATAATACTATAATTTATTAAGACTTGAGCTTCAGGTGAGTATGAAGTTGTATGAATGAATGTTGATGTGCAATTTTCTGCTTACCTGAAACTTTTAAAAGGACCATTTTATAGTATATAGATGACAGGAAAGTTATCTTTTTACCTGAATAGTTTTTCCTCATAACCCTAACCTAAGACATTGTGTCGCTGCCTTCGTTATAACTGCTGTATTTGACAATAAGGCCTTAGAATCCTCACTATTAGTCCACTATGTCTGTCTTGAAATGTAAGACACTGTGTGTGGGATATCAACTTCTGGTTAGTAATCAGAGTCCGCTCACACTGTACTATTTTACCTTTGCTATGGTAACTGACTAAATGAGCAGATGCTATTCTGAGAGTCCCCGGGAACTAAGGAATTTCATTAACGTAGGCACGCCTTATTTGCCTGCTGTGAAAACACCCATTTTTTTCTAAGACATGTCTGAAGTTAATAAATTTCATTCTTGAACCTTCGATTAAATCAGAAAATTTCACCACGACACGTTGGACAAGGACAGGTTTGTATACTTTGTATACTTTGGTTGAATTTGGTAAAATTTATTTTCAAGAGGACATTGACATGAAAGAGACATTTTAAATTTGCACGACTATTTGCGATCTTGAACTGCTAGTTGCTCGAGCCTACATTTAAAAAAACGGACAATTGTTACAAAACTGTCTCCGGAATCGGCAATGTGAATATTGAGATTTGGGCATCTGTTCATAAGATTTTTTGTCTTCATTATTTACCATCTTAACTGCATCCCTACTAATCGGCTTGTGTGCCCATTTTAAAAGATCAAGTTAGTCATCTGGCTGTCAATTTTTTTCACCGTGACCTTAATACTCATTGAGTCATTGCCATGGTTACTAAGCTGAATTGAACCCATGTGTAATTGCATGTTTTGCAAGTGACATTTTGATCACCTTATCTGTTGCTTCTACAAGAGAAGGCATCAAATTGACTTTATTACCTGGAATCAGCCGTTACTTTCAATCTTGATCAATCATCTGGTCAGATCATTACCATAACTGCTATGCCAGATTTCGCTTGAAAATATAATACTTTTTGAAATTTTCCGGATTATAAGAGCGTGTGCCATTCCAGTTATCGGCTTTTATTACAAAAAATAGGCTTGCAAATATGCCTTGTTACCTACATTGACATTGGTAAGCTTAAGTGACCCAATCGTTGCCATGGCAACTCGATTGAGACGGACTAACATTGTCCATGTTTTGCAGGTGTTTTTTTTACCAACTTAGGCAGCGTTTAATCTCATCTGTAGTCGCTAGGATTGACAGCAAATTCAACATTATTATTTGTTACAAACACCGTTTTTTACTTCATATTGTCATCTGATCAAGTGTTGCTATGGCTTTTGCAATGAGTTAAATTTGCAGATGACACCGTTTAACATTTCAAGGTTTTTAGTATTTTGAAGTCAAAATGTGGCCTGTCATCAGTGATCAAATGTTGTTTTCTTGTCTGAGTACGTTAAGTCAATTGAATGTCTGCCAATTTTCTTCGTACGAGTTTGATATCAAAATTTGATTGGCATTATCACATTGCTATTTTATATATATATATTTTTTTTTCAGGTCTTAACTTTACTACCATTTATTGCAGTCAGTTACTACTAAGCTAGTTTAGTTATTATCTCTTAGAATGATAGTGGTAAAAATTCAACCTTTTTTTAAATGATCGAACTGAAACAGCAGGTATATTTCATCTTGATAATCTTTAGATAGATAAAATTCATTCAGTCGCAAAGCCATAGTTCGAATAAAATTTTTAACAGTCCGTTATATTAAACTTAGATTATACAAGAAGCTAGCTCTGAAACTGCATTCATTCTGCATTAATACCCTCCCCCTATCGGATGGTTCTATGTAGCCAGACTGAAACGGATAGTCTGTGATCTACGAATTTGATAAATCAACTAGCATTTCAATAAGCTTGAAATTGTTAAGATCTTAGATTGGTGGATATCACCTATCTTATAATTAGGTGATAACAGGAGTCAAACATGGCATAGATCATTAAAATTTCCTCCAAAAATGTGCATTGACAACGACGCTCACTTAAACATTGTGCGTTCTTTTGGTGGCAGTTGCAGCACACTGTTTGCAACTTAAACTCATCAAGTGGATCATTGTCAAACCATCGCGGTAAAATATTTTAACCCTCTAATAGAGTTTAATATACTCATACCATCTGACATTCCCAAGGCGTCGTTGCTATGGCAACGAATAACCTTTGACTTGGCCATTGTCAGTTCTGAATTAATACACAACATATAGACGAAACTCCTTACATCTGGGATTCATCAAATGATTAATATGCTTGACTGCTAGCTGGTGCTTATTATTATGGTTCTAATGATGAAAATGACCATATTTCAATTAAACGAAAATCTTTTCTGAATTTTATTATTATTTTGACAAACCCGTTTGTTCAGTCAATCAGAATTTCCAGCTAAAATGAAAGAACGGATTATGTGAATCCTGTTTACTCAAGGCAAACAAAGGCCTTTTCAATTCCGACGTTCTGTTGCCTTCGTAAAGAGGACTGTTTTGAACGATATGTTGCTGTTTATTGCGTAAAGAAAATTTTTAAAAAACAATCATATTTGTATTTAAAAAAACGTAATTTCCTTTTTTCGTATTCTTTACTCAATTGTGCAAGGCGTCTGGAGGATTCCAACGTGGTATGTAGATCAAATCTTTGAACACATCAAAGCGGTGCCTTCCTTCTTCCGTTTAACACCCGTACACCCATCTAAGTTATTCTACACAAGTCGATTTGGGGTGAAAAACTTTCAATGGTGACCGACTCACTTTGAAATATTTCTACTGCTAATAACAATAAAATTTTGATAGCTTTACAAAAAGATGCGAGACAGCACAAATGAATTAAAAATAGGCAAATCTAATTGATTGTCCAAAGACGTAGAGACGAAGTCTGACGTATATTACTTTCTCCGACATCTCTGGAAGACTAATGATTTTCAGTCAGACTTCAACAGGCACTTGAAAATACAGTTTATACAAGGTGAAGACCATTCGGAACCTTGGTAACACGCTACTTAAGAAAGCAACCAAGTGCAAAGTATTTGTTTATTAAGTCAGTCTGAGGTGTTACCTCCGTTGTCGTCAGACCTGCTGTACGAAATCGCCTAGACTGTTGAGGTTAGACTAATACTCTTCGCTCAAGATTATCAAGTGTTAGTCCATATAGCACTCTTGGCTCGATTTAAGGTTTGATTATGTGCAGATATTCTGGAGACTTCATGTTAGGTGGTAGTGCTTTCTACTTGAAATACTCTGCGTCTAATCCAAAAGGAAACCCCCAAAAAGGATTTCGAAAGAATCACATTTGATACAAGAGGAGTATTGTTTATGCTCTTTAATGTAAAGTAATTATTATAGTCATGGGAATCAAACAGTAGTTCTACAATCATAAGGGTGAAATTCGGGTAATAATAGGCATTAGAGTGTAGAACGCCTTACTTTTTAAACATTGCGCCAGATTCCGCCGGGTAGTTCTCAAGATATCCAGTATTTCGGACCTTACACCTATCTCGTTCTCCTTCGTACAATTTCTTCTCGAGTCTACATCATTCAGAGCTTCTCTGATTGGAAGCTATACCTCGGTGGCTCTGGTTGAACGTCTTCATTTCTGCAACCGCTCTGTTGCCAATGTCTTGGAACAAAAATAGCCGCATTAAATCTATAAGAAGAGAGGGAGTATTAGTTATTTAAATCAAAGTAGCAGAGCGAATAGAAATATCAGGCTTGCGGAATGAAAACGAGGCAAACGCAGGTATGAAAGTTAGAAGGCTTTAAATCTAATTTGTATATGCTAAAAGATACCTTACGAAAATAGTCTGTGGAGTATAGAGGCTCAGGCAAAAGAAGACATTCGGAGCATCAGAATGAGATAGGTCAGGTGTGGGGCCTTAAAATCACTACGGAACTACGGTATGGCTTCTGATGTTGATTTCGAACATCAAAAGCAAATAGTCCGCCACACTTTAGAGGTTGTAATCGGGCTCTTCGTTATTGGTCATGGTGATTTGACCCCGGAGGTCTGGCCAATCGGAGAGGAAGCTTAACAGCCACTGCACTTCGGGTATACTCCCGCAAATATGCATGACCAGATGCTGTGTAGAGCAGCAATTGTAAGTAGTAGCGCAATTTCACTCTCATTTTTCCCCTATATAGAGAGCACGTCATGACAATGCAACCTCGACAGGTTATACTGATCCTTCTCATCACTTTCTCAATACCGAACCTTCAGGCCTCAACATGGCGTATCCCAGCTACTGAAGTGAAATATCGATTGGCGGAAAACAGCTCACCGGGGCATATTTTAGGCATTGTTGCAGGTACAACGCCACAGAAGAGCGTCACCAATGCGCTTGGAGCGCCCTCTCAATTTTTTCGTCTTGATCCAATTACCAGTGAATTGTCTTTAAATGCTGAAGTCGACGCTGAAAAACTATGCGCCTTAGCGACGAGGCGCGAGGATGAAAAGGGTAGGTCTTTAAAGTTTATGCGTCAATATTCCGTGCACTTCATGCTCTTGAAAATTCATACATTATCTGCAATAGTACCTCCACGTTCATATTTTCCTACCATCCCACTCTTTTCCAATGGCAAGCCACAGTCCAGTTAGCCTCCTTTGCCTTTAGTCTATTTATTTAGCTTGTGATCCCGTCCACTCAGTCTTTTGCCAATAGAGAACCTATACAGATATGGTAGTGTAGAAGGTTGGGTGAGAGATTTCGTGAAGTATCACGAGCTGCACCGCCTCAAGTAATGACTAGATTAATTACAGGTTTGGTGCATATCCCAGTTTTGGAATTATCTCCCTTCGATTTCAACAAGAATTTCCAATATTCCCATTTCTTTTTATTGACTCTTGGCCATGCTTTCCTCACACTGCAGTATCTACCACACCTAACCCCATAGGGATCTCAGTCCTTCGTAGAACAATTTAAATGTCTTTTGCACTTCCGAGGTCCAATGATCGGTGTAATTACACTCTAGACTAGTGCCGTATGGTTATTTGTCTATCCGAAAAATGAAAATCAACCTAAGAAACTCTAGGAATCAAAAGTATATCGGCAGAAAACATGGCGCCACCCATGGGAACCAATCATTGGTCAATGGTCAGATTCAAATTGCATCGAGTATCACCCTCATTTAGGGCTTCGAACTTAGAAACAAGTGATCTGTCTCACAGATAAATCACCCCTTTTGTGTTTTGTCATCGAATCCTATTTAAGTGCACATGGTTAGGCCCTAGAGCCTGGCACCTCGTTAACACTTTTAGATTTGAGTTACATAAATCTGCGGGGGGGGGGTTTATTGTTGCTTCTGATTTAATGGTCATAAGATGGTAATATAGAGAACTTTATATTGTTTATTATCATACCCTCCTACAAAGAACCATTTCCTATCGATGAGTCATCTGTGTTGGCGGAACGAAATCTAATCCTTGTGTTTCCACTGCAAAACACCATGGGAACCAGCTTTGATGGGAAAAACTGGTACTTCATATCATTATTTTCTTTAAAATCCCGAAAAGGAAGCTGGATTTATCCTCTAGTATCGAAGACTCGCATTTGCAGTCATCTACTTGGATCTATGGGGGGATCAGTTTTGAACTAATTTCCCTTTATTAAGCCAAGATACCCTTTGAATACATGAGAATTTCGATATCTACCTTTTTATGACCTAGAAAAGATACTTTTAAAATGGGAAATTCGTAAATCTGAAAGCGAAACTGGTTCAGTCGCTAACATGGCGGCCTCCTTCAGGTCCAATCGGCAGCTGCTGTGTCAATTCAATGGTATCATGAAGCCTAGAACCTAAGCAATCCATGGAATGTTTTCTAACTATGCAATTTTGCGCTACATTTTTCATAAAGCCTAAATAAGTGGATGGTACGATGCCTACGGCACTTGCACTGCTAAGTCGACTCATTCCTTTTCTTACCACCCTTGTCAAATTTTTCTGTGGCGGGGCCAAAATGCGCTTTCCATGTAAATGAACTTTGCACTTGGAAGGTTTTAAAGAGCTCGCAAACCTTTTTGGGCCGCTCTTCAAAGTATATTCACCATAAGTTGCATCGGGACACAACTGCCTTTCTTTTCTGTAAAGTATGTCACAATTGTCTCCCTATGGTACAACACACTTTTTACGTAATTTTCACTTCAGCAGTGCTTCTTCAGTCACTCATAGTGGCTGTTTTTGACTGATGTAACACCCCAGACAATAAGTTTTTACCCAAGCTGCTCATGATATGCAGCTACTAATCTCACCAGGAATTTCATTAGCACTAGTTAGTCTATTCATTCAAAAGCCGATCAGCTTCTATAATCCAACTTTACTGATCATATTCATTAAAATATGAGGGATTTCCTAACGCAAAATCGAAACCGGGTCGTTCATCAAAATGGCGGCGCCCTTCATAACCAATCGTTGGTATCGGCAGTTTCTATACGGATCCGGAATGACACATTACCGGTCGTTGGGCAGGGAATAGGCAAAGTAAGGTGATAAAAAGACAGTTAATTCGGCAGGTTGCATGTAGATATCGTGCTCGTTCAAAAAACGGCCTGAAAAAAATTTTCAGAAACTCATTATCTATCCCCGGTAGGCAAGAGGCATACTTTGCCCCGAATCCTGTTGCTAAGATATTTAGCACTCCAAGCAAAGGCTTCCATTATTTTATTGTTCCACTCCAATCAGCTTTATTGCCTCTGAGCTATCATCATGATGTTGACCGAACAATATCTATATCCCAGCCACTTTATGAACTAAAGTAGATTCAGTAGAGTTAAAATTACTAAAAAACATTTCGCTTGGCCAATTTTTTCTTCTTTCCTCTTGTTATTTAGCACTTAAAATTTCACCGTTTCTTGACTTTCCAATAACGGTAATAGAATATGTATTTATGTCAGTGGACTGTTAAAATGCAGAAATCGAGGCCAGCTAGATGGCTGATATAGTAGCTTAATTGGGACATTCAAAAGAATTTCAGTGTTGCCTGTGAATTTCCTTTCTGCTTGTATGCGAGTCGAAGATTCACGGAAAGTCTAACTCATTGCACACTTACTCGGTTGGTCAAAACTTTGAAACTCCATTAAGGGGTGTCTCGAACGCCTTTTCCTTAACAATATTGCTTTGTACTACACATTCTTTTCCTAAAATACACCTTCTTTCCTGTGTATGAGGCCGTGCACAGTTTTTCGGAGTTTTTCATGGTAGATAACCACCGGGTTTCTTGTACGCTTCATGTAATTCCACTTGATGGCTTCTTCGAGTGTTGGCCATCCCCCAAATCTTATGTCCCCACCGGCATCTATCAGGATTCGAAAGATTACTTAACGTAGAATCGAAACTGGGTCTTTCCCTTACATGGCGGCGCCCTTTTGAACTAATCACTGGCAGTTTATAGGGCAGAAGACGAGTGGATTAAAGCAATTATTAGGTATTTTATACAGCAAATCAAAGGAACTTCATATCCCTCCAGTAGGATTTCAAAGATCACATTTTATTCGTAATTGCTTGGACTAGACATTGAATGTGAGTAAAAATCTTTCATTATTTGCTCACATCGCTCTTTCTAAGACGGCTATTCGAGGTCAAATGTTAATGTCGATTGAAAGCTACTTAATCCTGTGTCATCACACCATTATAGCGGATTCAATACGGTTGTAATAATTAGGACTTTTGGGTGATAGGTACTAAATGGTTTTGCTTTGCTGTTAATCCTGCGGTACCATATATTCATGCGATTCCTGGTGCTGAGTGGTTCTCGGTTCGGCTTCTGCACTTTTACGCGACAGTTACACATGAGACCATGAATGGAGATATTGATATCGTTCCATAGCAGATGCATAGGTCATTGAAAATCTCTTCCATTAGAATATGAGAAGAAAAAATCTGTTTTTAGTATATAGGAGTTTCTCTAAAATTAAACTTAGACTCTGTAGCAAGGTGTACCTAATGGCTCTATGACGAGAAGACGCAGTGTTCTATATCGAGATGGAGCGCCACAAGTGCTTCTTCCTTAAAAATATTGACCTACTCTACTTGGCCTCTACATTTCATCTTTTCGTGAACGCGAAATTGAAACTAGGCCGCCGATTGGCCGAAATCAATAGCGCTTGCTGAATAGTTTCGAAACTAACCGTTACGCATCGCTATCGAACTGTAAGTGATGACCTAGGTCGGTAAAAGGGTGTTTAATGAAGTGAACGTGACAAAGTATCCTCGAATACAAATTAATGTGGAATAACAGCATAGCCAATATCTGTTAATTTTATCTACTGGTCCTATTTTAACTGACGTTTATGAAAAGTCGCCCGGTGGTGCCTTGATAAAGTCTGCTTATAATGAAGTAGCCCTTTAGAATTCCTGGAACCAGCACTCTTTTCTGAATATTTCAAGCAGCTTTGAATCCTGTCTATAAGCACATAAGATTCTTGATAACGTCTGCTTCCGTTTTCGAGTTTTCAAGCTTTTTTGCCCTCTAGTATCATTGTATGACCTATACCACACTCTTAACCAGATATATTTGTCGTTGAAGGTTACAAATCCCGAGACTAGCACTGCCTTGGTGGTTGGGACATTCAAAAAGAATACAGGCTTCCTCTGTTTTCCATTATTTCTGAATTTATTGAATTTGATTTATTCACCCTTTCATTATTTAATAGAAAGCAAGCGGGGTGATAGCAGGCTGCTCCGCTGCCTGCAGAATAATTGTTCCATCATTGCGACTGAACATATTACTGATTTAGTCCTTGAATGTTTTTTGAATATTTTTCCATACTCCATCGATAGGGACCTTTTAATTCCAAAGATAGTCCTATCATCGCTATGCAGACGACAAGATCACCATCGCAGTACCTATTTATAACGGCAATTAAGATATCATTTCTCTGATTATTCTCCGATTCTCTCAGTGCCGTAAGCATGCCACAATGTTTCAAAATTTAATTTTATATGGAAGTTAACCATTTGACCTGGCATGGTTTCTGAATAATCATGAATGCCAACCCTTGATATGCATTTCCAACACTAATTTTAGGTTCAAAGGAGACAGTTTAATCATTTCTTACATTGAAAATGGAGACGAGCGAGTTTTTCCAAAAAAATTTTTAAATTACGCACGATTTCAGTACTTTACGAAAATATGAATGGCTTTGTTTCAGATGAAGTTCAGCAGGCATCATTTCCGTCTTCAGAGCTACAGATCTATTTTGATTTTATTTCGCTTATTCCACTATCTCAAATCGTTTGAGGCCAAGAAATCCAAGTGGTGTTCATTAGGCAAACATCTTTACTTATAGGGAAATAAACTGATATTTAACCGGGCATTTCCATTAGAGAAACCTTCGGAATTCATTAGTGTCAACTCGCTTTTACGAGCTTTGTAAACAAGGTTAAAAACGTATTTCCCATCTTAATCTGTCCGATTTTAATTCACTTTTGTAATAAATTAAACTCATGGCAATACCCCGGTTATTGTGTTGACATTTGAACTTATTTGTACTTTTTTGAGGCAGCCATTTTTCGTATTATTTCAAAGTATTAATCAGGTAGCTCTGGAACTGCTTTGTAAGGTACCCTAAAATTTGTAAAAGAGCAAATAGATTGTTGCCCAAGTGTGACGGCCTATCCTCTTATCTCAAAAATGTACATTTATAACTTACAAATGAGGTGCTTATATACGTTTTATCGTTTCATATACTGCTTCGCTTGTCAAATTTTTTGTATGAGAGTGCCGATGGTCGTTTAATTCTAAATGGTTTGCTAGGCAACTGTTTTCACTTTGCGATCTTGTCTTTACTTGATTACAAATTCTGACCACATTAGTGGTTACGATATACTTATTTCAATCATTTTGAAAGCACGTTGTATCTCATATAAATCTGAATTAGCTGATCTCCTTGCCTGTCAAGACTTTTGGTAAGTCCTCAACCCAGTACGCCACTGAGCAGATAGCAGGTAAGGTCTTCCTCCTCTTTTCTTCTTGCTCGTAAGCCATCCACCGCCAACACACTAGACCATAACTGCTCCCCAGTTACATTTCCCAACAGTCCATTATTAAAGAAGGGTCAATTTATGCCGGTTCTAATGCCCTCAACTCCTCATTCGCCCTCCTCCTGGCCAATCTCTCCCACTAACTCCCATCTTCATGAGTAATGCGCTAAATGGACACGGAAACACTTAAAGCAAAGCATGTGGGCGCTGGTGGAATTTGGTCGCATTAGAAGCGGTGTACGCAGTTTAGATAGACAAAAGTTGATATGACATCTCCGGTCCCATCTTAGTTCTCGTTAAGTGCCTGAGGGCGATATTAAGCCTAATGTGCTTTTTTAAGATTTGTCGCTGTGAAGTATGAATGAATGAATGAATGAATGAATGAATGAATGAGTGAATGAGAAAGAAGCCAATCTCACCATGTTTTATGATAACGGCGAAAACAATTTCATTGGTGGAAAAAATCGGCAATCGAGTTTTTTTGTAACCAAGTGTTTAGCCCAATGATTTAATTCCCTAATTACAGCCAGTTGTGATTTACCCACAATAATATACCTAAACACTTGCGCAAATTGACTTCTTTAGTCCTCATCAACTATCAAGGAGCAATTCTTATCGGTTTGTTGGTTTCTATAATAAGTGTCATCCCGTCCGAACAGAGTAATGTAACAAAACGCCTTATCGATGCACATGGGAAAACTCTGTTACTTAGTAAGGGTGAATCATTGTGCTCTATTGCTCCCCACCTACATGGGCTAAATTAATAGCTAGGGTGGAGCTTTATGTCTACGACACCTGGTCATGTTCCTTCTCATCTACACAAAAGGAGTGGCTACTATCTTGAGGTAAATATTAATTATCAAGTAGAATTAAGTGATGAACACTTAAAAACTTTTCGTTCTCTCTCCCAGTGGCTACGCCCAAGTTAATAGCAGTCGCTTAGCAACAGAGCAATCAGCTCGGTATTCGATGCAAACTTGGGCATCGCCCAGTACTTGCTCTCTTCAATAGCGCTCTCAGTGGCAGTTTTAAGCGGCTCCTGCTCTGCGATCGCTAAAATCGGCATTACTTGCGGTCAAAGACCTGAATATAGTCATCGACAGTTAATTGAAGTTCAGCCGCAGTTGTGCGTACATGTGCTGACCGTATGAAACGCGTGTAAGCAACCAGACGGCGTCCTAGTAACGTGTGCGTTTTCGGCTGAACTGCCATTGGACGAATTTCTAAAATGTGCAACGTGCTATTGGCACATAATTCCTATACCCAAAATAACTTGTCAAAAGAACTGAAGACTTTTCTAACTATTTTTAGCTTTAAGCACTGATGACAGTTTTATGACTACTGAGAAACGAAAAATAAAATTTTGTTTTTTACGGCCGTCCTTTTCTAGATTTATGGAGCAGTTAGTTCTTAAACCGGATATTGTACTAGCTAAACCAGTTTTAGTGTCAAAAGTGCAGCTGGCTTTGCAGAAAACTTGAGTTATAGCACGATTGGTGGTTTTAAGCTGTATGTTCGCCACTAGTTTCAATATGATATATCGTCGGCGCGTCAACGTCAAGCAGTTGGCACTGCTACCCTAGAGCTCTGTGGCGTTAGAGGTCTGGTATTAATTTCTTTTGCCGCTCTGGTCCTTATAATTTCCCCGTTTTGATCAAACGTAGCCCTATTCGCAGTTAGTTCCAACGCCTCCATGGCATTGTCTAAATACATTAAGTGGAGACTAAAACGATCATTATGGTAGAGCATTAGCTCATTGATGAGTCTCCATGTTTGTTGCCCATTTATTGCCTAATATTAGCGCATGCCTTCACATATATTATATTTGCACGCATGAAACTTAGGAGTAGATCCTACTTAGCTTTTACAATTCAAGCCTATGTCTGTCATAACTAAATTCATATTCTTTCAACTTAAGGCGTGAATGGGGGCCTAACAGATGTCGTAATTTGTAATCCAGCGACAGGTGAACTCTCCGTCCAACTGGACGTCAACATTCTTCTTCCAGATGGAGGTCTACAGGCTGTTTACAAAGTTACTGTTGAGATTCTAGACGTAGATGATAATCCGCCACGTTTTGATCAGCATGTTTGGAAGCGCCACCTTAGGGAAGCAGTTTATCGAAAGGGGAGAAAGATTGACCTACCGAAGGCAAGGGATGCCGATCTACTTCCCGAACACCGAAGTATTAAATATAATTTGGAACAAAAATCTCCAGCCGTGGAGGAGAACTTCCGCTTCGAAGTTAGTAGCAGGTGAGCCACCAGTGGAAAATGAGTAATGAAATGCCTTATTTGTATGCTTATTTATGAAATCGGCATGTTCTAGAACTAATAAAGTACATTGATTAAGAAGATATATGCTTGGATCATCGCGATATTTCTTAAAAAGCTCAGTTTCCTAGAGTATAATTTTTTGTTCTTTGAATTTATGTTCAGTTGGCATTGTTTGCGAATAAACAATCTTTGGCGGTATATCAAAGGGTTTCATTTTGACCTTGAACATACCTAAATTAATGGTTAAATAAATGATTAATGCAACTGCCTTTTGTAGCACAGCTATCTATCTGGGTGGCTCTTACTTTATTTCCAAATCGGTTAATTCGTGACTGTAAAACGAGAAATGAAGTGTAAAAGTGATTCGTGTTTAATTGGAATAATTAGCATACTGTTAACCCCAAAAATTTTCGGAAATCTTCTAGCGAGACGCCAACCCTTGTTCTGCTAAAGGATCTGGACGCAGAAACGCAGGAATACTTCAATATGACGCTGGTAGCCTTTAGTCCATCTCGGGATTCACTTTTCCATGAAATTTACCCGGGTGATAAGACTTCCGATCGGATCGAAGCTCGCCTTCAAATCGAAATAGAAGTGGTTGACATGAATGATAATGAACCTTTCTTCGACAAATCAAGCTACAATATCACAGTGCCTGAAGATACACTTCCCGGAAAGGCAATTTTCCAGGTATTTTTTCATTTATTAAAATCCAGTTTTCACGGCAAATTTATATGGAATGGCGGACTGTGATAAACTTAGACTGATTTCACCGCTAATGAATGTCGTTATTTAAATATAAGTCGCCCTAAATAGCTTGAACCTATACCTATCTACCTACCTACCAAACATTCATTTGTCCAGTAAACACTGCAAATGCCAGGCCCACAATTAAATCGAAAACAGCAGGACACTGTGGTGTGCCAGTTGCATATTACGAAGTGCGATCACATACAAGATGTTTATTTGTGTGAAGGCCAGTTGGGTTCCTGCCTTCTTTGGCAGTGTGGTGATCATTCTCGAGAGCATTTAGGACGTCGCCGATCATACCTTATCCATGCCTAACTGTAGACCATTTCCCTGTAAAAATAAATAAACGTAAGACTATCCCGACATACTAAAGTTTCGGTCCCCCTCTTCCATACATGACTTGGACGGTTCGCCATGTCAAAGTGAATCGCATGTTTTTCTTAATGAAATGACTTCCTATGTATCAATTTTACAAACTAAAGATGATGCCGATCATCCGTTTTTTGCTAAAAACTTTAGCCAATGTGTGAGGTAGGTGGTAGGGTATAATCTACTTAGAAACCGAAAATGGCCATATTTTCTCCCAAATCTATGGTGACTGCCCAGTTTACAGCATTAGGTCCCCTCTTTAACGACTTATAAGCCACACAAAGAGATTTCCTGGCCTCATTTTGGCAGAATGTCAGCAAAATGTTCAGCGAAATTTCGTCATTTTTCAAATTCATTTTAAACCTTAGAGTCCCAGTCTTTTAAAGCGGTCTGAATTAAAGGCATTATTCCGTATTCTATCAAGAAAATCAAGTTATTCTGAAATAAACAGGCTGTTTTCCCATGGGTTTTTATTGTGAAATTAACAAAAGTTCTTCATACCGGCAAGTTTTTTTGCGCTAATTACCAATTTTCCTTCGAGAAGAATTCCATTAATCTTTTTATGATCTTCATCTTTCAAAAGTTGTATGTTCATTCCAACACTGGTTCAGTTATCTCTGAAAAAGAGTCATTCAGCTTCCTTTCAATTAATCCACTGTATAGGCTTCTTGAAGAATCCCACAAATTCAGAATCTCCCATTGTTTGGGTACTAGATAACTCTGGACTTCCTAGCTCTCTGTTAAGAAAAAGACCCCACTTAAAAATAAATTTGAGTTATTAACAAAATTTTTTTGTCAGATGTTCGAAGAAAAGTCATCCTCATGATGATCAAAATTTTATACATTTTCTCACCATTCTGATTACTAATGGCATTTATTAAGCTACTTAAGTGCTGTGGTAGCGCGAGTTAGATGTATTTCAACTGACTGACAAAGGTAATACGCAACTAATAGGAAGGTATTAAATATTTCTCTTATTTCCAGGTATTGGGAGACACTTCCCTTTTTATGAGTCGGGTTTTGTATAATTCCATGAAAGAATCTATCTGAAGAGCATAAGAAACTTAGGCACAGACACAACCTACTGCCGAGCCAAACCCATATTTTGCAGAGTGTACATATACGTGCACCGCAGAATTTTGTGCTCTTCCATCCCTAATGATCTAGACTCTAACAGAGACAGAAAACTGAGTTCCAATGCAAATAATCGGAGATTCGGCTGGTGTTCTAATGAAATCATATTTAGGTTTTCGTGGAAGGGTAAACTTTAATCATTCAGTTGAGGGTCTCTCAGGCGTTAATTTACCTGTACTGACATCGGTATGGATATAGCTAAGACAGCATTGAAGAATCCAAAATAATAAGAGTAAAAAGGCTCAAAATTGTCTGAAGCTAGTGGTGTTTCTACAATTGGTAACTATAACGAGTCTAAAATAACTTCGAATGGCTCTTGTAAGTAGTAGCAGTTTAGGCTCCTAGTATGGCACTGATTTATAAGAGCTACGTTGAAATAGTTCTCTAATTATTCAAAATCTTGTTAAACACCTTTGAATTTTCAGTTTCGGAGATTAAAGTATGCAAGCGTTTCTGCTACCAAAGTTCTTAGATGAACGCTGAGTTCCCAAGATAGGCTCTTGTTGATGCGATACAAATTAGCTGCAAAGGAATTGAGTACATCAGTTACCTACAGTGGTAGTCGGTGCTACTGTTGGTCACATGGCATTCGAATTGACGCAAGATGTCTTTCAACTGTTCTAGGACCCACTATGTGATGAAAATTCGTCCAACTTCAATGTGATTAGTCTTTATCATGTTTTCCAGCAAATAATTCCATGCTGTTGTGTAGAAGACCAAAAAGCAGAAGACTTAGAAACCCAAACATTCCACCTTTCCTCAGTGCTAGAACAGCATCGACTTGTTCTTAATAATATTGTTATGAAAGAATAGCATTTTCATTAATCGTGAGGAAAGTCGAGACCTGAAGTTAATATATTGATGTATTCACCTGATTTTAAGGCACATTTGCTAGACTAACTCGAATAAAATACTTAGAATCTGCTTTTCAATAATCACTCATCACAGTGAAGGTTAATAACGAGAGGTATAGCAAATAGAACGGTATTTTCGTACTCACTGTGCTCTAAATGTACTTGCTGGGGTCATCGGTTGTCAAATTTAGGGACATTGCTTTTGACATCATCTTGATAAAATTTGTATTTTTTTTACCATGGCAACCAATTGGGCAATCGGTTAATGGTTTGACTTTGTGTTATGTTTACACAGAGTCTCTAGGATTGTATTCGCTAATAAGAGTGTTCTTTTGAATTTAAACTAGATTTTGTGTAATGACAAAAGATGGTGTTTGTTTAATTAGGTTATTTTCTATGTCAATGCCAAAAATTCAAAGATGAGCTGTCAATTTTCTTAAGCAAAAGCCTCGATTATGATATTTTGGTGTCACATAAAATTGGATTATTATCAGAATTATTCATAAATCAGAGAATAACAAATGAAAAAAATTAATATTCAGCTGTACTAATAACTCTCTTGCTACTTTGGCTCAATTACTGGAAAGATGGAAAGGAAATTTGCATATCAGGGGCGAAATAGGAGCGCTAACTAACTTGCATTGAAGCTGTTAATTAAGCTCTGAAGCTAACGTTTTGATTTGATTGTCCTATCGCATGCATGGTCTGTTTCCGAGAGACCCTGATACTTAGATTTTCAAGGCATTTGACAAAACTGTCATGAATAGAAATTGGTTAGTAGAACTTGTCAATATTCGTTAGTACAATCAGTGATAATTCCGATAATGCTTTCAGATGTACAAGGTGACATTGCCGTAGTAACCGAGGTCATAAGTTGTCAAAGTGTGTGACTAGATGATATCGTTATCTGATCATTATCATGGTGTTCAAACGAGAAATGTATCCTTACGCTGACCCCAAATAACTGTTGCCTTAGTAACACAATCTAAATCTAAAAGATAAAGGCTGATTGTTTGAATTTCCTTTTTCAATTCTTAGCAAGTTTCCATGCTGACCTAGATTTAATGATTGTTTTATGAAGTTATTGTGCATATTTCACAATCTTGAAATCATCTAATTTGCGAAGCTAATTTTGAACATGCTTAACAAGCGCCATCTAGATAGTATCCTCGTCTAGATCTCACTCTAATAATCAGGAGAAAACTTTTTCTATAAAGCTATTTTATGAAGTTTTAACAAATTTCCAAAAGGTTATTCGAGCTATAAAATCTACTACTGAACATTCTTCCCAATTAGTGCCACATTGTTGCTATAACAACAGGAAAAATTTCCTATTTAGGTTAGTAATCACGCCATCGTCGTAGTCCTAAAAAATAAGATCGAAGTACTCTAAAACATAATGTCTCAATGTCATACGGGTAATTGCTGGTTCATAGAGCGTTAAAAATGTAAATCTAAACTCCTAATTATTAGGTTTCAAGACCTATGCATAAACCCGATGATTTTGGGATTTAGTATCCAGGAAAAGACCTTAGCGTTCTAAGAAAGTATAAAATATGTAAGAGATGGCTTGGAAAGAGTATTCAAGATCAGAGCTGGCAATTCATGGTTTGGGCAAAGTGGTCTTATAACAGTGTGATGATAAAGTGGAGTTTAAGCAGAACTGAGTGGCTTGGTGAAGTAGCGCTTCTATGTTGGTAACTCAGTGTCATAATGGGAGTGTGGGTGAAACGGTGACGATTGTGCAGACAAAGGTTTTTCGAACTGCAAGCTTAGATTGAGAATCGACTTACTTTAATCCTTCCGCACAAAGTGGTGGGTGAGCACTTGTTTACTTAGAGTTCACTGTATTTACCAGTTCTTATTATTGGCGTAAGATCGGAGAGGTTATTAACAAACTCGCTAAAATAATCTGCGGTCCAATTGAAAAGAATAATTGTCACCAGGGGAAATATAGCAGGGTAATTTTTTTCTTAAATGGTGAGAGCTATTTTCACTGCGAGGAAAGGTTTGGTGATAGTGTAGATGTTTGACTCGCCAAATGAAATACACAAACCACTAACCCACATGCAGTGACTGAAACGACCAGGACTCCAGGTTAAACGTGGCTTGGCAAAGATGTGACCTAAGTTTTTCAGTCAACAGACATTGAGTTACCATGTCCTCTTCCTGTATAGGACTTAGATGCGGTGTCATCTAAATACTGGCTTCTGCTTATTGGGTCCTCCATGATTTAGACAACACTTATTGTTTATGACTCTGGGACGTATCTCACAGCTACTACGAAAATCAGTCGCTCACGTTTCTAATTTTCAAGGGTGTTTTTCTTTCCTTACCATTTCTCACACGTTTTTAATATTTAGGGTCTCTTGGCTGTTTTTTATTAAATTTAGATTTCCAGCCTTCAAGTCAAATATTAATTTTAATAAAAAGTGTAATTTCAATAGGCTATTTCACCTTTTGCTATGTTCCTGATTTATTATTTTTATTTATTTAATTCCCACCCATTTGAGCGATTCTCAAAGACTTACAATAGCTAGCATGCAACAGTAATAGCGTTCATGACGTCTACGGTTCGCTGGTCCCTTCACTGCGTAGTGGCAACCTTGTATGTCCTCGATAAGGACAGACAATCTCCATGCTTCTTCCAGGAGGCTTTTCAACCATCTGGTGGATATTCCATTCATTCCTACGTGTACGCAATTTCCACAATCTAGTTGAAGACCAAGAAACCCAGGTATTTAGGTCGTACCTTGTTCATCAGGCTGTACCAGGCTGTACTCTTGCAGGCACAATCCTATTTCGCACGTCCGGTGGGTGATTAGTCCTATTCGGCCACCCCTCTCGTTAGCCTCGAGTTACCTCAAGGGTCACCACCAGGAGACTGAGAGTAGGATCAACCACTTGTGTTCCTGATAAATAAAATGATGTCGTTAAACACAATGGACTTTATCCATATGATTTAACTAAGTAGCTCAAACTTCGAATCTGAGTAGCGTAATATTAACCATCACTGTGGCCAATGAATGAACAGTACCTAAAGGTGATTCACTACACTATGTACATCGTAAAATATCTAAGATATCGTCAATTTATCTACGATCTAGCAGAGAATTCTGAACCTAATTGCATGATCACTACCTTCAAAGAATGTTGGTAAAGTGGTTGTTCTTTTTTTGTTTTAATCCTTTTGAGAACACTAAAAGACGAAAATCAAAAAATCTGCTTGTTAGACTTTACGAGGTACGTAGTGCTACTCTACAGCATTATCACAGAATTTGACTTATAATTCTCACATTTTAGGACAAATTAAGAAAGCCTAGTTTTTTGTAGCATTTTTCCGATTAACATACAACAAAGCATCTTCCACAAGTAGAGGCTCCACTTCGGATTAATACATTGAGAACAATAGAGAATGGGTCTGGAAGCGAATTTCATTTATAATCAAAGTGGTCTGATTCCCTGCCTTTTCATTTCAACCAAGCCACTTTATATCGTCGATTGCCAAAAGTCTCCTTTTATGGTATTCACCTCTGCGAGCTCAACCACCATGCATTTGAACTAACAATAAGACTTGGTATAGGTAGTGTCCCATCAACTTACATTTTGACAAGCTTGAAAAAGGTCACCGTTCGCTCTCGCTTTTGTGCCAGAGTCTCCAATTTATCAGGTAATTCTCTACAAGATTAACTTTGCGAAGGAAAGGTTAGCCTGCCTTTGTTCATTTGGCTAACTCTTGCCAAATGCAGATGGTCGTTTTTGTTGCTGAGGTATAAAAAAAGAATTTCTACAGATCCAGCAACATCCGCTTTTGAACCTCTTCACTACAAGTTCATGTCATCAAACTTAATGGGTGAAATGTTAATACCCAGATTTGCACCCTGTATCGAAATAAACAGTATCCAAGTCCAGAATACGGAAAGGTCCCTTTCAGTAATTGCCATGAGGAAAGGGTGGATTTCGGAGACGATTTATCTTATTAATTTTACCATTTTCAGTAGTGAAAAAGAACTCCGAGGAACGTAGGCTTAATAGGATCAATGTCCAACATCCATTGCTATACTTTTCCGTTTTCTTACAGTGTCAGCCTCTTCCATATTTGCAGGTGGCCATCATTTTTTTCTACCTTTCGCTGTATATTTTATAAAATCACGGCGATCGGTGCCACAATTTTCGAATTTCAAAATAAAACCCACTAGTAAAGAATTTCTGTAAAATTTTGGTATCTAACTACGGTAAATGCGATGATGAGACTCATATTCGATGTATTGGTATCAACATTAGTAAACGCATGGTAGCACTTTTCAAAAAAAGCCGTTGAGTCCTAAGTGACCCAGTCTATATCATATCTACAGTTTATTTATCCTTCAAACCTTGATCAGATACAAGTCTGATAATGAATTCACACTTTGCAACACACCCTTCCAGTGTCAAATCAACCTTCGATAAAAGAACACCTCAATTAAATCTCATCATCATGAAATCTGCTTCTATCCGGAGAACTTTCTTACCAAATGAGCCAAAGGCAATAATATGAGAGTTTCAAAGACATTTGGCATTGAGATGAGTATAACTTTATTACAATTGATATGTAACGAATTTTCTAATTGACATGGCAACTGAAAGTGGGCATAATAACATTTATGTAACAATAGTATTTAGGGAAGTTTTACTTTATGAGTAGCGTCCCAAACAATACCTCCTAAGAACCGATCTAGTACTATCAGACAGCCCTCTTATGTGATACTGAGCTGTGCGATTGCTGGTTTAAAAATGCTTAACAGTTGTGAGCCTATGGTAGAGATGAATATTTTCATTTCGTCTATCAAATGGTTATAAGTTTTATCAAAAGCTTACAAAAAATTCAAGAACTTAAGAGCTCAAACCGAAAAGTGAAATGCGTGTTCAATCCACGGTTTGGAAATAACCTAGCTATATAAAACGGTAAAAACATTCATAAAATTCGACTGGAATTCACCTTCTCAGAGAGCTCTTGCCATTTCGTTTTTGACTGTTAGTAGTTCCCAGATGGGTCATAAAGGTTGATTTTGCTATTGATTTAAACATGGAAATCGTATTTAATGAAAGTGAATGTGAATAAAGGACTGAATCTAGTTGGTACTCATGCAGTTACATGTATGAGCTGAATGCTACCTAGCAAGCCAAATTGGCTCTCAACTGCAAAAGCCTTATTATGTCATCTGGATAATGTCTTGATTTCTTTGGGTTAATTACCATTTCAAGCATACCTTAGTAACCCTGACGATACAAGCGTATTTATGTGATTTAGATAAATAAATACTTATGACTTGACCTGAATGTTAGCAGAGTGAAACGACCTATTGCCAAAGCCATCAAACGTGCTAAGTGAGACTTCTCTCACCTGTATTTATTTGCTTAAATCTGGCGACGATTTTAGGTGACCAAATCACTTGGTTATAAGATTCGTTGCTCCGGATATTAAATGTCTGATTTTTCTGCAAGCGATACCGATCAGCATTCATTTGAACAAGACATCAACAGTGCGTTTCGATTCAAATGGGATCTTGAATGCTGGTACTGCCTTTATAATGAACAGGTTCAGTAATGAAAGTTGAAAAAAGCAGTCCAAATAGTATCTATTTCTGAGGTGACACTAACCCGATGTGTTTTGGGGTGAGTTCTAGGGTTTTGAAACAACCTCTGCAGATGAAGACAAATGAGAAATTTCCTTTTTCAGTTCCTGATAATGCTGATTATCCCTAATGTCTCAATAGGGATACTGTTAAATCAACCCATGAAGGAATGCGTTATTTTCACACATAACTGACAAACTTCTTTATCTTCCAAGAAAATTAGTTCTTTTTTTTTGCCGATGAACAAATGCATAAATTTCGGTTTTCATAGATTTATATCAATGCGTCTCTCCACTTAATACCTACCTTTGTAACTAAAATGTCTGTCCACAAGACAAAGTGGTCATTTCCTCAGACATTTTGACCCAGAAGGGGATTTAGTTTCCGCCACTAACCACTAAAGTGAGGTCTGAAATTGTGTTTGTTTAATTCATAAGAAAACAAAATGATATCAGATCCTTACCTTCGTGGATATGGCTCTCAATCAAATTTTGAGGAACAGTTTAAGACAGTGATACTTTGTAAACCATCATACAGTAGAAAATCAGCTTGTTAATTGAACATTTTGACGGAAAACTAGTCAGAGGGATCCAAATAATGGTTAATACGAGTCCTCCAGTTTAGAGCAGTCTTATGCAAAGCTGCTGCTTTTGATCGCTGATTCTGTTAAATGGTCTACTCCACTCCATCACATTTCTCTGAGTTCTTTTTTCAAATCAGAGTCGGTCTTGTACATTCCGGAAATGTGGACACATTTTAGCTTTCATTTTAGCTGTGCTTAGAGCAGTAATATTTTAATTTACTAGACATTCCTCATTCTAAATCTTTTTCTGTGATCCCCTGGATCTCACCAAGATCTCTATGCCTAAGATCCTCATCACGTTTCACATTTCGATTTTATGGATCATTCCACGTTGGCTGGCTCTTATAATGAATGTGTTATTTATGAAGAATTTTAAGGTCTGGACAAATAGTTTGTAAAGAGCACTGAAGGAGAGAAATAAGCAAATGAAGAATTCAGTAACTGGGATACTGAGTCTCGCTGGGTGTGTTTATTCCTTGAATCGCCTCGTCATCGTTCCTGTCACGGTGTATGACCTTCTCTTTACCCCCTAAAGACTCTGACGATGCTTCACATTTTAAATGGCCACTTTTCAACCATCCAGTTCATGTATCCAGTTCGTGTTTCACAACAAAAAAACTTTGTTAGGAAACATGATCCGATATTTGCTTTTCGTTCACTTATAATAGAATCATCTGAATGTTTTGTTATGTAAGCTTACATAATCAAAATGATTCTAACCTCGAAATCAAGCTTAAAAGCATTTGCTTTCATTGAATAGGAGGTATTATTGCAGACCACTTACATTGAGCTTAGTGATCAATGAAGCCGCCCAATCCAAAGTACCTCCTCTCTGCAATCTACTGAGGTCATTAATTAATTCCCTTGGACGCAAGTACTCTATTCTGGATCTAGTTGAATTAATCCATCAGCCTAAAGTTAATCAAATTTTTTTCTGCTCGGTGTTTGAATGTGGTTTCATATGACGCCAATCGGTATCGGTCCTTGGTTAGTTGATACCCTTCAGAATTCCTCATGGTCTGCATTGACAAACTTCACCATTGAACATCAAAGGGATTCATCTAATATCATTACAGGTGCGTTGAACCCAAATATTTCTGGCCACCATATCTACTAAATATGGAGGCAAATAGATGTCGTTATAAAAAATGTGATCAGAAAAGCCAAATATAAAGCCAGTAAAATACTTTCAAAACGTGTTTTGATCTATTTTGGTCGGTCTGCTGGGAACACTTGTTTGATTCGAATGTTCTCTTAGGGGCTTTGATTTGCACAAATGTCTTATACCTCATCCAAAATTACTTTTTAAAGCTATTCAATCATTCTATTAGTCTATAACTCTAAGCAACAGGGACAAGTGAGACTTAAAGTTTTGCGAAATCAGTAAAAGTTGGTGTTGCTTAGTAAACGCATCAAAATTTATTAATTTTATCAACTTTGTTATAATCTGATCTACTTAAACAAATCTACATTTATTAACTTCTCAACGAATTCTTTTCATCAGTTTACAGAATTGTTGTTCAAGCAGTAAACAAAGTGAAATATATTGTGATGTCTGTTAATTTAACTGATCATAAGGAATCTACTTCAAATTCCGGTGGTTGACCTCCAGTTTAGCAAACATTTTTCCACAGATTTTGGAAATCCCTTAAAAAAACATTAAAAGTCTTTGTTTGTAATATTTTGCGAAATTTTTAAGCTGGTAGCTTATTGGAGTTGTGCTTATTCCAGATCATAGAGCCGTTTCAATTACTTCTTTGATCACCTCATTAAGGGTTTCGTAACAATTCTAATTTGCCCATTTCGTGGGAGTCTTGGTGAGCACGTAGTATTTGGGTCATCTAAAGGCATCTTTTAGAAATTCTATCGTTCTAAATCAGTCCATTTTTTGTAAAGATAAGTTTAAGCACAAATTTTGGCATTTAAGCAATGTTTCCAACAATATTCTTACCCTCAATCTACTTAAACTAAATTGCCTATTCCCTCCCTTAAAATAAGCAATCATTTTGAAAAAAAACTAACATTCGCTGAAGCGGATGGAAAAGCCAACCGCAAGATTATTAATTATATGCCAGTTCTTGCAAATGGTGGCCGAAATAGCTCCCATGGGGTCAACTGCCTTATTGTAACTCAATGACCCCTGCCTTTTCTCAGAGACGTAGCTCCGAGAAGTGAATTAATGAGCCTGTGGATATATGATAGTCGTGAGAGCGTATTAATTTACGATTTTCTTTCATAAAGCCCTACATTAATATGAACATTCTTAATCAAACCATCGAGGCTAACAGAACCGTTTTTATTCTTTATTAACAGCTTAAAGCGCATGATAAAGATCGTAGCGCCCAACTGGATTACTCCCTTGTGGAAGCTCAGAGAACCAGCAGTTCACAGTCAGTGGCCTCCATTTTTGAGGTAGATCATGGAGGGCGTGTGATTTTGAGGCGATCTCTGGACTTCGAATCCCGGAAATTCTACGTCTTGCCCGTCAGTGTTACAGACGGTGACTTCAGTGCTGAGACTACGCTTTATGTTACCGTGGCAGATGTAAATGATGAAGCACCTCGTTTTGAAGTCAACCCCATTCATCTTAGTGCAGAGGAGGGAACTTCTGCCAAACGGTCGATTGGGCAGGTAATTTAAAATGTTACATCAAAGACAATAGACTAAGTGGAAGAGGAAGTATAAGACCTCCACGTTGTCCTTCATTTACTTTTTTTACACATTGAAGGTAAACTCTGAGTAGGTAGTTTGGTCAGAAAAGGGGCTCTGCAATTTCCAGGCGTTCCCTTGGCAATGCTTTGCCATCAAATGAACGTTTTATAATTAAACCATATTGATAGAATCCCCAGAGATTCGTTCTTTCAAAAATTTAATAATTTTGATAATTTATTTGCTGCAATCTTCTCAAGGTTCTCGTAATGTGTTGGGAAATAGTTATCCTTTGTTAGCTTTGAAAATCCGTTTGTCACGGCAGATGTTTGTTTGTCTTAAAGGAATCATCCAACTGCTACAATAAGTGAAAAGATAATATTTTTTTGGATTTATTTAGCTGATTTTGAAAATTTAAATGCTATTGGTTTGTTGATCTAACTTCTTTCACGAAAATGAATAGCAAAGTCAACAGATTTTAACGAAAATATAATATTTTATTTGAATTCGATCAAAAAATATTTTAAATTAGTGTTTCTTCTTCAATCTGCTGCGAAGTTAACCAATCTGATTACTTCACTTGTTTGCCATGGCTGATAAGTATTTATGCGAATCATTTCGTTCTCAATTTCGTAAATTACTGTGGAAAAATACGATACGGCTTTCATCTGGCTTCATTTCAACCTAACCAAAGAGCTCGTTTTTTGTTGATGCCCTAAGTAATGAAGCGATCATTTGATAAAGTGGCCTCCTTGCCCCTTCCACGCACATATGTGGAGTCTTAACTTCATAGCTTAACATAGAATCTGAGTAAGTCCTCAAAAAGAAATAGCACTCTAAGGGTAAGCAAAAGCTGTATTTGTTCGTAGCCAATGAGGTTGATGGTCGTTATGGACTTCAAAAATCGTAAAATTTTGTAAAAATGAGATAAACTAGCTCTTTACCAGAAATTATAAGGGTGGATATAGCCAAATATGGCTGAGACATCAAAAGATAGCTGGCACAGAAAAAACTCTTTATTGAAAGTGTTAGCGCAATGCAGAATGCTAATTGAAAGCTTTAACAGTAAAAACATTAATGTAAAAAATTTGTTTCAGGTGAGAGTTTTTGATCCAGACAGCATGGATGTGAACGGAGTAGTTCGTTGTAAGGAACCAGATGAGTGGACTCATCGTCAGGCTCTTCTGTTCTCTCCTGATCCGCAGGCGCATCCCTCGGCAGGCCGTTACGATCTTCAGACACGCATTGAGTTGGACCGTGAGGGCCCTGATACCCTTGTTGGTGGTATCGCTCTTATTCGCCTCGTTTGTTGGGATGGAAATGAGATGCTTCACCCTTCTGGTGAGCATACAAGACGACTTACATCAACGCTGACAGCGACACTAACAATCCGAGATATAAATGATAATCCGCCAACTTTTCTGCAACCAGTATACCATATTGCAGTGGACGAGAATAACCACATTGGGACTAAAATAATTCAGGTATGTCTATTTAGACAAGTAAATGAACTGCAACAAGTTAATTCTGGGCCCCAAATTTTTAAGGGACAAAATGAATCCATATAGGATTAACTGTAAAAGGGATTCCTAGTGCTTCCGTCTTCTGATTCTTTGAATCGGATCGTCATTGTCAGTGTGTTAGACCTAGCCTGAGTTCTCTAACATTTGTCGGTTGATCAGGCCGGCCAACTTCATGAAAATCTAGTTGAGCCTAAGTTGGTCTGCTTAAGCAGCTAGACCTACTTAATTAGTAGAGACAAAATGTTCCAGCTCAAGTGAAACTGGAAAATGGGCCAATGGATCCGACAAGTTAAAGGTGATGTAGAAAAACCATCAGATGGTGAAGGAGAACTTCTGTAAGTTAAAAATCTTGAGACTATCTCAATTTAAAAAAATGTTTTACAACAGCAAAGTCTGAAAGATAAATGCGATAGGTTCATAGGATACAAGACTCCTTGCTACAATGAGGGAGAACAAGTGACACCAATCAAATAACCATCGGAAAAACGGTTGTAAGGAAACTAACCCTTTTGAATTTCAAATGGAAGATAGTTTAGTGCCTTAAATAATCGAGAGTTCGCTCGAATGACATCCAAGTGATTTCCGTTTATTTCTCTAAATAGGATAATACAAACTCGGAATAACTGAGCTGAATTTGTGGCCCAAATCAGTCCAAAGGCAATCCAGCAGCTAATTGATAATTCAGTTTACTTTGATATATCCATTCAAAGTGGTTGAAATTTCCAATTGGATCGCTAAAAATTTCCGGCCCGAAGGAAAGTACAATGATCATCATAAGTTAAATTTTATCACAATAACTGGGGTAAGGTGCTCTTGAGCTGTCCTGAAAGTTGTACTTTTAATCATTGGATATCGTCAACAACCATAGGTGATGCCTGTCATGGGACACTAGATACATAAATAGAAGAAAGGGAGCGAATGTCATCAGACAGCGTCTAGTGGATGTGTGGACCATTTTGGCTAGGAAATTAGGTATAAGCCAGAACTTTATCCTACCAAATTCGACAGATTGCATGACTGATTGATCTCTTTTTGATTCTGTTTTATGAAGTGGACATCGTTATTGATTTAAAGAGAAAATTTGCCTTATTTTCATCATCTGTAGGTCCAGGCTCATGATCCAGACGATGGAGAAAACGCAGAAATAACGTATTCGTTACTCGATCGAGCTAATTTTCATGTGAATCCAGTGTCAGGGTGGGTTACAGCGGCAGTAGAGTTCGATAGGGAGAAACGAGACTCTTATCAGCTGACCATCATAGCTTCGGACAATGGATCTCAAAGACTGACAGGATCAGCTTTACTTAACGTGACGATCCTGGATCAAAATGATAACGCACCTCAGTTGCTTCCGTGTGACAAAATGTCAAATCCTCTGATGGTGTGGGAGAATTCGCCAATTGGAACATTTGTGGGGAATCTGATTGCTAATGACGCTGATATCGGAAGAAACGGTGACGTTCTTTTCCGACTGCCAAAGAAACTAGCTTCTACGTCGCATTTTGAACTCCGTTCAAATGGTTCACTGTATACAGCTCTTCCGCTTGATAGAGAACAAAAGGTACGAATTACAGCTTTTATAGAAAAGAAAGAACCTTCCATTTATCAGGTCATTTTAATCACTCGAAGCTGTTACTGGTAGGTGGTGTTTTGGCATTCCGACCAGGTCACTGAGAAATATAAGAGTTTCCGCTGTTGAAATTTATTGCGAGGCTTCTTTTCTATGAATCAGCTTAAAAAAACACATGTTTCATAGGCATATTACGCCTTCTCCATCCTTCGTAAGTGCTGATTTGAAGGAAATGTAGAGCGGTATATGTACCGGACATTCTAGTGTATATCTCTCAGTCACACGGCTAAATCATTCTCTTATTAATTTTGAGTCTGGCTGATGGTCTCTGCGCAGCATATTCTTGAGTTCCTTAGTAAGCAATAATCTCCTCATTAGTTAGGGACTTTCCTACACTGTGCAAGCTACTCGACTGGTAGGTTGTTTGGCGCAGCATCTGATTCCCCTCTGACTCTTACCGTGGTGGCCTAAAAATTAGGCAAACAGGACCGAACGATATCCACACCGGTGTTGGTGACTCAGCATTCAGATACTTTTGAGGAAGAGGCAGTTAGCTGAGATCGAAAATTAGCGATTTCACTGGAGACGCATTTACCCGATCGCGTCCAGTGTAAGACTCAATCATTGCGAAATTTCTCTTTCTCTAAATGATTAAGTCTTAGAGTCTCTAAATATCTTTTTATTGTTTATAAAGAAACTAGGTGGATGATACAAAGTCGCAAGGTTGACAAGAAGCGAAAGTTGACATTTGGATGGCGAAAATTTTCACAAAGGGATAGTAAAATGTAACCATACTGTGTGCGAACATTAGCGAAAAATCAGAGCAATGCTATGATATTATGGACAAGATCATCCCAAACTGACTGCAATGGATTCCAAAGAATATGGGAATTCCTATAAGAGGTGCTGCTCTTCGGACCAACAAGATCCTGGACAAAATCCGAAGATACCTAAAGTACTGCTTCATACAGGATGTAAAATATGTTGTGATGAGACAAGGCCAAACTATACAGCTTAACCAACATTCTAAAAATTGTGCTGAAAAACGAGGCTTATATCAAAATTGAAGGTAGAGATGAACTGAGTATCCTAGTAAACACTATTAATATCAATCCTTCAAATGACTTTTCTCATTCAATTTAGTTCATTTGAGGTATAGATGTAGCCTTTGACATAGGGAAACCTTTTCAAGGAAAGTACTAAGAAACGACCTGAGTCTTGAGCATTAGTGGTTCTCAAATTATTTGCCGAGTGGACCGAAATTAGTTTAAGCTAAATTGTTCCGGTTGAGAAAGAGGTCACCTTAGTGTAAATTACGTTACCTAAACCTACAACAACGGTGCGAAAGTTCGAAATTTTGGGTTTGGATCACAACTTTGCAGCCGACAATTATAAACGCTGGCCAAATGATCTATGGACAAGTAGGAATAATGACGAGGTACAAGTTTACACATTAACATTTCTCTGCATTCCCTTTCGGATAAATATTCAAGTATCATCTTTCCATCAGATTAGGTTTTATTATTCTGTGAATGAAAGCGTTAAATATAGTTGAGGCTGAGGTAACATTATATTTTCTTGAATATATTTCGCTTCTACCAAGCTTTTTTCCGCACCCGAGGTGGCATGGTGCATGAATTGATTCCGAGCCAACAACAATGAAATATGTTAGAACCAGCATTATCTTCCTTCCTATCGGCTTTTACGCATTTTCCTGTCTGCAACTGTGGGTCAACCAGTATGCAGCCAACTTACTTCCAGGTGTGGGGAAGACATTTTGCCTGCGATTTCACCACTAGGATTATTGCTGCTGCTGCAGCAGTTACAACGCTGGTATCAGCCCAAGAGCAGGCTACGGTGAAATTGCGATAACATCTTGTGTTGTTCCCATTAGTTGTCAAGTCCATAAACCACCACTCCTGATATCATCTTTAAGTAATTTTTATGCCTTTTGGGTGAATAATATCACCATGATATTACCTGGAGCTAAGGGAAAATAGGTTTCGGTCCTTTTGTATCCTTTGTCTTCTCTAAAGGTAGAAGTAGTAATGCGATTTGATTTTGTTCACTGACAAATGTCAAACAACAGTTGATATACCCTGTACTTAACTTTATACTTCCAATTATTTGATCGATTTCGCAGGCAACCTATGAACTTCTGGTCGAAGTGAGGGACCGTGGAGCTCCAAATACTCTCTCCTCCACTGATACCATTTGCATTACCATACTGGATGAAAATGACAACGATCCTCACTTTGTTTTACCTGACAAGCTCTTCTCTCTAGGTGAGTTCAGCGTTCTCTGCCAAAGCCTTTATTATTTTCTCCTGAAAATTTTAACCAGGGGTGCCAAGACCGCTAAATAGTTTCTTTTCATTTGGGCTAGGTTTAAGCCAAACGAATACTTGGTAGCAAAAACTCTATTTTTGTGTTAAAATATCTTGTACTTTTGAAGGCAAAATCAGTGGCTATGCATTTTTTGATTAAAGTGAAACGAATTATCCAGATACCAAGTACAGGACAAGAGCAGAGAAGATCACGAGGCGTATTTAAGAATCTAATGTGGTGCTGATCTTGGCAATATGAATACAAACTATCGTCAAATAAATTTATTCGCACGATCACCAGATTTCAAACTAACCGTTACAATAATATTGATAAAGAGCCGTTTTTATTTAGCGATAGTAGGCATTCAGCCTTTTCACTTTCACGAAAGCGGTATCACTTGAGTCAGGGCGTAAGTAACTTTCTATCTATTTTCTAAGGCAAACGCACCTCTCCGTTGAGCAATTTTGGATCCCAACAACGATTAAGCACGATTTACTTTAGTACTTAACGCTATAAGTGGAGCGAATACACACAGAATCAGCAGGAGCACGATTTCTGGTTTGTTGAAATACCCTGCTAACCTGTAAGCTCTTTGTTCAATTGAATATTACCTGAATGTGCAAAGTCCCATGCTAACTTACATGACCACACCCATATTCGGATATAACCCAATCTGGAATAACACCACAGGTCTTTTTTTGATACTTCCCGATCAACTATAGGGTAAGTGTCTGGGAAGAAATCATCAGAATGCACATTAAATTTTGAGTTATCCCTAGGGGCTAAAATATTAAACAGCCATGAGATGACTGGCATTAGTCTAATAGAGTCACGACGTGAAATGAATTTGGTTAGTTGAAGAAAATGGAGAGGAAGTGTTGGTCATGGATGCAAATCTGATTGATCTCATTTCTAATTCTACCAGGCGATCCAATACAGGTTTGAACAGTTGTTCGAAGTTGATTAGGTTATCGTCCAGTGTATTGCAAAATAGATTTAGAAGTATAAATATAATAGGATGTTCAAAATTTTCAAGTTTTAAATGCACTTCTGATCTTTGTATCGCAATATAAAATAAGGTAGACGAAACTATGAAGGTGCATTAAAGCGATTGACAATTTACAACTAGAAAAAAGCTTTTTCTGCATTGCCTAACTTAATAGTTAATTTTAAAAATTAAAATTTAAGTCCAAGTCACGACAATATTTTGACAACATAAGACATTGCTGAAAATGTATTTTTACATTTCAGAAGACAGATTGCTGGATAGTCCATTAAGAAAACGAGAATCTGCGGAGATGATATCCGATGACGGAACTTCAAAGCCTGTCAGCGATGGCAGTTCAGTTGACTTGAATTTCGAACCCTCACTTAAAGTGTCTCTTCATGAGACCCAGGGTCAATTAGTGACACGCCTAGAGGCTACAGATCCAGACGAGGGCGCCAATGGACGTGTTATATACGGACTCCGGCGTCATGCACATTCCAGAGCTCGTGTCAATCGAGCGGCTGGAGATTTTCTTGGTGTTGATGAAATTACCGGTGAAGTTTGGCTTAAAAGGGCCCTTCAAGATGAAGATCTTGGATTTCATGTCTTCATTGTTTCAGCCAATGACCAAGGAGTACCGACGTCAAGATCAGAAAGCAAGGTATGATTTTCATCTTATTAGACAATTAATAACTGATGAATGCAGTAAATATTACCTTCGATGTTATCGTAGGTGATGATGGTATCGGTAGAAAATATTCCCCCTCGATCACTAGATGGTGGTGGTGCGAGCTCAAGTTTCACCGCCTCCGCAGATGGCAGCGGTGGTGAAGGTGGTGTATTGGCCAATCTTTTCCCCTTCAAACTTGGTGAACGCAAAAATGTTATAATTTTGGTGGGCCTTGTCTCCATCTCTGTGATTCTCGCTGTTGCCCTAGTTGCTGCAATGGCATGCATGCTGAAACCATGCAGGTAACTTCGATAAAATTGTCATAAATTGCTGTAGAAAAAATAGTTTAACAGCAGAGAAATTCCTTTTCCAATAGGCCTTTTTCACGTCAGCCTCGGCGGTTTTTCAATCAAAATCAAATGAGTTCAACAAATGGATTTAATAGCACAACGCTTCAAGCGCATACTACTGCAAATGGGGGAGTAATAGCTTTGCAGGAAACTCGGCTAATTGACAACACATCGGTCGACAACTTTGGCGGAGGAGCACACGACTACGGGTACGGAACCTCACTTTCACCCACAGAAATGGTGGACGGTGACAATTGGTTGGGGGACGAGGCTAGAGGTGGAACGTTTCGAATTGTGAGTGGAGACAGCGTCGGTTCCGTTAGCGAGAATGCAGTCGGTATAATTCCTCAATTATGGAGCAAACACACTTCCCTGCCTCGAGATAACCTTGATCGATGTGGAAGTATCTCGAGTCTTAATCAGGACAATATCTGCAAAGTTACAATGGCTGCTGGAGTTCAAATGACCCCTTTGCATGAAACTGATGAGAGCACAAACGAAACAAAGCCCAGTGGTCAGTGGACCTTGATGAAACTGACGGTGGAATCAGTACGTTGGCCTTTTAATTGTTTACTGACTCTTTTTACAAAACAGTTCATTAATTTTACTTGTTTGCGGATACTTAGAATATTAATGGGTCGCATTTCGCATCACCGGTTACTTTACTCCCAGCGTTGTGTGAGCATTCTTCGGGGACGAACGCAGTTTCAACTAGTACCGCCTTACTCTCTCCATTCATCGTCTCAGCAGCCTCTGCCATGACGACTAATCTTCTACCAACACTGGGCGAAAAACTAGATATAGACATCAAGACTACTGAACGCGCCTCAGACTCTGGTCAGGGAGACAGTGATGAGGACTTGAGGTGGCGGACGTTGATTCAACCTTCACCGGTGATCAACCTTGTGCATTGTATGTTCAGCTTGTACTCGTGTATTTTCTAAAGTAGGCTCTTTTATCTTTATTTTTTTTTATTCATATTTTACAGTGCCTTGCGAATTCGGCGAAGACCCTTGGAAAAGAGCTGCTGGAGAAGAGGCAATCTGTAGCGAAGATTACGTCCGTCTCCAGAACGTAACGTTTTTTAATAACTCGAAAAGCCATTCAGAACCTATGGCCGTTCATTCTGCCGGTTAAAATCTATCAAACAAACCTGCTCGTATCTAAATAATTTAAGTAGCTGTAATATTTTGTAATCCGTGACCCCGATATTAAGTAACATTGATGTCATCAGCATATTGTTACCGAAATTGTACAAAACCCTCCCTTCAATCCACCTGCACAGATCCATCGATCAAGCAAGCACGATACTTCTTTCGCTTCTTTACTCTCCCCTCGTTACTCCTTTCCATGAATCTGCATTTTTTGGCCGTGTAACTTCGACGTGTTTTTACCCAACACTTTGCTTAGTGTTAACTTACTGGCTTGAATATAAAGCAATTTCTGTTGATAATGAGGTCTGAAGCTCTTATCAATTTTCTCGTTCCATCACTAGTGATAAAAAGTTTATAGGCCTCAGGAGAGCAGGGTCTAGACAAACCACTCAGAAATGAATTATTCTGAAAACAAAGGATTCGAAAATGAACACCTGTGCTTCCATTCACAAAAAATTTATTGGTAAAAGTTCTAGGTACTTAAGGAAGGTGCAGCAGACAAAATAAATATCCGTTTGAAACTTAAAGCAGTCAGACTGGAAATTGATCCTAAATGAACAAAGTTCCAGCAAAATTTTAATTGTTTGTCGGTCTTTCATCTATTTTGAGGGTGACATTGTTTTCATTAAATTCTCATGCTTCTGGCTGAATAAAAGTGGTTTACACTCGCAGCCAACTTCGGATGAATTTTTGACAAATTATTGATTCTAGCTAGTCGATTCACTTTCGCCATTGCAACAGAGTCCGCACAGTTGGAATCTCGAGGCATTTCTTGAAATCAGAACTTCCAGATTTTCATCGGTCGAATACCATTTTCATTAGGAAGTGCCTGCTGGCTCGGCACATGGCTTAAACAAAAGAAACGAAATATCAAAAACTAATGCCAAAATTATTTTTGACTAGTTTTTCAGGAAAATAGTTTTCTGGATTTTAAAAAAGACATCTGGAGCCCAAGTCTCTTTTTTTGTAACGCTAGATCTATGGCCAAAATCTTCGGCCCAATAACCTCAACGGCTTAGCAGCTCCTAGCCATTTTTTGAGCGGACGTGGTGCGCCTGGAATATATTAACGATAAAATTATTGTTGATTGTAGGTTATAGCTGATTCTTAGAAAACTGACGACGACAACACTGCACTGCTGAAAAGCGGCCTTGAAGTAACTAATATTTTGTTTGTCTTCGAGCTATTTATGAAGATTCTGCTGTTGGCAGTAACTTTCCAATTTGAAGGATTATATGATCACCTCCATTTTAGGTCACCAGAAGTAAATTTTGAGGTAAATTCCAATCTGTAAAGCTCCACGTTTCATTAGCGCATTACACCTGGAAGCTTCAGAAGCGCCTGCATGACACTAGAGATTGGGATGGCAATAAAGTACAGACCGTTAGCATATTCATTTTCTCCCAGAAGATGCAGACCGAAATAGTAACATACAACCGGCGGACACTACCGAGTGGACTGGAACAGCAGCGATCGGTTAAGAGACTGCGTACAAATAATCTATCATGTCTGGTGGGCATTTTAATAGGCACCTTTCGATCAATGGCAAATCAAATTGAAAGCGATTTTTTTACAAGAATCTCATTTTCTTTCATACAACACGATTGAATTACAGAAGTGACTTTACTCGGAGTCATTGGGGGCGTCTTTCCTGTATTGATGTATGGCTTCGGCCAACATAAGTTTACCCACCGTTTGACCAGACAACTGAGCAATTCCTGAGGAGTAGAGATCCGTCTGACAGCAGGCTAAGGCCGTCTCCAGTCTGATAGGAGCAAGCTCCTTAATTTTCTGCTCCTATAAAATGTAAGAGAATCGAAACATACTACCTATTAGCAGCTAAGTGGACCTGTATAAAAAGCCTGTGTTATCAGACAACTTAAGAAGGCCTAGAACAAGTGACCGAAAATACCATCTAGAAAACTTGGCTACCAAAACCATTATAGGTGGAAGTATGAGTAGTGCATTTTACGAACCTTAGATGAAGAACTAGCAGTTGTTAATTTTCCGAGGGTTCGTTGATACGTATATTGGAGATCATAAATATTATCTAGTCGCTGGAGTAGGGACTTCAACTGCTGCTCCAGATCACTAGCCGTACTCGAATGTAGACCATAGAAACCACTTCGAGCTTTGACTTGAGATTTATCTGCGACCTGCTCGTCTACAATGTCCTTGAGAACAATGCTAGCCAGTTTAGAATTCACCACAACGACCGGGAGTTCTTCCAAAAGATCCGTGAAGCTAGCTCTGCCAATGTGGAGAGATGGATCCTGACAACAAATATCATAAACACGAGGCATAGACTTACACATTCCCAGGAGATATCGACGTTCTGAAATAAAGAGAAGCAAAAATGGCCATCGTAAATACACCTTATAATCAAATCAAACCAAGGCCATACCTTTGAATTACCCATTAGCCGTATTTTTTTCTCCGTTTCAAGCATGGCATTCAAAATAAGCTTAGAGAGCCTGTAGGCTTTAAGGCCCTTCTGCCCACGGGTGGCACATGAAGGATCGTAAAAAAGCAAGATGCTTTCAGAAACCATGATCTGGTATTGAAATAGTGTTTCAAGCAGACCACGACTCATGAACGAACAACCATAACCGCCCTGATAATACCCTACGGCGAGATAGTCATAATTAATCTAAGCAATAAACTCAAAGTAACTAAGCAAACCTCCCGCATGCTTTTAATCATGTGCGCTTCGTAGTCACTAAAGGAATCCATATTCTGATCATCCTCAGGGATGTTAGGCAACGGACAACAATTCGTTATTTCTAGAGTGTCACCGACAACTAAGCCGAAGAGCATGCCAGTAACGTGTTCATTGGCCAGAAGGGTTTCGCCCTCACAATGCTTGATAATTTTTAGCAACGCCAATCCAGATACTTTGACAGAGACCACATCGTAAGCATCCATGACGAAGGTAAGGATAAATGTAGTTACTACACGCACCAATGAGAGCCACGGCGTTACAAAACTTCTTTGACTTAGCTCAGAATTCAAATGCATTAAGGTAGTTTAGTAAACTAAAACTTGTCCAATAATTTCTTATGCACCAATGAGAATAAATTATTAGTTGGAAATTATTCGTTTCTTTCAACTACCTTAAGCTTTCTGCAGCCCTGAATCCTCATCAATTGGGGCAAAAATACAATCGGTTATATTATATATTATATATAAGAACCATCCAGTCCCTCGTAAATATGTGAAAACAAATTTATTTTCAAACTAAGTACCTTAATCGTGATTACTTGTACAACCACTCACCATGGTTGAAAAGAGAAATAGTAAAATGAAAGAACCATTAATGGGTCCAATATAAGTTCCTTTTTCTCAAGATCTACGTGCTTGGTTATGTTGTTATTATTTTTTAGAAAAACAATTTAGCAATAAACTGAATTCGTAAGTATGGGTCTTATGAAAACATTGACGATCCTCAAGCCGATTCACACCTGTTGGGACGCTGCAGCCTACACATGAATTATTGGATATATTGAAGATTGACGTATAAACATAGAAAAGAGACAGAGTCCGTAGTCAACGTTGAAGTGGGAATTTCAATGATTGTTGCTTATCCTTGTGTGGATTGTGTTAAGCCATCTCCTTGTTTTCTCTTACAGCATAATCTCTCACCTAGCCTCGGAATCTCGCCAACGTTTGAGGAGCTTTCTTTACGTGTAGTTACTCTAGTTTTCATGCTTTTTAATATCTGATCGAAGGCTTTCATGAATATAGGCAAATGAATTACGCGGTTAGCGAGTGAGATCCGGCGAAGGAGAAACGGAATGATGAGGTCGAAAAGAGTTATAAAGTGCATGCAGCCTAATGACTGTACTCGAGTCATACTTTCCAACTTGGTGTTCGGAGCCATCTGTCACCTAGTGCTTCAAGGGGATGTGCTGTCCCTCCTGCCGATTGCGTCATACATTCAGTCACGCTTCTTCTTTAGTGTCAAAACCAATGCAGCCCAAAACGAGGGCAGTTAAGCCACATCAAACGCAGTTTTGAGCTTGCTTCGAGTATATCTTAAGCCATTTAAATACCAAGTGTATACCGAACGAATAACCGGATTCAAAATTACATATTACATATTAATTTCGCAAATCCAATGTAATTTTGATCAGTTTATTTAGTTACAGTCATCATGTGGATGTCCACAGTGCTTTCGCTGAGTTGATATGACGTATTTCCACCTTTTAGCATTCTTAAGAAATTATATCCTGTTTCACTTACACGTTTGGATTTTTTCATTACTTGAACCATCGAATTTAATTTTTAAATTTTAATAAGAGTAGAAAATTCTCTTTCGATTTGATGGATTATTTATTTATGACCAAAACGTTGATATTCTCCGGTTAAATACACACGCCCAAGTAAAGACGACAGCTTAGTTGAGTTCTTGCACCTCATTTCAAATTCAGAAATTCAGATTCATATCCCATTGTCTGCCATCTGAGTGGTCAAATTCTACACAACTAACGCTATACATAGTTTGGTGATATTCTGGGCCAAAGCATACAAGTGTTTCTAAGACTTTTGCGATTATGAATACTCATCCAAACACTCAAATGCACAAAGTATTAGCAGTAACATTATCCTGCAAGCGCGTTAACTTGCCTACTCAATGAGACACTCATGTTTAACCCGTCTTAATTGATTTGGACCAATTTAAATCCCTGCTGGAGGTCAGGAATCCATTTTTCATTAAACCCGGGTTCTCTATCGATGTTTTGACTGGGTAAGATAGCTGAAACGAATTTATTAACCTGCCGATCAAGCATCAATACAAACTTAAAAACTCTACTCAGTTTCAAGGTACGTTGTGACCAGTGAATGCCGGAAATATTCAGATAAATACTTATAAGATTTGGCCCTTTTCCAAATTAGAAAGGCAAAAATCATTGCCGAAAAAAAGAATTTTATGACATCCGGTTGTTTAATGGAAAGGATGAACAGGTCGTAGGTATTTTACAATGAAATTTAATTTTTCTAAGCATTTCCATTTTGCTCAACTGCCTGCCAACTTTCAGCTTTTACGTAGATGGCCCATGACAAATGAACTATTATGATCATCAAATTTGTTCTAGTAACTGTTTATATGGCCTGAGTATTGCGCCTCATTCTGAGAAATATAACTAAAATATGACAAGAAAACTATAAAGCGGAAAAATCGGTGAGATGACCTCCGATGAGTGCTTTCGTGCTTGTTACCACAGGCTTTAACATGGATCCGACGTTGACTATGATGGACGTATGCACAGCCGCAACTGTGATATTCAGGCCCTTAGATATAGAATCAATTTACGTGCCCTGAGACGCTATTTGTATCAAGCTATGAGGTCCAAGATTCAAGAACATGTAGAACATGTTTATCCGACTAGAAAGAAAATTAATAAATGGTTTGCCCCTTTTTCACTAAGTAGATGGCGTGGTATCCATCGCCTTGAGTAGCTAATTAAAATATTCAAATGAAATATCTTAATCAGAGGAACTCCAAGGTAGCTCACTCTTTCACGAGATGTGTTCATTCTTATTCAATGTAAAGTAGGGTATTGTTACTGGTCAAAACCCGGAAGTAAGCAGAAAATATCGAAAAGTCTAAACACGCATTAAAACTGATGAATTCACTAATTATTCAAATTCCAGCCACTGCGATTCCCTTCTACATACGCAGAATTGTGAGGCAGCAGTATTTTCTGCATAAGTTGGAAAGGGAAGACCAAATATAACTTCCTCAATCAGTGCTGCACCAATATATGCTAATTAAAGCAGTGCTCCTAGTGAGAAGAACAGTAAAACTGTAGGTGGTCAGCCTTACTCTCGATCTCCTCGTGGTGATCACCGGTAACTCTAGAGGCAACTCTGGGGCCTAATGAGAGGGGCGACCGGATAGGACTAACCGACCACCTAACGTACAAAATCAGATCGCGCCAGCAGAAGTAAAACCTGATAAACAAGGTACGACGTAAATACCTGGGTTCATGGTCTCAAACTGGACCGTGAAAAGCGCGTGCATGTACAATGAAACCATGCCAAAGGAGTGACCAGAGAACCGAAGACGTCAATAAACGCTTTTACTGTCCTCTGTGTTAACAGTTGTTTGCTACTTGTTGTAAAAGCTCTTTGTACTTCTGTTGTACCCCCAATAAGTCTTTGAGGGTGGGGAGTAAATAACTAAATAAATAAATAAGGAGAGGTATTAAGAATAGACCATTCTAGAGAGGAGGACAAAAGTGGTAATTTAACCTATTCACATCTCGCAAAGTGAAGTCACCCTTCTAGGTGAATGGAAGTTGCCGCTAACAAGAACTTTCGACAGAACTAGAAATAATGCATCAAGTGAGACCATTTCGCCAATGAGGTGGTTCAGAAAGCCTGGTGGATGCTGCTAACATCTGATTCGCGGTACTTGGTTTGTCTCCGAAGCAAAGATGGGATAAGTGACCCTCAATTAAAAGGGTATCGAAGAGGGCATGGAATTAGGGCAAACTGTCTGGCTGTTTAGAGTTTTAGCGGCTTAAAATTATCTATGCATTTGAGCAGCACATTCTGTTGAATAAAGATAAATTGGCTCATAGCTCCATCTCGCTTCCCTAATTAATATTTTTGAAATCTTTTCGCTCACGCCAGTCATAAGTTTAAATTTATGTAAATCGAAGAGGCGATACCAAACGCTGAAATTTAATTTCATAAGGTCAGTTTGAGACCAAAACTTTCTCCTTCTGTATTCATGGTACTTCAAAGAGAGGCGCTCTATTATCAACCATTGAGGAAACATCATTGTGAAATTAAGTCTTGAACCTGAGTTGCTGATAATTGGCAAAGATGGACCCCCAGTTATAGTTTTGAATGTTAAAAAGACAGCATTTCTATCAGCATTTAAAATCACTAACCGTGAGTTTAGCAACCTTCATACATTTGGATCTGTACTTCGTGATCCCCAGGTCCTAAAAGTTAAAAAGAAACTGGGAATTTCTTTCTATACTTATGGCTGTGCAAATACTGGCATTTATATTTGAACGAGAGGGGACTGTGGCGATCTGCTGGATGTTAATATTTCCATGCTCATGAACCGGAGGAATCCTCCAGTGAAGACGCTTCTATAGGTCAGTTTGGAACGCCGTTATTTGTATGTGACTACGGCAAGTTTCGCCCCAAACGATTTTCCAGTTGCGGTTTGTGCTCGGAGTATTTCTTAAGCACCATTTAGGTGGAATTATTATTAAGCTCCGATTGAAGGCTTCAACAGCAAGATTACCTTGACTCGCTCAATACTCATCCCAAGTATTCATACATGCATGATCAAAAGATAATGCTCTCCGGTGCTTTGAACCGATTTAAGTGTAACGATTTAATTCCTTGGGAAATAACAGCAATGTGCAAGTTCCTTGAAAGGTGTCTTCTGATAAATACGAAGAGTTAAGTTATTTTTTGCAACGGAATAATGTTACGAATGTCAGTAATACACCGGTATTTGCCTTACAGTTCTTAGCTATGTTTCCAATGTGTTGTGTAGCTATAAGTAACACGCGGCTATTACGTGTTACAAGCATGAAAACTCAGTCATGTTTTCTACACTCTTTAATACGTACGAAGCCATGAGGGGCAATCATACTGGTGAAGAAGTTCACAATTATTGCCAAATATGGAGGCTAGAAGCAAACAACAAAAAAACTGCCTTGAAATATTAATAATAAGCACGAGGATTAAGTGCTTTTTTAAAGCGCTGGGCATTGAATTACATTGATAAAATTTCAGCCGCTAAATTGTATTATTTTTTAATGATACACCTCGTAGTCAACATTAGATCTACTGCGTGCATGTTCGTCCATGTCAAGTGTTCTGAAACATAGAGGTTTAGATAGCACCTACGTTTTGAACTGAAAAAAAAAAATTATCAGAATGAATCGAGGGATTCCTGATCAATCTGAAATATATCCAATTTTCGTCGATCAAATCATTCTAGGTTCTCGAGTCCGTACATGTTCAGTCTTTTTGCATTTTCCACTAACTATTCCTCAGTATCTTTGGGTTTTCTCATGCTAGAGATTGCTATCAGCACGAATGAAATCCAGACTTTGCATAGTCTCTCATAGATTGTGTTACAAGCAAGACCAGTTACCAGAGAGAGGTTCCAATTTCCCGGCAATTACAGCAAATTGCTTTTTTATTTAATTTGTGGCAGTGGAGATTAAATGGTGGCGTATAGCTTTGCAATTTCGTGAATGTTTTCTGCTGGAAACCAAACCAGTGTATTGCTAACAACGAGAATAAGTTCCTATCGACTTGAACTTGGCTGAAATCGTCCAACTTTGCTTCTTCGGCTGTTTAGCATACTCACCATTTAGTTAAATGGTAATGAAAGGCACGCAACTCCACACCCGGTACGAAACTGTGACGTCTGAGGGGTAGGGATCCCCTTGTATGACTCCACCACACGTTGGAGCCCAACTTTGGTCATACGGATGAATTGTGATGATAAAGCGCAACCATAATGTGGATAGTGCCGATCGGACCTCATTCAAGCAAAGCTTTGTGTTCAAACGGCTTTTTATTTAACCACAGAATCAAATCCGAGCCTCTTCAAGGCATAAGGGACATGACTTTCCACTCACATCCAGGTGGATATTTTAATGTAGTTTACTAGCAAACCAATTCGGATTGATCCTAACGGATCCCAAAGTACTATACACTCCTGTATCATTAATAACAAACAAACACAGTATCGGTAATTTGTAAATCGCCAATATCACTTTGAAAGATTTGTCCTCTATTTAATCAGACTAAGTAGAACTCTTCTTCTTTTCTTGGGCATTTCCTGAATAGTAAAAGCTTGAATTGCTCGATTAAAGACGTTGGAGAAATAGCGTTCGAAATTCGGAGAATTAGCGAATAGTCTGATGTGCTGAGAGACGATATTTCCAACTGTCGGCCGTAAATGGTCGATAGGAAATTACCTCAACTAGGATGCTCCAAAGAGGCGGTGTCAATAAAATTCGGGCTTTATTAGTCATTGTCAGTTCGTGTTAATACGTCTCGGACGGGAAACACTGACGTACTAAGGCTACCTCAATCGGACCTAACTTGTAAAGAGTGAGGTTTAACCAATATTTCTGGACTTAAATAATATATGAGGCACTTGAGCCTAATGTTGCTAACCAACGAAGTAATGTCAGCAACCCCAGCTCCTTGTAGCTGGTCATTAAGAGTATCTTAGCCTAGAGATACTGGTACTCCCCGTTTATGGCAATAGTTTGTTCCTTCTTTCCATTCTGAAGAGAAGTTAGCTCTTTTGTTACATTTTAATAAATCTTGAGGTCTGTGGATCTTGAAACAATCTTCACATTGTTCGGATAGGGGGTATTCATGCAAACAATTAATTGTCTTTGAGAAAGAACGTGAAAAAGCTTGAGTCCCAAAAATTTGCTTTTCCCTTGCATTAAGAGGACAATAGTTCCCAACTTTGCCCTCAAAGACACTGTCTGCACATACGTCAAAGGTTGAATACCTTCCAAATATTATACTACATCAAAATTTTCGAGTCAGCTCTCCCAATAGCGATTGCCATTAACCAACCAGTCAAGATGTCCCTTCTTGCTCTTTCAGGATGTTAGATCTAGCAGAGCAGCGATTAACCTCACGACTGCTTTAAGATCAAAGGTTAAGCATACTTACTGGAATATCCACTTCTCAGCTGTTATTTTTTACTAAATTCTGCAACTGCATGTCCGCAGCTGTAGTGAACCACGGCTTCTAAAAGTAGCTGAAAGGTGATTTATGGTTACTACAACTTCCAATGGGCATTGGGACTGGAAGACTCCAGGATAAACTGGAAACGACTGGCCACGAGAAAGAAAAAGTACACGGTTACATGGCATTTCCTTTATGGGGAGGAGCAGCAGGATAGTTTGCGAGCGAACCTTTCGAAAGGTGAAAAATTTGCAGGCGATCATTGATGAGGCTGCATACAGCAAGAGAGAAGCGTACCTCAAGCAGTTAGCAATTAATCCATTCCATAACCATTTTTGAGTTACCATAATTATTAACTCGAATTACTTAACCAAACTAGTGAGTAACAAAGGATTGGGGCAACCAAAGAAGATGTTCACTGGAGCTGCAGTTTAGCGATAAATTTCTCATTTCCTTCGCGTCTTGCATCGAGCGGGCTGAAGTTACCGAAATCCTTCCGGGGTTCCGTACCTGTATAGATCAGAATTCAGACGCCTTCCAAAGCTTTATGCAGCCATAATGATTCACGCACATTAATTCATCAACCTAAGTCGAAAAAAACTGCACCGTCGTCTGATTCCAGGGATGTAGACCTGGCGCGGGGACAGCAACGCTTAGGCATAAAGCATATTTACCAGACTGGAACAGAGCCTCAGCGCTCGGTTAAATGCCTGTGCATAAATATACCATTGAGCTATCTCAATGCACGAGGAATTTGCCTCTTCTCTTTGAAATTTCGTTCTCATCATTAAAAAATTCTAACCCAAATCATCTTACGGATCCTAATGGCATACACTAATAGTCAGCTTCTAACTTTGTCTTAAGCAAAGGTAAGAGCCATCGTACCCATTCTGTTGATGACACGTAGGAGAGATTAGAAGTGTCCGAACTGTAGCATTTGTCAAAGTTGCAGTACGCTCGCCAACTTTCAAGAGGCGTGAAGATTGAAGTATGAAATCGACTTGAATATATTTCATATTCATCTTTACAGGAGTAAAAGGGTCAATGATTATAATTTGGCTGTTTGCAACCTGAGTTTCAACTGAAACATAGACGCACTTGACATTCAAAGGTTAGATTTAAAAAGCACCCTTGATGGTACTCCTTCCAGTTTTCCAAACACATAGCAGAACTGACCTTTTAGCAAACGTGGTATAAATTTAAAAGAAATTCGGAAGTAAGACAAGTGAAGATCTTTACCTTTTAAGGTCAAATAAACTTTTAATGTCAGTGCAAGTAAAAGTATACAAATAGCTCATGTACATAAAGTGAGAGAATGCATTGAGGAGAAACAGGATATCAATAGCTAGATTACTTGGTAAACCAGGTGTTTTTTTTTTTGAACAAAAAGGCACTTCGGAATTAAGGGATGTCGATTCTGAGAGTGACTATCCCTAATCTTTCTACATATCCTTAAAAAATGTTTTAACTAGGGGCGGAACAGAACAAGAGGATACCTGAACAGTTCTGCTTACAAATTAGGGGTGTTGAGTAACCACTCAAACGGATTAAGTATCAGCCTACGTATGGACGGTCAAATGCGGCTGAGGTTTCGAAGTACCCCATCTCTGATCAAGATGAGAGTTAGAATGCCCTTTCCTTCAATAAAAGCTGGGTTTATGACCGAAGTTGTTATACGGTCGTAAAGGTAATAGGAAAAAAAAATGAAAATAATCGTGAAGAGGCAATTGAAACTGGGTAGCCCATTTTAACTACTCGTCATTTTGTGGTTCTGCTTAGATGTTTCTATTTGTACATCTAAAAAAATATTCTAATGAATGAATCCATTCATTCATTGACATTCCTATTCCATTTTTCTCGTAACCTAATTCTGAAACACAAACAAAGCTGCTTCTTTTTACATTCTGTGATCTTGTGGATCTACATCAAACTCTTACCAACGAGGTACCTTGGACTAACTACATTCTTACTTTGCTTCTGAATATTTCTTCCATTGGCTACTGAGTTCTTTAGATCTATAACCAACCCTGCTTGTCAAGGTCATTGGTCGTTCTCATCTGTGTCAATCAAACCGATGTAACGGGAACAGTTGGCCAGTACCTAATTGGATCCGGAGAAGAATAAATTGTAGCTGAATGCAAAACTTTTAAACTATCGATCAAAGCAAAAGATAAACTTGCAAGTTTATTTGATGCACTCTTATTGAATAAAAGCATAAGCTAATGTTTTAAATAATTTTAATCAAATAAAACTACAGCAGATCAGGCCCAAGCAGCGGTAAGAAGCTAGCATGTTTGTATGAAAATATCGAGATATTTGGGAAAATACTAATAGCAAACGCTTGAACCAGTCATCAATGAGAGTGCTCAGTCCATTTTGTTCGGCTAACGTGAGCAGCAGTATGCTCATCAAGATTTGATCACCGGCTGGTATGTCAATGGAAGAACAAAATTTTACTGCCTAACCTGCTAACGGGAATAGACAATATTTAATGAGGAATGCTGGTTGTTACATCCTGTCATTAGTGACAGAGTCACTTGAGGCAGATCAATCCATTGGCCGGTCTAGAGACTCATCTCCAAATGCGTCTGGTAAGTCTTCACGTTTTTGAGGTCTAAGAAATTAATTAAATGACGATACATAAAATACGTTTCCGATGAACCAATGTTTCGGAACCATGACTCTTGTCACAGAGAGCAGTTTGATTTGCAGAGCTGTATGAACCTGGAGTTTCCGCGGTCATGAATAGGCCCTTAGACATGGGAGGAAAAGACAACTTCACGTTTGCGTGCAGGCCAGATGACGCACGTACAATTGAAGAACAGAATAATATGAATAAAGAGCGGTTTACGAGGAGCATGTACAATGTGGATCAGACGAAATGTCAAGCCAATCATGCGGCTCAGAGACAGCCGACTCTTAATCAAACGCTCTCGAACTTGTCCAATCGGTGGTGCTTCTACATCATTGTTGGCTCTGCAATAAGTGCTTTATGCTTTAAGTTGCAGTCCGCGCCAGATGATCGAAGTTTGTCAGCCTAATTACATGGATCTCTGTCACTCTCGAATGAGAACTCGTTTTTCGCTTGTGTCCGTTGTATATCACATGGCTTTAAAAAGACAGAACTTAGGGGTTTCTTGTTTTTCAATCTCTGAATAGAGCATCTTGGTATCCATTGTTCACAATCATATGTCTATACATATGGAACTGTGACTTTCTAGGCTTTTAGTTCTATAAAACTTTACTGATCAAAGCAAACAAATTAAATCGACGGAGTCCACCGAGAGTGAGTAAGAATGAAGAATTGCGCTGAAAATCAGCCATTAGTCTATTTTCATCTGGCATCCCTGGTGACTTAACTCGTCATTGTAATTTTTTCACGCATCATGTCGTCTGTTTCGAAGCATGATCACATTCTAGTCTGGGGATCTATAATCGTAAAGCCCATGTAATCACTATATATGCTATATTTATAAAAAAAATCAGCCGAATTGCATTACACGTTTTAATTTAGACTAACCTACTTTCAATATGCTCATTCTATCGAATATGAATATCCCACTTCTAGATGTTTCAAGTCCTGTAGAACTGAGTGGTGGTTATAGTCGTCATGTTCCTATCATCACCCTCAATCCATTGCCCTCTAAGCGCTGAGCTGTGAGAAGACGCACGCAGTCTAGATAAGGCACGAATCCCATCCAGTCAGTAGCCATTTTGCATGGTTTTGATGACAAGAATGATCCAACATATCGATTAATAACTAGTTACCTGCCATCGTACGATCAAGTTATCAACTGGCTATCAACACTATATCCCGAATTGGACTGTCGGCTCTCTACCAGAATTTAATACACCTCGGGAAGTTATGGTGCCACATTGCTTCTTGTAAGAGTTAAAGTTTAACTTTGCCATCTCATTCAACCTTTTTCATTCAAGGTGTCTTTTCACAATAACACTTGACCCTAACTGGAGATTCAGGTGCAAAGTTACCATGAGAGCGTCAAATAAAATCGTTAAAATAACCTTGGACATTCCCTTCACTCATTTAACGAATGAATATTCTTCCAGTTCATAAATATCAGAAGCCTTAAATACTTATTTTCCAACCAACTTAGAGAGCAGCTTTCTAGGGAATACCTTCAAATAGCAGCCAAACACCTTATCCGGACGGTAAACATTTTGAACCTATTGATTGTCTCATGCATGCCTATAATCTTGAGATTATTTGAAATTAAGAATTCAGACTTCATGTATTTTGCCTCAAAAATGCGCCTATTAAGTTCATTCAAAACCGAAGCTGCGTATCCTCAACGTGCACAATCGCGCACGCCCTCGTGCAAATAAAATTATGCTCAGCAAGGCCTTCGAACCTAATTGGTGGAAATCATAGGCACATTGAATACCACTAATGCGTCGAACATCTTAGGTCTGATGATGAATACACTGAACTACAAAGAAGTCCCTTAGAGCCAGGTGGAAACATCTTCCTTCCGTAAGCTCAAAACTCTTTATTTCTTTGTGAAATTTTATGCATTATATTACCTTGAGTCGCTGGACACCCGATTCACTCAACTTCATAGACCACAAAACATTACAATCAGCATTACTTCATTAAATTACTAATTAAGTACTAATTAAATGACCTACTATATTCATTCCTATCAATTGTAACACTCTTGTGATCAACGAACTGGGTAAGAAAGATTCAAGAAAGAGTCGTTTTCTTGGATTAACGCCAGAGAGTATGTGTCGGCATCTGGTGTCAAGAATCCAGACTTGACATGTCAAGAGCCCGTCAAGTTTAATTTCAGGGTGGGCGCCTTTCAAGTATCGTGGCTTTGAGCACGGGCCCTATTTGAGGTCTCAGGAAAATAGACTTCGCCTTATCCATGTAATCAGCCCAGGTTATTCAAATAATGACTTTTCGGAAAGGTGTTGGTGCAATTTAAAATATCTTGAGGAAAGTACGAGTTTATTTAAAATCTCTGTTTACCACATTCATGAACGCATTTTTCAAGCGAATTTAGATTAAAGATCTCCTTAAAAAAAGTCTCACAATGTGTGAACAGAACTGTAAGATTATATCACATAGGTTCAACTGCCTGCCAATAGAAAATAACCGCCCAAAGAGAATAATTACAAAGAATTTGACCAACAAAAGCCAAGCTTTTTTGAGTAACTTAAACAAACATTGCAAATGCCTTTCATCAAGTGATTTCAAATGCTTACTTGTGTAAAGTTGATTTCGATTCGGAAATTGCTTTTAAATTGGTGTGCAAATTTTCTCTGGTTTAACTATAACTGAATGCACCGTTAGCAGTATATTTTTTTGGGATTTCGATGTTTTCGGTGAAAATTTCTTTGTTATTATTAAATTCTGTTACTCTTATGGGCTTTTCGGCAAACAATCGGTCCAAGGTGAACAATCAGCAGGCGTCTCACAATAACGTTATAAACGGAGAATTTTGGCTCAAAGACCTAGTAAAAGTGAGTTGTTTGGCCCCAAACTATGATCTGCGCATTTCTGTTTGATAGAAAGCGGTGAAAAGGCTCGTAACTGGTTAGTTAATGTCGTTCTTCACCTCCAAACTGCGGAAATCATGTACAAAGGTGTGAGAAAACTATCAGTAGTATTTTCTCCTATTCAAAATGAATTAGAAAAAGAGTTTTAATCTCCTGTGCTTGTTTTGCCATCTTCCCAGATCATGAAATGCTACCCAAAATATAATGAGTTAGAGTGTAGGTCTGATGTAAGCTATTTCTGCGTGTTTATACTGCTCTGGATTGCATGAGAAACCATATTATTGCATGTCATTTCAACATATGGCATAGGCTTTTCGTGAGATATTAGCGGAACATTTTTATTATTTACCTTTTATCAAGGTTAGACATGCACAATCGTTTCAATAAATGAATAATATCGTCATTTTCACATAAAGCAAGGTGGTGGGACTGCATGGTTACCCGGATTAGATTAGCAGGGGCCGAGAATGGGTCTGATCAAGTCATATCAAAGACGGAATGTGGAAACGTATTAAACCTAGCTATTATGTGATCATTGGCAATATAAGCCTTTACTGTTATTACTGACGATAACAAGATATAGTACAGTTTTGATCATAAAATAGGCAGACTGTTTCAGAAATATCATTTTCAGCTGGGAGGAAAATATTCCTTGCACACCAAAGGGATCAAATTGATTTAAAACAAATTAGCCGTTCAATTTTCAGAAATTTTTAATCTCTTTTTGAGTGCTCAGAATTAGTAAAAAAATCTGTGCCCTGTACCGAGCCTCTTGTCAGATTAAGGGAAGAAGTTCAGCAAAAGTTACATATCCTGCCAATAAGCACAAAGAAACACTTTCGTCTTAAGTAAAAGGACGGATACAATCGTCGAATATTCCAAATTGTCAAGAAAGATGTCAGATTGGCACATCATTGGCCATAAATATGAACATCCTGACACATATGGACATCAGGATTGCATTGCAGCCCACGAAAATAAAAAAAATTTTAAGTTAGACATCAGCTTTAAATAAGCTGAAATTGGTGTCTGCTTTCGCCTTCACGCCTGTCTACATTTTTGTTAAGCCTTTTAGAAAAAAAGCTGATTAAAATTGCTTTGCTTATTCAGCGATTTTCAGTAAAGCTTCAAAAATACGCTTCTGAATGTTAGTTGCCATCTGGCAGACAAGTTATAGTTATCTCTTAAAATCCGTCCACCCTTGGAATTCAAACAATTATACAAAGTGCTTATTCTATTCTTGAAACTAGCCAAGAGTTACATAAGACAATGTAGCCGATTCGGAGAGTGGTTGAAGTATTATGTGCTCTGAGAGATGTTTTCTTCCGGGGCCAGAATTCCAACATTGAGTGCAGGTCTTTGGGAACAGGGCGCAATATAAAAATGAGTTGCAATTTACATGCAAAACGCATAGCTGTTGTGCAGTACATGTATAAGTGCAAACGCATTTCGGAGATTTACATACATTTTCGAACCCTCTTCACCTCAATCTTAATAGGGCGAGCCCTCTGTACTTTAAACATACGTTGTCTAACGTCCCAGGACGTCAAAAAAGCCAATGTTTGAAGAAATGTCTTCCAAATTTTTTACTTATAAAGTTAAAATTTGTCGCAGCTGGGAATCTATCATTCAATTACCCCATCGATATATTCACACCGATTGATATTTTAAAGTTAAGTGGACAGATTTGTTTTAAATATAGAATGGCCAGCGGGTATTAGCACATGGTGTTCTAAGCCTTGTGATTGAAAGTACTGCTGCCACAGCACTCTACTTCCTATATACTTCGCGAGGGTATCTAAAAGCACTGTCTGGCAGTTTTCTTTTTAAATATAAGAAAATGGTGTTTTCTTGAAAATTCCGCAATGCACTAAATATTGTCGCATTCGACTTTGTATTTCTTCCGACTCTGAATATTTTTTCGAGGCATGAAAACTCGTCAAATGAGAATTTATAACTAATTGCTTTATGATTGCTCCAAACAATTCATACTTACAATAAATTATTAAAAATTCGTAATCAGTACTCTATTTTCTAATCAAATGAGTAATTAAAAAGAATAAAAATGCTTGCTGAAGGTAGTTGGAATTGATGCGATTTCGCTCTATCGAACAAGGCGAGCGACTGAGATGAATAAACTCTTGAAAAGTTTCTGGTAAGGAGGGCTCGAAAGACCATTCAAATAGGGATATCATAGTTATCAGTCATTAAAATATTGGTTACCATGATCTGCCTCTCTTCTCTCTTTTAAATTTTATTGCTGGGAAAGAAATTCAAGATTTGATTTCTTGAAATAGTAGGGTTTCAGATTAAATCTCTTTTGCAGATTAGATATAATCATTGTTGATAATTATTCGCGCAAATATTGTATTTTTTGGAATTACTTCAAAACTCGTTAGGAACATGTATATGATTAATAAAGCTGAGAGCCAAGAGTGACACTTGTTCTCAGGTCTCCAAGCAGTCGGATGACAGAGAGTTTAGACCTTTGATGTTGCAGGAAGTCACATCAAGAACTGACTTTTGCATGCTTTCCCTATGGAGCTTTGTACATGATTGCGTAGAAATCCGGCTCTTAGTGGCTTGTTTTTATTTGATCTAGCTTTCAATGTGGTCCACGAATGTAAGAAAGCAACAGATCTTCAATCCTCTTATTGATATATCCTAAAGAAATTGTCCATTTTTCGGAGTAACACTTTTGTTTGAATCTAAATTTAATGGCTCCTGAAAGAAATCGTCTTGATCCTGAATAACATCTCTCCGACTTCAAATGCCTAGACCTGCTCTGCTAGTGTTGCAGATGGCGATAAATAGTCTTGAAAGCCACAGAAATGTGTCCTTATTTATAAGAAGTTATAGAGTACTCGGGCTAAGCAAGAAGACGAAGAATGTTTGCTCAAAAAGGGTCCACTTATTTTCGATTTCTGCCTTCATAGAACTTGTTACATGGATGTTAGAAATAACTGTTATACTGAAAAATCAACCAATCATCGGTTAAATTGCAAATGATTATTTTATCTGTGGGACTATTGTATAACTTTTCTGCTTTTAGAACTAATAAATAAACGAGATTCCGGCGTTTACCGAAAACCAGACCTTTTCTTCGATGTCGACCATGATACAAGCGGTGAAGTCAGACACTTCTGAGGAACCGGCACGTTCAATGCGCCAGAGGGAAGTGCACTGGCACGACATCAATGGATTTACCGCCTTGCATTCAGCCTGTGAACGATGTAAACTTGACGAACTAACTTTGCTGCTTGAGTACAATGCTAATGTCAACCATCCCACTAAAGTAAGTTCTGGGAATATCTCATAGAACCATATCTCGACACCGATGTTCTGCGTGTAGGATTCTTGGTTCGCTGTTAGGTGAATTAAATCAGACCTCTTGAATTTGTGCAATGGAATAATACGTGAAACAAGAATTGTACAAGCGAAGAAGGGAAGAAAGATTGCGCTGTTGTGAAAATCTGCATCTACGATTTCTTTAAAAATAGCGTGGGTAACAGACTAATTGAAACCACGTTCCCAGCAACATTTAAATTGGCATTCAAGATGAAATGATTATGCAGCCCTATTTTTATGAAAATTGCACTGAAGTGCTTCATAAACACACAACTGCTTTTAATAAAAGTATCAACGATTCTAGTGGTATGAACCCGTCGAAATGTACATACAACTGTTGATTTTTTCGCCAGGTCCAGAGATTAAGGTGCACCTAGCATTCTCGTGGAGTGTCTGAAGGCAAAGCTGGACAGCATCACAGTCATTGCATTACGTGGCAGAGGGCTGGTATCAAGGACAGACAAATCAGCAGTGCTATAGAGACCTTTCATTTAGACGGCTTGTGATGGTGCATTATATGGCCTGATTGCAGGTGAATGGGTTGATCCCAGAAACACGCTTGAGAATCGCTATTTTGAGTTAAGGTCTCATGGCCCAGATGGACATTTCAACTATACATTTGCCTTAAAATATCAGCCAACATTAAGCATAACGTGTAAAATCAACTTCAGTTGTGACTGCCTGCATCGAGTTGCTTCTTCATAGCAGCTCAAATGTAACTGATTCAAACAAATGAAGGCAAGAAAATGCGGATGAGTTAAGGCAAATCAACGTCATTCTTCTTTGGGTAATAAGCAATAAACGCCCATTAAATTTTCACTAAAGCGAATTAATGACTGACACCGAAATTGTTCTGGACGCTGAATTACCACAGGATGGCCTGCAAAGAAGCCAAACTCAACATTTGCCTGATGAGGCGAATTAAGGAAAACTGTAGGCATATCTGCTAGTAAAGCGCACTTCAAAAATAACAAAGATAAGGTCAGTTAAATTCAAACTCTGTCTCTTCAAACTTTTTTGTGCTCACAGATTCATTGCAAAGAAGAGAGAATAATTTGTCGCGAGAGCATTTTCAGAACGCTAAGGCTATGACTATTGCCTTTTCCAATTCAGTCAAACTAATACGAACTGAAAACAGCCATGACAGGTTCGAATGTCTAGAGACGCACTGAAATCTCGGCGCGTAGAAGTTGATGGCAACTCCGATGCCAAAACGTTGATCAACATTGATCGGCAAGTTTTGGAGCAAGAGATTGGTTTCCAAAACATTTTCTCCAAAATAAGTAACTGTTTGGCAGAAAACATCGAAATCTCCAAATAAGGAAGTTGAAAACTCAGGCCTTTATCATGAATTTGGTGTTTAATCATTTGGGCGATAGCTGAAAGGCGCTATGACGGTTTCGAATTTGCAGACGATTTGAATAAGTCTATCTGGCATTGCAAATCGGGAATATTTTAAAGGAGGTTTGACTTTAGTGATTGCTATCTACTATAATAACAGATCTCATTTACTTTTCCGCTTAAATAAATGATGGACACGATGAACTTCTGCAAATTAGAAGGCATTGTGTAATCCAACATACGGAGTATTAAATCGGTGGATGGAAAAGGTGAAAAACCGACTGTAATCGAGCACATTTATTCAATGGAGCATATTTCTACCACCGAAGTCCACGAAGTTGAAATTTAAGTGATCCGTTTCAAAAACAGCAGTGATTCATAAGATGCTGACGGTCAAAATGTCAAAATTACTTAATTTTTCCTTTGCTTCAACGAAGCACTTAAAAATGCCCATTAGTGTTTACTTTAGTCATTTAATAATCAGAGTTCACTCGACCAAGTTCTCTAAGTACATCTGACAAACCAGCACTCTCGGTGCACGAACCTGGCTGCTCTCATACAAGCAAGTAAGAGAATATTCGAAAGGAATTTCTCTTAAGTTAACAACTTATATTACTGTTTGGTCGCTTACAAGTGACCAAGTTATTTATAAAGATTCACTAAAGACATTTATTTGCTAATCTGCGAGTAACAACACTCCTAGACAAGAGCAGTATTTCGAAAAAAGCGGCTGATTAGACGAGAAATACTACTGTTGATTGAAATAATGCAAATACTAGAATCCTGAACTAAAGCGCGTTAACTGTTCCAGAAATCTGTCGAATGTATAACAGAAGTTTCTCTCCGATATCTTTAGGTAGATCAGTCCTGCCCACTTCATTTGGCTGCAAAAGCAGGCTTCGTGGAAGGCGCCATCCGACTTCTCCAGAATTGTGCGAACCTGGAAGCAGTTGATAAATACGGACTGACTCCTCTTTTGGTCGGCTGTCGGGAGGCGAAACCCGACATTGTCAGTGTTCTTATCGAGGCAGGGGCCAACGTTAATCATATATCATTCGTGAGTTTGCTTTCAGTTTTTTTGCAGTGAAATCAACCCACAATCAAATGAGAATAGAGAAAATAATGACGTGACCAGTGATTGGAATCCCACAATGAAGTGAAATATCTAATGGGATTTAGCTCAACTCATTACTACTTAACATAATTCTGGCCTGTTCGCTTCAAAAACTACTTTTAGACTCATCCCTTCACTCTTCTTAAATTCCTAAAGGTCAGTATTTGGAGATTTTACGTTTATGAAAACTGTAACTTGCTCGTCTGATCTTTAATAATGATAGTAGAATGGATAGTCATTTATTATCTGGGAAGATCTGTCATGAGTACATGGGCTGAATTCATTCCTTTTGACGTACTAGAAGCGCACCGAACAGTTGGCATTAGTGAAATCTAACAAGCATCTTAAATAAGATTTTTAAAGGTTAGTGCAGTTGAAGATGGCGAAGAACGGATCTGATCTGCTTTCTTGAATTATAACAGTGGCACGTGCACCTACGAAGTTGAAAGATTGAATGATAATAATTGAAAGAGTAGAAGACAGGAGAAAGTCGCACGTATAGACACTAATTTCAAAATATAGCAAGTCACTGTGGCAGGATCTTTAAATAGTCTACTAGAAGGGTATCTATTACGATCTAAAAATCCTCATGAAAAATAAATAATACTGCAAAAGTGTAGTTTTGGCCTGCTATTCCCAATGAAAGCTGCTTCATCCTCGTAACGTAATAATGAACGGATTTAATTTTCTCATTCCGACAGACCGCTTCGTACTATACTGTTAAGAAGTCAGGCACTTGTCACTGACACTTGTTAGTCCGTCGAGACAAAGATTCTGCACGAAATACTGCAATTACTCTGCTCCTAAATTAGAGCCAGGGAATCCCAAAATAAACGCATTATGAACTCATCAAGAACAAAAGATTTATCCTCAGGTCATGGACACTTTCAGTGCACACCATTACTTGAAGTATTAGCGTCTTCCAACTGGAAATAAATTCCGATATATCTGGGCTCGAACCATTGGTTTACACATAGAGATTCGACTCTCGCATCACTCTGCTACACTCCAATATGCATTAATGCTCGTTAGCACATGTCCTATTGCTTTAGATGAATGAAAGGTTTGATTGTTTAATTGATGGCCCTCCACTTTAATCAGCCAAACAATTACGAGACAATTACACTCTTTTGTATTTTGACTGCGCTTTCTCACATTGCGTTAGCGTTGCTAATTGAATTCGACACATTCACAATCGAAATACTAAGCAATCAGAGGGTGCTATCGAAACCCATTTGTCGTCCCTGACAATAAATCAACACTGTCGGTTCAGCATTGAATGCGATTCTTTGGCATAAGTGAATAAGCTGATCGCATTATGCTAGATCTGAGCTGGGTACTGTTAAGGTGCTTGTAAAGCAATATGGCACTAAGTATATCTCAGATAACATTCCAGGTCATCTGCATCACTTAACGATACACTAAGATCCTAGGTTATAAAGTAAATTTTCTGCATTCATCATTTGCCTCAGAGCCCTTGGCCACCAAAAAAATATTTTGTGAAACCTTCTAGGTATAAGCTTTTAAAGCACAGTACTTCTCAATTGCAGATAGGCCATTTTCATTTAAACTTGCACCAACATTTCTAACAACTATCTTTGATACTTGAATTCAGTCGTTGTAGAATTACAACTGCTACTGACTCCTCGTAAGCATTGTTCTCCAGGAAGGACCGTGACAATCCACAGATGCATGAGATCATCTCAGGTGGCACAGATAAGTTGACTTGATGAGAAACGTTCATGGGATCTGGTTATCAATGACGAAGGCATTTCCAACTAAATCTGTGAAGTGGTAAAATCACATATGTTTGATATCGTCAGGGACGTTTTCTGCACAATTAATTTTGGAATCGAAGATCTGTCAATGACGTATCTGCATAACGAACAGCGGCTAGGTTTCGAACAAAGTTGTTTCGTCCTAAAATTCATATTAGAGCTCGAAGCTGGCTTTCCTTGAAGTCACTAGCAAGACTGCAGCTTATAGGTCGAGTTGTTCTTCAGTTGATAACGATGACTTGGAAAAGAGATATGAGCTTCTAGTCGATTGACTTCAGGAAATGGAGGAATGAAAATAGTGCATGATCACAGATTAAGCTAGGAGCTAACGAAATGCAAAGAAGGTCCGAAGTGCCGCAATTCTTGACTCCTTCAAATGAGGCTGAGCTTTGGCAAAATGACAAATACAGAAGTGGTGAAACAGAATCAATATGCATTCCTGAACTCTAAAACAACTTACTTTTGTTTCTAAGTTCTATTGGGGACTGGGATCCATCTTTGATCTCTTTAACGGCCTCAGTGGACTTGTTGCACCAACAAATTTTTTCGTTCTTCTCTTGTTTTCCTTACTGAAAATGAAGAAACAAGAAACCTTCAATAATGGTTGAAGGAACTAAAACTGGGTATTCAATTGTTATTATACAAGCATACTTGATTTGCTTAATCATGCATTGGGACTTTGAAGACAAACTTTGTCGTTCTGGATAACCTCAACACTGACAGTCTGAAATATGCGGCAGACTAACGCAGAAATTTAGCCAATGTGACCTTTTGCCTGATTCTCTTAATAGAATTTCCTTTCAGATCGCTGCTGAGCCATCAGTGCATTGCTTTACGTATCTGAATTTTGAACAAGGTTCCTACAGGCTGATCTTTACACAAAAAGTGGAATACTGATTTGATTCTCAAGTCGTGATTCCAGCAAAGTACTGACTTTCAGAAAGTTGCTTGATTCTCCTGTATTTAGGTTTAGATAACAGTTGCTAGTGTCTTGAAAAGAGGGACTGAAATGCCGTTAGCTGCATAAAATGTTCCACCAACTGTGGCGTAGAAACAGAAATGCCTTCTTACCGAAGTATGAAAACGGGACATTTTTTACATCCATTTCCTGAGAGGAGCAGAACGCTATATTCTGTTGGGTCAAGTTATAATGATTCTCCGTTACAGTAGAATCTTAAAGTCCTATTCACAAAAGCTACAAAGCCACCCTTGCCTCGTTCCCTCAGTTGGGAACTTATTAAACGAAGGTTGTCAGCTCCCATAGCAATTCATCAAAATAGGTGAGTGTGCGCATAATTACAACATCCATCTCATTTTCGTCCAGGAATAAAATTGCTTTTCTCAGCAGTTTGCTACTGCTCGGAATGTTGAAAAATATTTGTACCAACAACCTGGGTAACATATCACCAAATGCGGGAACAATGGCGGAGGAGACGGATTCAGTCTTGATCCTTTAGCTGCTCACCTCCACTTTGATGAAACGAAAATATTTATTAGTGAAAAATTTGTAACATATCGCTGATTTCGGCAAATTATAATAGAAAATATAATAGAAAAAAAAGTTTGTTCATAATTAAAATGTTGAAAAGAGCTAATTTCAAAAGAAATCAACTATTCGAAATAAAGTGTGATCAAATTGAATTTATTGATGTTGAAATTTACCGACGGCCCAAATCAGTGGCTATTACTTTACAGACTTATTTGAGTAGAAGAACCAACCTTATCGTGAGAATGTATAATAAATTTAATAGACGGTCAAAATATGTGCTAAAAGTAAACCTGTATGGTTTCGTAGCGGAGCCACCACCTTGTTTGGAAGTGAACGTTCCTAAGCGGAGATCATCTGAAGCGAGTGATAGGTCCTCTTTTCACAGTTTAGCTCTGACCCGCCTTACTTTAATCCTTCATTGTGTGTGTGCATTTGCTTACGGTCAAATATTTTCCAGGAGGGTCATACGGCTTTGTGCTATGCCATCCCCAATGGAATGGACTCTTCAATCGACCTTCTGCTTCGAGCAGGTGCTAGAGTCAATACCACTGGCAAGGGGGGCAAAACAGCTGCACACTATGCTGCTGAAATGGGTCGATGCAAAGCTCTCCGACGCATGGCTGTCGAGGGTGCCGACTTTAACATCAGAAGTTGGGTAAGTAAATTATCTATGTGACAAGACTTATGATATGAACGCGATAACGAAAATAAGCCCTTTTAACTGCTAGAGAGATGCTTCCATGTAAATTTAGGCATTCAAAACGATGCTGTTAGTTCCCTGGTAATTAGTGCCAAACTGGAACGTACTCTCTGATTGGTGATCGCATCTTCCACCAGGTATCCCTGGACAAACTACTAATCGAAGTTAGATCAACCCGAAGTTATCTTGACTCACCCTGATCAGTTAGGAAAGAAAGGGTATTAGGTTCAATATTTACCGACAGCTCCCGTTAGATCTCTATTCCCGTTCAATGAGCATTGCCTCGATCAATTTCAGACACCCCATGAAAGTCAGTAAGAGCATCATAGGATTTTTCACATGAAGAATTGTTTAATTCCAAGAAACAATCGCGCTACTTTTGAGTAGATGAAGTGGTCAATTCTGCAGTTGCAGTTACTCCACCAAGTGCACTGACAAACTGAATAATCTACTGATTTTAGCTCCTTCTTTTATTCCACAGCGAGGTTGTAGTCCATTGCATTACGCAGCACTTCGAGGAAATGTTGAGAGTGCCTTGGTCCTGGTGGAAAATGGAGCTACTGTTGACCTTGAGGATTGCAACGGTGTAACACCACTGAGCAATGCCTGTCGAGCCAATCAATACTTGATGGTCAGTTTCCTCCTGGAACAAAATGCCGATTTGAACAAACAGAATAAAGTGAGTTAGCCATCAAGACAACAACCTTACCTTGTGTAGAAGATGATATTCTTAAGGTTAAAAAATTATTGCAATCGTAGCAACAGTAAACTTACTTTCCTGAACTGACATTTTGACTAAATGTCTATGTTGTCTAAAACTAGCCTTTTATCGAAACTGGCCACTTCAATTGATGCTTTAGCATCAAAATGACTACTTAAGCTCTCTTTTAACTTGCCGTACATTTGCTATTCTGAGGCATTCTAGAAATTAGTCCAACGTTCGAAAAGCAAACATTTACCGATTTCGATATCACTCCAACGAATTTTCGCTATCAAATTAAAAAGGAATTTCAAATTCAGTTGGATTTTTCGTTGCCTGTTGATAATTCATGGGGAATTGGTACAATCACGTGGGTTTTCAGTCATTTGGATTCAAGCTAATCGAATTCACCCCTCTCCAGTGCATTCGTCGACATTCTTCGAGAGTGGCCTCCACATTTAGAATTACAGTGCTCACGAGACGCTACTCGTGCAGAACAGCGGTCACCGAGACCTACTTCCATGAAGACGTGTTCTGCCCCGTTTTAAAGGCATTCTCAGTACATTATTAAAGATATATTTCACGGTTTCGATCCATGTTCAGGTAACAAGCGGAACTAAATACCTAGTTCCTACCTATCACAGAAGATGGTACTTGTATAGTGCAGGCTGTGCAGCGGTCTCTTTTACACCCGATTTTCTAGATTCCATGGATTTTTAACCAGTGCGATTGAAACGACCACTCACACAGGTCGAGCATGGTCATCTGTTGAATAGCAAACTGGGAGGTTCACATTCAACAAGACTTCACACTGTTCTTTCTTATCAGCAAATATGGATTTGGCAGTCTCGTGACTACATTCACGGGTAGACTATAGTCTGCAATAAGAGAATGTAACAAATAGGCGAATGAAGCCTATTGAAGACACATCTGCTCAGAGCATTGCGTTGTCATGAGAGTTTCAGTCTCGAACGATCGCATATGCGATTTAAATCTCTCGGCGGCTCGTTCTTCTGCTTCTATTAGCAACGAGTTATTGTCGAAATTTACACACACAACACAACCCAGACTGGTTATCTTCGTTTCAAAGCGATTCTTTTAAATTGAATCATAACTGCGTCGTTGATGTGTTTTAGTGATTATTTTGAATAGAATGTCTATATGCGGGGAACTGCCAAATGTCAATTTGACACTCATTGGAATTGTTGTTGACAAATTTGTGAGTGTTGCAGCTATAGTTCTGAATATTTCAAGAAGCATGACTCTGAGTAGAGTCTATCACACAGTGAATAAGCACGTCAGGAACGCTCAGTTGACGAAAAAGTAACTCTTAGCCATTTAATGCATAAACGACTTCAGTCCTTGGGTAAGGCTTTGAAACCAGGAGGTTAACGTTTATGGAAACTTTTGATTTTGTTTATTCATGCTTTTCATGAAATTTTGAAGCAAGGCGAATCACCTCTTATGATGGCTGTCCGGCAGGGCTATCTGAAGCTCGTACAGCTGCTTTTGGAGAAGGGAGCCAATCCGCAACTTTGTAATAACAATGGCACCACTGCTCTGCACATTGCTAGTAAACAAGGAAATGACGACATCTATAATCTCCTTGTTGACCATGGCGCTGATCAGCTAGCAAGAGATGCGGTAAGTTCGACTGTGATGCACGAAGCGCACAAAAAAGGCACAGTTCTGCCAGTTACACAGGGTCCTCAGAGTGCCTCGTTGTGTCCAAAAGTCTATAAGCACCCAGCAGTTGACTCCTCCAATGAGTTTCTGCTTGAATTTTCAAATAAATGCTGATTCGAGGGCAATCGTTCAATTTCAATATCCAATAGTGTCGAGGACCTTATTAGACGTGGAATCGTGAAGAAAGTTTAATAGCTTCACAAAGCGTTTGAAAGAGATAGCTACTTTGAGTTTCATATTTTAAGACTGAAATTGAATGCTACCGGAGTCATAAGAGAATGGTCATTATTTTGCAAGTCGCGTTGTTGTTGTAGCTTAGAAGCCATTCAAATCGAGTACAATCGTTCTACTATATTCAAGTTCAGTAATAGCCCATAACTTCAGATAATGATTAAGTTAATTTGATTCTTTCTCGTATTAGTACACCTCTATGATAGTTTCAACCAAAAAATCTTTTCTTGTAATATCAAACGGCCTTGAGTGTTGCGATAGCATCGAAATCGTTCACCTACACGTCAGTCGTTGACTAATAAAGTAATCATACCTACTTACACAATCGTTGTTAATAATCACAGCATCTTGTCACAAATCAACAAAGTAACAGCTCATGAACGAACCTAATTTCGATGTCTAATGTGATTGGAGAACTATTGTGTTCCTTAATGCTTTTCATGTCGTCTTTAAATTTGGTATATCAGATCAAATGCGACTGAATATCATTGAGAGAGAAATATAGGCTCGTTTCGGCAACCTGACTTATTTCGCAAACCGAATGTATTTGCGGTGGCTCCGTATATCTTGAAGTAGCATTATCATACAAGGAGAGGAAACGGTTTGAGATAACACTGTTTCCAATGAGGTGACGTATAATCGCTTTCAAGCAAATTTTGCTTGGCGAATTGATTGTTGTGTAAGAGGCCAGTATATTTAGCGCAAAGTTCTCCTCGATAAAGCTGCTCCAATGAGCATTTCGACGAGTAACTCCATCAGACATCTCCAACCAAAGTTTAGTTAATCAATAATGGCTGATAAACTAGTAATGGATCCGTTTCTGCCACTACGTGGCGGAACTAATTGACTGACAGACCTTCTGCATCAATAGGGGTATTCATGGAAGGTAAAGGCTCTTTTCCTTAACGACTGACTCTTCATTTCTCAAGTATCCTCAAGTAGTGCCCTCGTTTCCTACCACTAATACTACTCATATCAAAACTTATTATTAATAATTGTTTCTTTTATTTGTCCCCATCCATTGGGCAAGTCCCGAGGCCTTGTTGGAGGTACAACAGAAATACAAGAGCTTGTATAGCAGCTAGACACTTGCACATAACATAGAACAGTTAAACTGACGTCTTCGGTGAGTGATCAGTCCTATCCGACCACCCCTCTCTTTAGCCTTCACGGTTGCCCGTGAGGTTTCCGGTGGTCATCACATGTTAATCAAATTGACACTGGTTTCTTGTCGAATGCAACGTTGCGGGACAAAAGAACTTTAGAAGCCATTGAGGAGGGAAAGAGTCAGAAAACATATTAAACCAGATATATTTAAGGGGTAATTTTAGCATATATTCATGTTTGGATTTTGTTTAAGTCCTGGGTTTCACATGCTGAAATGTCCTTTTTAGCGCAACCAAACACCGCGCGACTTGAATATGATGGCGGGTCAGAATCGTCATGCTCTGCCCTCCCCTCTACTAACTCGCTCTCCCACACTGAGTTTATTTTCTCCTCCTCCTCCCCCCCCCCTCCTCCTCCTCCTCCTCCTCCTCCTCAACGCTGTGTCTCCCCACGTGATGCAAATTCCGACGTGTCAGAACGCATCCGACACCTACGCTCTCTATCAACCTCATCACTGCGCAATCAAACTTCTCTCATTGCCTCTCTTCGTGAGACCAGATCTCGAGCAATGATCTCTCAGCAACATTGCGATTTCAACCTGTCCTCTGGCGGGGCAAACACCACTAGTCCACTGAACGGTCGCCCCAGAACCAAGAATCGACCGAACGTGCTCGCAAGGTTCAATGTTAATTCTGAAGGCTCTATCTCCAGCTCTTCACCTTCCGCGATGTCTCAGCAAACGGCGAGTCCACTACCTTTACCACTGTCTTCTCCACAAGTAAATGGGAACCTTGGAGAGGAGAAATCCATAAATGGAAATTTATCCGCGACAAAACCAAAGTACATTAAAGAGGTCAAATCGAAATCAGGTATCATAATCTGCTACGAGGCAGGATCCATACGAGAGAGCTATCCCTATGTAAGTAGGCTGAATTCGTCTGTAAATGCGACTTCGTTGTGTCGTTTGAGGTAGGAAAAAAGTAGAGGAGAGATGAAATTTCTGCGCCAGGACTGGGTTCACTGTCACGAATTAATTGGGGACGATTTGAAAGAAGTCGTGCGTATCTCTCCGATTCATCATAACACTAATTTTCTGGTATCGACACCAATGAGACGATTTCATACGCTGAATTGATCTGATTTCGAATTCTCTGATTGCCTCTAAATTTACTTAACGCTTCGCATTGTTCAGTCTGAGACTAAGGGTTTTATGGTTTATGAAATGTCGGCACTGTTGCACATTCCTCATACATTTGTCATACCGGCTGTGCTTTTGTCCCCTAGGAAAATCCGGATGCCTTATCTGCTGTACGAAAGGAGACTCTAAAAAGGCCCTAGAAGCTCTGAGATGGGGCGCCAACGTTGAAGCTCAGGATGCTTTTGGTAATACTCTTTTGCTGATTGCAGCAGATGCAGGAGATTTGGAAATGGTCAAGCTCCTGCTCAACTATCAGGCTGTGTGAATGCACGAGATCCTGAGGTACGTAGCCAAAGTACCACTTTTTGGAGGAACAGGTTGATTTCGTGCATCCTTTTATGTAGCTTTCCGACACTCCCCTGCATCGGGTGCAAGTGGAGGCTTCCACGAAATCGTGGACCAACTTCTCAACAGGAGCTGATCCAAATGCTCGTAATTTTGATAAAGAAACACCTCTTCAAAAGGCCCTTCGTTTGGATGGTGAGAGAACTGTCAAGAGGCTGATCACTGCTAGCTAATGTGAATGCTCAGGATGCTGTGAGTGGTAATGTTTTCGAATTGGAACTAGATGAATAAAGTGAGAGTATGAACAATTGCGGGCATGATTTTAGTTCGGAACAACCCCATTGGCATTGGCGGCTTCGAAAGGCAACTTGTATGCACTCCAATTGCTTCTCCACTATGGGCAAATGCAAATCTCAAGATTTCGAAATAGCAGCCCTCTGAAATGTGCATTCGAAGCGAAGAGTACGATGTCATCCCTGCGTTGGCGGTAGCGGGAGCTCAAGTGGTGAAACCTGTTTGGTAAGTCATGCTTACTTCGCACGACGTAAAAAAATTCTGTTTTATGCTTTTAAGCCATCAAGTCTCATGATACCCATTAACCATTTTCCTCTAATAATCTTGATTCCTTCGATTGTTTGACATGCTTATTAGAAATCCACATTCTCTGAACTGCTTTCACAAACTGATTTTTGCATATTGTCTTAGCAACATTAATTATGGTCATTCGCCTGCATTTTTGAAGAGGTGCTTTAAAAATTTACTTGAAGCTGAAAGTTTTGCTGGAGCTGTTTGATTAAATTTGCAAATATTTTCCTTGAATTGATAGTCTCAGGGGTGTTCAACTAGTATCAAAGAGGCCTCTGTTTTGTATGCAAACGGTTGTTGCTGGCTTCAATGCCATAGGAAAATCAAAGCTTTCATTTGATGGTAGCTGAGAGCGCCTTCAGGGTCTCAATTTCTTGATCTCGAGGTTGCTGTCAGGCGGAATGTGGATGAAGGGCTGACCAAACGATTGCATTTCTAATGATCACATCCGATGATAGGGCCTTGGGAAATAATAAATAGAAGATCCACTCTGATAATGTAGATTTGGATTTGAAAAATCTACATAGCATTGTTCAGACAGTGCAGTTTCGGACTTCCGATACATGCAGCTCTCTGCTTCAGTGCATGCAAGTGCACAAACAAGAAGTGAGTACTCATGAGAACTGCGATCTGTTTTAAAGTTTCCATCCCAGTCAATCCAACTGTACTATCTGGGAGTTTGGTCTTAATAATCGACAGTTAATGTGAGATTGTGCTTTTTAATCGGAATACTACCACGTATTACAATTTCAAGGCGATTTTGATTAATCCATGACCCATTAAACAGGCATAAGTTGACGTTCTCGATAACACGATCATGTGAATTCGGTGATATTTCGGAGCCTTGTTTGACAATGCCGTCAGCCAGTAAAGTTCGATAATGTTGCATCATCTGCAGTAGGCGTTTCGGCTAGGGCGTCGATTGCGAACTGAGACGTTAACTCGTTCAGCTTGGGTGGTTGTGGCCCACCTAGCGGTTTTATAAAGTCCGCCTGCAGAACTCCAAAAATAGGAAACATGGGTGCGAAGCCCCTAGAGCAGCTGATTTCACGCAGACTTGTGTACCACGTGATTGTGATTGCTCTATATGTGCAACATAGAGAAAAGGCCACCGTATAGTCTTGTAAGAGGACACCTGTTCGGTTTGATGTGCAGATTGGCGATAAAACTTGAAACAATGAACTGCTCTGAGAAGGAAATCAGGCTTTTTCCGCTTTCCTAATTAAATGTCTGTCGATTTTGCGGATGCTGGAAATGCGAAATATCTAACTTGCCTTATGTGATCGCAACCTGTCTCTTAAGAATTACTAAGCTAACCTGAAATAGAAATGCACACCTCATGCAGGCGTAACACCTTTCAATGTGCGATTTTCGGTACCACCGACTGAGTTCGGCAAATGGTCTTTATCGAGATTCGATCAAACATCCAAACTGCAGGTATATATTTGGAACAGGCAGTCGAATAGCATTCCAAACAGAATCCCCGATTAAGCGCCTCTGAGTATTTTACTTCAAGTTGCACAGTTTTAAAAAGGCATGCTAAGCCTGTCGAAATGGTGTGTATTTGTTTGCAGATGCCTTCCTGATGTAGCTCTGCAAAGCGCCTGGAGCCCGTTCTAAGGGCCCACCCTAGTGCGTTATCTTAGGCAAGAGTAATGGTTTCTTTCTTTGAACTCTTTCATCTATGCCTAGACCATCTTAGCTGGCAATATTTGGACACAGAAGCAGTTGAAACAGCAGAACTCTTTAAATGCAGACGCTCTAATATTGAGGAGTTTCGCGTTTAACCAAGCAAGCACTCAATTCTAATATTAGAGAGTTTAGCGTTGGCGAATTCGCTGATATGGTACTCCGAAGCACCACTCTCTTTGCTTCACTGATAGCTGCTATATTACACATACTTCCCGAATTGGAAGTTGATGAAGGATAACAATGTTGGATTGAATATGATTACAATCCTCCAAGGCTTGTCAAATCATGGTATTTCAGGTTGAAGTGGCAGTTCGCTTCAGTTCGGCTTCATTGAGAATCTCAAGTACGCCTCGTTGTTGAAACATTTATTTCACACGTGATGTGGCGCGAACTCATAACGCAAATCTTGCGACACCGAAATTCAACGTTGAAGTTTAGCGGGTGTCAATTGTCGAAGCTTTGGTCCACTAAATGTTGTGTAGTGCAGTCAACATCTGGCCAGTGAAAGCAGTTTGCGGCGTGGTATCAGCACGTAGTATCGTGGCACGAAGCATTTCTCTACGCTGCAGGGAGGAAATATAATAGCCCAGTCCTTTGAATGCGCTTTTGACTTATTGCTGTGCAAAGGCAAGCCGTCTATGAAGTTGTTTGTTTCTTGCATTCAAACCGTCGAATCAGCCATACTCTATTTGTGAATTGGACGAGAACCCATCATGTATTTCACCTGACATTTAGGAAGTGCTTGCCTCACGCATACACACCTGCCCATGACGCATTTGGCGTTTTGACATATCTGCATTCGTTCGGAGCGAGCGATCTTGTTATGGACTCCAAGTAGCTCCTATGGTCAAGCATCAGTTATCAATCAGAAGGAAGGGAAGAGAATTTTGAACTTGGTGGTGTGTTTCGGAGGCTTTTAGCCTGTATAGTTGGGCAAAACAATAGAGTGATGCATGTTTGTGCGGCATGGCGTTGCAAGCCTGTGATATTATGATCGCGTGTGGCGATATGAAGTCGTGCACTTAACGCGCTGATTCTCCAGTACAGGTTAATCGAGTGTGTGCCTTGTTTCGATGAGACGTAGTGATTGCTTGAAATTGCTCGTTTGCTTTGCAGCGAGGACGCACCATGCTACACGAAAGCAGCAGTCACGGGCGACTACAACATGGTAAGCGTATTACTGAGGTGGTTTGGCCAGTGAATGCCAGGATGACTGGGGCAATACGCCCCTCCACTTGGCCTGTAAACACGGTCACTATGAGGCTGCAGAACAGCTTCTCAGAAGCCTTTGCTCCCCTGCTGCGCAACTATAAGGTAAGCTTCATCATCCTTTCGAGACTCATTTGATCATCCCTTGCTTTAACTGGCATCATGGATTCGGATCGCGTTAGTGAAGTTAACTTTGCCACTCAAATTTTCATAAAACGCTCGATATTTCAAATAATTACTTTCGTTTGAGAGAGGCCCTAATATGATAGGACAACTGCAGTTTTTGTGCACTAATCATCAGCGATTTTAAGTGACTCTCTCAGCCTATCCAGTGGCTCATTTCTTTGTTTGTAGGCAGGTGAGACGGTGCGAGATTTGGCTTGAGGCCTCAGGAAACGCGGCACGTTCAGTTTTGCTGCAGGCGATGATGGAAACGGATGAAAGTGATGCGTAAGATCTAGTCGGAACGGATCCCATCAGCCTCGCCCTAATGACAAATGAAAGCAAAGTTACTCTGCAACGCTGTACTAAGAGCTGCAGCTGGACGCTGGCGCGATTTCCATGACAACTGATCACTTTGAAGTTGAGCAATCAATACAATGAAGATGCAGCATAGAGGATTAGAAAAAAAGCATGCCTTCTTTCTTCCATGCCTTGACTCTCACACACTACACGGAATTTCACATAGTGTAACCTGACATGAATATGTGGCAATTTGAGTCCTCTGAAATTGTAGGGGAAATGGGGCAAACGTGGGCAAACGTGGGCAAACGGATAGTAGGAATTGTTGAGTGTACCAACGATTGCTTGGTTTAAGGCCTTTACGTTCTGCCTGCTACTGTTTGAGCGAGAAAAACGTGGATGTCCTAAAGTGGTCGTATTGCGCGAAACTGGATTACCCCTGTGCACAGCGGCAATGCTTTGATTCTCATGAAATAGAGGGTCACACGTAGTACACACAGCTTTCACTGCACAAGGACTTGCTCAATGGCAAAGAAAATTATCAATTAGAGTGACTGCGCCTATTTGTTCCAGTGAGGCTACAATGATTGCAAATGTTCAAGCGACTCCCTATTGCACAATTAGTTGTTCACCGTTAGGCACTCGATGTTCATCATCAGAAACTGAGTTGTGAATCTAACTTTCAGTAGACTTCATCTTTGTCTTCCAGCTGTTGTACTCTGAACTTTCTGGGCAATTGGAGAACATCTTGACTGGTCAGCATAGCACAGCTGGCAGAAACCAAATCATTTGAAATTTAAGAGGAGTGTTGTGAATATGCCCCGAAGAAAGACCAATGTCGGTCAGGTCTGATCGATTGTTTCATGCTAACTCAAAACGGGACGGGCTAGGAGGATCCCAGTCAGCAACAAGCTTCCAAGTACAGTGTCTTGAGCCTAAGAGAGGCAGTGCGTTCTTCAGTTAACGACAGGCTGTAAATTAGCACGGTTGCGCCTATGGACGATATGCACCAGAAGCCAATCACATTCGAAGACTAAGTCCGAATTGGACTGTCAAACATTTGTTTACAGCCTTGCCAGATCTGCGCTGAAATGCTTTCTAGGCTGATATTTGGAAATCACTGTGGTTTACAGATTTTCGATGTTACTTCATCTCCGTCGTATTTACCACACTAGAAGGACGTCCACCCACCGTCGAACTTCGCGATCAGCCTTCTCCTACTTTCCGCTGGTGAGTTCGTTACAAACCGGCACTTACGTCCAAGAGAAATATTGCGAGCCTGGAGCAGTAAGGGACTCAAGCTCCCCCAACATGACGGCCTTCTACTTATAGGTAGGACAAGGGCGATAGGGTTGGCTAAACCCCCATGTCTGTGCAACACATGCTTGCTGTACTTTTCAAAAAGGAGCCCAAGTATTCCTCAACATTTATCTCGCAAGTGCTGGTTGGGGTCCATTTTAATTCCACACAGACATCTAGTCTACCTTTAAACAAAAGTGTAATGATGCAAAGGATCAATACTCAAATAAACTGAATCCTGGTTAGTGTTTGACTATGGGTCAAACCATTTGTGATCTGTGGCAAATGAGTTCACCGTTATAATGGTCCGTTTAGAGCATCCTCGTTGCTGCTTTGCGGATTTCTCTAGTACCACGTGGAACATTTCTAGCAAATTGACCTCTGCAGAAAATCTGTGTGTTTTGGAACCTTATTCAACTCACGGGCCTTGCTTACACGATAACTTTCAACCTTGGAAGTGCTGCGCCGGTGTGAAGACAGGACGCTTGCTTTCACATAATTCCTAAATACACTTTGTTATTAGATGCTAAAGTCATGGTGGCATTCGAACACCTCTCAACTGTTCCAACCCGTAGTCGTAGTGACGTTTGTTGTATTCTCCAGATCTGGTTCTTCTGTGGTCAGCAGCGACTTTGATGGGGTTAGTTATCCCACTGTAAACCACTGAACATGGTGCGTTCACAGTTTTTTTTTCAAATGGTAGATACCTTCGATGTTTTCATAGGCCTACAAGGTCTGCTCAAGTATCACGAAAAAGAGAATTCGTGCACATCAAATTTCTCAGGTGTGCAGTTTTTCAAATGCATCCTTGCCATTACGTGCATTCAGCGTATTCTAACAGCTGACGAGAGTTGGACTCGCCCGGAGCATACAAATTGAATGCGATTACGAGTCATCTTTCGCGTACTCATGGTTACAGAAGCGCGTTTGGCGATGGCATTTAGATGGCCATTCCAGCATGTACATGGAATTCAGCATGATTTTGAGGCTATTAAACAAACTTTCCTCATACTGCAGCCAAAAGAAATCCTAATTCAGTCACAAATGTGAACAAGGTTTAGATTGATCCTCTACTACACTAGATTGTAAATGCATACTTATCCTCTCAAGATCGTAGCCAAAATCCACCACGAAAGTCTGGCCATCATTAGGAGACAGATCTGTAGATGATTTGCAACACTAAACTCTTGCATTTATTGGCTGGCTTGTTGACTTTCTAAATAGGGACATGACGTTCTAGTATGTTATGTGGTGCAAAGAAGCCAGCTTGCACTCTTCCGCCAGACTAACAGGTGTATATATTACTTTACCACGGCTTTCAAGCCCCAACAACAGACAGTGATGGAAGCGAAAACGAGCCAGTGTGTTTAAACTACATAGCAATGAAGTAAATGAATCTCAAAGGAGCTACTGATGGTTAGCGTCGAAAAAATAATGATGTACTCGTAACCCGAGGTGTGCTCTAGCCCAAAGAAGTCAAGATGACTATTAATTCTCAAGGTTAGACATGGTCTGACATCATCAAAACTCTAGGACTCAGCAGTCATTTCAGTCAACGATGCGCTCCACATAGGCTTCAGTGGAGATCTGTCCCCATGGTAGGACTTCGGGTGGAAGATTAAGCGTGACGCCGTAGTCCATAGGGAGGCGGAGGTGGTCCGAGTTATACTTCGCCAGTTCGCCGTCTCCGTCCCAAGACAAGTGCACGGAATCGGATTATCCGCATCTCTCTGAAGTAGGCAAACGCGATGCATCAACATCTTTCTGGTGCAAGTTTGGTTTTTTCAAAACTACACAATGCCTGTTTGAAATTCCATGCTACATACACATCGCCAACTTCGGATTACGTGCTGCGAACGGACTGCTCCTGACATCTACCTAGGGCACGTTGAGGCAACACGCAAACGGGTTTGAATGAAATTAATACGAGTGCAACTCGTCTCAACAAACTGTAGTGAGCTAAACTATCCACACCCTTTAATTTGAACATATCTTCCCTCATGTTACTTTGAAATTCGATTTCCTCGACGTTCACAGAAACGGGGCTGTTTTAGTTCAAAATAGCCCCAAATTCATGTATATTTTATAATTGTATATGAAAATCTGGCTTATGTTGGATTTGAAATTAGAAAACAATAGCTCAAAATGAGAATAAATGAAGAGAGACAGACTACAAACCTGGCACAGTTGGACCGCGTTGCGAACAGAGGTACCAGCTGGTGTATGAGCTACGTACACTGGAATGCGTGACTACAATGGGGAAGCAATAAATAGTACAAGGCCCGGGTTGAAATAGCACCAAATAAATCATCGATGTAGGTGAGTTGACTCAACTCGGTGTAGATCCCGTTCGCTGCTAATAGTTGACAGTACAGTTAGAATGAAAAGTAACTGAATGATAAGATTGTAAGTTGGCACCAATCGAGATTTCTCGTTGACGGAGCTGCTAGTCAAAAGATTAAGCAGATGAGTATTGACCGAACAAGCTTTTTCTGATGAAACAGACATACCAACTATAAGCTGTCGGTGGCTATCGTTAGTACACGATTGCGGACCTCGAGTTGCAAGGCGTTCATAGCAGAAGGTAGGTGAAAGTGAGTGTGCATGTGCAATTATTGAGAACAAATGAGGAATGGAAGGAGCACCTTACTCTCTCATGTTTTCTGGATCGAGATACTTCCAGGATGGTGCACACTCTTAGACGAAAAAAGTGGAGGAACAAGAGGTACTCTAGCTTCCATGGTATGACTTGTACCAGGTGGACCTGGAAAGTCAACACGAAAACATGGCCATCGTTTGAAGTGCTTTTCGAGGTCTGAAAACCGTTTGCCAGTTTCAATCGTATCTGTAAAACCCGAAATGTCGGCGCAAAGTAACTCGTCTACGGAGGAGAATGAATAGAGACCGCTCCAAGTCTTACGAAGCCTGGAGATGACTAAAAGCCCACCCGAAATTGCAGGCACAAGACAGGTTAAGAAGATGTGAAATGCAACAAATTTGGTGGTTCTTCACCAAGCTTTGCTTTACTTCCTCACTAATGTTTATGAAAAGCCAGCCCTGCATATTCTTTCTAACCAAATCTGGACAGACGAATGAATGAATGAATGAATGGATTAGAGCACCTGTATGAAGGAGATTGTTAACAACCCAAGAAAGTGGAATGAAGCAGTCATTCTCTTATCAAGCGAGGGCCACTTACCATATTTAAAATTAACAGGATTGTATCCGACTAGTAGATATATGATATTCTGGCATATGGAGTAGTGATGTTGGCACCACCAGGGCTGCAGAGGAAGGAACCGAGGAAACGTGTAACCACAAGAGGAAGGCAAGAAAAACGCCCTCTACCACCGAAGATCAATGGAGCTGTTTGAATCGAGCTGCCCAGAAAGCAAATAAAACGAAATGGGCTGCGTACGTTTTCAAGATAGATTGAAGGTGCAAGAGCCGCGAAGGCTACCACACGCTCTCGCAGTTTCTGATCCATGTTGAACTTAGCCAGAGCCATTGGGCACCCTACATTAGTAGAATAAATAACTCAAGAGATGATCTCACCTGCGAATGACCCACATAGTAGATTTTTATTCACTCCGGTTTCGTTAAGAATGAAGCCAATAGTGGCAGGTAGATCATACTTGGCCATTTCATCCCATGAGAATTGCCAAAACGCGTCGTCATTGGGATCCAGAGAAACGTGTTTTTGGGAGTAGGTACTACCTCGACTGTTTCCCAACCACACGTCATATCCAGCATCAGCGAGAATGAAGCCCAGACTTTGATTAGCTAGGGTTGTTGACCCAGGTGTGTGCTGAGTCTAGGAGACCGTGTTGCAGCAGTACTACTCTTCCCGAATGATTGGAGTTTTGAGGGGTACTGAGTTTGGTGCGTATCCGATGAAGGGTGAGACAATAACCATCTTCAGTCTCAACAACATATTGGTCGGCTTGGTAGCCCTTGGTTTCAATCACTTGATACTGAAAACATTGAAGTAAGGGTGGTAAGTTACAGATGATTACTCTCAAATCATGATTTAAAATAAAACCGTTGCATATAGCATGAGAACACAAAAGTAAATTGCACGTTAGGGCATACAAAATGTGCACAAGTGTGCTCAAACATACAACCGTCTGGTTTATTTCTGGATCAATCTGGGCTCCAGTGAGTCGAAAGCCCTGTATGAAAAACAGCAAATAAACAAGCTTAGCCAGATAAAGATGGGAAGCCGCAGCAGTCTGGAAAAGCATTTCAGTAAACCACCGATCAGAGTTTTGACGCCAGATCGGCTAGAAATAGGTTTCACACTAGTAAAAGTTGTTTCTCAACTTGTATCACAAACAACAGAAGAAGCGATATGTTGTATTAAACCTTGACTGTCTAATATTTTACTTTTTTTATTTTTAAATTCAAATATGCTTCGCACCGGTTGCAACTCGAACGACCTAATTACTGGCCATCAAATTTTATAAAACAATTCTTGAAACATATTTGCATGTCTGGCTAGAAATAATTGGTGTGTAGAATGGGTACATTGCTTCGAGAGTTTTGATGTTACTTTGTTTACTATTTCCGCCTATGCAATGATCATTCCATCCACGGAAGCCTCAAATGTACAAGGGCATTGAAAAGTCAAGCCTACTGATGCAGAGGTTGTCTAAATCACAGGACATGTGACAAACAATAGAACATTCTCTTTGCATTCTCTTTAACAATGCATTAGCACCTGCAATATGATAGATTGTAGTAGTACCATATTTCATGCTCGACAGTCGCATACTTGCTGGGTGCTTTCGAGCCTCTTGATGAATGAACTTGGCGTTTCAAACGAAATAATTCAACAGCGTTTTTCCAGCCTTCCCAAAGTAGTTACTCACAACAAACTGGACCTGATCAATGATTGTCCTCTCTGGCGAATATGCGTGCCCAGGTTCTAAGGATCTCCATCAAATTGTCTGGCAGAGTCTTTCTGGAGCTGTTCAACACAAGAGGATGAATTTGGAGAGACAATAACTGAACGTGTTGCAAATCATCTACAGATCTTCTCCTAATGCTGGCCAGCTTTTCGGTGTGGATTTTGGGCTACATCTATGAGAGGATAGATGATGCATTTGCATCTATGTATGTAGAGGACTCATCTACTAGCCTTTTTGCCATTTGTGACATTGAATTAGGTTTCTTTTGGCTCAGTATCGAGGAAAGTTTGTTTATGCCTCAAAATCACTGCTGAATTCCATGTCATGCTGGAATGCCATCTAAAATGCCATACTGTGCCTGGCGAAAGTCTGACTTCTGTAACGCATGCCATGCTATGCGCCGAGAGTCCAACATTCCATTCAATTCTGTTAATCCTGCTTGAAGTGCACGTAATCAAGGATGACATTTGAACTGCGCACTTGAGAAATTTGATTGTCACGATTCTTCTGTTTCGTGATACATAAGCAGACCTTGTTAGGCCTAGTGAAAACATAGAAGGTATCTACCATTTGAAAAAACTGTGAAAGCACCATGTTAGTGGTTTGCAGTGGGATAACTAACCCCATCAAATTCGCTAGATGACCACTGAAGACCAGTTCTGGAGAATACAAATCAACGTCGCTACGGCGTTGGAACAGTTGAGAGGTGGTTCGAATGCCACCGTGACTTTAGCATCTAAATAACAAAGTGTATATTTATAAGAATTATGTGAAAGCACTCGGTCCTGTCTTCACATCGGCTCCAGCACTTCCAAGGTTGAAAGTTATCGTGTAAGCAAGGCCCGTGAGTTGCATAAAGGTATTTCCGGAAACACACAGATTTTCTGCAGAGGTCAATTTGCTAGAAATATTCCAAGTGGTGCTAAACAAGAGGATGCTCTAATCGGACCATTAGTAACGTTGGCTCCATTCTTACCACAGATCACAAATGGTTTGATATTCGTCAAAACATCTACCTAAGGTTCAGTTATTTCAGGTATATGACCGCAGAAGTCCAGAATCTCGGATTATCTGCTTAAACGACAGCTATTCAAGTCTGCATTTTTAGAAAACACAACTGATTCCTTTTGCATCATTACACTTTTGTTTAAAGGTAGACTAGATGTCTGTGTGGAAATTAAAATGGACCCTCAACCAGCAACTATGCGAGATAAATGTGAGGATACTTGGCTCCTTTTTCAAAGTACAGAAGCGATGTTGTACAGACATGGTTAGCCAACCATATCGCCCTTGTCATACCTATAAAGTAGGATGATTTGGTTCTGCCAGCTGCCTATGCTGACCAGTCAAATGTTCTCCAATGGCCCAGAAAGTCAGTTCAAGCAGTGGGAGACAAAGATGAAGTCTACTAAAAGTTAGGTTCACAACTCAGTTCTGAGATGAACATAGCGCCTAATGGTGAACAAATAATTGTGTCAATAGGTGAACTCCTTGAACATTTGCAATCACTGTAGCTCACTGAATGGATAACGCAGTCTACTCTATTTGATGATTTTTTTTGCCATTGAGAAGTCCTTGTGCAGTCGAAAGCCTTTGTGTCCTCGTGTGACCCTCTTTTCATGAGAATCAAAGCATTGCACGCTGTGCGCAGGGGTAATCCACATCTACACCTAATAGAACTGGCTCAATTTGCTTTTATAACGCCCAGTTGTTGTGCAGTATATGTATAAGTGACAAGGCATTTCGAAGATTTACATACATTTTCGAACCTTCTTCACCTCAATCTTAATAGGGCGAGCCTTCTTTACTTTGAACATACGTTGTCTAACGTCCCAGGACGTCAAAAAAGCCAATGTTTGAAGAAATGCCTTCCAAATTTTATCTTATAAAGTTAAAATGTGTCGCAGCTGAGAAGTTATCATTCAATTACCCCATCGATATATTCACACCGATTGATATTTTAAAGTTAGGTGGGCAAATTTGTTTTAAATGTAGAATGGCCAGCGGGTATTAGCAAATGGAGTTTTAAAGCTTCTGTTTGAAAGTACTGCTGCCACAGCACTCTACTTCCTATATACTTCGCGAGGGTATCTAAAAGCACTGTCTGGTAGTTTTCTTTTTAAATACAAGAAAATGGTGCTTTCTTGACAATTCCACAATGCATTAATTATTGTCGCATTCGACGTTGTATTTCTTCCGACTCTGAATATATTTTTCAAAAGGCATGAAAACTCGTCAAATGAGAATTTATAACTAATTGCTTTATGATTGTTCCAAACAATTTAGTGGACCAAAACTTCGACAATTGACACCCACGCTAAACTTCAACGTGGAATATTCGTTGTCGCAAGATTTGCCGTTATGAGTTCGCTCCACATCACGTGTGAAATCAATGTTTCAACAACCGAAGGCGTATGAGGTTCTCAATGAAGCCGAACTGAAGCGAACTGCCACTTCAACCTGAATACCATAATTTGACAAGCCTTGGAGGATTGTATCATTCAATCCAACATTGTTTATCCTTCATCAACTTTCCAATTCGGGAAGTATGTGTAGTATCAGAGCATATCAGTGAAGAAAAGAGAGTGGTGCTTCGGAAGTACCATTGAATTTCAGCTCATATTCAGCGAATTTCGCAACGCTAAACTCTCTGAATATTAGCATTGAGTGCTCTTGGTTAAACGTGAACTCTCAATGTTAGAAGCGTCTGCATTAAGAGATTCTGCTGTTTCAACTGCTTCTGTGTCCAAATATTGGCCAGCTAAGATGGCTAGGCATAGACGAAAGAGTTCCAAAGAAAGAAACCTATTCACTCTTGCACTAAGAAAATGCAACTGGTTGCGGCTGTAGAACGGGCTTCCAGGCACTTTATTGAGCTAAATCAAGGGTAAATGGCAAGAAGGCTCTTGAGGTGTGGCTATTTACTTCCATTTGCAAAACTAGTTTTCGTAAATATAGCAGTCTAGATGATTGACCTGACTGCGGGTATTTTATTCTTATGGGATCAGGTCAAGCGAATTTTCCGTCCTGGAGCGCACTAATCGGTATTTTTCCAAAGTATCTTCCACCCTTGATTCACACTCAAGAGATTCTACTGGTGCAAGTCAAGTTTCACTGGAACTTACTCTTGTAAAGACGTTTCGTTTCCACACCCTTCCGGCATTCGGAGTACATTAGAAATAATACCCTCCGCTGTTACGAATCATGTCCAGGTATCAGGCGGAACTACTGAAATAACAGGTTCATTAAATACCTAGTTCCTACAATCACTAGTTGGCGCTTAACTAGTACGGACTGTGAAGCGGTCTCTTTCATGCCTGAATTTCTAAATTCCATGGATTTTAAACCAGTGCGATTGAAATGACCGGGAGGTTCCCGTATAGCAAGATTTCAGTGAATATGCAAAAGTTCTCTCCTTCAACTTTAAAGATATTTGGTTGCTTCGTGGCTATACTCACAGATGAACTGTAGCTCACAACAAATGAATGCCATAAATATGAGAACAAAGCCGTTTCAGAACGAATCTGCTCTCATTTTGATCACAATGAACCTCTCACAACTGAGAATGCAAAGTAGACAGTTCTCTGCTTGCCCTACTGCCCATATTTTCAGTATATTATTGGGAGATTCACACAAAAACACTACCAGTTGTACTGAATTTATTTGCAAGTTTTTTCTTTCAACTTTCTTATGTAAGTATATTTTTTTCTAACATCTCTGTTAATGAACTGGCTAGCTTTTGCCGATGGCGAACAGTTTTTGGCAATACATTCTTTTTTGGAGTCGTATCCTTAATCTAACCATCCATGACTCTGCTAATTCTTCTCTCATCTTAAATGATTCCGTAAAGACTGTGTTAGACGAACTGATGATAATCCACCCCAACCATTATGCGGCCGCGGAACTTAAAGCATGTGAACAACAAAATATCTCATAGTGAAGGTGTTCATGTTTGGTCACAGAAGACATACTATCGACACTCATTCAAGACCAATAATAAGTCTGGTCAATTGCAGACCAACATTACATTCTGCGGGATTCAGAAAACTTCTGTGCCAGTATCCCTGACATTTCAATGAATATTTGCTTTTAACAGTTAAGTAAATGATTTGGCCGTTACATAGGAAGTGACAGTTAACTAACTATGGGCAGAACGTTGAATAAATACCTCCATTTTATTATATATGGCTAAAGACCTGAATATATCTAAAACATTTTGATGGACATTTATTAGATTAAGCAAATTAACAGCCAGATCAAAAAATTATAATTTCGAAAATTTCTCACATTATTTCCTTGAAGGTTAATACGATTTCTTTTGTTATTTGCTGTTTCTTAAGAACTTGAAGTTTCTTTTACTATTTTGCAACGTGTTTCAAGTCAGCCTGGCGTCGAAAACCCGGTTGGAGGCTTGCTTGAATGGTTTCCCGGGTTATTGTGGCTTCCCAATTCGGTCCGGTCAAACTCATTTATTTATTGAATTTGACATTCTTTCTTCGATTCGTTTATGCCAAGAGTGATCCAGAAATATATCAGACAGCTGTAGGTCCTCGAACAGATTTTTAATTTTTGTATGTGCCTATCCGTATTTTTGTATTTCTTCCGACTCTGAATATATTTTTCAAAAGGCATGAAAACTCGTCAAATGAGAATTTATAACTAATTGCTTTATGGTTGTTCCAAACAATTCATACTTACAATAAATTATTAAAATTTTGTAATCAATATTCAATTTTCTCATCATATGAGTGATTAATAAGAATGAAAATGATTGCTGCATTTACGATTTCTTTAAAAATAGCGTGGGTTACAGACTAATCAAAACCGCGTTCCCAGCAACATTTCAATTGGCATTCAGGATGAAATAATTATGCAGCCCTATTTTTATGAAAAATACACTGAAGTGCTTCATAAACACACAACTGCTTTTAATAAAAGTATCAATGATTCTAGTGGTATGAACCCGTCGAAATGTACATACAACTGTTGATTTTTTCGCCAGGTCCAGAGATTAAGGTGCACCTAGCATTCTCGTGGAGTGTCTGAAGGCAAAGCTGGACAGCATCACAGTCATTGCATTACGTGGCAGAGGGCTGGTATCAAGGACAGACAAATCAGCAGTGCTATAGAGACCTTTCATTTAGACGGCTTGTGATGGTGCATTATATGGCCTGATTGCAGGTGAAGGGGTTGATCCCAGAAACACGCTTGAGAATCGCTATTCTGAGTTAAGGTCTCATGGCCCAGATGGACATTTCAACTATACATTTACCTTAAAATATCAGCCAACATTAAGCATAACGTGTAAAATCAACTTCAGTTGTGACTGCCTGCGTCGAGTTGCTTCTTCATAGCAGCTCAAATGTAACTGATTCAAACAAATGAAGGCAAGAAAATGCGGATGAGTTACGGCAAATCAAAGTCATTTTTCTTTGGGTAATAAGCAATAAACGCCCATTAAAACTTCACTAAAGCGAATTAATGACTGACACCGAAATTGTTCTGGACGCTGAATTACCACAGGATGGTCTGCAAAGAAGCCAAACTCAACATTTGCCTGATGAGGCGAATTAAGGAAAACTGTAGGCATATCTGCTAGTAAAGCGCACTTCAAAAATAACAAAGATAAGGTCAGTTAAATTCAAACTCTGTCTGTTCAAACTTTTTTTTGCTCACAGATTCATTGCAAAGAAGAGAGAATAATTTGTCGCGAGAGCATTTTCAGAACGCTAAGGCTATGACTATTGCCTTTTCCAATTCAGTCAAACTAATACGAACTGAAAACAGCCATGACAGGTTCGAATGTCTAGAGACGCACTGAAATCTCGGCGCGTAGAAGTTGATGGCAACTCCGATGCCAAAACGTTGATCAACATTGATCGGCAAGTTTTGGAGCAAGAGATTGGTTTCCAAAACATTTTCTCCAAAATAAGTAACTGTTTGGCAGAAAACATCGAAATCTCCAAATAAGGAAGTTGAAAACTCAGGCCTTTATCATGAATTTGATGTTTAATCATGTGGGCGATAGCTGAAAGGCGCTATGATGGTTTCGAATTTGCAGACGATTTGAATAAGTCTGTCTGGCACTGCAAATCGGGAATATTTTAAAGGAGGTTTGACTATAGTGATTGCTATCTACTATAATAACAGATCTCATTTACTTTTCCGCTTAAATAAATGATGGACACGATGAACTTCTGCAAATTAGAAGGCATTGTGTAATCCAACATACGGAGTATTAAATCGGTGGATGGAAAAGGTGAAAAACCGACTGTAATCGAGCACATTTATTCAATGGAGCATATTTCTACCACCGAAGTCCACGAAGTTGAAATTTAAGTGATCCGTTTCAAAAACAGCAGTGATTCATAAGATGCTGACGGTCAAAATGTCAAAATTACTTAATTTTTCCTTTGCTTCAACGAAGCACTTAAAAATGCCCATTAGTGTTTACTTTAGTCATTTAATAATCAGAGTTCACTCGACCAAGTTCTCTAAGTACATCTGACAAACCAGCACTCTCGGTGCACGAACCTGGCTGCTCTCATACAAGCAAGTAAGAGAATATTCGAAAGGAATTTCTCTTAAGTTAACAACTTATATTACTGTTTGGTCGCTTACAAGTGACCAAGTTATTTATAAAGATTCACTAAAGACATTTATTTGCTAATCTGCGAGTAACAACACTCCTAGACAAGAGCAGTATTTCGAAAAGTTGCGTCTGATTGAAATAATGCAAATACTGAAATCCTGAACTAAAGCGCGTTAACTGTTCCAGAAATCTGTCGAATGGATAACAGAAGTTTCTCTCCGATATCTTTAGGTCGATCAGTCCTGCCCACTTCATTTGGCTGCAAAAGCAGGCTTCGTGGAAGGCGCCATCCGACTTCTCCAGAATTGTGCGAACCTGGAAGCAGTTGATAAATACGGACTGACTCCTCTTTTGGTCGGCTGTCGGGAGGCGAAACCCGACATTGTCAGTGTTCTTATCGAGGCAGGGGCCAACGTTAATCATATATCATTCGTGAGTTTGCTCTCAGTTTCCTATTGTTTGGTGGAAAATGTTCACGCGCTTCACCGCCTTTGCAGAAAAATCAACCCACAATCAAATGAGAATAGAGAAAATAATGACGTGACCAGTGATTGGAATCCCACAATGAAGTGAAATATCTAATGGGATTTAGCTCAAATAAATAATATTTAACATAATTCTGGCCTGTTCGCTTCAAAAACTACTTTTAGACTCATCCCTTCACTCTTCTTAAATTCCTAAAGGTCAGTATTTGGAGATTTTACGTTTATGAAAACTGTAACTTGCTCGTCTGATCTTTAATAATGATAGTAGAATGGATAGTCATTTATTATCTGGGAAGATCTGTCATGAGTACATGGGCTGAATTCATTCCTTTTGACGTACTAGAAGCGCACCGAACAGTTGGCATTAGTGAAATCTAACAAGCATCTTAAATAAGATTTTTAAAGGTTAGTGCAGTTGAAGATGGCGAAGAACGGATCTGATCTGCTTTCTTGAATTATAACAGTGGCACGTGCACCTACGAAGTTGAAAGATTGAATGATAATAATTGAAAGAGTAGAAGACAGGAGAAAGTCGCACGTATAGACACTAATTTCAAAATATAGCAAGTCACTGTGGCAGGATCTTTAAATAGTCTACTAGAAGGGTATCTATTACGATCTAAAAATCCTCATGAAAAATAAATAATACTGCAAAAGTGTAGTTTTGGCCTGCTATTCCCAATGAAAGCTGCTTCATCCTCGTAACGTAATAATGAACGGATTTAATTTTCTCATTCCGACAGACCGCTTCGTACTATACTGTTAAGAAGTCAGGCACTTGTCACTGACACTTGTTAGTCCGTCGAGACAAAGATTCTGCACGAAATACTGCAATTACTCTGCTCCTAAATTAGAGCCAGGGAATCCCAAAATAAACGCATTATGAACTCATCAAGAACAAAAGATTTATCCTCAGGTCATGGACACTTTCAGTGCACACCATTACTTGAAGTATTAGCGTCTTCCAACTGGAAATAAATTCCGATATATCTGGGCTCGAACCATTGGTTTACACATAGAGATTCGACTCTCGCATCACTCTGCTACACTCCAATATGCATTAATGCTCGTTAGCACATGTCCTATTGCTTTAGATGAATGAAAGGTTTGATTGTTTAATTGATGGCCCTCCACTTTAATCAGCCAAACAATTACGAGACAATTACACTCTTTTGTATTTTGACTGCGCTTTCTCACATTGCGTTAGCGTTGCTAATTGAATTCGACACATTCACAATCGAAATACTAAGCAATCAGAGGGTGCTATCGAAACCCATTTGTCGTCCCTGACAATAAATCAACACTGTCGGTTCAGCATTGAATGCGATTCTTTGGCATAAGTGAATAAGCTGATCGCATTATGCTAGATCTGAGCTGGGTACTGTTAAGGTGCTTGTAAAGCAATATGGCACTAAGTATATCTCAGATAACATTCCAGGTCATCTGCATCACTTAACGATACACTAAGATCCTAGGTTATAAAGTAAATTTTCTGCATTCATCATTTGCCTCAGAGCCCTTGGCCACCAAAAAAATATTTTGTGAAACCTTCTAGGTATAAGCTTTTAAAGCACAGTACTTCTCAATTGCAGATAGGCCATTTTCATTTAAACTTGCACCAACATTTCTAACAACTATCTTTGATACTTGAATTCAGTCGTTGTAGAATTACAACTGCTACTGACTCCTCGTAAGCATTGTTCTCCAGGAAGGACCGTGACAATCCACAGATGCATGAGATCATCTCAGGTGGCACAGATAAGTTGACTTGATGAGAAACGTTCATGGGATCTGGTTATCAATGACGAAGGCATTTCCAACTAAATCTGTGAAGTGGTAAAATCACATATGTTTGATATCGTCAGGGACGTTTTCTGCACAATTAATTTTGGAATCGAAGATCTGTCAATGACGTATCTGCATAACGAACAGCGGCTAGGTTTCGAACAAAGTTGTTTCGTCCTAAAATTCATATTAGAGCTCGAAGCTGGCTTTCCTTGAAGTCACTAGCAAGACTGCAGCTTATAGGTCGAGTTGTTCTTCAGTTGATAACGATGACTTGGAAAAGAGATATGAGCTTCTAGTCGATTGACTTCAGGAAATGGAGGAATGAAAATAGTGCATGATCACAGATTAAGCTAGGAGCTAACGAAATGCAAAGAAGGTCCGAAGTGCCGCAATTCTTGACTCCTTCAAATGAGGCTGAGCTTTGGCAAAATGACAAATACAGAAGTGGTGAAACAGAATCAATATGCATTCCTGAACTCTAAAACAACTTACTTTTGTTTCTAAGTTCTATTGGGGACTGGGATCCATCTTTGATCTCTTTAACGGCCTCAGTGGACTTGTTGCACCAACAAATTTTTTCGTTCTTCTCTTGTTTTCCTTACTGAAAATGAAGAAACAAGAAACCTTCAATAATGGTTGAAGGAACTAAAACTGGGTATTCAATTGTTATTATACAAGCATACTTGATTTGCTTAATCATGCATTGGGACTTTGAAGACAAACTTTGTCGTTCTGGATAACCTCAACACTGACAGTCTGAAATATGCGGCAGACTAACGCAGAAATTTAGCCAATGTGACCTTTTGCCTGATTCTCTTAATAGAATTTCCTTTCAGAAAGTTGCTTGATTCTCCTGTATTAAGGTTTGGATAACAGTTGCTAGTGACTTGAAAAGAGGGACTGAAATGCCGTTAGCTGCATAAAATGTTCCACCAACTGTGGCGTAGAAACAGAAATGCCTTCTTACCGATATATGAAAATGGGACATGTTTTACATCCATTTCCTGAGAGGAACAGAACGCTATATTCTGTCGGATTTTCGATTCAGAAATAGGTCTTTCTACCCTCTGTTGGGTCAAATTATAATGATTCTCCGTTACACTAGAATCTTTAAGTCCTATTCACAAAAGCTACAAAGCCACCCTTGCCTCGTTCCCTCAGTTGGGAACTTATTAAACGAAGGTTGTCAGCTCCCACAGCAATTCATCAAAATAGGTGAGTGTGCGCATAATTACAACATCCATCTCGTTTTCGTCCAGGAATAAAATTGCCTTTCTCAGCAGTTTGCTACTGCTCTGAATGTTGAAAAATATTTGTACCAACAACCTGGGTAGCAGATCACCAAATGCGGGAACAATGGCGGAGGAGACGGATTCAGTCTTGATCCTTTAGCTGCTCACCTCCACTTTGATGAAACGAAAATATTTATTAGTGAAAAATTTGTAACATATCGCTGATTTCGGCAACTTATAATAGAAAATATAAGAGAAAAAAAAAGTTTGTTCACAATTAAAATGTTGAAAAGAGCTAATTTCAAAAGAAGTCAACTATTCGAAATAAAGTGTGATCAAATTGAATTCATTGATGTTGAAATTTACCGACGGCCCAAATCAGTGGCTATTACTTTACAGACTTATTTGAGTAGAAGAACCAACCTTAACGTGAGAATGTATAATAAATTTAATAGACGGTCAAAATATGTGCTAAAAGTAAACCTGTATGGTTTCGTAGCGGAACCACCACCTTGTTTGGAAGTGAACATTCCTAAGCGGAGATCATCTGAAGCGAGTGATGGGTCCTCTTTTCACAGTTTAGCTCTGACCCGCCTTACCTTAATCCTTCATTGTGTGTGTGCATTTGCTTACGGTCAAATATTTTCCAGGAGGCTCATACGGCTTTGTGCTATGCCATCCCCAATGGAATGGACTCTTCAATCGACCTTCTGCTTCGAGCAGGTGCTAGAGTCAATACCACTGGCAAGGGGGGCAAAACAGCTGCACACTATGCTGCTGAAATGGGTCGATGCAAAGCTCTCCGACGCATGGCTGTCGAGGGTGCCGACTTTAACATCAGAAGTTGGGTAAGTAAATTATCTATGTGAACAAGACTTATGATATGAACGCGATAACCAAAATAAGCCCTTTTAACTGCTAGAGAGATGCTTCCATGTAAATTTAGGCATTCAAAACGATGCTGTTAGTTCCCTGGTAATTAGTGCCAAACTGGAACGTACCCTCTGACTGGTGATCTCACCTTCCACCAGGTATCCCTGGACAAACTACTAATCGAAGTTAGATGAACCCGAAGTTATCTTGACTCACCCTGATCAGTTAGGAAAGAAAGGGTATTAGGTTCAATATTTACCACAGCTCCCGTTAGATCTCTATTCCTGTTCAATGAGCATTGCCTCGATCAATTTCAGACACCCCATGAAAGTCAGTAAGAGCATCATAGGATTTTTCACATGAAGAATTTTTAAATTCCAAGAAACAATCGCGCTACTTTTGAGTAGATGAAGTGGTCAATTCTGCAGTTGCAGTTACTCCACCAAGTGCACTGACAAACTGAATAATCTACTGATTTTAGCTCCTTCTTTTATTCCACAGCGAGGTTGTAGTCCATTGCATTACGCAGCACTTCGAGGAAATGTTGAGAGTGCCTTGGTCCTGGTGGAAAATGGAGCTACTGTTGACCTTGAGGATTGCAACGGTGTAACACCACTGAGCAATGCCTGTCGAGCCAATCAATACTTGATGGTCAGTTTCCTCCTGGAACAAAATGCCGATTTGAACAAACAGAATAAAGTGAGTTAGCCATCAAGACAACAACCTTACCTTGTGTAGAAGATGATATTCTTTAAGGTTAAAAAATTATTGCAATCGTAGCAACAGTAAACTTACTTTCCTGAACTGACATTTTGACTAAATGTCTATGTTGTCTAAAACTAGCCTTTTATCGAAACTGGCCACTTCAATTGATGCTTTAGCATCAAAATGACTACTTAAGCTCTCTTTTAACTTGCCGTACATTTGCTATTCTGAGGCATTCTAGAAATTAGTCCAACGTTCGAAAAGCAAACATTTACCGATTTCGATATCACTCCAACGAATTTTCGCTATCAAATTAAAAAGGAATTTCAAATTCAGTTGGATTTTTCGTTGCCTGTTGATAATTCATGGGGAATTGGTACAATCACGTGGGTTTTCAGTCATTTGGATTCAAGCTAATCGAATTCACCCCTCTCCAGTGCATTCGTCGACATTCTTCGAGAGTGGCCTCCACATTTAGAATTACAGTGCTCACGAGACGCTACTCGTGCAGAACAGCGGTCACCGAGACCTACTTCCATGAAGACGTGTTCTGCCCCGTTTTAAAGGCATTCTCAGTACATTATTAAAGATATGTTTCACGGTTTCGATCCATGTTCAGGTATCAAGCGGAGCTATTGAACTATTAGGTTACCCAAATACCTAGTTCCTACCTATCACAGAAGATGGTACTTGCATAGTGCAGGCTGTGCAGCGGTCTCTTTTACACCCGATTTTCTAGATTCCATGGATTTTTAACCAGTGCGATTGAAACGACCACTCACACAGGTCGAGCATGGTCATCTGTTGAATAGCAAACTGGGAGGTTCACATTCAACAAGACTTCACACTGTTCTTTCTTATCAGCAAATATGGATTTGGCAGTCTCGTGACTACATTCACGGGTAGACTATAGTCTGCAATAAGAGAATGTAACAAATAGGCGAATGAAGCCTATTGAAGACACATCTGCTCAGAGCATTGCGTTGTCATGAGAGTTTCAGTCTCGAACGATCGCATATGCGATTTAAACCTCTCTCGGCTCGTTCTTCTGCTCATATTAGCAACGAGTTATTGCGAAATTTACACCAAAACACACCCAGACTGGTTATCTTCGTTTCAAAGCGATTCTTTTAAATTGAATCATATAACTGCGTCGTTGAATGTGTTGATTTAGTGATTATATTTGAATAAGAATGTCTACTAATGCGGGTAAGGTAAGGTAAGGTGGGTAAGGCTTTGAAACCAGGAGGTTAACGTTTATGGAAACTTTTGATTTTGTTTATTCATGCTTTTCATGAAATTTTGAAGCAAGGCGAATCACCTCTTATGATGGCTGTCCGGCAGGGCTATCTGAAGCTCGTACAGCTGCTTTTGGAGAAGGGAGCCAATCCGCAACTTTGTAATAACAATGGCACCACTGCTCTGCACATTGCTAGTAAACAAGGAAATGACGACATCTATAATCTCCTTGTTGACCATGGCGCTGATCAGCTAGCAAGAGATGCGGTAAGTTCGACTGTGATGCACGAAGCGCACAAAAAAGGCACAGTTCTGCCAGTTACACAGGGTCCTCAGAGTGCCTCGTTGTGTCCAAAAGTCTATAAGCACCCAGCAGTTGACTCCTCCAATGAGTTTCTGCTTGAATTGTCAAATAAATGCTGATTCGAGGGCAATCGTTCAATTTCAATATCCAATAGTGTCGAGGACCTTATTAGACGTGGAATCGTGAAAAAAGTTTAATAGCTTCACAAAGCGTTTGAAAGAGATAGCTACTTTGAGTTTCATATTTTAAGACTGAAATTGAATGCTACCGGAGTCATAAGAGAATGGTCATTATTTTGCAAGTCGCGTTGTTGTTGTAGCTTAGAAGCCATTCAAATCGAGTACAATCGTTCTACTATATTCAAGTTCAGTAATAACCCATAACTTCAGATAGTGATTAAGTTATTTTGATTCTTTCTCGTATTAGTACACCTCCATGATAGTTTCAACCCAAAAATCTTTTCTTGTAATATCAAACGGCCTTGAGTGTTGCGATAGCATCGAAATCGTTCACCTACACGTCAGTCGTTGACTAATAAAGTAATCGTACCTACTTACACAATCGTTAAATGGGTCCGTTTCTATTGTGCTTGATCCTTTCGCTTGAGTGCACATAAATAGAAGTTGTTAATAATCACAGCATCTTGTCACAAATCAACAAAGTAACAGCTCATAAATGAACCTAATTTCGATGTCTAATGTGATTGGAGAACTATTGTGTTCCTTAATGCTTTTCATGTCGTCTTTGAATTTGGTATATCAGATCGAATGCGACTGAATATCATTGAGAGAGAAATATAGGCTCATTTCGGCAACCTGACTTATTTCGCAAACCGAATGTATTTGCGGTGGCTCCGTATATCTTGAAGTAGCATTATCATACAAGGAGAGGAAACGGTTTGAGATAACACTATTTCCAATGAGGTGACGTATAATCGCTTTCAAGCAGATTTTGCTTGGCGAATTGATTGTTCTGTAAGAGGCCAGTATATTTAGCGCAAAGTTCTCCTCGATAAAGCTGCTCCAATGAGCATTTCGACGAGTAACTCCATCAGACATCTCCAACCAAAGTTTAGTTAATCAATAATGGCTGATAAACTAGTAATGGATCCGTTTCTGCCACTACGTGGCGGAACTAATTGACTGACAGACCTTCTGAATCAATAGGGATATTCATGGAAGGTAAAGGCTCTTTTCCTTAACGACTGACTCTTCATTTCTCAAGTATCCTCAAGTAGTGCCCTCGTTTCCTACCACTAATACTACTCATATCAAAACTGATTGTTAATAATTGTTTCTTTTATTTGTCCCCATCCATTGGGCAAGTCCCGAGGCCTTGTTGGAGGTACAACAGAAATACAAGAGCTTGTATAGCAGCTAGACACTTGCACATAACATAGAACAGTTAAACTGACGTCTTCGGTGAGTGATCAGTCCTATCCGACCACCCCTCTCTTTAGCCTTCACGGTTGCCCGTGAGGTTTCCGGTGGTCATCACATGTTAATCAAATTGACACTGGTTTCTTGTCGAATGCAACGTTGCGGGACAAAAGAACTTTAGAAGCCATTGAGGAGGGAAAGAGTCAGAAAACATATTAAACCAGATATATTTAAGGGGTAATTTTAGCATATATTCATGTTTGGATTTTGTTTAAGTCCTGGGTTTCACATGCTGAAATGTCCTTTTTAGCGCAACCAAACACCGCGCGACTTGAATATGATGGCGGGTCAGAATCGTCATGCTCTGCCCTCCCCTCTACTAACTCGCTCTCCCACACTGAGTTTATTTTCTCCTCCTCCTCCCCCCCCCCCTCCTCCTCCTCCTCCTCCTCCTCCTCAACGCTGTGTCTCCCCACGTGATGCAAATTCCGACGTGTCAGAACGCATCCGACACCTACGCTCTCTATCAACCTCATCACTGCGCAATCAAACTTCTCTCATTGCCTCTCTTCGTGAGACCAGATCTCGAGCAATGATCTCTCAGCAACATTGCGATTTCAACCTGTCCTCTGGCGGGGCAAACACCACTAGTCCACTGAACGGTCGCCCCAGAACCAAGAATCGACCGAACGTGCTCGCAAGGTTCAATGTTAATTCTGAAGGCTCTATCTCCAGCTCTTCACCTTCCGCGATGTCTCAGCAAACGGCGAGTCCACTACCTTTACCACTGTCTTCTCCACAAGTAAATGGGAACCTTGGAGAGGAGAAATCCATAAATGGAAATTTATCCGCGACAAAACCAAAGTACATTAAAGAGGTCAAATCGAAATCAGGTATCATAATCTGCTACGAGGCAGGATCCATACGAGAGAGCTATCCCTATGTAAGTAGGCTGAATTCGTCTGTAAATGCGACTTCGTTGTGTCGTTTGAGGTAGGAAAAAAGTAGAGGAGAGATGAAATTTCTGCGCCAGGACTGGGTTCACTGTCACGAATTAATTGGGGACGATTTGAAAGAAGTCGTGCGTATCTCTCCGATTCATCATAACACTAATTTTCTGGTATCGACACCAATGAGACGATTTCATACGCTGAATTGATCTGATTTCGAATTCTCTGATTGCCCTCTAAATCTTACTTAACGCTTCGCATTGTTCAGTCTGAGACTAAGGGTTTTATGGTTTATGAAATGTCGGCACTGTTGCACATTCCTCATACATTTGTCAGTACCGGCTGTGCTTTTGTCCCCTAGGAAAATCCGGATGCCTTATCTGCTGTACAGAAAGGAGACTCTAAAAAGGCCCTAGAAGCTCTGAGATGGGGCGCCAACGTTGAAGCTCAGGATGCTTTTGGTAATACTCTTTTGCTGATTGCAGCAGATGCAGGAGATTTGGAAATGGTCAAGCTCCTGCTCAACTATCAGGCTGATGTGAATGCACGAGATCCTGAGGTACGTAGCCAAAGTACCACTTTTTGGAGGAAACAGGTTGATTTCGTGCATCCCTTTTATGTAGCTTTCAGACACTCCCCTGCATCGGGCTGCAAGTGGAGGCTTCCACGAAATCGTGGACCAACTTCTCAAAGCAGGAGCTGATCCAAATGCTCGTAATTTTGATAAAGAAACACCTCTTCACAAGGCCATTCGTTTGGATGGTGAGAGAACTGTCAAGAGGCTGATCACTGCTAAAGCTAATGTGAATGCTCAGGATGCTGTGAGTGGTAATGTTTTCGAAATTGGAACTAGAATGAAATAAAAAGTGAGAGTATGAACAATTGCGGGCATGATTTTAGTTCGGAACAACCCCATTGGCATTGGCGGCTTCGAAAGGCAACTTGTATGCACTCCAATTGCTTCTCCACTATGGAGCAAATGCAAATCTCAAAGATTATCGAAATAGCAGCCCTCTGAAATGTGCATTCGAAGCGAAGAGATACGATGTCATCCCTGCGTTGGCGGTAGCGGGAGCTCAAGTGGATGAAACCTGTTTGGTAAGTCATGCTTACTTCGCACGACGTAAAAATTTCTGTTTTATGCTTTTAAGCCATCAAGTCTCATGATACCCATTAACCATTTTCCTCTAATAATCTTGATTCCTTCGATTGTTTGACATGCTTATTAGAAATCCACATTCTCTGAACTGCTTTCACCAAACTGATTTTTGCATATTGTCTTAGCAACATTAATTATGGTCAATTCGCCTGCATTTTATGAAGAGGTGCTTTAAAAATTTACTTGAAGCTGAAAGTTTTGCTGGAGCTGTTTGATAAAATTTGCAAATAATTTTCCTTGAATTGATAGTCTCAGGGGTGTTCAACTAGCTATCAAAGAGCGCCTCTGATTTTTGTATGCAAACGGTTGTTGCTGGCTTCAATGCCATAGGAAAATCAAAGCTTTCATTTGATGAGTAGCTGAGAGCGCCTTCAGGGTCTCAATTTCTTGATCCTCGAGGTTGCTGTCAGCCGGAATGTGGATGAAGGGCTGACCAAACGATTGCATTTCTAATGATCACATCCGATGATAGGGCCTTGGGAACTAATAAATAGAAGATCCACTCTGATAATGTAGATTTGGATTTGAAAAATCTACATAGCATTGTTCAGACAGTGCAGTTTCGGACTTCCGAATACATGCAGCTCTCTGCTTCAGTGCATGCAAGTGCACAAACAAGAAGTGAGTACCTCATGAGAACTGCGATCTGTTTTAAAGTTTCCATCCCAGTCAATCCAACTAGTACTATCTGGGAGTTTGGTCTTAATAATCGACAGTTAATGTGAGATTGTGCTTTTTAATCGAAATACTACCACGTATTACAATTTCAAGGCGATTTTGATTAATCCATGACCATTAAACAGGCATACGTTGACGTTCTCGATAACACGATCATGTGAATTCGGTGATATTTCGGAGCCTTGTTTGACAACTGCCGTCAGCCAGTAAAGTTCGATAATGTTGCATCATCTGCAGTAGGCGTTTCGGCTAGGGCGTCGATTGCGAACTGAGACGTTAACTCGTTCCAGCTTGGGTGGTTGTGGCCCACCTAGCGGTTTTATAAAAGTCCGACTTGCAGAACTCCAAAAATAAAGGAAACATGGGTAGCGAAGCCATAGAGCAGCTGATTTCACGCAGACTGATGTACCACGTGATTGTGATGCTCTATATATGGATCACATAGAGAAAAGGCCACGTAGTCTTGTAAGAGGACACCTGTTCGGTGATGTGCAGATTGGCGACTAAAACTTGAAACAAATGAACCTGCTCTGAGAAGGAAATCAGGCTTTTTCCGCTTTCCCTAATTAAATGTCTGCGATTTTGCGGATGCTGGAAATGCGAAATATCTAACTTGCCTTATGTGATCGAACCTGTCTCTTAAGAATTACTAAGCTAACCTGAAAATAGAAGATGCACACCTCATGCAGGTAACACCTTCTCAATGTGCGATTTTCGGTACCACCGACTGAGTATCGGCAAATGGTCTTTATCGAGATTCGATCAACATACCAAACTGCAGGTATTAATATTTGGAACAGGCAGTCGAATAGCATTCAAACATGAATCCCCGATTAAGCAGCCTCTGAGTATTTTACTTCAAGTTGCACAGTTTAAAAAGGCATGCTAAGCCTGTCGAAATGTGTGTGTATTTGTTTTGCAGATGCCTTCCTGATGTAGCTCTGCAAAGCGCCTGGAAGCCCGTTCTAGAGGCCCACCCTAGTTGCGTTATCTTAGCGCAAGAGTAAATAGGTTTCTTTCTTTGAAACTCTTTCATCTATGCCTAGCCATCTTAGCTGGCCAATATTTGGACACAGAAGCAGTTGAAACAGCAGAATCTCTTAATGCAGACGCTTCTAATATTGAGAGTTCGCGTTTAACCAAGAGCACTCAATTCTAATATTAGAAGAGTTTAGCGTTGCGAAATTCGCTGAATATGGTACTTCCGAAGCACCACTCTCTTTGCTTCACTGATATGCTCTGATATTACACATACTTCCCGAATTGGAAAGTTGATGAAGGATAAACAATGTTGGATTGAATGATACAATCCTCCAAGGCTTGTCAAATCATGGTATTTCAGGTTGAAGTGGCAGTTCGCTTCAGTTCGGCTTCATTGAGAATCTCATACGCCTTCGGTTGTTGAAACATTTATTTCACACGTGATGTGGAGCGAACTCATAACGGCAAATCTTGCGACACCGAATATTCCACGTTGAAGTTTAGCGTGGGTGTCAATTGTCGAAGCTTTGGTCCACTAAATGTTGTGTATGTGGCATTCAACATCTGGCCAGTGAAAGCAGTTTGCGGCGTGGTATCAGCACGTAGTATCGTGGCACGAAGCATTTCTCTACGCTGCAGGGAGGAAATATAATAGCCCAGTCCTTTGAATGCGCTTTTGACTTATTGCCTGTGCAAAGGCAAGCCGTCTATGAAGTTGATGTTTCTTCATTCAAACCGTCGAATCAGCCATACCTCTATTTTGTGAATTGACGAGAACCCATCATGTATTTCACCTGACATTTAGGAAGTGCTTGCCTCACGCATACACACCTGCCCATGACGCATTTGGCGTTTGACATATCTGCATTAGGCTTTCGGAGCGAGCGAGTCGTCTGTTATGGACTCCAAAGTAGCTCCTATGGTCAAGCATCAGTTATCAATCAGAAGGAAGGGAAGAGAATTTTGAACTTGGTGGTGTGTTTCGGAGGCTGTTAGCCTGTATAGTTGGGCAAAACAATAGAGTGATGCATGTTTGTGCGGCATGGCGTTGCAAGCCTGTGATATTATGATCGCGTGTGGCGATATGAAGTCGTGCACTTAACGCGCTGATTCTCCAGTACAGGTTTATCGAGTGTGTGCCTTAGTTTCGATGAGACGTAGTGATTGCTTGAAATTGCTCGTTTGCTTTGCAGCGAGGACGCACCATGCTACACGAAGCAGCAGTCACGGGCGACTCAACCATGGTAAGCGTATTACTTGAGGTCGGTTTGCCAGTGAATGCCAAGGATGACTGGGGCAATACGCCCCTCCACTTGGCCTGTAAACACGGTCACTATGAGGCTGCAGAACAGCTTCTAGAAGCCTTTGCTCCCCTGCTCGCAACTAATAAGGTAAGCTTTCATCTCCTTTCGAGACTCATTTGATCATCCCTTGCTTTAACTATGGCATCATGGATTCGGATCGCGTTAGTGAAGTTAACTTATGCCACTCAAATTTTCATAAAACAGCTCGATATTTCAAATTAACTTACTTCGTTTGAGAGAGGCCCTAATATGATAGGACAACTGCAGTTTTTATGTGCACTAATCATCAGCGATTGTAGTGACTCCTCAGCCTATCCAGTGCTCATTTTCTTTGTTTGTAGGCAGGTGAGACGGTGCGAGATTTGGCTGAGGCCTCAGGAAACGCGGCACTTTCAGTTTTGCTGCAGGCGATGATGGAAACGGATGAAAGTGATGCGTAAGATCTAGTCGGAACGGATCCCATCAGCCTCGCCCTAAATGACAAATGAATAGCAAAGTTATCTCTGCAACGCTGTACATAAGAGCTGCAGCTGGACGCTGGCGAGTATTTCCATGACAACTGATCACTTTGAAGTTGAGCAATCAAATACAATTGAAGATGCAGCATAGAGGATTAGAAAAAAAGCATGCCTTCTTTCTTCCATGCCTTGTACTTCACAACTACACGGAATTTCACATAGTGTAACCTGACATGAATTGTGGCAAGTTGAGTCTCTGAAATTGTAGGGGAAATGGGGCAAACGTGGGCAAACGTGGGCAAACGGATAGTATGAAATTGTTGAGTGTACCAACGATTGCTTGGTTTAAGGCCTTTACGTTCTGCTCTGCTACTGTTTGAGCGAGAAAAACGTGGATGTCATAAAGTGGTCGTATTGCGCGAAACTGGATTACCCCTGTGCACAGCGTGCAATGCTTTGATTCTCATGAAAAGAGGGTCACACGAGGACACAAAGGCTTTCAACTGCACAAGGACTTCTCAATGGCAAAAGAAATTATCAATTAGAGTAGACTGCGCTATTTGTTCAGTGAGCTACAATGATTGCAAATGTTCAAGGAGCTCACCTATTGACACAATTATTTGTTCACCGTTAGGCACTATGTTCATCTCAGAACTGAGTTGTGAATCTAACTTTCAGTAGACTTCATCTTTGTCTTCCACTGCTTGTACTGACTTTCTGGGCAATTGGAGAACATTTGACTGGTCAGCATAGGCAGCTGGCAGAACCAAATCATTTCGTAATTAAGAGGAGTGTGTGAATATGACCCCGAAGAAAGACCAATGTCGGTCAGGTCTGATCGACTGTTTCAGGCTAAACTAAAAACGGGACAGGAGCATCAGAGATCCAGTCAGCAAACAAGCTTCCAAAGTAAGTGTCTTGAGCCTAAGAGAGGAGTGTCGTTCTTCAGTTAACGACAGGCTTAAATTCACGGTGTGCGCATATGGACGATATCAGCCAGAGCCAATCACAATTCGAAGACTAAGTCGAATTGGACTTCAAACATTTGTTTTAAGCCTTGCCATACTCTGCTCTGAATGCTTATCTAGGCTGATTATGTGGAAATCAGTGGTTTACAGATTTTTCGACGTCACTCATCTCCGTCGTTATTTACACACACTAGAAGGCATGTCACCACCGTCGAACTTGCGATCACGCTTGTCTCCTATTTCCGCTGTGAGTTCGGTTACAAACCGGCACTTACGTCCAAGAGAAGATATTCGAGCCTGGAGCAGTAAGGACTCAAGCTCCACCAACAGGACGGCATTCTACTTTATAGGTAGGACAAGGGCGATAGGGTTGGCTAACCATGTCTGTGCAACAATGCTTCTGTACTTTCAAAAAGGAGCCAAGTATCCTCACATTTATCTCGCATAGTTGCTGGTTGAGGGTCCATTTTAATTTCCACACAGACATCTAGTCTACCTTTAAACAAAAGTGTAATGATGCAAAGGGAATCATATACTTCAAATAACTGAATCCTGGGTAGATGTTTTGACTAGGGTCAAACCATTTGTGATCTGTGGCAAGAATGGAGTCAACGTTAATAATGGTCCGATTAGAGCATCCTCGTTGCCTGCTTTGCGGATTCCTCTTTAGTACCACGTGGAACATTTCTAGCAAATTGACCTCTGCAGAAAATCTGTGTGTTTCTGGAAATACCTTTATGCAACTCACGGGCCTTGCTTACACGATAACTTTCAACCTTGGAAGTGCTGCAGCCGGGGTGAAGACAGGATCGATTGCTTTCACATAATTCTCATAAATAAACACTTTGTTATTTAGATGCTAAAGTCATGGTGGCATTCGAACCACCTCTCAACTGTTCCAACGCCGTAGTGACGTTGATTTGTATTCTCCAGATCTGGTCTTCTGTGGTCAGCAAGCGACTTTGATGGGGTTAGTTATCCCACTGTAAACCACTAACATGGTGCTTTCACAGTTTTTTTTTTCAAATGGTAGATACCTTCGATGTTTTCACTAGGCCTAACAAGGTCTGCTCAAGTATCACGAAAAAGACGAATTGTGACAATCAAATTTCTCAGGTGTGCAGTTCAAATGTCATCCTTGCCTACGTGCACTTCAAGTAGTCAATAAAGTTGGCGAATGGACTGTCAGGATTAACAAAATTGAATGGAATGACGGTCTTTCGGCGCATAACATGGCATGTGTTACAGAAGTCAGACTTTCGCTAGGCACAGTATGGCATCTTAGATGGCATTCCAGCATGACATGGAATTCAGCAGTGATTTTGAGGCATAAACAAACTTTCCTCGATACTGAGCCAAAAGAAATCTAATTCAATGTCACAAATGGTGAAAAGGTTAGTAGATGAATCCTCTACATACACAGATGTAAATGCATCATCTATCCTCTCAGAGATGTATACCAAAATCCACACCGAATAGCTGGCCAGCATTAGGAGAAGATCTGTAGATGATTTGCAACACTAAACTCTGCATTATATTGGCTAGTGAAGTTGACTTTCTAAATAGGTGCATTACGTCTCTAGTTGATTTTGTGGCTGCAAAGAAGCCAGTTGTACTCTCAGCCAGACTAACAGTGTAATATACTTTTACCACGGCTTTCAAGCCCCAACAACAAATACAGTGTTGGGAAGCGAAAGAGCATGTTGTTTAAACTAACATAGCAATGAAGTGAAATAAATAATCAAAGGAGCTACTGATGGTAGCGCTGGAAGAAATTAATGATGTCATCGTACACACGACGAGGGGCATCTAAGCCCCAAAGGAAGTCAAGATGACTATAATCTTCAAGGTAGACATGGCTGACATCATCAACTCTAGGATCAGCAGTCATTTCAGTCAAGATGCTCTCCACATCAGGCCTTACAGATAGGAGATCCTGTCCGCCATGGTAGATTCGGGTTGGAAGATTAAGCGCTGACGCCGTCAGTCCATAGGGAGGCGGAGTGGTACGATTATACTTCGCCAAGTTCGCCGACTCCGTTCCCAAATCAAGAGCATCGAATCGGTTATACCGCATCTCCTGAAGTAGGCAACGCAGATGCATCAAATCTTTATGGTGCAAGTTTGGTTTTTTTCGAAACTACACAATGCTGTTTGTAAATTCCCATGCTTACTAAACATCGACAAGCCTCGATTACGTGATGCGAACTAGAATGCTCCTGACATCTAACCTAGGCACGTTGAGGTCAACAGCAACGGGTTGAATGCAAATTAATACGAGTTGCAACTAGTCTCAACCAAACTGCTAGGAGATAAAATATCCACATTTAATTTGAACATATTTCCCTCATGTTACTTTGAAATTTCAGATTTCCTCGACGGTTCACCAAGAAACGGGGCTGTTTTAGTTCAAAATAACCCCTATTTAATATGTCTGGCTTTTTTCGATTCGAAATTGGAAAACAATAGCTCAAATGAGAATATATGAAGAGAGATAAACCACAAACCTGGCATAGTTGGACCACGTTGCGAACTGAGGTACCAGCTGGTGTATGAGCTATGTACACTGGAAGGCGTGACTGCAATGGGGAGACAACAAATTGTACAAATCCCAGGTTGAAATAGCACCGAATAAATCATCGATGTAGGTGAGTTGACTCAACTCGGTGTAGATCCCGTTCGCTGCTAATAGTTGACAGTACAGTTAGAATGAGAAATAACTAAATGATAAGATTGTAAGTTGGCACCAATCGAGATTTCTCCTTGACGGAGCTGCTAATCAAAAGATTAAGCAGATGAGAATTGACTGAACAAGCTCTTTCTGATGAAACAGACATATCAAATATAAGCTGTCGGTGGCTATTGTTAATACACGATTGCGGACCTCGAGTTGCTAGGCATTCATAGCAGAAGGTAGGTGAAAGTGGGTGTGCATGTGCGATTATTGAGAACAAATGAGGAATGGGAGGAGCACCTCACTCTCCCAAGTTTTCTGGATCGAGATACTTCTAGGGTGGTGCAAACTCTTAGACGAAATACATGGAGGAACAAGAGGTACTCTAGCTTCCATGGTGTGACTTGTACAAGGTGGACCTGGAAAGTCAACACGAAAACATGGCTATCGTTTGAAGTGCTTTTCGAGGTCTGAAACCCATTCGCCCGTTTCAATCGTTTCTGTAAAACCTGAAATGTCGGCCCGAAAGAACTCAGCTACAGAGAAGAAATGAATAGAGACGCTTCAAGTCTTTCGAAGCCTAAAGGTGACTAAAAGCCACCCGAAATTGCAGGCACAAGACAGGTTAAGAAGATGTGAATGCAACAAATTTGGTGCTCTTCACCAAACTTTGCCTCACTTCCTCACTAATGTTATGAAAAGCCAGCCCTGCATATTCTTTTCTAACCAAATCTGGACAGATGAATGAATGAATGAATGAATGAGTGATTAGAATGGATCGCCTGTATGAAGAAACTGTGAACAACCCAAGAAAGTGGAATGAAGCAGTCATTCTCTTATCAAGCGAGGGCCACTTACCATATTTAAATTAACAGGATTGTATCCGACTATTAGATAATAGATACTCTGGCATATGGAGGTGGTGATGTTGGCACCACCAGGGCTGCAGAGGAAGGAACCTAGGAAACGTGTAACCCAAGTGGAAGGCAGAAAACGCCCTTTACCACCGAAGATAAATGGAGCTGTTTGAATCGAGCTGCCGAGAGTGCAAACAAAACGAAATGGACTGCGAACGCCTTCAAGATATGCTGCAGGTGCAAGAGCCGCGAAGGCTACCACACGCTCTCGCAACTCTTGATCGGTATTGAACCTAGCCAGAGCCATTTGGGCACCCTACGTTGGCAGAACGAATAACTCACAACATGACCTCACCTGTGAATGACCCACATAGTAGATTTTGTTCACTCCGGTTTCGTTAAGAATGAAGCCAATAGTCGCTGGTAGATCATACTTGGCCATTTCATCCCATGAGAATTGCCAAAACGCGTCGTCATTGGGATCCAGAGAAACGTGTTTTTGGGAGTAGGTACTACCTCGACTGTTTCCCAACCACACGTCATATCCAGCATCAGCGAGAATGAAACCAAGACTCTCATTAGCTAGGTTGATGACCCAGGTGTGTGCTGAGTTTAGGAGACCGTGTTGCAGCAGTAATACTCTTCCCGAATGATTGGAGTTTTGAGGGGTACTGAGTTTGGTGCGTATTCGCTGAAGGGTGAGGCAATAACCATCTTCAGTCTCAACAACATATTGGTCGGCTTGGTAGCCCTTGGTTTCAATCACTTGATACTGAAAACATTGAAGTAATGGTGATGAGTTACAGATGATTACTCTCAAATCAGGAGTTAAAATAAAACCGTTGCATATAGAATGAGAGAACAAAAGTGAATTGCACGTTAGGGCATACAAAATGTGCACAAGTGTGCTCAAACATACAACCGTCTGGTTTATTTCTGGATCAATCTGGGCTCCAGTGAGTCGAAAGCCCTGTATGAAAAACAGCAAATAAACAAGCTTAGCCAGATAAAGATGGGAAGCCGCAGCAGTCTGGAAAAGCATTTCAGTAAACCACCGATCAGAGTTTTGACTGCCAGATCGACTAGAAATAGGTTTCACACTAGTAAAAGTTGTTTCTCAACTTGTATCACAAACAACAGAAGAAGCCATATGTTGTATTAAACCTTGACTGACTAATATTTTATTTTTTTATTTTTAAATTCAAATATGCTTCGCACCGGTTTCGACTCGAACGATCCAATTACTGGCCATCAAATTTTATATAATAATCCTTGAAACATATTTGCATGTCTGGCGCTGCAGCATTTTTCCAGGCTGCACCTGATTGATGATTGTCCTATCTGGCGAATATGCGTGTCCAGGTTCTGAGGATCTCCATGTGGTGTGAAAATAAGTAAGAGTTTTGTGGATTATCATCAAATTGTCTGACAGAGTCTTTCTGGAGCTGTTCAACACACGAGGGCGAATTTGGAGAGACAATATATGAACGGGATGCAAATCATCTACAGATCTTCTCCTAATGCTGGCCAGCTATTCGGTGTGGATTTTGGTATAATTCTATGAGAGGATAGATGATACATTTACATCAATGTTGATGATGTCAGCCATGTCTACCTTGAAGATTATAGTCATCTTGACTTCCTTTGGGGCTTAGATGCCCCTCGTCGTGTGTACGATGACATCATTAATTTCTTCCAGCGCTACCATCAGTAGCTCCTTTGATTATTTATTTCACTTCATTGCTATGTTAGTTTAAACAACATGCTCTTTCGCTTCCCAACACTGTATTTGTTGTTGGGGCTTGAAAGCCGTGGTAAAAGTATATTACACTGTTAGTCTGGCTGAGAGTGCAACTGGCTTCTTTGCAGCCACAAAATCAACTAGAGACGTAATGCACCTATTTAGAAAGTCAACTTCACTAGCCAATATAATGCAGAGTTTAGTGTTGCAAATCATCTACAGATCTTCTCCTAATGCTGGCCAGCTATTCGGTGTGGATTTTGGTATACATCTCTGAGAGGATAGATGATGCATTTACATCTGTGTATGTAGAGGATTCATCTACTAACCTTTTCACCATTTGTGACATTGAATTAGATTTCTTTTGGCTCAGTATCGAGGAAAGTTTGTTTATGCCTCAAAATCACTGCTGAATTCCATGTCATGCTGGAATGCCATCTAAGATGCCATACTGTGCCTAGCGAAAGTCTGACTTCTGTAACACATGCCATGTTATGCGCCGAAAGACCGTCATTCCATTCAATTTTGTTAATCCTGACAGTCCATTCGCCAACTTTATTGACTACTTGAAGTGCACGTAGGCAAGGATGACATTTGAACTGCACACCTGAGAAATTTGATTGTCACAATTCGTCTTTTTCGTGATACTTGAGCAGACCTTGTTAGGCCTAGTGAAAACATCGAAGGTATCTACCATTTGAAAAAAAAAACTGTGAAAGCACCATGTTAGTGGTTTACAGTGGGATAACTAACCCCATCAAAGTCGCTTGCTGACCACAGAAGACCAGATCTGGAGAATACAAATCAACGTCACTACGGCGTTGGAACAGTTGAGAGGTGGTTCGAATGCCACCATGACTTTAGCATCTAAATAACAAAGTGTTTATTTATGAGAATTATGTGAAAGCAATCGATCCTGTCTTCACCCCGGCTGCAGCACTTCCAAGGTTGAAAGTTATCGTGTAAGCAAGGCCCGTGAGTTGCATAAAGGTATTTCCAGAAACACACAGATTTTCTGCAGAGGTCAATTTGCTAGAAATGTTCCACGTGGTACTAAAGAGGAATCCGCAAAGCAGGCAACGAGGATGCTCTAATCGGACCATTATTAACGTTGACTCCATTCTTGCCACAGATCACAAATGGTTTGACCCTAGTCAAAACATCTACCCAGGATTCAGTTATTTGAAGTATATGATTCCCTTTGCATCATTACACTTTTGTTTAAAGGTAGACTAGATGTCTGTGTGGAAATTAAAATGGACCCTCAACCAGCAACTATGCGAGATAAATGTGAGGATACTTGGCTCCTTTTTGAAAGTACAGAAGCATTGTTGCACAGACATGGTTAGCCAACCCTATCGCCCTTGTCCTACCTATAAAGTAGAATGCCGTCCTGTTGGTGGAGCTTGAGTCCTTACTGCTCCAGGCTCGAATATCTTCTCTTGGACGTAAGTGCCGGTTTGTAACCGAACTCACAGCGGAAATAGGAGACAAGCGTGATCGCAAGTTCGACGGTGGTGACATGCCTTCTAGTGTGTGTAAATAACGACGGAGATGAGTGACGTCGAAAAATCTGTAAACCACTGATTTCCACATAATCAGCCTAGATAAGCATTCAGAGCAGAGTATGGCAAGGCTTAAAACAAATGTTTGAAGTCCAATTCGACTTAGTCTTCGAATTGTGATTGGCTCTGGCTGATATCGTCCATATGCGCACACCGTGAATTTAAGCCTGTCGTTAACTGAAGAACGACACTCCTCTCTTAGGCTCAAGACACTTACTTTGGAAGCTTGTTTGCTGACTGGATCTCTGATGCTCCTGTCCCGTTTTTAGTTTAGCCTGAAACAGTCGATCAGACCTGACCGACATTGGTCTTTCTTCGGGGTCATATTCACACACTCCTCTTAATTACGAAATGATTTGGTTCTGCCAGCTGCCTATGCTGACCAGTCAAATGTTCTCCAATTGCCCAGAAAGTCAGTACAAGCAGTGGAAGACAAAGATGAAGTCTACTGAAAGTTAGATTCACAACTCAGTTCTGAGATGAACATAGTGCCTAACGGTGAACAAATAATTGTGTCAATAGGTGAGCTCCTTGAACATTTGCAATCATTGTAGCTCACTGAACAAATAGCGCAGTCTACTCTAATTGATAATTTCTTTTGCCATTGAGAAGTCCTTGTGCAGTTGAAAGCCTTTGTGTCCTCGTGTGACCCTCTTTTCATGAGAATCAAAGCATTGCACGCTGTGCACAGGGGTAATCCAGTTTCGCGCAATACGACCACTTTATGACATCCACGTTTTTCTCGCTCAAACAGTAGCAGAGCAGAACGTAAAGGCCTTAAACCAAGCAATCGTTGGTACACTCAACAATTTCATACTATCCGTTTGCCCACGTTTGCCCACGTTTGCCCCATTTCCCCTACAATTTCAGAGACTCAACTTGCCACAATTCATGTCAGGTTACACTATGTGAAATTCCGTGTAGTTGTGAAGTACAAGGCATGGAAGAAAGAAGGCATGCTTTTTTTCTAATCCTCTATGCTGCATCTTCAATTGTATTTGATTGCTCAACTTCAAAGTGATCAGTTGTCATGGAAATACTCGCCAGCGTCCAGCTGCAGCTCTTATGTACAGCGTTGCAGAGATAACTTTGCTATTCATTTGTCATTTAGGGCGAGGCTGATGGGATCCGTTCCGACTAGATCTTACGCATCACTTTCATCCGTTTCCATCATCGCCTGCAGCAAAACTGAAAGTGCCGCGTTTCCTGAGGCCTCAGCCAAATCTCGCACCGTCTCACCTGCCTACAAACAAAGAAAATGAGCACTGGATAGGCTGAGGAGTCACTACAATCGCTGATGATTAGTGCACATAAAAACTGCAGTTGTCCTATCATATTAGGGCCTCTCTCAAACGAAGTAAGTTAATTTGAAATATCGAGCTGTTTTATGAAAATTTGAGTGGCATAAGTTAACTTCACTAACGCGATCCGAATCCATGATGCCATAGTTAAAGCAAGGGATGATCAAATGAGTCTCGAAAGGAGATGAAAGCTTACCTTATTAGTTGCGAGCAGGGGAGCAAAGGCTTCTAGAAGCTGTTCTGCAGCCTCATAGTGACCGTGTTTACAGGCCAAGTGGAGGGGCGTATTGCCCCAGTCATCCTTGGCATTCACTGGCAAACCGACCTCAAGTAATACGCTTACCATGGTTGAGTCGCCCGTGACTGCTGCTTCGTGTAGCATGGTGCGTCCTCGCTGCAAAGCAAACGAGCAATTTCAAGCAATCACTACGTCTCATCGAAACTAAGGCACACACTCGATAAACCTGTACTGGAGAATCAGCGCGTTAAGTGCACGACTTCATATCGCCACACGCGATCATAATATCACAGGCTTGCAACGCCATGCCGCACAAACATGCATCACTCTATTGTTTTGCCCAACTATACAGGCTAACAGCCTCCGAAACACACCACCAAGTTCAAAATTCTCTTCCCTTCCTTCTGATTGATAACTGATGCTTGACCATAGGAGCTACTTTGGAGTCCATAACAGACGACTCGCTCGCTCCGAAAGCCTAATGCAGATATGTCAAACGCCAAATGCGTCATGGGCAGGTGTGTATGCGTGAGGCAAGCACTTCCTAAATGTCAGGTGAAATACATGATGGGTTCTCGTCAATTCACAAAATAGAGGTATGGCTGATTCGACGGTTTGAATGAAGAAACATCAACTTCATAGACGGCTTGCCTTTGCACAGGCAATAAGTCAAAAGCGCATTCAAAGGACTGGGCTATTATATTTCCTCCCTGCAGCGTAGAGAAATGCTTCGTGCCACGATACTACGTGCTGATACCACGCCGCAAACTGCTTTCACTGGCCAGATGTTGAATGCCACATACACAACATTTAGTGGACCAAAGCTTCGACAATTGACACCCACGCTAAACTTCAACGTGGAATATTCGGTGTCGCAAGATTTGCCGTTATGAGTTCGCTCCACATCACGTGTGAAATAAATGTTTCAACAACCGAAGGCGTATGAGATTCTCAATGAAGCCGAACTGAAGCGAACTGCCACTTCAACCTGAAATACCATGATTTGACAAGCCTTGGAGGATTGTATCATTCAATCCAACATTGTTTATCCTTCATCAACTTTCCAATTCGGGAAGTATGTGTAATATCAGAGCATATCAGTGAAGCAAAGAGAGTGGTGCTTCGGAAGTACCATATTCAGCGAATTTCGCAACGCTAAACTCTTCTAATATTAGAATTGAGTGCTCTTGGTTAAACGCGAACTCTCAATATTAGAAGCGTCTGCATTAAGAGATTCTGCTGTTTCAACTGCTTCTGTGTCCAAATATTGGCCAGCTAAGATGGCTAGGCATAGATGAAAGAGTTTCAAAGAAAGAAACCTATTTACTCTTGCGCTAAGATAACGCAACTAGGGTGGGCCTCTAGAACGGGCTTCCAGGCGCTTTGCAGAGCTACATCAGGAAGGCATCTGCAAAACAAATACACACACATTTCGACAGGCTTAGCATGCCTTTTTAAACTGTGCAACTTGAAGTAAAATACTCAGAGGCTGCTTAATCGGGGATTCATGTTTGAATGCTATTCGACTGCCTGTTCCAAATATTAATACCTGCAGTTTGGTATGTTGATCGAATCTCGATAAAGACCATTTGCCGATACTCAGTCGGTGGTACCGAAAATCGCACATTGAGAAGGTGTTACCTGCATGAGGTGTGCATCTTCTATTTTCAGGTTAGCTTAGTAATTCTTAAGAGACAGGTTCGATCACATAAGGCAAGTTAGATATTTCGCATTTCCAGCATCCGCAAAATCGCAGACATTTAATTAGGGAAAGCGGAAAAAGCCTGATTTCCTTCTCAGAGCAGGTTCATTTGTTTCAAGTTTTAGTCGCCAATCTGCACATCACCGAACAGGTGTCCTCTTACAAGACTACGTGGCCTTTTCTCTATGTGATCCATATATAGAGCATCACAATCACGTGGTACATCAGTCTGCGTGAAATCAGCTGCTCTATGGCTTCGCTACCCATGTTTCCTTTATTTTTGGAGTTCTGCAAGTCGGACTTTTATAAAACCGCTAGGTGGGCCACAACCACCCAAGCTGGAACGAGTTAACGTCTCAGTTCGCAATCGACGCCCTAGCCGAAACGCCTACTGCAGATGATGCAACATTATCGAACTTTACTGGCTGACGGCAGTTGTCAAACAAGGCTCCGAAATATCACCGAATTCACATGATCGTGTTATCGAGAACGTCAACGTATGCCTGTTTAATGGTCATGGATTAATCAAAATCGCCTTGAAATTGTAATACGTGGTAGTATTTCGATTAAAAAGCACAATCTCACATTAACTGTCGATTATTAAGACCAAACTCCCAGATAGTACTAGTTGGATTGACTGGGATGGAAACTTTAAAACAGATCGCAGTTCTCATGAGGTACTCACTTCTTGTTTGTGCACTTGCATGCACTGAAGCAGAGAGCTGCATGTATTCGGAAGTCCGAAACTGCACTGTCTGAACAATGCTATGTAGATTTTTCAAATCCAAATCTACATTATCAGAGTGGATCTTCTATTTATTAGTTCCCAAGGCCCTATCATCGGATGTGATCATTAGAAATGCAATCGTTTGGTCAGCCCTTCATCCACATTCCGGCTGACAGCAACCTCGAGGATCAAGAAATTGAGACCCTGAAGGCGCTCTCAGCTACTCATCAAATGAAAGCTTTGATTTTCCTATGGCATTGAAGCCAGCAACAACCGTTTGCATACAAAAATCAGAGGCGCTCTTTGATAGCTAGTTGAACACCCCTGAGACTATCAATTCAAGGAAAATTATTTGCAAATTTTATCAAACAGCTCCAGCAAAACTTTCAGCTTCAAGTAAATTTTTAAAGCACCTCTTCATAAAATGCAGGCGAATTGACCATAATTAATGTTGCTAAGACAATATGCAAAAATCAGTTTGGTGAAAGCAGTTCAGAGAATGTGGATTTCTAATAAGCATGTCAAACAATCGAAGGAATCAAGATTATTAGAGGAAAATGGTTAATGGGTATCATGAGACTTGATGGCTTAAAAGCATAAAACAGAAATTTTTACGTCGTGCGAAGTAAGCATGACTTACCAAACAGGTTTCATCCACTTGAGCTCCCGCTACCGCCAACGCAGGGATGACATCGTATCTCTTCGCTTCGAATGCACATTTCAGAGGGCTGCTATTTCGATAATCTTTGAGATTTGCATTTGCTCCATAGTGGAGAAGCAATTGGAGTGCATACAAGTTGCCTTTCGAAGCCGCCAATGCCAATGGGGTTGTTCCGAACTAAAATCATGCCCGCAATTGTTCATACTCTCACTTTTTATTTCATTCTAGTTCCAATTTCGAAAACATTACCACTCACAGCATCCTGAGCATTCACATTAGCTTTAGCAGTGATCAGCCTCTTGACAGTTCTCTCACCATCCAAACGAATGGCCTTGTGAAGAGGTGTTTCTTTATCAAAATTACGAGCATTTGGATCAGCTCCTGCTTTGAGAAGTTGGTCCACGATTTCGTGGAAGCCTCCACTTGCAGCCCGATGCAGGGGAGTGTCTGAAAGCTACATAAAAGGGATGCACGAAATCAACCTGTTTCCTCCAAAAAGTGGTACTTTGGCTACGTACCTCAGGATCTCGTGCATTCACATCAGCCTGATAGTTGAGCAGGAGCTTGACCATTTCCAAATCTCCTGCATCTGCTGCAATCAGCAAAAGAGTATTACCAAAAGCATCCTGAGCTTCAACGTTGGCGCCCCATCTCAGAGCTTCTAGGGCCTTTTTAGAGTCTCCTTTCTGTACAGCAGATAAGGCATCCGGATTTTCCTAGGGACAAAAGCACAGCCGGTACTGACAAATGTATGAGGAATGTGCAACAGTGCCGACATTTCATAAACCATAAAACCCTTAGTCTCAGACTGAACAATGCGAAGCGTTAAGTAAGATTAGAGGGCAATCAGAGAATTCGAAATCAGATCAATTCAGCGTATGAAATCGTCTCATTGGTGTCGATACCAGAAAATTAGTGTTATGATGAATCGGAGAGATACGCACGACTTCTTTCAAATCGTCCCCAATTAATTCGTGACAGTGAACCCAGTCCTGGCGCAGAAATTTCATCTCTCCTCTACTTTTTTCCTACCTCAAACGACACAACGAAGTCGCATTTACAGACGAATTCAGCCTACTTACATAGGGATAGCTCTCTCGTATGGATCCTGCCTCGTAGCAGATTATGATACCTGATTTCGATTTGACCTCTTTAATGTACTTTGGTTTTGTCGCGGATAAATTTCCATTTATGGATTTCTCCTCTCCAAGGTTCCCATTTACTTGTGGAGAAGACAGTGGTAAAGGTAGTGGACTCGCCGTTTGCTGAGACATCGCGGAAGGTGAAGAGCTGGAGATAGAGCCTTCAGAATTAACATTGAACCTTGCGAGCACGTTCGGTCGATTCTTGGTTCTGGGGCGACCGTTCAGTGGACTAGTGGTGTTTGCCCCGCCAGAGGACAGGTTGAAATCGCAATGTTGCTGAGAGATCATTGCTCGAGATCTGGTCTCACGAAGAGAGGCAATGAGAGAAGTTTGATTGCGCAGTGATGAGGTTGATAGAGAGCGTAGGTGTCGGATGCGTTCTGACACGTCAGAATTTGCATCACGTGGGGAGACACAGCGTTGAGGAGGAGGAGGAGGAGGAGGAGTAGGAGGAGGAGGAGGAGAAAATAAACTCAGTGTGGGAGAGCGAGTTAGTAGAGGGGAGGGCAGAGCATGACGATTCTGACCCGCCATCATATTCAAGTCGCGCGGTGTTTGGTTGCGCTAAAAAGGACATTTCAGCATGTGAAACCCAGGACTTAAACAAAATCCAAACATGAATATATGCTAAAATTACCCCTTAAATATATCTGGTTTAATATGTTTTCTGACTCTTTCCCTCCTCAATGGCTTCTAAAGTTCTTTTGTCCCGCAACGTTGCATTCGACAAGAAACCAGTGTCAATTTGATTAACATGTGATGACCACCGGAAACCTCACGGGCAACCGTGAAGGCTAAAGAGAGGGGTGGTCGGATAGGACTGATCACTCACCGAAGACGTCAGTTTAACTGTTCTATGTTATGTGCAAGTGTCTAGCTGCTATACAAGCTCTTGTATTTCTGTTGTACCTCCAACAAGGCCTCGGGACTTGCCCAATGGATGGGGACAAATAAAAGAAACAATTATTAACAATCAGTTTTGATATGAGTAGTATTAGTGGTAGGAAACGAGGGCACTACTTGAGGATACTTGAGAAATGAAGAGTCAGTCGTTAAGGAAAAGAGCCTTTACCTTCCATGAATATCCCTATTGATTCAGAAGGTCTGTCAGTCCATTAGTTCCGCCACGTAGTGGCAGAAACGGATCCATTACTAGTTTATCAGCCATTATTGATTAACTAAAATTTGGTTTGAGATGTCTGATGGAGTTACTCGTCGAAATGCTCATTGGAGCAGCTTTATCGAGGAGAACTTTGCGCTAAATATACTGGCCTCTTACAGAACAATCAATTCGCCAAGCAAAATCTGCTTGAAAGCGATTATACGTCACCTCATTGGAAATAGTGTTATCTCAAACCGTTTCCTCTCCTTGTATGATAATGCTACTTCAAGATATACGGAGCCACCGCAAATACATTCGGTTTGCGAAATAAGTCAGGTTGCCGAAATGAGCCTATATTTCTCTCTCAATGATATTCAGTCGCATTCGATCTGATATACCAAATTCAAAGACGACATGAAAAGCATTAAGGAACACAATAGTTCTCCAATCACATTAGACATCGAAATTAGGTTCATTTATGAGCTGTTACTTTGTTGATTTGTGACAAGATGCTGTGATTATTAACAACTTCTATTTATGTGCACTCAAGCGAAAGGATCAAGCACAATAGAAACGGACCCATTTAACGATTGTGTAAGTAGGTACGATTACTTTATTAGTCAACGACTGACGTGTAGGTGAACGATTTCGATGCTATCGCAACACTCAAGGCCGTTTGATATTACAAGAAAAGATTTTTGGGTTGAAACTATCATGGAGGTGTACTAATACGAGAAAGAATCAAAATAACTTAATCACTATCTGAAGTTATGGGTTATTACTGAACTTGAATATAGTAGAACGATTGTACTCGATTTGAATGGCTTCTAAGCTACAACAACAACGCGACTTGCAAAATAATGACCATTCTCTTATGACTCCGGTAGCATTCAATTTCAGTCTTAAAATATGAAACTCAAAGTAGCTATCTCTTTCAAACGCTTTGTGGAGCTATTAAACTTTTTTCACGATTCCACGTCTAATAAGGTCCTCGACACTATTGGATATTGAAACTGAACGATTGCCCTCGAATCAGCATTTATTTGACAATTCAAGCAGAAACTCATTGGAGGAGTCAACTGCTGGGTGCTTATAGACTTTTGGACACAACGAGGCACTCTGAGGACCCTGTGTAACTGGCAGAACTGTGCCTTTTTTGTGCGCTTCGTGCATCACAGTCGAACTTACCGCATCTCTTGCTAGCTGATCAGCGCCATGGTCAACAAGGAGATTATAGATGTCGTCATTTCCTTGTTTACTAGCAATGTGCAGAGCAGTGGTGCCATTGTTATTACAAAGTTGCGGATTGGCTCCCTTCTCCAAAAGCAGCTGTACGAGCTTCAGATAGCCCTGCCGGACAGCCATCATAAGAGGTGATTCGCCTTGCTTCAAAATTTCATGAAAAGCATGAATAAACAAAATCAAAAGTTTCCATAAACGTTAACCTCCTGGTTTCAAAGCCTTACCCACCTTACCTTACCTTACCTTACCCGCATTAGTAGACATTCTTATTCAAATATAATCACTAAATCAACACATTCAACGACGCAGTTATATGATTCAATTTAAAAGAATCGCTTTGAAACGAAGATAACCAGTCTGGGTGTGTTTTGGTGTAAATTTCGCAATAACTCGTTGCTAATATGAGCAGAAGAACGAGCCGAGAGAGGTTTAAATCGCATATGCGATCGTTCGAGACTGAAACTCTCATGACAACGCAATGCTCTGAGCAGATGTGTCTTCAATAGGCTTCATTCGCCTATTTGTTACATTCTCTTATTGCAGACTATAGTCTACCCGTGAATGTAGTCACGAGACTGCCAAATCCATATTTGCTGATAAGAAAGAACAGTGTGAAGTCTTGTTGAATGTGAACCTCCCAGTTTGCTATTCAACAGATGACCATGCTCGACCTGTGTGAGTGGTCGTTTCAATCGCACTGGTTAAAAATCCATGGAATCTAGAAAATCGGGTGTAAAAGAGACCGCTGCACAGCCTGCACTATGCAAGTACCATCTTCTGTGATAGGTAGGAACTAGGTATTTGGGTAACCTAATAGTTCAATAGCTCCGCTTGATACCTGAACATGGATCGAAACCGTGAAACATATCTTTAATAATGTCCTGAGAATGCCTTTAAAACGGGGCAGAACACGTCTTCATGGAAGTAGGTCTCGGTGACCGCTGTTCTGCACGAGTAGCGTCTCGTGAGCACTGTAATTCTAAATGTGGAGGCCACTCTCGAAGAATGTCGACGAATGCACTGGAGAGGGGTGAATTCGATTAGCTTGAATCCAAATGACTGAAAACCCACGTGATTGTACCAATTCCCCATGAATTATCAACAGGCAACGAAAAATCCAACTGAATTTGAAATTCCTTTTTAATTTGATAGCGAAAATTCGTTGGAGTGATATCGAAATCGGTAAATGTTTGCTTTTCGAACGTTGGACTAATTTCTAGAATGCCTCAGAATAGCAAATGTACGGCAAGTTAAAAGAGAGCTTAAGTAGTCATTTTGATGCTAAAGCATCAATTGAAGTGGCCAGTTTCGATAAAAGGCTAGTTTTAGACAACATAGACATTTAGTCAAAATGTCAGTTCAGGAAAGTAAGTTTACTGTTGCTACGATTGCAATAATTTTTTAACCTTAAAGAATATCATCTTCTACACAAGGTAAGGTTGTTGTCTTGATGGCTAACTCACTTTATTCTGTTTGTTCAAATCGGCATTTTGTTCCAGGAGGAAACTGACCATCAAGTATTGATTGGCTCGACAGGCATTGCTCAGTGGTGTTACACCGTTGCAATCCTCAAGGTCAACAGTAGCTCCATTTTCCACCAGGACCAAGGCACTCTCAACATTTCCTCGAAGTGCTGCGTAATGCAATGGACTACAACCTCGCTGTGGAATAAAAGAAGGAGCTAAAATCAGTAGATTATTCAGTTTGTCAGTGCACTTGGTGGAGTAACTGCAACTGCAGAATTGACCACTTCATCTACTCAAAAGTAGCGCGATTGTTTCTTGGAATTTAAAAATTCTTCATGTGAAAAATCCTATGATGCTCTTACTGACTTTCATGGGGTGTCTGAAATTGATCGAGGCAATGCTCATTGAACAGGAATAGAGATCTAACGGGAGCTGTGGTAAATATTGAACCTAATACCCTTTCTTTCCTAACTGATCAGGGTGAGTCAAGATAACTTCGGGTTCATCTAACTTCGATTAGTAGTTTGTCCAGGGATACCTGGTGGAAGGTGAGATCACCAGTCAGAGGGTACGTTCCAGTTTGGCACTAATTACCAGGGAACTAACAGCATCGTTTTGAATGCCTAAATTTACATGGAAGCATCTCTCTAGCAGTTAAAAGGGCTTATTTTGGTTATCGCGTTCATATCATAAGTCTTGTTCACATAGATAATTTACTTACCCAACTTCTGATGTTAAAGTCGGCACCCTCGACAGCCATGCGTCGGAGAGCTTTGCATCGACCCATTTCAGCAGCATAGTGTGCAGCTGTTTTGCCCCCCTTGCCAGTGGTATTGACTCTAGCACCTGCTCGAAGCAGAAGGTCGATTGAAGAGTCCATTCCATTGGGGATGGCATAGCACAAAGCCGTATGAGCCTCCTGGAAAATATTTGACCGTAAGCAAATGCACACACACAATGAAGGATTAAGGTAAGGCGGGTCAGAGCTAAACTGTGAAAAGAGGACCCATCACTCGCTTCAGATGATCTCCGCTTAGGAATGTTCACTTCCAAACAAGGTGGTGGTTCCGCTACGAAACCATACAGGTTTACTTTTAGCACATATTTTGACCGTCTATTAAATTTATTATACATTCTCACGTTAAGGTTGGTTCTTCTACTCAAATAAGTCTGTAAAGTAATAGCCACTGATTTGGGCCGTCGGTAAATTTCAACATCAATGAATTCAATTTGATCACACTTTATTTCGAATAGTTGACTTCTTTTGAAATTAGCTCTTTTCAACATTTTAATTGTGAACAAACTTTTTTTTTCTCTTATATTTTCTATTATAAGTTGCCGAAATCAGCGATATGTTACAAATTTTTCACTAATAAATATTTTCGTTTCATCAAAGTGGAGGTGAGCAGCTAAAGGATCAAGACTGAATCCGTCTCCTCCGCCATTGTTCCCGCATTTGGTGATCTGCTACCCAGGTTGTTGGTACAAATATTTTTCAACATTCAGAGCAGTAGCAAACTGCTGAGAAAGGCAATTTTATTCCTGGACGAAAACGAGATGGATGTTGTAATTATGCGCACACTCACCTATTTTGATGAATTGCTGTGGGAGCTGACAACCTTCGTTTAATAAGTTCCCAACTGAGGGAACGAGGCAAGGGTGGCTTTGTAGCTTTTGTGAATAGGACTTAAAGATTCTAGTGTAACGGAGAATCATTATAATTTGACCCAACAGAGGGTAGAAAGACCTATTTCTGAATCGAAAATCCGACAGAATATAGCGTTCTGTTCCTCTCAGGAAATGGATGTAAAACATGTCCCATTTTCATATATCGGTAAGAAGGCATTTCTGTTTCTACGCCACAGTTGGTGGAACATTTTATGCAGCTAACGGCATTTCAGTCCCTCTTTTCAAGTCACTAGCAACTGTTATCCAAACCTTAATACAGGAGAATCAAGCAACTTTCTGAAAGGAAATTCTATTAAGAGAATCAGGCAAAAGGTCACATTGGCTAAATTTCTGCGTTAGTCTGCCGCATATTTCAGACTGTCAGTGTTGAGGTTATCCAGAACGACAAAGTTTGTCTTCAAAGTCCCAATGCATGGTTAAGCAAATCAAGTATGCTTGTATAATAACAATTGAATACCCAGTTTTAGTTCCTTCAACCATCATTGAAGGTTTCTTGTTTCTTCATTTTCAGTAAGGAAAACAAGAGAAGAACGAAGAAAGTTGTGTGTGCAACAAGTCCACTGAGGCCCCATTTGAAGGAGTTAAGAATTGCGGGACTTCGGACCTTCTTTGCATTTCGTCAGCTCCTAGCTTAATCTGTGATCATGCACTATTTTCATTCCTCCATTTCCTGAAGTTAATCGACTAGAAGCTTATATCTCTTTTCCAAGTCATCGTTATCAACTGAAGAACAACTCGACCTATAAGCTGCAGTCTTGCTAGTGACTTCAAGGAAAGCCAGCTTCGAGCTCTAATATGAATTTTAGGACGAAACAACTTTGTTCGAAACCTAGCCGCTGTTCGTTATGCAGATACGTCATTGACAGATCTTCGATTCCAAAATTAATTGTGCAGAAAACGTCCCTGACGATATCAAACATATGTGATTTTACCACTTCACAGATTTAGTTGGAAATGCCTTCGTCATTGATAACCAGATCCCATGAACGTTTCTCATCAAGTCAACTTATCTGTGCCACCTGAGATGATCTCATGCATCTGTGGATTGTCACGGTCCTTCCTGGAGAACAATGCTTACGAGGAGTCAGTAGCAGTTGTAATTCTACAACGACTGAATTCAAGTATCAAAGATAGTTGTTAGAAATGTTGGTGCAAGTTTAAATGAAAATGGCCTATCTGCAATTGAGAAGTACTGTGCTTTAAAAGCTTATACCTAGAAGGTTTCACAAAATATTTTTTTGGTGGCCAAGGGCTCTGAGGCAAATGATGAATGCAGAAAATTTACTTTATAACCTAGGATCTTAGTGTATCGTTAAGTGATGCAGATGACCTGGAATGTTATCTGAGATATACTTAGTGCCATATTGCTTTACAAGCACCTTAACAGTACCCAGCTCAGATCTAGCATAATGCGATCAGCTTATTCACTTATGCCAAAGAATCGCATTCAATGCTGAACCGACAGTGTTGATTTATTGTCAGGGACGACAAATGGGTTTCGATAGCACCCTCTGATTGCTTAGTATTTCGATTGTGAATGTGTCGAATTCAATTAGCAACGCTAACGCAATGTGAGAAAGCGCAGTCAAAATACAAAAGAGTGTAATTGTCTCGTAATTGTTTGGCTGATTAAAGTGGAGGGCCATCAATTAAACAATCAAACCTTTCATTCATCTAAAGCAATAGGACATGTGCTAACGAGCATTAATGCATATTGGAGTGTAGCAGAGTGATGCGAGAGTCGAATCTCTATGTGTAAACCAATGGTTCGAGCCCAGATATATCGGAATTTATTTCCAGTTGGAAGACGCTAATACTTCAAGTAATGGTGTGCACTGAAAGTGTCCATGACCTGAGGATAAATCTTTTGTTCTTGATGAGTTCATAATGCGTTTATTTTGGGATTCCCTGGCTCTAATTTAGGAGCAGAGTAATTGCAGTATTTCGTGCAGAATCTTTGTCTCGACGGACTAACAAGTGTCAGTGACAAGTGCCTGACTTCTTAACAGTATAGTACGAAGCGGTCTGTCGGAATGAGAAAATTAAATCCGTTCATTATTACGTTACGAGGATGAAGCAGCTTTCATTGGGAATAGCAGGCCAAAACTACACTTTTGCAGTATTATTTATTTTTCATGAGGATTTTTAGATCGTAATAGATACCCTTCTAGTAGACTATTTAAAGATCCTGCCACAGTGACTTGCTATATTTTGAAATTAGTGTCTATACGTGCGACTTTCTCCTGTCTTCTACTCTTTCAATTATTATCATTCAATCTTTCAACTTCGTAGGTGCACGTGCCACTGTTATAATTCAAGAAAGCAGATCAGATCCGTTCTTCGCCATCTTCAACTGCACTAACCTTTAAAAATCTTATTTAAGATGCTTGTTAGATTTCACTAATGCCAACTGTTCGGTGCGCTTCTAGTACGTCAAAAGGAATGAATTCAGCCCATGTACTCATGACAGATCTTCCCAGATAATAAATGACTATCCATTCTACTATCATTATTAAAGATCAGACGAGCAAGTTACAGTTTTCATAAACGTAAAATCTCCAAATACTGACCTTTAGGAATTTAAGAAGAGTGAAGGGATGAGTCTAAAAGTAGTTTTTGAAGCGAACAGGCCAGAATTATGTTAAATATTATTTATTTGAGCTAAATCCCATTAGATATTTCACTTCATTGTGGGATTCCAATCACTGGTCACGTCATTATTTTCTCTATTCTCATTTGATTGTGGGTTGATTTTTCTGCAAAGGCGGTGAAGCGCGTGAACATTTTCCACCAAACAATAGGAAACTGAGAGCAAACTCACGAATGATATATGATTAACGTTGGCCCCTGCCTCGATAAGAACACTGACAATGTCGGGTTTCGCCTCCCGACAGCCGACCAAAAGAGGAGTCAGTCCGTATTTATCAACTGCTTCCAGGTTCGCACAATTCTGGAGAAGTCGGATGGCGCCTTCCACGAAGCCTGCTTTTGCAGCCAAATGAAGTGGGCAGGACTGATCGACCTAAAGATATCGGAGAGAAACTTCTGTTATCCATTCGACAGATTTCTGGAACAGTTAACGCGCTTTAGTTCAGGATTTCAGTATTTGCATTATTTCAATCAGACGCAACTTTTCGAAATACTGCTCTTGTCTAGGAGTGTTGTTACTCGCAGATTAGCAAATGACTGTCGTTTGTGAATCTTTATAAATAACTTGGTCACTTGTAAGCGACCAAACAGTAATATAAGTTGTTAACTTAAGAGAAATTCCTTTCGAATATTCTCTTACTTGCTTGTATGAGAGCAGCCAGGTTCGTGCACCGAGAGTGCTGGTTTGTCAGATGTACTTAGAGAACTTGGTCGAGTGAACTCTGATTATTAAATGACTAAAGTAAACACTAATTGGCATTTTAAAGTGCTTTGTTGAAGCAAAAGAAAAATTGAGTAATTTTGACATTTTAACCGTCAGCATCTTATGAATCACTGCTGTTTGAAACGGATCACATAAATTTCAACTTCGTGGACTTCGGTGGTAGAAATGTGCTCCATTGAATAAATGTGCTCGATTACAGTCAGTTTTTTACCTTTTCCATCCACCGATTTAATATTCCGTATGTTGGATTACACAATGCCTTCTAATTTGCAGAAGTTCATCGTGTCCATCATTTATTTAAGCGGAAAAGTAAATGAGATCTGTTATTATAGTAGATAGCAATCACTATAGTCAAACCTCCTTTAAAATATTCCCGATTTGCAGTGCCAGATAGACTTATTCAAATCGTCTGCAAATTCGAAACCATCATAGCGCCTTTCAGCTATCGCCCACATGATTAAACATCAAATTCATGATAAAGGCCTGAGTTTTCAACTTCCTTATTTGGAGATTTCGATGTTTTCTGCCAAACAGTTACTTATTTTGGAGAAAATGTTTTGGAAACCAATCTCTTGCTCCAAAACTTGCCGATCAATGTTGATCAACGTTTTGGCATCGGAGTTGCCATCAACTTCTACGCGCCGAGATTTCAGTGCGTCTCTAGACATTCGAACCTGTCATGGCTGTTTTCAGTTCGTATTAGTTTGACTGAATTGGAAAAGGCAATAGTCATAGCCTTAGCGTTCTGAAAATGCTCTCGCGACAAATTATTCTCTCTTCTTTGCAATGAATCTGTGAGCAAAAAAAAGTTTGAACAGACAGAGTTTGAATTTAACTGACCTTATCTTTGTTATTTTTGAAGTGCGCTTTACTAGCAGATATGCCTACAGTTTTCCTTAATTCGCCTCATCAGGCAAATGTTGAGTTTGGCTTCTTTGCAGACCATCCTGTGGTAATTCAGCGTCCAGAACAATTTCGGTGTCAGTCATTAATTCGCTTTAGTGAAGTTTTAATGGGCGTTTATTGCTTATTACCCAAAGAAAAATGACTTTGATTTGCCGTAACTCATCCGCATTTTCTTGCCTTCATTTGTTTGAATCAGTTACATTTGAGCTGCTATGAAGAAGCAACTCGACGCAGGCAGTCACAACTGAAGTTGATTTTACACGTTATGCTTAATGTTGGCTGATATTTTAAGGTAAATGTATAGTTGAAATGTCCATCTGGGCCATGAGACCTTAACTCAGAATAGCGATTCTCAAGCGTGTTTCTGGGATCAACCCCTTCACCTGCAATCAGGCCATATAATGCACCATCACAAGCCGTCTAAATGAAAGGTCTCTATAGCACTGCTGATTTGTCTGTCCTTGATACCAGCCCTCTGCCACGTAATGCAATGACTGTGATGCTGTCCAGCTTTGCCTTCAGACACTCCACGAGAATGCTAGGTGCACCTTAATCTCTAGACCTGGCGAAAAAAATTCAACAGTTGTATGTACATTTCGACGGGTTCATACCACTAGAATCATTGATACTTTTATTAAAAGCAGTTGTGTGTTTATGAAGCACTTCAGTGTATTTTTCATAAAAATAGGGCTGCATAATTATTTCATCCTGAATGCCAATTGAAATGTTGCTGGGAACGCGGTTTTGATTAGTCTGTAACCCACGCTATTTTTAAAGAAATCGTAAATGCAGCAATCATTTTCATTCTTATTAATCACTCATATGATGAGAAAATTGAATATTGATTACAAAATTTTAATAATTTATTGTAAGTATGAATTGTTTGGAACAACCATAAAGCAATTAGTTATAAATTCTCATTTGACGAGTTTTCATGCCTTTTGAAAAATATATTCAGAGTCGGAAGAAATACGAAAATACGGATAGGCACATACAAAAATTAAAAATCTGTTCGAGGACCTACAGCTGTCTGATATATTTCTGGATCACTCTTGGCATAAACGAATCGAAGAAAGAATGTCAAATTCAATAAATAAATGAGTTTGACCGGACCGAATTGGGAAGCCACAATAACCCGGGAAACCATTCAAGCAAGCCTCCAACCGGGTTTTCGACGCCAGGCTGACTTGAAACACGTTGCAAAATAGTAAAAGAAACTTCAAGTTCTTAAGAAACAGCAAATAACAAAAGAAATCGTATTAACCTTCAAGGAAATAATGTGAGAAATTTTCGAAATTATAATTTTTTGATCTGGCTGTTAATTTGCTTAATCTAATAAATGTCCATCAAAATGTTTTAGATATATTCAGGTCTTTAGCCATATATAATAAAATGGAGGTATTTATTCAACGTTCTGCCCATAGTTAGTTAACTGTCACTTCCTATGTAACGGCCAAATCATTTACTTAACTGTTAAAAGCAAATATTCATTGAAATGTCAGGGATACTGGCACAGAAGTTTTCTGAATCCCGCAGAATGTAATGTTGGTCTGCAATTGACCAGACTTATTATTGGTCTTGAATGAGTGTCGATAGTATGTCTTCTGTGACCAAACATGAACACCTTCACTATGAGATATTTTGTTGTTCACATGCTTTAAGTTCCGCGGCCGCATAATGGTTGGGGTGGATTATCATCAGTTCGTCTAACACAGTCTTTACGGAATCATTTAAGATGAGAGAAGAATTAGCAGAGTCATGGATGGTTAGATTAAGGATACGACTCCAAAAAAGAATGTATTGCCAAAAACTGTTCGCCATCGGCAAAAGCTAGCCAGTTCATTAACAGAGATGTTAGAAAAAAATATACTTACATAAGAAAGTTGAAAGAAAAAACTTGCAAATAAATTCAGTACAACTGGTAGTGTTTTTGTGTGAATCTCCCAATAATATACTGAAAATATGGGCAGTAGGGCAAGCAGAGAACTGTCTACTTTGCATTCTCAGTTGTGAGAGGTTCATTGTGATCAAAATGAGAGCAGATTCGTTCTGAAACGGCTTTGTTCTCATATTTATGGCATTCATTTGTTGTGAGCTACAGTTCATCTGTGAGTATAGCCACGAAGCAACCAAATATCTTTAAAGTTGAAGGAGAGAACTTTTGCATATTCACTGAAATCTTGCTATACGGGAACCTCCCGGTCATTTCAATCGCACTGGTTTAAAATCCATGGAATTTAGAAATTCAGGCATGAAAGAGACCGCTTCACAGTCCGTACTAGTTAAGCGCCAACTAGTGATTGTAGGAACTAGGTATTTAGTGAACCTGTTATTTCAGTAGTTCCGCCTGATACCTGGACATGATTCGTAACAGCGGAGGGTATTATTTCTAATGTACTCCGAATGCCGGAAGGGTGTGGAAACGAAACGTCTTTACAAGAGTAAGTTCCAGTGAAACTTGACTTGCACCGGTAGAATCTCTTGAGTGTGAATCAAGGGTGGAAGATACTTTGGAAAAATACCGATTAGTGCGCTCCAGGACGGAAAATTCGCTTGACCTGATCCCATAAGAATAAAATACCCGCAGTCAGGTCAATCATCTAGACTGCTATATTTACGAAAACTAGTTTTGCAAATGGAAGTAAATAGCCACACCTCAAGAGCCTTCTTGCCATTTACCCTTGATTTAGCTCAATAAAGTGCCTGGAAGCCCGTTCTACAGCCGCAACCAGTTGCATTTTCTTAGTGCAAGAGTGAATAGGTTTCTTTCTTTGGAACTCTTTCGTCTATGCCTAGCCATCTTAGCTGGCCAATATTTGGACACAGAAGCAGTTGAAACAGCAGAATCTCTTAATGCAGACGCTTCTAACATTGAGAGTTCACGTTTAACCAAGAGCACTCAATGCTAATATTCAGAGAGTTTAGCGTTGCGAAATTCGCTGAATATGAGCTGAAATTCAATGGTACTTCCGAAGCACCACTCTCTTTTCTTCACTGATATGCTCTGATACTACACATACTTCCCGAATTGGAAAGTTGATGAAGGATAAACAATGTTGGATTGAATGATACAATCCTCCAAGGCTTGTCAAATTATGGTATTCAGGTTGAAGTGGCAGTTCGCTTCAGTTCGGCTTCATTGAGAACCTCATACGCCTTCGGTTGTTGAAACATTGATTTCACACGTGATGTGGAGCGAACTCATAACGGCAAATCTTGCGACACCGAATATTCCACGTTGAAGTTTAGCGTGGGTGTCAATTGTCGAAGTTTTGGTCCACTAAATTGTTTGGAACAATCATAAAGCAATTAGTTATAAATTCTCATTTGACGAGTTTTCATGCCTTTTGAAAAATATATTCAGAGTCGGAAGAAATACAACGTCGAATGCGACAATAATTAATGCATTGTGGAATTTTCAAGAAAGCACCATTTTCTTGTATTTAAAAAGAAAACTACCAGACAGTGCTTTTAGATACCCTCGCGAAGTATATAGGAAGTAGAGTGCTGTGGCAGCAGTACTTTCAAACAGAAGCTTTAAAACTCCATTTGCTAATACCCGCTGGCCATTCTACATTTAAAACAAATTTGCCCACCTAACTTTAAAATATCAATCGGTGTGAATATATCGATGGGGTAATTGAATGATAAATTCTCAGCTGCGACAAATTTTAACTTTATAAGATAAAATTTGGAAGGCATTTCTTCAAACATTGGCTTTTTTGACGTCCTGGGACGTTAGACAACGTATGTTCAAAGTAAAGAAGGCTCGCCCTATTAAGATTGAGGTGAAGAAGGTTCGAAAATGTATGTAAATCTTCGAAATGCGTTGTCACTTATACATATACTGCACAACAACTGGGCGTTATAAAAGCAAATTGAGCCAGTTCTATTAGGTGTAGATGTGGATTACCCCTGCGCACAGCGTGCAATGCTTTGATTCTCATGAAAAGAGGGTCACACGAGGGCACAAAGGCTTTCGACTGCACAAGGACTTCTCAATGGCAAAAAAAATCATCAAATAGAGTAGACTGCGTTATCCATTCAGTGAGCTACAGTGATTGCAAATGTTCAAGGAGTTCACCTATTGACACAATTATTTGTTCACCATTAGGCGCTATGTTCATCTCAGAACTGAGTTGTGAACCTAACTTTTAGTAGACTTCATCTTTGTCTCCCACTGCTTGAACTGACTTTCTGGGCCATTGGAGAACATTTGACTGGTCAGCATAGGCAGCTGGCAGAACCAAATCATCCTACTTTATAGGTATGACAAGGGCGATAGGGTTGGCTAACCATGTCTGTACAACATCGCTTCTGTACTTTGAAAAAGGAGCCAAGTATCCTCACATTTATCTCGCATAGTTGCTGGTTGAGGGTCCATTTTAATTTCCACACAGACATCTAGTCTACCTTTAAACAAAAGTGTAATGATGCAAAAGGAATCAGTTGTGTTTTCTAAAAATGCAGACTTGAATAGCTGTCGTTTAAGCAGATAATCCGAGATTCTGGACTTCTGCGGTCATATACCTGAAATAACTGAACCTTAGGTAGATGTTTTGACGAGGGTCAAACCATTTGTGATCTGTGGTAAGAATGGAGCCAACGTTACTAATGGTCCGATTAGAGCATCCTCTTGTTTAGCACCACTTGGAATATTTCTAGCAAATTGACCTCTGCAGAAAATCTGTGTGTTTCCGGAAATACCTTTATGCAACTCACGGGCCTTGCTTACACGATAACTTTCAACCTTGGAAGTGCTGGAGCCGATGTGAAGACAGGACCGAGTGCTTTCACATAATTCTTATAAATATACACTTTGTTATTTAGATGCTAAAGTCATGGTGGCATTCGAACCACCTCTCAACTGTTCCAACGCCGTAGCGACGTTGATTTGTATTCTCCAGAACTGGTCTTCAGTGGTCATCTAGCGACTTTGATGGGGTTAGTTATCCCACTGCAAACCACTAACATGGTGCTTTCACAGTTTTTTCAAATGGTAGATACCTTCTATGTTTTCACTAGGCCTAACAAGGTCTGCTTATGTATCACGAAACAGAAGAATCGTGACAATCAAATTTCTCAAGTGCGCAGTTCAAATGTCATCCTTGATTACGTGCACTTCAAGCAGGATTAACAGAATTGAATGGAATGTTGGACTCTCGGCGCATAGCATGGCATGCGTTACAGAAGTCAGACTTTCGCCAGGCACAGTATGGCATTTTAGATGGCATTCCAGCATGACATGGAATTCAGCAGTGATTTTGAGGCATAAACAAACTTTCCTCGATACTGAGCCAAAAGAAACCTAATTCAATGTCACAAATGGCAAAAAGGCTAGTAGATGAGTCCTCTACATACATAGATGCAAATGTATCATCTATCCTCTCATAGATGTATCCCAAAATCCACACCGAAAAGCTGGCCAGCATTAGGAGAAGATCTGTAGATGATTTGCAACACGTTCAGTTATTGTCTCTCCCAATTCGTCCTCTTGTGTTGAACAGCTCCAGAAAGACTCTGCCAGACAATTTGATGGAGATCCTTAGAACCTGGGCACGCATATTCGCCAGAGAGGACAATCATTAATCAGGTCCAGCCTGTCGTGAGTAACTACTTTGGGAAGGCTGGAAAAACGCTGTTGAATTATTTCGTTTGAAACGCCAAGTTCATTCATCAAGAGGCTCGAAAGCACCCAGCAAGTATGCGACTGTCGAGCATGAAATATGGTACTACTACAATCTATCATATTGCAGGTGCTAATGCATTGTTAAAGAGAATGCAAAGAGAATGTTCTATTGTTTGTCACATGTCCTGTGATTTAGACAACCTCTGCATCAGTAGGCTTGACTTTTCAATGCCCTTGTACATTTGAGGCTTCCGTGGATGGAATGATCATTGCATAGGCGGAAATAGTAAACAAAGTAACATCAAAACTCTCGAAGCAATGTACCCATTCTACACACCAATTATTTCTAGCCAGACATGCAAATATGTTTCAAGAATTGTTTTATAAAATTTGATGGCCAGTAATTAGGTCGTTCGAGTTGCAACCGGTGCGAAGCATATTTGAATTTAAAAATAAAAAAAGTAAAATATTAGACAGTCAAGGTTTAATACAACATATCGCTTCTTCTGTTGTTTGTGATACAAGTTGAGAAACAACTTTTACTAGTGTGAAACCTATTTCTAGCCGATCTGGCGTCAAAACTCTGATCGGTGGTTTACTGAAATGCTTTTCCAGACTGCTGCGGCTTCCCATCTTTATCTGGCTAAGCTTGTTTATTTGCTGTTTTTCATACAGGGCTTTCGACTCACTGGAGCCCAGATTGATCCAGAAATAAACCAGACGGTTGTATGTTTGAGCACACTTGTGCACATTTTGTATGCCCTAACGTGCAATTTACTTTTGTGTTCTCATGCTATATGCAACGGTTTTATTTTAAATCATGATTTGAGAGTAATCATCTGTAACTTACCACCCTTACTTCAATGTTTTCAGTATCAAGTGATTGAAACCAAGGGCTACCAAGCCGACCAATATGTTGTTGAGACTGAAGATGGTTATTGTCTCACCCTTCATCGGATACGCACCAAACTCAGTACCCCTCAAAACTCCAATCATTCGGGAAGAGTAGTACTGCTGCAACACGGTCTCCTAGACTCAGCACACACCTGGGTCAACAACCTAGCTAATCAAAGTCTGGGCTTCATTCTCGCTGATGCTGGATATGACGTGTGGTTGGGAAACAGTCGAGGTAGTACCTACTCCCAAAAACACGTTTCTCTGGATCCCAATGACGACGCGTTTTGGCAATTCTCATGGGATGAAATGGCCAAGTATGATCTACCTGCCACTATTGGCTTCATTCTTAACGAAACCGGAGTGAATAAAATCTACTATGTGGGTCATTCGCAGGTGAGATCATCTCTTGAGTTATTTATTCTACTAATGTAGGGTGCCCAAATGGCTCTGGCTAAGTTCAACATGGATCAGAAACTGCGAGAGCGTGTGGTAGCCTTCGCGGCTCTTGCACCTTCAATCTATCTTGAAAACGTACGCAGCCCATTTCGTTTTATTTGCTTTCTGGGCAGCTCGATTCAAACAGCTCCATTGATCTTCGGTGGTAGAGGGCGTTTTCTGCCTTCCTCTGTGATTACACGTTTCCTCGGTTCCTTCCTCTGCAGCCCTGGTGGTGCCAACATCACTGCTTCCATATGCCAGAATATCATATATCTAATAGTCGGATACAATCCTGTTAATTTAAATATGGTAAGTGGCCCTCGCTTGATAAGAGAATGACTGCTTCATTCCACTTTCTTGGGTTGTTAACAATTCCTTCATACAGGTGCTCTAATCCATTCATTCATTCATTCATTCGTCTGTCCAGATTTGGTTAGAAAAGAATATGCAGGGCTGGCTTTTCATAACATTAGTGAGGAAGTAAAGCAAAGCTTGGTGAAGAACACCAAATTTGTTGCATTCACATCTTCTTAACCTGTCTTGTGCCTGCAATTTCGGGTGGCTTTTAGTCATCTCCAGGCTTCGTAAGACTTGGAGCGTCTCTATTCATTTATCCTCCGTAGACGAGTTACTTTGCGCCGACATTTCGGGTTTTACAGATACGATTGAAACTGGCAAACGGTTTTCAGACCTCGAAAAGCACTTCAAACGATGGCCATGTTTTCGTGTTGACTTTCCAGGTCCACCTGGTACAAGTCATACCATGGAAGCTAGAGTACCTCTTGTTCCTCCACTTTTTTCGTCTAAGAGTGTGCACCATCCTGGAAGTATCTCGATCCAGAAAACATGAGAGAGTAAGGTGCTCCTTCCATTCCTCATTTGTTCTCAATAATTGCACATGCACACTCACTTTCACCTACCTTCTGCTATGAACGCCTTGCAACTCGAGGTCCGCAATCGTGTACTAACGATAGCCACCGACAGCTTATAGTTGGTATGTCTGTTTCATCAGAAAAAGCTTGTTCGGTCAATACTCATCTGCTTAATCTTTTGACTAGCAGCTCCGTCAACGAGAAATCTCGATTGGTGCCAACTTACAATCTTATCATTCAGTTACTTTTCATTCTAACTGTACTGTCAACTATTAGCAGCGAACGGGATCTACACCGAGTTGAGTCAACTCACCTACATCGATGATTTATTTGGTGCTATTTCAACCCGGGCCTTGTACTATTTATTGCTTCCCCATTGTAGTCACGCATTCCAGTGTACGTAGCTCATACACCAGCTGGTACCTCTGTTCGCAACGCGGTCCAACTGTGCCAGGTTTGTAGTCTGTCTCTCTTCATTTATTCTCATTTTGAGCTATTGTTTTCTAATTTCAAATCCAACATAAGCCAGATTTTCATATACAATTATAAAATATACATGAATTTGGGGCTATTTTGAACTAAAACAGCCCCGTTTGTTGGTGAGCCGTCTAGGAAATCTGAAATTTCAAAGTAACATGAGGGAAATATGTTCAAATTAAATGTGGATATTTTATCTCCTAGCAGTTTGGTTGAGACTAGTTGCAACTCGTATTAATTTGCATTCAACCCGTTGCTGTTGACCTCAACGTGCCTAGGTTAGATGTCAGGAGCATTCTAGTTCGCATCACCTAATCGAAGTTTGTCGATGTTTTGTAAGCATGGAAATTCACAAACAGCATTGTGTAGTTTCGAAAAAAACCAAACTTGCACCATAAAGATTTGATGCATCTGCGTTGCCTACTTCAGGAGATGCGGTATAACCGATTCGATGCACTTGATTTGGGAACGGAGACGGCGAACTTGGCGAAGTATAATCGTACCACTCCGCCTCCCTATGGACTGACGGCGTCAGCGCTTAATCTTCCAACCCGAGTCTACTATGGTGGACAGGATCTCCTATCTGTAAGGCCTGATGTGGAGCGCATCTTGACTGAAATGACTGCTGATCCTAGAGTTGATGATGTCAGCCATGTCTACCTTGAAGATTATAGTCATCTTGACTTCGTTTGGGGCTTAGATGCCCCTCGTCGTGTTTACGATGACATCATTAATTTTTTCCAGCGCTACCATCAGTAGCCCCTTTGACGATTCATTTCACTTCATTGCTATGCTAGTTTAAACAACATGCTCTTTCGCTTCCGATCACTGTCTTTGTTGTTGGGGCTTGAAAGCAGTGGTAAACGTATATTACACTGTTAGTCTGACTGAGAGTGCAACTGGCTTCTTTGCAGCCACAAAATCAACTAGAAACGTAATGTACCTATTTAAAAAGTCAATAAAAGCCAAAAGCCAATAAAATGCATTCAAATCCATTAGCTTTGACACACAGCACTACATCCACTTCTCAATAATGTGACAAAGAGATCTAGTAATTAAAGTAATTTTGCCTCGGGGATATTGGAAAGCCGTGCGTGTTTGATCCAGCACTTCGGACGTCGAGATCGTTATTAACATAGACTGATTTTATTATTTGCTGAGTATGTAGGAGCTTCTTGTGGTTATATGCCGAATTGGTTGACGTCTAGTTTTGCCAATTGCGACTAACAATTTCACTTGTCGTCTTCGTTAATTGCCCAAGTTACTTATGCACTCGTCTTGATCTTGTGCTGGAATGCAGCGACGGTGATAGGGTGATAGAAGTGGTGGAAGTCACTAGAACACAGTCCTCGACTCACGCAAGCCACTGTACCTCTTGCCGCATATTTTCTCTTTATTGCTCGCGCAGCGACTCTGCCCAAGCCCCATCTTCAAGCGAAGACAGACATCTTCCTCGACGACCTACTAACCAGGAACTTGGATAGGACTGAAGACGAGAGCCACTAAAATAGACTTGTGTATCTGATGACCGACCCTTGTGATCTCTTTTCCCATTTCACTTTCTCGTTAACTATTAATTGGACTAATTGAGGTGTATATGGAATAGCGATTTCCCCTACACTGTCGACTCAGATAGCTGAGGATGCCAACCTAAAACCCTGTTAGATCACTTTACAGTGCAGCTAACTTCATCGGTTCCGAGGTAGTAATCAGTTAATGAGATCTAGGTGAATGTTTGCATCCGCAGAACTGCATGAGACTATCAAAGTTATCTTAAGCCTCAATATCAATGATGGACTCGGTCAATAAGGCGGTAGATAACACCGTAGAAGGCCTAAGAATAATAACGACTGAAATCCGAAATAATTAATCTATTCGATTGAAAAAGTCAATAAACGAATAATTTACATAATTCAAAAATTTAAATTCAGTTTCAGCTTATACAATTTAATGCATTGAACACAAAGAAAGCTTCTACTTTGTATACCGAACGCGGTATAAACTGGGCCGCACATTTTGCCGTCGGGGTAGGAAGATTTTAAAATAATAAATTAGGTGAGTGAAATGCCCATGCAAACAAGGCTCATGATGTGCATGCGATTACCAAAACAAGTCATATTATTAATATTTTTTAACACCGTTGGTCTGGGCTGAAAATGTGTCTGCCTTGTGTTAGACAACTTCACAAAGATTGGACTCTTCAATCAACATTTTCCTTCGAAGAGGTGCTAGAGTTGATGGCGCTGGCTTGAGAGGGAAAACAGAAGCGAACTGTGTAAGAGGTAGATTTATTGCTGTGTGGAAACACACATATTTTCTGCAGAGGTCAATTTGCTAGAAATGTTCCACGTGGTACTAAACAGGAAATTCGAGAAGCAGGCAACGAGGATGCTCTAATCTGACCATTATAGACGTTGACTCCATTCTTACAACAGATTACAAATGGTTCGCCACACAGCAATAAATCTGCCATCTGGCAGACAAGTTATAGTTATCTCTTAAAATCCGTCCACCCTTGGAATTCAAACAATTATACAAAGTGCTTATTCTATTCTTGAAACTAGCCAAGAGTTACATAAGACAATGTAGCCGATTCGGAGAGTGGTTGAAGTATTATGTGCTCTGAGAGATGTTTTCTTCCGGGGCCAGAATTCCAACATTGAGTGCAGGTCTTTGGGAACAGGGCGCAATATAAAAATGAGTTGCAATTTACATGCAAAACGCATAGCTGTTGTGCAGTACATGTATAAGTGCAAACGCATTTCGGAGATTTACATACATTTTCGAACCTTCTTCACCTCAATCTTAATAGGGCGAGCCTTCTTTACTTTGAACATACGTTGTCTAACGTCCCAGGACGTCAAAAAAGCCAATGTTTGAAGAAATGCCTTCCAAATTTTATCTTATAAAGTTAAAATGTGTCGCAGCTGAGAAGTTATCATTCAATTACCCCATCGATATATTCACACCGATTGATATTTTAAAGTTAGGTGGGCAAATTTGTTTTAAATATAGAATGGCCAGCGGGTACTAGCAAATGGAATTTTAAAGCTTCTGATTGAAAGTACTGCTGCCACAGCACTCTACTTCCTATATACTTCGCGAGGGTATCTAAAAGCACTGTCTGGTAGTTTTCTTTTTAAATACAAGAAAATGGTGCTTTCTTGAAAATTCCACAATGCATTAATTATTGTCGCATTCGACGTTGTATTTCTTCCGACTCTGAATATATTTTTCAAAAGGCATGAAAACTCGTCAAATGAGAATTTATAACTAATTGCTTTATGATTGTTCCAAACAATTTAGTGGACCAAAACTTCGACAATTGACACCCACGCTAAACTTCAACGTGGAATATTCGGTGTCGCAAGATTTGCCGTTATGAGTTCGCTCCACATCACGTGTGAAATCAATGTTTCAACAACCGAAGGCGTATGAGGTTCTCAATGAAGCCGAACTGAAGCGAACTGCCACTTCAACCTGAATACCATAATTTGACAAGCCTTGGAGGATTGTATCATTCAATCCAACATTGTTTATCCTTCATCAACTTTCCAATTCGGGAAGTATGTGTAGTATCAGAGCATATCAGTGAAGAAAAGAGAGTGGTGCTTCGGAAGTACCATTGAATTTCAGCTCATATTCAGCGAATTTCGCAACGCTAAACTCTCTGAATATTAGCATTGAGTGCTCTTGGTTAAACGTGAACTCTCAATGTTAGAAGCGTCTGCATTAAGAGATTCTGCTGTTTCAACTGCTTCTGTGTCCAAATATTGGCCAGCTAAGATGGCTAGGCATAGACGAAAGAGTTCCAAAGAAAGAAACCTATTCACTCTTGCACTAAGAAAATGCAACTGGTTGCGGCTGTAGAACGGGCTTCCAGGCACATTATTGAGCTAAATCAAGGGTAAATGGCAAGAAGGCTCTTGAGGTGTGGCTATTTACTTCCATTTGCGAAACTATTTTTCGCAAATATAGCAGTCTAGATGATTGACCTGACTGCGGGTATTTTATTCTTATTGGATCAGGTCAAGCGAATTTTCCGTCCTGGAGCGCACTAATCGGTATTTTTCCAAAGTATCTTCCACCCTTGATTCACACTCAAGAGATTCTACCGGTGCAAGTCAAGTTTCACTGGAACTTACTCTTGTAAAGACGTTTCGTTCCCACACTTTCCGGCATTCGGAGTACATTAGAAATAATACCCTCCGCTGTTACGAATCATGTCCAGGTATCAGGCGGAACTACTGAAATAACAGGTTCATTAAATACCTAGTTCCTACAATCACTAGTTGGTGCTTAACTAGTACGGACTGTGAAGCGATCTCTTTCATGCCTGAATTTCTAAATTCCATGGATTTTAAACCAGTGCGATTGAAATGACCGGGAGGTTCCCGTATAGCAAGATTTCAGTGAATATGCAAAAGTTCTCTCCTTCAACTTTAAAGATATTTGGTTGCTTCGTGGCTATACTCACAGATGAACTGTAGCTCACAACAAATGAATGCCATAAATATGAGAACAAAGCCGTTTCAGAACGAATCTGCTCTCATTTTGATCACAATGAACCTCTCACAACTGAGAATGCAAAGTAGACAGTTCTCTGCTTGTCCTACTGCCCATATTTTCAGTATATTATTGGGAGATTCACACAAAAACACTACCAGTTGTACTGAATTTATTTGCAAGTTTTTTCTTTCAACTTTCTTATGTAAGTATATTTTTTTCTAACATCTCTGTTAATGAACTGGCTAGCTTTTGCCGATGGCGAATAGGTTTTGGCAATACATTCTTTTTGGAATCGTATCCTTAATCTAACCATCCATGGCTCTGCTAATTCTTCTCTCATCTTAAACGATTACGTAAAGACTGTGTTAGACGAACTGATGATAATCCACCCCAACCATTATGCGGCCGCGGAACTTAAAGCATGTGAACAACAAAATATCTCATAGTGAAGGTGTTCATGTTTGGTCACAGAAGACATACTATCGACACTCATTCAAGACCAATAATAAGTCTGGTCAATTGCAGAACAACATTACATTCTGCGGGATTCAGAAAACTTCTGTGCCAATATCCCTGACATTTCAATGAATATTTGCTTTTAACAGTTAAGTAAATGATTTGGCTGTTACATAGGGAGTGACAGTTAACAAACTATGGGCAAATTGTTGAATAAATACCTCCATTTTATTACATATGGCTAAAGACCTAAATATATCTAAAACATTTTGATGGACATTTATTGGATTAGGCAAATTAACAGCCAGATCAAAAAATTATAATTTCGAAAATTTTTCACATTATTTTCTTGAAGGTTAATACGATTTCTTTTGTTGTTTGCTGTTTCTTAAGAACTTGATATTTCTTTTACTATTCTACAACGTGCTTCAAGTCAGCCTGGCGTCGAAAACCCGGTTGGAGGCTTGCTTGAATGGTTTCCCGGGTTATTGTGGCTTCCCGATTAGGTCCGGTCAAACTCATTTATTTATTGAATTTGACATTCTTTCTTCGATTCGTTTATGCCAAGAGTGATCCAGAAATGTATCAGACAGCTGTAGGTCCGCGAACAGTTTTAAATTTTTGTATGTGCCAATGCGTATTTTTGTATTCTATTTTTATAACTTGCTTATGTAACCTCGCGAACTTTGTGTATTTATTTAACTTATCTTCAGGACTTAAATGTCTTTAGTATCAAGTGATTGAAAGCAAAGGCTATCGAGCTGACCAATATATTGTCGAGACAGAAGATGGTTATTACCTTACCCTTCATCGAATACGGACGAAACTCAGTGTGACTCAAAGCTATAGGAATTTCAAAAGAGTCGCCCTTCTACAACACGGTCTCTTAGATTCAGCACACACATGGATCAACAACCCAGCTAATCAAAGTCTGGGCTTCATTCTCGCTGATGCTGGATATGACGTGTGGTTGGGAAACAGTCGAGGTAGTACCTACTCCCAAAGACACGCTCATCTGGATCCCAATGACGACGCGTTTTGGCAATTCTCATGGGATGAAATGGCCAAGTATGATCTACCTGCGACTATTGGCTTCATTCTTAACGAAACCGGAGTGAATAAAATCTACTATGTGGGTCATTCGCAGGTGAGATCATCTCTTGAGTTCTTTATTCTACTAATGTAGGGTGCCCAAATGGCTCTGGCTAGGTTCAACATGGATCAGAAACTGCGAGGGCGTTCAGCAGCCTTTGCGGCTCTTGCACCTGTGGCTTACCTTGGCAACATTCGCACTCCACTTCGTTACATTTCATTTCTTTGCAGGTCGCTTCAAATGGCTCCAGTGATTTTCGGTGGTAGAAGACTTTTTCTGCCTTCCAGTTGGCTTACTCGTTTCCTCGGTTTCTTTCTATGCGGCAGTGGTGGTTCCAACCTGCCCGCCCTTATTTGCGAGAACATAATTTTTCTAATTGCTGGATACAATGCCCGCAATACAAATGTGGTAAGAAGCGCATTCTTCATCAGCAAGAGCTCTCTCATTTTCTGCAGTTCTGTAAATGGGTGATTTAGATCAGTGCCACCATAAAATTGCATCTTCCCTCTACTTTATGTTTTGATTGTTTTGCCAACTATTTGATGAGATAAAGAACTAAATAGAGCTGAGTTAACATCTCAATATCGGTGCTTTATTTTGCGATATGGAGGTAGTAGCATACGTCGCTTTTCTATTGCAGACACGACTTCCAGTGTACGCGGCTCATACACCAGCTGGTACTTCTGTTCAGAATATGGTCCACTATTGCCAGGTTTGTAATTTGCCATCGTCTTACGTTGTTTAACCATATTTTCACAAGCTTCTGAAATTTCAAAGGTTATTATTATGAATTCTAAGTTATTAAGGTGTTTGAAATTTGAGATTTTGCAATATTCCAAAGGAAATACCCCCTGGTAGTTTAGATGAGATTTGTAGTAGGTGATATTGCTTCATGTTCAGACAGTTGCTCCTGACTTTAAAATTTTTAGGTTGAAAGTTAAAAGACATAGATTGCTTTTAGGCTTGGAACTTCATGAACGCTTTTTCCTCAGTTCGAAGAAAACCGAGTTTGCATAATGATTTGATGTAGCTATGTTGCCTATTTCAGGGCATGTGGCATAACCGATTCGAAGCTCTTGATTTTGGATCGGTTTTGGCAAATTCGGCAAAATATAACCATACCACTCCACCTACCTATGGACTGACGGCGTCAGCGCTTAATCTTCCAACCCGAGTCTACTATGGTGGACAGGATCTCCTATCTGTAAGGCCTGATGTGGAGCGCATCTTGACTGAAATGACTGCTGATCCTAGAGTTGATGATGTCAGCCATGTCTACCTTGAAGATTATAGTCATCTTGACTTCGTTTGGGGCTTAGATGCCCCTCGTCGTGTTTACGATGACATCATTAATTTTTTCCAGCGCTGTCATCAATAGCCCCTTTGACGATTAATTTCACCTCATTGCTGCATTACTTTAGACTGCGTTCTTTCGCCGCTTATCATTGCCATCACTGTCAAATCCTGAATGCAATGGTGAAAGCATGTTCTTCCATCATTTTGATTGAGAGGATTACCTATTCAACCGTTTAAAGTCAGATGACATCGCGCCGTTGTTTAAATGTGCTATAGTTACGATAGTGACACGGTTTAATGTTCTTTCAATTGTCGTTAGAGGTAATTTGAATGCATATCAAATTACACTCCATAGAATTTGGCAACGCCATTTATCGTGTGCGGTTTGAAAGTCGAGTGTAAATTTAAAGAGCGTTAGAAATTTCGAAAGGGCCTCACTGTTGTCTCCTGTCTATGTGTTAATAACAAAGCGAGCAATCGCACCGAGGAATATCAACCAACCGATGAATTACGAGTTGGACTTTACGGGTGTGCAGCTTTACGTGACTGATTGTGTCATGCCATCCAGTTTGTCGAAGTCAGGTTTGATTTTTATCCTGCTCCCTTGAGCATGTATGCCCTGCAATTCGAGAAATTATGTATCGAGTCCTAGTCCCACATACCCTGGAAAGTTAAGTTCATTATAATTTGGACAAAATGCTAATCGTGGGACCCGAAGCGCATTCAGTAATCGTAATCAAACATTCTGTTACGTGGTGTCTCTTGAAGCAATTTTGCCAGATCCTAAGTTGTGAATCATGGCGGAGGGTGGACTTCAACGTGAAGCAGTGTCCGGTTCGAGCGCTGGATTCGATCAACAAGGTGTTCGGTTCCACTCGTTAAGACTTAACATTTCCTCATCATCAGAAACGGAAGGAAGTGAAGGTGTGTCTCTTAAGTAGCTTTTTGTCAAATACTACTTTATTTCTTCACCCAGAAGCGCAATTCATGGTTGGATATTTACCGCTCAAAGTTGACGACTCAGTGTCGTTTCAAGAAGTCAGGATCACTGTCGTTTCCTTCATAGATTTTACCCCGCGTAATTTATTTTAAAAATGGGACTAGTGTGCTCATAAAGCTAAATTTGTTGTCTTTCCTCTTATTTATACGTTTAGATGAAAAAATCTGCCAAACACCCGGTGGAAACTACAAAAGATAAAGTGTCACCCTTTCAGTGATCCTGATAAGACAGCTTTACGATCTCCAGGATGGCTGAAAGCACCCAGAGCTTTTTCTTATTCAGTTTGATTCTTTCCTCTCCTCTGATGGTTTATCCCTTTCTCTGATTTCGATCGAAGGGTAGCAGTCCCTAATATGTCTTTCTAGCCACCTTTGAATCTTATAACTTTTAAGGCAGTCTGTAGGAGTGCACTTTAGTCTACGGTCCAGTATCCCTTCAGTTGTATGTTTTTCTTCTTCATGATCTTGTCTTACTGCCTTCGCATAACCTTTACTCTGGCCAAATATCATTGGCATTTTGCGTAAGTACAGACAATATCACGTTGCCTTCCTCCTACCAGTCTAGGACTTGCAGTCGGAAACTGAACAACTACTTAAAGAGGTCTTATTAGGTGGCAAATATTCTTTATCAAATCCCACATACCAAATGCCAATAAAGCCGGCACATTTTGTTAACATTAGGCTACCTATATTTAATAAGTAACATCAGAGGTGCAAAAGACAGCCTTGCAATAGACGTGTTGCAACTCGTATTCGTCAACTCGAACTGTCAACGCGGATGCACCAACTCATGAACCCACCAACCAACTTACGCGACGGCTTCAAGTGGAATCCCGCAAACACCTGTAAGTCAATTATAGGCACTTGGTCAGACAAGTTTGCCTATCGAGGCTAATTGAGTGATTTAATGTGAAACGTTCTTTGGAAATATTTAGTTATGTTGGCAATCAAGCCAATACACTTTGTAATCAAAAGTACACGTTAATAAAACGGTAATGGGACCAAGAAGCGGCTCTACGAGGTTGTCTCGATATTGCGAAAGCTGGTGCCCCTGATAACACTTAGGCGGACTTCACCGATAGTTTGAATACCGTCTTTCCTAACTTTTCTTACCTCATTTTCGGTTTCTTCTTAACAATTTCATCGATAGAGGTCTTAAATATGTATTCCGTCGTAGTCTTTATCAACTGAAGATTAAAAGATCTGTCTGGTTTTGTATCTGCCACTCCATTTGACACAGGGGAAAATGGTTTTTCTCAAACTACTCAGGTAAATGCATATATTCGCAAATCTCTCTGTTGGAATAATGTTAACAATCCACATTCACACCTGTTGGCAAAACTTTAAAATCGAAACTTTCAAGGAATTTTTTGATTGAATGGATCATATGCTCTACTTCAGGCAAGCTTGTGAGTATACAGAGCATGTGTGTTATCAACCAAGTTCAGTAAACTGTTGGTTGGTGTTAGAACACCGGCTAAATCATTCAAACACATCTAAAGATCATGCAAACGAAGTAAATGATTTTATGTGCACAAGTTCCCACAGCGAAGATTCAAGTTCATGCATGCTTCACAAACAAAAGACCTTGATAAAGAGCGACTTTCAATAGAGATATCGACGACTGAGTGGTCTCAATATAGTCACCCGTTCCTCAAAGCAGAAAGAGCCCGTAGCTTTCAAGAGGCTTAAGTTGCGTTTCCTTTTCCGAAATTCTGAACCCGCTTTACAGTAAAAAGCAGGTTATTAGATGGCAAGAATTATCTTCCGACTCTGTGGAATGTTCAAAGAAGCTAATCTTTGACCTATGAAGGTGAACGATTGGGTACCATTATGAAATCGGATCAAAAGCAAATACCTCGTTTTCTGTTTCAAAACTAGTGCACATTGGTTGGTTCATTGATTTGGTCTGAGGCCTCTCTCTGCCACACCGATGGCACTCCTCTGAAACTTCAACTAAATATTCGTCTAATTATGTTCTAGATTAGTGAGTCATTCAATGTACACGGCTTTCTGAAATCTGCTTCTTTGTGCGATCATGATGATCGAACAACTGGTGCTTTCCCACCATTAATGACAAGATTATTGACGATGAGACTAAAGTAGCGAACGGAATTATGGCGACTCACCACTGAGTGAGAAAGAATCTGGATGTTAATACTAGTGCAAGTTCGCAAACAAAATCTTGGGAAAAAGACAAAGCATTGAGGTGAGGCAGGATTTTTGAAAAGATCATTTTTTCACATAAAGTGTAACCTGGTTTTAAAGAAAATCAGAGTTGATGGCTGATGGAGCACAAAAATAATATTTCAAGAGGTGTTCTTCTCATCTACCCAAATTTCGACATCAGCAATGGAATCCCAATTATGACGCATGGGGAACAATTTCATGTACATTCGTTTTTTTTTCTTTCTTCTGCGGATTTAGACAGTTTATCAGAGCTTACATCTGTTCGGTGTAGATCCTACCATTACTAAAATCTGTTTTACAAAAACCAAAGCTCTTAATCATTGTTAGTGTATTGTAACGTACGACTCTACTTTGCCTTCTCACAACTTTATATTAACTTCAAGTGCATACCTTTGCGTCACAACTAAGTCAATTTAAAATAAATATGTATTAGTTTCGGCCAATTCAAACTACTTTGCGCGAGCAACAACTGTTAGTTTTATTTAGCATCAACAAGTGACAACATAACAATTCACAAATAAAACTGGATAAGTTTTCATATTTGTGTCAATTTACGTGGAAGTAGTGCTCATCCTGGAGAGACTGTGAATTCAAACTCATGTTTGGTTAATCTGATCCACAGATTATTCAAAATGAAAGAGAGTTAAATTTGATAGAAATATTGTCGCGAACATGATCAATCACAAAGCATATTGAAGGATATGATCCTTGAAAGTGGTAACATAACGCTATGTCGGACAGCTTCTGTTTCCCACTGAGGCGGATGGCCTAAGTTGTAAAGACATACATTTTGGCTATCATATTGAGGGTATCCAGGTAAGCGCCTTTTATGTATACTTTGAAGTCAAATGAAATGGTAGGTGGAATCCGCAGCGATCAAATTAATATTGATTCTAACATTTATATGTTCACAAGAAAGTGTCAAACAGAAATGGTAACAATGACCCGTAATTGGATTAGAATGACCCCCTGGAGGCCCTTGCTTACAAAATTCCTGCAAATGCACAGCAAAGTGCGTGAATGAATAGAGACCGAAGTGTGTTCGAGTGAGAACGAATGATTTCAAAATAAATTGTTATAACGAATTAGAAGTGTATATCAGGGCTATTTGATTCAGTTTAGAGCTAGTCGGTTAAATTTTCGCCGACAAGGACATAAAAATATGTGCTGCAACACTTCAACAAATGCGAAAATGGAAAAGGGCATTGACAGCAACGCGAAAACCGATCCAAAAAAACAGTTTACTAAAGTTTGTGGAAACCAAACTGCTCAGAGATGTAGTCGGCCACACTTAATGGAATCAGCTGCATGAATAGAAACAAAGTCCACCCATGATTAAATGTCAATCAGCTTAAAATATGATATAGAATGCTGATGTTCACGAAAATCTAAACAATTTTTAATTGAATCAGTATATTTTGATGCTTTCTTCGGTTAGATTAAATAATTACAGGTACTTACAAACCAAGTACTTTTAACTATTAGGTCCAAATAAGACGCAATGAAGCAGTGATTTTCAATTTTTCGTTTAATAGCATGAAATCGTTCCACTATCAAGAGTATTTGATCAACCAATATTTGTTGAGATGATGGCTGAGCTCATAATCTGAATAGTGAATTTGCTGTTAAGGGGGCCTTCAAGTCGTTCACTCTTTTGCACAACCAATCCGATTCTAAATTAATTAAAGCTGCGAACGCTTGTGTTTCAAGGACATTAATTTCATTTGGCTTACCAAAAGTCAAGTCCAATGCAACTAAAAACACTGCCTTCTTTGCAATTAAGCACTATATTTCCCTACTCCTCCTCGTCCTATTCTGAGGATTGACATTATGTGTTTGTATTTACTTTATTCATTTATTAGAGGTACATAAACGATACCCCATATCAATGAATCAGATAATTTAGGGGTAATAAAATAGTTGAACAGCACTTTTACCAAGGAATTAGCCACTCAAAACTTCGAAATATTTCAGAGGGTTTGTCCTTTTCAACCATCGAGTATACGTAATACACGCACGGTATACACATAGAGTGCAAGCTAAGAGTTTTGATGCCCTTGAAAAAGCGAGTTTATAATGAAGGTCGAGTAACTCACTTTCTATACCGAGAACGACGAGGGTATTTTGGCTTTTACCCGATTAAGGACCTCTATCAATTTCTCTTGAACCATGAACATAAAACGTAACTAACGCATAATAAAAACGGTAGACAAACGACTTTGGATGGCATTTAAGTTTGCTATCCAGCCTTGTCCAAATGCTTGAGCCCTTTCAACAAATCCTTTTCTCGCTTAGAAAAAGCGCACTGATTTAAATAGAACATCATTTCAAGAGTCCGGATCCTTTGAGCAAATGACCTTGAATGCTCCCTTTCTCGCTGTAGAACAAAAATCAGCTCCGTAATTCTTGCTTTCAGTTGTTCTTCCTGGTGCCCATTGTGCTGCCGAAGTAGGTTAAGTTCATCCCGACACGATTCCAGCTACATCAGAAACGAAAGAGAATCATCGGCACTTTCATTTTTCGTTGGGGATAATGAAGTGGGAGAATCTGACAGTAAATGGATAAGTTTAATTCCCATCTGGATAACCTGAGCGGTCTGGTTTCAGAGGAGTGTGGAGAAATCTATTTATTCGTGCCTTCTATCCAATTGTTCTTCATAATTAAAGGAGACGCCCGCATTCAATAGGGGATCACACTGGCTTGAGAAGGCTGGCCCCTCAATTGATTGGCGGGAAGCTTATGAGCACTTGCACTTCACTCAGGATGACTCACCACCACTACTGCTGTCTTTTCGTCTTATTACAAGCGAAGTTATTCTAGTCGCAATGATAAATGAAAAGACAACCAACCCAATTCGATCGACCTACTTCCAAGTTCTTTATCGTCAGTCTCTCTTCCATGTTTTTTAGCTGCGACTCAATTTTATGAATTTCCAAGCTCTGCTGGATTGTGCTGCCCAACGGGTTGCGACCACAGCGACAACCGGAAGGTCGTGAATTTCCTCTGATTTTCACAACGTCCTTCATCATAGAAACGCTGCAAATGTCACGAAGCTTCATTAGTTCCCTATCCATGCGCCCATTTTTCATCTTCAAAGCCGATATTTCCTGTAATGTTCGTGGTTATTTGTGTTTGTAAAGTCTTACCAGTTCTAAGTCTTGTTGGCGCTTTAGAAGCTCAACGATCTTTGCATTAGCCCTTTTACGAATTTGGTTGGTTAGGATTCTTGAATGGTCTTCCACCTCTCGTATTAGTCTGCAAAAGTTCTGCTGAAGATGAATTATTTCAGCATCCTTGGATGAACACGACTCGAGGGCAGCTAAGAGCTTGAGCTTGAGGTTTTCCTCAGACTTCGGACGGAAGACTTCACACTTCTCCTGGACTGAAAAACGTGAAATTTGGAACAACATTGGCTTTATTAAGGAGACAAAATCGCGAGACTAATGCTGGGTATTACTAACTGATTATAATTGATGCACAGATCTGACCCTACCAGTGCTTAGCTTGGCCTCCAGTGCTTCGTACTTTCTACACTCTTGGATGCACCTTTGTTTCCAGAGTGCAGCTTTGACAGAATTTTCCAATTTTTCGAGATCTGACATCTACAATATTACCATTAAATCGATCAAGAGCTAGTCTATTGCACAAATAGGTAAGGGGTAGGGGCTAATGTATCGAGAAGGTCATTGACGTGCGGGAGAGGTTCGCGTGTTCACCCTTTACTTATTAAAATCCTTCACAACAGTTAAGGCATGGGATCAATGCGCAGAGGAAACAAGCAAATATATTTTTAAAGACACTAGGAGACAATGCAAGCAATCGACCCAACTTCGAGGAGTTCAAATTCTATTGCTTTGTTACGAAGACATGATGGACTGATGCACGGACCGTCTATTAGTTAGTCGATTTCCGTTCATCGTTGGAGATGCAATGTCTGAAGAGGAGTGTGAGGATACAGCCCAGCACGGTTTGTGCCTCGGTTCTTCTTAGGGAGAATTCAGGAGGCCCGGAGGGTATTGCCATGAGTACCTAATGGATGTGCGGGTAGAAGGCCGACCACAAGAACGCATATAAGGGGCAGCAGAGGCATAAAGCGCTGGGTCAATTCTAGTTGCTACAGTTCAGGTCACATAAAGTTCCGCACCGAAAAGCACTATTCCCTTTTGACTGATCTAAATACAAATGCCGCTTTACTAAATGGGCACATGGTAGCATCGATTGCAACTGAATAACTCGAACCCCTCCAGACATTCAAATGATTTGCTCTTCCAATTCCTCAAGCGGGTGTTTATACATAATGTGGTAGTAAACAGGCGTTCTGGAAAAATGTGTTCACAAAATCAGTTCTAGAACAAAAACCCATTGGAGTAACGAAAAACCGGGCTGTTGGTGCTTTGGATACCAACCTATTCCCATTGCTAAAACGCCTGGGTTTCACTGCTACCGATATATGATGCTGGCATAACTGCAGCGCAACACAATGTCGACACTCAACGATTCGATCATTAGCATGTAACCTGTGCTTATCAGCAAACACTGAGACCTGCCCTTGCAACGGCTTGCTTCTAGCATTCCCTCCAACTGCGATCCCAGCATATTAGCCTGCCTTTTGCGTATCCGGCCCAAGTAAAAGGCCTTGAGATCGAAAGTGATGCACCGAGTTAGCTGTTTCTCATATCATCAAGTCAGGGAATTTCAATTTGCGCATTTTCTATCTTTAAACAACTTGGCTCCTACACTGTTGGTGGCAGTCTATATATCCTTTCTAAACGAGCACATGTAATGAGGAAAATTTGAAAATATATCAGTTGCCAATGCATGAGATATCATTCTAAGGGGAGCTAAGTTACAGGCATCAAGCGATGTACAATACCAAGTAGGCAGTTTTTAAGCCGAAACAAAACGCACAAGAACATCATACCATCGGACTAATTTTCAAGATGTACTGATATTGAAAATCAATAATGTACATAATTCCCGCAAAAATTGTGATTGGCTAGAGCGCTTGCCTCTGCAGAATATTTAGCCGGATACGAGTTGCAAGCCGTCTATTGCAAGGCTGTCTTTTGCACCTCTGATGTTACTTATTGAATATAGGTAGCCTAATGTTAGCCAAATGTGTCGCCTTTATTGACATTTAATATGTTGGATTTGACAAAGAATATTCACCACTTAATACGACCTCCTTAAGTAATTGTTTAGTTTCCAACTGCAAGTTCTGAGCTCAAGTGGGCATCACTTCGTGATACTGTGGCATGCCGTTGACATGTATGGAGCGATCTAGGAATTCATGAGCTAGTTCAAGATTCCACAATGTGTGTGCATATTTTTTAAGTAAAAGCTTTGAATTCAGCCAATTTATCTCGATGTCTGCCCAGCGTATTGTCCTGGTTCGCCACCAAGAAAGTCAGGCAATTGGACATTACTTGGACAAGGAGCAGAGCCACTACCTTCAAGAGGGCTACATGAATACTGCGAATTAGGCTGAAGATAGCCCTCAAAGAGATTTCTTAGATCCGCTGGGCTTTCCATTTATCCAGGCTTATCCAGAACTCTGTTTAATCGGTCACCGAAGTGGATGACGATGTTAGGCTGAAGAAGAGCTTTCGGTCTGGTCTCCTGATAAGCTCTTAGGAGTACACACGTGGCAAGACTAATGCCACCGAATACCACGTACTCAAAATTCTCACCACACCTGCGTTTTCGCACTAGCGCAAGGTCCTCAGAGTGACTTCAAAATCGACGACTACTGCCATTACCGATGCTAGCGACAAGCGAACCAGCAAACCATCTCTGTTTATCACCACAATTTTTTCTTGCGCTTTTAGTAGTTAATACACTCGTTTTGACGGTCTGACTCTGAAGACGTGCCTCCCTGATCTCTCTCTATTTGATGTGTTAAACCTTACTCTTTCAGCATCCCAATAACCCTCTGACAAAAATACCCCAAGTAGCATGAGGCAGTGATTTTGAGTGAGAATTCGCCTTAATCATTGAATCTCAATATCGAATTGCGCAAAAGCCAAAGGCTTTGATTACATTATCTAGGCGATTGAGGCCGACTTCTTATGTTGCTATCCTTTCCATCAGACTAACGGAAGAACATGCATCTGCCACTGCATTCAGGCAAAAACGGCGAAGATAGTGATAAGCGACGAAAGAATACGTTGTATAAACGAATATAACAATCAGAAAGGAAAAACAATCAAAACGGCTATTAATAATAGCCCTGAAAAAAATTAATAATGTCGGTGTAAACACGACGAGTGGCATCTAAGCCCCAAACGAAGTCGAGATGATTGTAATCTTCTAGGTAGACATCGCTGACATCATCAACTCTAGGATCAGCAGTTATTTCACGCAAGATGCGCTTCACATCAGGAGGTGTAGCTATCCAATCCATTCCGCCCCAGTAAACTCGGGTTGGAAGATTAATTGCTGACGCCAACAGTCCGTAGGAGGGTGGAGCTGTACGGTTATACTTTGCCAAGTTCGCCGACTCCGAGCCAAAATCAAAAGCTTCAAATCGGTCATACCACATGCCCTGAAATAGGGAACACAGATGCACCAAATATTTATGGTGCAAGTTCGATTTTTATGAATTCTCACGTTCATTAAACACTTGCATGAGATGAACGAAAATCTGGTTTATGTTGGAGTTAAAATTGAAAACAACGTAAAATGACGACAAACGACGAAGACAAATCACAAACCTGACAATAGTGGACGATATTCTGAACAGAAGTGCCGGCTGGTGTATGAGCTACATACACTGGAAGTCGTGTCTACAATGGGAAAGCAATAAATACTACTAACTTCAAATCAAAAAATTACAAAATAACTCACTTCCCCTTAGTTCATTTTCCCCGCAAATAGTCTTCAATACAATAAGAAAATAAAATAAAGATGTGATTGTACATTGGCACTAATCTGGATCACTCGTTAACAGAACTGCTGATCATAAGATCAAACAGATGATCAGTGACTGACGAAGCATGCACATCAAATATAAGCTGGCGGTGGCTATTGCTGTGGACCTTGATTTGCCACTCATTCATAGTAGAAAGGAAGTGAATATCAGTGCGCATGTGAGAACCCTCACAGCACAACTGCAGTAAAAATTGTCGGGGCTTTGGGTAATTTCACAGAGGGATGGAAACACACTGGCGAAATTCACTTAACTTTCAACAATATAAGAGATGAGCAAATTAAACTCAAGTTTACTCAAAGTCGGCCGAAACAGCCACATGAAAGTGCCATACAGGTATGAAGATATAAAGGTGGTCGAAAGCTACACTGAGGTAAAAGAACAGAAAAGAGACGTACGACGACACTAAAAAAATTGCTCCATCCCTGCAGCAGATAATGGAGTAAACGACTCGAAATGGATGTGATCACGGAACCAAGGAAGAAACCCCATTTTGCGAAATGGAATACTATCAAGCAATAATTAATAGTAAAGAAAACAACACAGCAAGATTATTCAGAAAAGATTAAAAATGAAGGAGGATGTTATCTCCATAAAAGTTCTGGATCAAAACAAAATGGTGCAAAATTTTACACAGCAGAGGAAAATTCGGAGGCAATCTAGATTTTGAGAAATGACCCGCACCAGGCAAACCTGGAAAGCCAACACGAAAACAGGTCCGAACATAATTTGTTAAGGTCTAGATCACATGGAGTTCTGTTACAGTGAATGCGAACGATAATTTTTAAGGAACAAATCTATTCGTTTTGAATGTATGTTCCAAGTTTTAAGAAGTCCGCAGATGGCTGAAATGATATCCAACGGGAGAGAAAACCGCGCCGTAGTTTAAAATAACAGGAATGAATCAAATAATATGTTTCCGGTGTTTCATTCACTTACAAATCTCATGAAAACCTTGTTCTACAGGTTCTTTTAACAAAATGTCGGACAAGTGAATGGAGAACGGAGCCTACCAAAGGGAAGTGGTAAACATCAGAACCAATCAGTAAAACAGACATTAGTGTGATCAATTAGGAAGAACTTGTGCAAACAAATGGAGGTCTCTTACCACATTTGTATTGAAGCGGTTAAAGCCGCAGAGCAGAAACATAAAATTCTTGCAAACGGAAGATGGGAAACGACGACGACTGCCAACACCACCACCGCCACAAAGAAAGAGACCGAGGAATTGGACAGGCCAACTGGAAGGCAGAAAGCGTCCTCGACCACCCAAAAACATTGGAGCGACGTGAAGTGACTTGCAGAAGAGAGAAGCGTAACGCAGTGGACTGCGAATGTTGCCAAGGTAGGCCACAGGTGCAAGAGCAGCAAAGGCTGCCACACGGTCTCTTAGCTTCTGATCGATGTTAAATAAAGCCATAGCAATCTTGGCACCCTACATAGTTAAAATAAGCGAATCAGAAGACGATCCTACCTGCGAATGACCCACATAGTAGATTTTATCTACTCCAGTTTCGTTAAGGATGAAACCAATAGTCGCGGGGAGATCATACCTGGTCATTTCATCCCATGAAAATTGCCAAAATGCGTCATCATTAGGATCCAGATGAGCGTGTCTTTGGGAGTAGGTACTACCCCGACTATTTCCTAACCATACGTCATATCCAGAATCAGCGAGAATGAAACCAAGACTCTCATTAGCTAGGTTATTGATCCAGGTGTGTGCTGAATCTAAGAGACCGTGTTGTAAAAGGGCGACTCTTTTGTAATTCCTATAGCTTTGAGTCACACTGAGTTTCGTCCGTATTCGATGAAGGGTAAGGTAATAACCATCTTCTGTCTCAACAATGTACTGATCGGCTTGGTAACCCTCGCTATCAATTATTTCATACTGAAAAATGCGAAATAATGTTGAAAATCAAGGATTGACACCTAATTCACGCATTAAAGTAAGTCACTGAGTCAAAGGGGTTATTCGTAAAAGTTAACTAAGGGTTAAAGAAATGTGCTAACCACGCAACTCGTACGTAGCTAATGTACAACCACGCGCAAACCTACGGCTGTTTGATATATTTCTGGGTCAATCTTGGCATAAAATAACCGAAGGCTTATAGCCAAAAACAGGGAATAAACAAGAATGACTAAATAAAAGTAGGAAGCCGCACCCGGCGCGAAGACCATCCTCCGAGCACGGAACTTCAGGCTGGACTTTTGACTCAAGGTTGACTATAAATTCGTTTTAGAATAGTAAAAGTTATTTCCCGATTTTGTTATGAGGATCAGAAGAAAGGATATATCACATTAAATCTTCAGAAATTTTTCGCACTAGTAGTAATTTGTATGGGTTAATTATTGATTACCAAATTTATTCATGAAACATATTTTGATCTCCAGCTCAAGGACGTACTCTCTCGAAAATTTCGACGCTTACTTGCTTAAAATTTTCTCATATGTAATGATCATTTTAACTATCGAACGGCTTAAAGCAAGCGCTTATTAAAAGGACATTTTTTATTTTAATTTTTTCTGACTCCAGCGGAATGTCGTAACACTTTCATTAGGACCTTCTGTGGCGTTTCCATCTTTCGTGTTTCAAAGCCCCACACTTGTTGGGCTCTTTTGAACGTTTCATGACTGAAATCCGTATTTCAAAAGAGCTGCTTCAACTGCTTTACTCTCGCTTTCTCAGGCTAATTATTTATAAAATAATATTAGAACTATTACTTGTTAAATAATACTTTTCCTACTTGCCAATTACTTGTGACTGGTTCTGCGGATCTTCATACTTTATAGAAATATACAGTGCTTTTGCAGATTATCATCAAGTCATCCAATGCAGTCTTTCTGGCGTCGTTTATCACATGAGGAGAATATGGAGGACAGTGTCTGTAGAGGATTAGATTAAGGAAATAGTTCCAAAACGAACGTCTCGCAAAAATCCATCTTCCTTCTGCAGTAGATGACCAGCCAATCAACAGGGCTCTTAGGAAATTTTCACAAAACTTTTTCTGTAACCTTCTTGCGTTTCAGTAACTGCAAGGTCAGCATCGAACGAAACGGTTTGCAGAGTACTCATTCTAAATGTAACGCTTTATCTAATAGAATGAATTACTTTTGTTTGGTCATTTATCGAGTCTGTCATCTCCCAATAAATTGATGCTCATTTCAGTTCAGTCACCTACCTTAATGGCTAATTAAAATGCAAGCTCGAAGGAACGGCAATTGAACTGCGCACTTAAGGAAGGTATTTATTAATATTGGATTGGTTCGGGATGCACAACCAGATTGTGTCATGCTTTTTGGACATTGCCATCGTGGAAACGTCAAATTTGTGAAATCACTGGTTTAAAGCAACGTGGAATGGCTACATCTTCACCTGTTGAAGAAAAGTTGAAGAACAGATCTGAAAAACAGAAAACAAAGTCTCCAGTGTATTGGAACAGTTCTTGGCATGCCAGTGAAATTCAGGGCTTCATTAAAATAATACCGAAGTCGCTTCTTCACTAATAAATGAAGGTGGATCGTGGTATGAATCAATCATGCTTCTCCTACATATCTGCAACAGTAGATTTTATATAGAACCGAAAATCAGTTAAAAGAAGCGTTCAGGTGTCGTTCTCAATAAATTATTCTTGTTATTTTCAATCGTCCGTTCGTCAATTGATGACGCAGTATCTTCAGCCACAATGAATTCATAGTTTCATAGAAAGTATAGTATATTTGCGGTAAAGTAAGATAATTACCTCAGACTACTCTTTGAAGAAAACCAAAAAGAAATTTGACAGCTAAAGATCAAAGTTGGTTAACTTTGGGAGTAATAACTACAGACACTTATTTTATTCGCTTCCTGGAGCTTTAGAATATTATCGAAAGAGAAACGCTTTTCCTTCATCAAAGTAGCCAACGCCAACGATTTCATGCATGAAAATACGCCATAATAGATCCCGATGTATAAGGCCCAATCGTCCTCCTTTCACTTTTTACATCTAGCCTATTTATACGTTTGACTTGTAAACTGTAATCTGGTCACTCGCCGTTTCATGGGACTCCAAGAGGACTAACTAAGTTGTTCTAGAAAAACAAAAATTTTTGCATCCAAATCAGCAGCAACCACCTACATTTTACCATGATGTGAATCATTCATGCATGTTCTAAGGACCCGCCACGAAATCGGCTGACCTCAACAACAACTTTGAGCTTAAAGTAGAAAGAGACATGGACACACAATGCTCTTGATAACCTAAACTGAAACTTCGATTCTAGAGAAAGGCACGTACTGAAACCCATCGAAATAATGCATAATAATATCAAAATTTCAATTGAGAGATGGTAAATTAAGATTCAGTCTTATTCAGGTCCCAGCAAGGTTAGTTAATTCATCTGATTCAGAATTTGTGGTGCGTTCTGTGATGAATCCGATCTTGAGCTGCCGACCCCGACTCTCAAAGTCGGAAATTCAGGCACAGCGTGGTACCGACTGCAGCGAACCACCAACTAATTGAAGGATGCAATTCGGCGTTTAAGTACTTCGAGTGCACAACCAAGTCACTGTGCTTTCAGAAGCATCAGAACGCACGAAAACGCTATTCAATGTATAAACTGCTGAAAGTGGTGGAACTGGCTACGTTAAATCCCATAAGCCGCAATGGAAGGAAGACATGGGGCCTCACTTCAGATCATATCAAAAGAGGCATTCTATTCTATTGATGACTTGCACCTAACACCGCAATACCCTCTCTCACGCCACGAGAAGCGCTTGAGGCTCAGAATCACGCAATCATGACTTTTAATCAAATCGTCTTTGAAAGTCATTTCCACCAGAAAAGGCGTTTCCAAAGCCTGGCTGAAATTCCGATTGCTAATTCATCAAAGACTTGGTCTTGATGGTCTGTGATTCATCCAGTTCTTGCAGTCGAAAATATTAAGCTCTTCTTATATCCTCCAATGTCTCTCAACCACTATTCGTCACCTTGTCTTTTCACACAGTCTTCGATCTGTTCTGGATACAGCTCGAAGCATGGTTATGGCTTGGTTTACTGTTCAAGTTGCAACTTTATTGTCAAATTTGCATAAGGAAGAGCATTTCACATCCTCTGAGATTGGCGTTTCACTAGCCACACAACGAACGCAGTACCGTTCAAACTCGAGCTAATGCAACAGAATGATGCGTTGACGAAGTGAGACGTTATTGGACTGAAAAGCTGACAAGGCTTCACTTTCAGCGGACTAGCGTTTCACCCACATTTGACCATTTCACTCAATTATATGGACGGTCCAGATACAATCGAGGAACATGATATTAAGGGTTGAATCCAGACCTCTAGGATGAAATCGAGAGGTGTGGAGCAGACCATTTCTAATAGGCTGTACCCAGGCAAGACTGCGCGAATACTCAGACGAAGCGCTTGTGGCCAATAGTAAAGAGTTTTAATGTTCTTTCATATCGTACTCAACGTGGCCATAAGTGCTTACTCAAATTCTAACCAAAACATTCACAACTCGAACCATTCCATTTTACCAGCTCCTTAGAACACCTAACCTAAAGTGCTTGCGTGACAGAAAAGTTTCCTTGATGAAATTTTATATTCAGAGGGCGATTCGTTTATGTTAAGCGAGCGGTGTCTTTCCAGTTTCATTGTTTCTCTTAGACAAACTTACCAAACTCTGTGCCTGAATTTGGTGGTTTAGAATCAACCTCCCTGGTGATTCTAACGCTAACTACTTAGTGTACTTGTGTGTGTCTCTGAGGCAGAAATGCGGCTATATGCAGAATCATTTCTCCATCCAAATGTGCATATGCATGAGGTGAAAACAAAGTGTTGGTTAATACATCTAGATATGATTCTCAACCACCTAAGTCCTCCTTCCCGTTCATGGACTAGACGTCGGCAACCTGTCAACGTGACCGACACTAGCGGGACTGATTGCGATCCTTGAAAATGGTTCCGCATTTCCCAGAGGCCGAGGGGAACTTGCAGACCAGGTATTCAGACACTCCATGTGAGAGGAATTAAGTCAAGCATCCTAATTTCACCAATTTATAAATCGAAATATGAAGATAAGCAGTGGAGGGCGTGTTGCGGTGCATTGAAGTTTAACATGAACCCCAAATACGATATTCATCTTGGACGTGATGCTACACATTGTGACCGAATTCACGGTCATAGACGCTGTGCTCGCAAACCCGAAGTTTCTTTAGCTTGGAACCTCTCACATTATCCCTCCCTCAGGGACGATCCATTTGCTCGGGATAAGACAGGCTGTGGACTGTGGCTAATTATTTTCTACCGTGGGAGGAAATGATGGTCGAAGCGCCAATTCACTCTCATATAATACAATAAGGCTCCTCTATACGCTAAATGCTCGTAAACTCGCTATTCCGACTACGACCATGGCTTTCGTGTTTCTTTGTGTCAAAATAAAGGTCTAATTTTGACTAATTATTTTGCATTAACTGAATTTCATAAATTCTACTTTTTTTATGTTTAGCCCTAGCTCTTTCGATTTTAATCATTTGCCAATTAAACATTTCGATATTTTCAAAATGAGAGCTTAAGCCATTGGGTAACCATGGTCTCAATCGGCAGTCTTCTTTTAATCATTTACACCTAATCATTGCTATATTAATGGTATCATCAATTTTCATCGCGAAAGTTCACCAATTTTTCGTTCTTGAAAGATCACTGACCGCTCGGATCCATTGACTATTGACAGCAAGAAACCAACTCTTTACCAATTTTCACAGAGTGTAGAGCGATGCTACAGTTTGTTATGCTACTAGTCCTTTAAATCATTTTTTGTCGATACACTACTCAGATTTCCAAAGCACAAAATACAGAATCAGGGATCGTACTCATCTTTACATCTAGATATTCTTCAACCGATTCCCCCACTTTCATTTTAATTTAGATTTTTCACTATGGAACTGGGAACCTTGAGCTATTTGGGAGTTGAAAAGACGACGAATCGTATGACCGATGGCCCATTTGGTTAATCATTTAATCTTGAACTATCGAACTATCTTGAATTACTGCTTTTTCCTGAATGAATTCGACAGGCGCGCTTTGTGATAGGGTTAATTCTACATGGAAAGTCACATCACATTGTGCTTTGAAAGGCATTGTGTTCCCTTACATCGTTTTTCTCAAATAATAGCCAGTCACAACGGAAATTAAGAATAATATTCCCATTTATAAAGAATGGCATAGCGCAGGAAACGGCGATGATGATGATGATGAAAAGGAAGTAGAAAGTTCTAACTAACTCTTTCATAATTCTATCATTTCCAGAAATTAGTCTCGTCACGACACCTTGAGTGCTCGATTTATTTATCTATACCATGCCCATGTGATATCTTTCCATTCTTGTCAGTTACCAAGAGCGCAGTCAATGGCAATTTTTTGACCAACTGCCTCTGGAGCCAGAATTGAGTGAGCATCTGGACAGAAGATGCAAAAAAATTGAAAATTACAGGTGTACATGGATTCATTCGTTAAATGCTTTACGTCCTTGAAGTTGGCAAAATTGATGGCCAATGATATGTTTAGAATTTCATAATTTCTAACTGAATTGAGCTTCAGTTGTAGGAAACTTTGGAATTATTTCCTGCAGAAAAGTAGAAGGGAACGAATTGAAGGAACGAACTTGTGCTTAGAAATAACTGGGCTGGAATGACAGTGGTACCAGCAGGCACATCGTTGGCACATGAACCATGAACAAAAGGCGATAAGACCGCCATCAGTGTTAATCGCCAACCTCACTAAAAGTAAAGCTTTCAAACTCAGAGATGCGGGTGTGGAGTACACACTGCAACTTCCAATCGGCTGATAAGAGAATTTTGACTGAATTCGGTGAAAAAGCTTTTTCGACACTGAAATCGGGATCTACTTGAGACCACTCGTAACTGGACTATTTGTTAAAGCTCATTTTTCGATCACTGTTCATCCATACTGGGATTAGGTAGAGCCATGATTTTACGTATGAAAATCAAATCTGCATGATTTCACGCATTTAGTAGGTTTCAAGTATTTAGGCTTCAGAATATCGTTTTTAACCGCTCTTTCACGATCTCTTTGAAATATTCGCTTCTCCGTCATTATCGTACGTGATCTGCCTTTCGGCTTCAGAGTGCAATCACCTAGCTGTTTGCCTGAACAATGACAGTGCGGTTGATTATTCTGATTGTAGTCATACGGAGACTAGGTCAAGAGAAAGCGTCGGCTCAGAATGGTACATTCCACTAGCCTTCAAATCATGCAAATTGCTTTGTGCTGTATAAAAAATGGGAAAGATATGTATATGAAGTTCATAATATTTTTTTGTGATGCTACTTGCTACTACCAATTTCGGTTTGGTTTGGATAAAGCAAAAGTCATTCAGGATTGTTTTGTCTGAAAGAAAGGGAGAAAGTAGCTCATTAATTTTTCGAATCAGATTTTTAATTGAGACAAAAAGCTTATTCGTCCTACAGATGCCAGCAGAATCTAATTTGGGTCTTCTGCCATGCCTTCTCATCGTAAAACCGAACATTGATGGATAAAGAGACTTATTTGTCCTGACTGCCCTTTTACCCCCAACCGGCAAGGCAAAATAAACACTTTTTGTCTGCTCCAGCCTTCTCTACGTTTGTCATTTAAATTGAGGGGAAAATAGAGCACAATTTCATACGAGAAAAGTGGGAAAAATGTACAAGCACTCACTATACAATTTCGTGCCGGCGGTGTACTTGCTCGACGCTTAAAATGACATTTCAAAGCCCATTTGTGTACATTCTGTAATTGGTCTTTAGAAGGTTGGCCAGGAGACTCTCACCATAAATCAAGTCTCAAAGCACATTTTCCAGCAATTTGGACTAGGAAAGGGCTTGTGGTATTTAGAATCGACGTTTTGACCTTTCTTTTAGCCTGACTGGGCATCAATTTCAAATTTTCAACAAGAACAATGGCCTATAAGTCAGTCACGTGGTACGACTGTAATAACGCTGTTCCTAGACTGACTAAGAGGTTATACAAAACAAGTATCCGCAAACACTATTGTGAGGACAGACTTGTACCACCTTTATTTACGCTTATTCAGCTTGACGAGATTATAAAATTTTATCTGCGCAATAAAGTGTGATGTTGGCAATCATGTGAACCACAGATTTTGTCAAAAATATCATATTTAAAGTATCATATCATATCGCATTCAAAGGGTAGAATTAAATACCTATGTAAATATCTTCAGCGGTATGTAAAGGGGAAGAGATGAGATAACTGTGAATTACGTACACGAAATTATTTGTCCTGCTATTAATTTCCATGACTGTTTCTTTGTCCCAGTTCTTACAATTTTTCAATGATATTTATGAACTAACTTGTGCTACCTAATTCTACTTTAACGTCTTTAATTTTTTAGATCATGCAAAATCAAATAATTTCTACTATATTGCCTGATCTTTTCACTATTGGATACTAACGGAACACTCCATTCCGACATATCACAAAATGTAATGTGTAGTATGCGGTGAAATTACATCTTCCATGGACGAACTTTTATTTGGTTGACTATTTTAAGCTAGCGAACAAGGTAATCCTGGCTCCAGGATCGAGACTCCGTAGAAAACCTTGAAATCGATGGCAAATACTGACTCAGATTCTCGAAACTGTTTGGGAAAGGTTTACTCAACGGTAAGTCCTCGCTTTATAGAAATAGAAAGAGGCTAGATGTAATTCAGTCACTAATTAAAGAAATAACGATCATGAATTTCTTTGTAGGTTGACAATTCACCTGATTCACCGTAAATCTTGCGGGGAAAAAGTAAAATTGAACACAAAGGTGATCACCCGTCAACAGACTGACATTGATAAATGGTGTCAGACTGTCCTAACCTTTCAGCGTCAAAAACAACTTTGGAGTTCAGGCAAACTCAAAAGATGACTATGTTTAAAATTTCAAAAATGAAATTTCATCTGTAAACTAATTTATGTTAAGCTCAACATTGTACTGAATTGCTTCAACTCTGTCCCACATGATGGTCTTCTGGACTCCCAAAATAAATAAACTCTTTCGCTCATAGCCCTTGCATTCCGTTCCTACGCCTTACTCACATCGCCTTAGCAAGGGCTGCTCCCACTTAGGTATGTGGTTATCCGAACTTCCAAGATGAGTCCTCCGTTTAAAATTAACTGTATTTCTTTTTTCTGATAAATTTTTGGTTTAATGATTCGCACTAACCCAGATTTTCTTCAGATATACGCAGCACGTGCGCCCATGACTTTTGGACGCGAACTAAGAACAAGTACACAAAATGCTTAATGTACAGTGCTTGCAACGATTTCTCCTTTATGGTATGTAGAATGCTAAAAAAGAGACATATATATACGCTTAAAATCTCGGCTCTGCAAGAAGTTCTCTGTGGTTGTCCGCAACAACCAGCTCACTAGCATCTCCGATTGCGGATGATATCATGTTGCGAGACCTTTGAGTCGTGTATGACTGGGTCATTGTCGCTGCGGATGTAGGCCAATCACTGATTGACTTCCACATCTCATCTAGGCTAACTTTGTAATAATAGTAATAAGAATGACATTTTCTTATACTTAACTGGCCCTCAAATGCATCTAATTAACAAACAAGTCGGTGCTTTTGTTGAAATGATTTAAAAAACACAACCACATTTTTCGTTGGTGTACATGGATGAAATTGGGTCGGCAATTAAGTTTACAACTTCAATATCTTGACTTTGTGGGCTAGCATAAAAATGCAAAACGTCTAGATATCATAGTAAAAGAAATTTTATTCCAAAAAAGGCATTAGTTAAGGTGAATGTTACATGATCTATTTCCCAAGTTCCAAACTGTCCTTACATTAAATATGAGTGAATTCGCAGCTTATAATATTTCGGAATTTATTTTATCAACTGGATATCAACATTGCCATTATTACTTACAGAAATTATGGCTGTTTAGGGGCTCTTAGGCTCTATGTTTTTGCCATCGAAAATTCTGTTAACTTAATAATTTGCGTCAAATATATTACTATAGTCAAAGTCAGTATCTTCAGTGAGCTTGAATAAAAAGATTCAATCTCATTTACTTGAATTTATAGGCTTTTAGTCGCCATTTTACTTTTATTATCTGAGATTAACGTTAGTTAGTATGGTATATTATCCGAACAAGTGATTAAAAAGTAATTCTTTTCAAAAGTGGCCCTATGACCATTTGAAAATTGGTTTTAACCCATAATTCTTACAAAAAACGGCAGATTTTCCCAAATTAGTGCTGTTACTGTTACTAGCATCATTCTATTTGCTTTCTCAATTTCAGAAAGTTATGGAAAGTTATCACTCTGAGCCGACGAATTGTGATTGATGATCGTGCATCGAGTTGATCTGTCTCAGTCAGTCTAAGTCATAGTATTTGTAATTCCAAGTCTACCGTTTGCAAATCATTATTCAGTAAGTCGCAATTAGTTGATAATTTTATGTGTTGACATTATTCAAAACTAATCAGAAAGCCTGTCTGAAAAGGCTTTAGATTTACTGCAATGATTCTAAGTTAAAACGACGAAATTAGACACTCTATAAGAAAGGCAAACTGACTGTCTGATGCTGACTTGCCTAAGTGAATCGCCTTTAGCGGTATACAGTGGAGTTCGGGAGTTGGATGACAGGAGCAGCTGAATACTACATGCAGCCATGCAATTTCTGCTTAGAAAAATCTTAAAAGGTCTATTCGACTGCAACTTAACCATAAGTTTTGAATAAACCAACTTGCCAGTAAAACAACGTGATTTCACAGCAAGCGATAATTCTCAGGTTGTGCTTAAGGCACCCATCGAATATATTTCAGTGTAAAATCCCAATGCATCAAATATATCCAGGATGTATCAAAGATATTTGTTTTGTGAGATTCGAAAAAGTTTGCCATTTACCGGTTAATTTAGCTTTAAATGGTGATTTAGTAATAGAAGTCATAAGTTAGACTTGTTAGGTGAAATAAGGATTTGGGCACAATTAGTCTGACTCCAACCTCAAGTTTGGCTTGTTTTTGATGAAGTGACCAAATTTCAGTCGTTCTATCCGTTGGCCTTTTTTCTCTCTTCATTAACTAAGTTCGATGGCCTTCAACCTTACCTGAGCCAGCATTTTTCAGCAAACTTTCATAGATGGTAGTCATTATGGTTGTATTGGTCATCCCATACTCCAATCAAAACCATCCTGATTTTGTTCTTTACATACTATCCTTTGAATAATCTCCCTCTTCTGGCAGATGCATTTCGTTTTTGCACTTTGTAAACCTTCAAGACTATTGTGAATTGCGATTACGCAAAAATAATGCACGCAGTTTCGACAGAGTCCGGAGCGTCGAGAAATTCGAGGTTGATAACTGTCAGGAAAAATAGGTTATAAGTCACTGAAACCTAGAAGATAAAATCTTCAATTTGATATCTTCATTAACCATATGTCAGTTATTTTGGGATATTAATGGTATGATGGCCGCTGTAAGGATCCTGTATTCCTCCTCATGGTTGACTTTGCCTTAAAAAAAGATAAATTGAGAATGTGAGATAAGTACGGTTTGGCTTCTTATAAATGCCATTCATTTTATTTCATTTGTTATTATTTTGAATTTGACCTCTTAGTAGTACATGCATAAATCACATATAACATGACTGCAATCAGAAGGCGAAACAGCTCAATAAGTGCAAATAAAGGAAAAGTAAGTTTTCTATCGCTCATCAAAATGACTGATTTGATGGTGGAAACGGCATCGTGAATTGCGAAACGCTATACTCATTAAAAAATTTATTCGTTTTCAATTAAAAGACTGCAGTAGTCAACTTCTTTTCAAATCTCCCCTTTACAACAGTGTGGTAGCTGGAAGACTAGCGTTTCGGCCAAATTTGGCTGTGGAGGCGAATGAATGGTTTTAAGGCATAGTTTGTAGAAAAGTATAATCACTTTATCCCTGTGAAGCCTTGGAAACGATTTCAAAGTAAAGGAAGTATGAAGTGACAGAAAGGTAGTTAACTTTTGCCAACGTATTGGAAATTTTATTCCAGGTCAAAATACAAAACAAACAAAATATACATTTGCGTGGTCAAATAAGGACAGTAATTACAAAGAAAAAGCTTATAAAGCAGCCATTTAGATAGAATCCAATAAGCACGGAACGTAAGTCAGTTGAAAGTAATGGTGAGAAAAGATGAGCCAATCTGCTTGAAGAAGCAGCATCCAATCAAAATTGAGGGTCTGGTCCCACCAATTAAATAATTAGTAATTGCAGCTAAGATTAATAATAAACAAACAGCCGGCAGATCTGGTGAAGAATCAGTTTTGCAAGCTTTAATCACTTTTCAGAATCTGGTTATGCATCCTCAATTTGAGCGATTATTCTTCTATCTTCCAATTATCCTCTTTGTCATTGGTGAGTACTTTTATCCGAAAGTATTCACCACAATACAAACCATTTTAATTATTTTTTTGGAACATCTAAATTAATAGTGTTGATGGTAGGCAATAAATGTTAGATTTTGGCTTCTGTGCCCATTTATTGTGCAATTCGTCTGGTTTTTTTAAAGTTGAATTGGATTTTAAATGCAATCTCAAAGCAAGTTCTGCCATCGAAGAAAGTTTTTTCTGGTAAATTTCTGTACTGAATTAATTTCTTGTTCATTTTGCAGTGGTTTTTTGAAAAGTACATTAAGTGGACTTATTTTAGATTGTTGGTCATTTAGTTTGCAGTATTATCACTTGCATCACTTACGTCTTAGATTTATTGGAGCGATTTTACAAAATATTAATCATGGGGGATTGGAGAGAAAGAAAATTATTTATTTGAGTATAGAACGGACTTGCACTCGAACTAAGTAGCTGCTTTAGTCCCATCTCTATGAAATTTCCCACCCTCCGCCCAAATGAGGAATATTAACACCAATACACTTTTCTCAAAAGTACTTATTATAAGGCATCAACAGATCTTTATACCTCTTATTTCGCTTTCCTCAAGTGAAAATGTTCCAACCACACTTCGTGATCATTCACGTCAGAATATTTATCATTGAACTCTGATAGTAATAGTAAATAAACAGAGAAAGTAGATGTTACAAAGGCAGAAGTTGTTGACAGACTTCAAATGCATAAGCTAACATCCAAGTTACCTCAGTTAAATTACTTCAAAGCTCTCAAATCACTAACTTGGAACCAGTTGGAGGTAATAGATGAATGAAGTATCCCAATCCTATTGAAAAATAAACAATTTGATTTGTTTTATAGTATTGCCTTCAAAATCAAAAAAAACTTTTCCGAATTTTTTTCAAAATTAAACTTACCTAGGTTTCTTTATTGGCGTTCTAAGACCGATATAGCAAATCATTTTGGAAAAAAGTATGCTTAAATGTTTGTACATTCTCCATTAACCAAAGTATCAATTTTGCAACACTCAGAGAGGGACTGACGTCAGAATTAAGAGCACTCGTATTTTGATCAAAAGCTTTTCTAAGGGGAACGTCTAACTTACCTCAAACGGTTAACGATTCATATCAATTACCTCGATTTGGGCCATAGTACTTTATTATACTGTCACTGTCCTCAATTCGTGAATCCTTCAATGTCGTAGTTAGTGATACATCGGGGAGAATCCTGCCTTTGAACGAAAAATTGAAGCAAAAATTAATCGTTTTAAAGGCCATTTATATAAGCTCAAGTAACCAATGAAAACCAGGAGTGAAAATTTCGATTTGTGTTACCTCCCACCTCATAAGTTCAAGGATATAGAAGCTGTGTACACCAGCTAAACAGGCTAGACTGATAGACTGTCATTAGAGTCGCAGCAGCTGGATTTTCAACCCCTGGACACTGCCTGGTGGTTTTAGGGTTTACAACTATATTTAGATAGGACTGGTAAGATACATTTTGTTTGATTTGAAAATTTCAAAGCCACAAGTGCCATAAATCCAGCCGGACTAGTTTGGTATTAAGTCTATTTTCGATTCTCCCTAATCCGGCTGAAATTTCTATCGTCTTAGGTTCTCCATTTAACGTAAAATAAAGAATGGTGCGGATTTTTTCTTATTTATGACTATTAATCTTGATTTTGAAAATACCGGTCTAAATGCCTGGACTTTAAGCCTGATTGCGGTTTTTACAGATCGGTTCATTTACTATGCCTTGATGATACGAATGCACATTTTTGTATAAACAAGGGAAATTAATGAATTTCAAAACTATGGGCTGTGTAAATATATATATTCTGATTATCGTATACCTTAACTCAACCGATGTTATTACAGGTGTGATACCTGTAAGGTTCACCCATAAACAAACACGCAGCATCGTTAGAGATTTAACTTTTAAAGCTTTCCTTAAGACCATTAGAGGAAATCTACTACCTCATATGTGATGATGAAATCTCACGGCTCCGTGGGAGGTAGAGGCTCTGATTTAAAACCGGAAGGACCATTGAAACCGACCCTTTTTAATAGAAGCTTTCAGCAAAAATTAGTTTTCTACCGATTTGTTTGATGCTAATCATACTGAATATGAAGTTAGTCTAGGAATTCCTGTGCTCTTTTATTTCAAACCTCATTATGACCTCTAAGGAAGTTCGATTTTGCCGAAAAAATAAGATTGTTAGATCGAGAAATTTTTTTATACTTAGTTTATAGCCTTCATAAAATTCAATCCAGCTAATAGTATGTTGGCGAAGTGAATTCCAAAGTATGCAATATGTACAGTGAGTTGATAGTTTTCTTTTCTTCAAGAGGTTTTCGGCGAATCGGACTATCCGCCTGCCTTTGAGAAAGACATGGAAAGCATCGACGCGGTGAACGGAACATCTGCAGTCATTACTTGTCATCTGAACCGCAGTCTCTCTGACAGTGTAAGTAAATTTCAATTTGAAAACTCAATGCTTTGATACCCTGTAAATATCCATCTTAATTGTGTTCGACAACCTTCTTGAATTAATACATCGAGTTTGGCCAAAGAAGATAAGTAATCGGTTGGGTTTGCATTGAAGCTCATGGATCACACTTGACTTTGGCCAAAACAAACAGCAAGCATGCAATTTTTTCGTAAATTTAACTAAAATAAGAGCAAATCAAAAGGGTCGACTTAAACTTTCAAACTTATTTGTTATTTCTGCGTCTTGATCTCTCACAAGTGTCCCGAAATACTAACGAGTATGTTAATTCTTATTTTTTTTTAAATAAAGACTTAGCTGAACAAGAAAATAAACGCTGAGTTCCTCGCCAAGTTTATTTCAGTTAAATCATATCTGATGATCCAATATGCCAATTTGTCACTCGTTTATGCATAAAACCTTCATTTAATACGGCGTCATTAGGCTCTTTCGGCTGAATTGTATTTATGAGATCATACCTATATTTAGGAGACAATTATACAGCATCTAGTGCAGCTGAACTAATTGTAAATTTGACTTGAATGCTCATCTCGATAATTTCAAACGTAATCAAACGTTCGGGCGGTGAATTCTTATTCAAACCTATGAATGGCAGAGTGCTTATGCCTGATCGTTGGTAGGACGGCCATTTTTCTTTACTTATTTACTCCCCACCAATTAGGGCAAGTCTCAAGGACTTATTGGGGGTACAACAGAAGTACAAATACCTTTTACAGCTAGGAACGCGTTTATTGGCGTCTTCGGTTCTCTGGTCACTTCTCTGGCACGGTTTCATCGTACAGGTAGCAATTCATCTTCGTAGTGGCACCTCGTCCAGCCTGGCGGGGATTCCATTCATTGCTACATATACACACTTCACACAGTTCAGTTTGAGACCATGGATTGAGGTATTTATGTCGGGCCCCGTTTACCAGGCTGTACGAAGTTGTACTTCTGCTGTCCTAATTTTATACGTCCGGTGGGTGATTGGCCCTATCCGACTGCCCCTCTAAGTGGCCCCAAGAGTTGCCCCTGGGGTTACTGGTAGTCACCACGAGGAGGTTGCGAGTAGGTTTGACCACCATTATAATTCTCCCTTCTATTCACTGCATCTGCTTGAGAGACGGTTATTTCCTAATCTATGAACATCCTATTTAAGCTTTGAAACCGCACAAAAACTTACTGTTCAGTTGTTTTGCAAAGCAGTGTTCAGAGAGGGTAATCTTCATGCGTTGAGGTACCTGCAGATTTCAAACATGCAAATCCTAATCCTTATTTTAACACACTAAGTGGAAAACTATCGCATTTGTCATGTTTGTCTCAACAACAGGAACTTTGTGTAATTGTCTAAGCGTATTGACTCTCAACAACAGGAAAGGTTATTTAAGTACCTGTTGCTTTATCAAATGCAAAATAATTTTTCTGACGCCTATCCACGGAATGCGGCAAGCAGACGCCATAATAGGAAAAAAGTTATGTGCTGTGTTTGCTTAAAGCCAGTCTTTAGCTCACATAAAATACGATCTGAGACACTCTACCGTGAAGTACCACTGCTTTCAACCTTTTCTCCCTTTTTAATGCGATCTCGCTTAAAATTCTCCTATTTTTGAAGGCTTGCTCATTTAAAGCATCGATCTGGCTTGCGCTTTTTGTGGAAATCGTGGTAGCTGGTGAGATGATTGTTTAAAATGGTCCTGAGATCAAACTGACTTAATTATTTCAACAACATACCTTACGCACAAATTTTAAAATAAACCTAAAGCTCTTCACTCAGAGGTGTTTACTCAGTTGCTATATCGCTATCTTCATCCGTTAAAAATAGACATTTTGTCAGCCATCATGGTTGCATTTGTCACTCGCGCAAAGAGTTTGGACTTTTAGAAGACTTTGCACGTCGTCGTTATAAATTTCCCATAAAATTAACCTGAGGGAATACAAGATCTCTCGAGGTTGAGCAGATTTCGTGCAGTCATTTGCCGACGATTTAGTAAATTACTATGTCATTCAAGTAGCAAAGTTAACTAGATCATTATAGTCCTTAATGATAATACCGCACTATTCGAACAAATTTCGCCTGCCTAACTTCGTGCGATTCCAAGATTAATCAGAATGTAATTCGTTCCTTTATTCTAAATGAAATTTAAATTATTTCATAGTATCGTAAGTTGGAAAGCCGAAAAGGCGAAATTTTAACAAATCGTAACAGGCCGGGTTTGCAGTTGAAAAGTCGAACAGATGGTCAGTGGTAGGGCCCATCCGTTTTATGAAAAGGAAACTGCACACCAAGCTTTCAAATTTAAATTAACTTTACAATCGTAAAAAGGGTGCTTTCGGCTGCAAGGATTATCAGCAACAAGAATAACAACACCGACTTTTCTTGAATCTGCCCACCATGTGCTTGTGTGTTAAAATCAAACTATCATGAAGCAAAATGCAGCAATTTCTAACCAAGTGAATTAAAATTTGCAATAAATAGGGTAGTGTCTAAGTTAACATACAAGCTCTAAGTAATCTACTTTTTTCACGTTCCTCAAGCAAATTCTGTATGACAGATTAGCAAAGAAATGTTAGTGGCTGGACAGAATAAAAATGTTGAGGTTAAAAGGTGAACTGATTTGTGGAACCTAATTGTCCCATTAAATCGCTTCAAACTTAGTTTTTCATTGTCACTTCGATGATCTGGCCAAACTAAAGCATACTCTTCTCAAATTTGGTCTAAAATGTTCAAGTCCCTAGTATCAGCCCACTGATCATGAGCAATGGTTATTGCCATGCAAGAAAATTGCACTTGATCGTAGCAGTCGGCAACTAATAAACATTGAGTTCAGTAAAGTATATCCCAGTTAGTTGGGCGGTTTATTCACGCTAGAAGTACCACTGCACAATATCTTTGCTGAAAAACTATCACATTGGTGTAGAAGGTGATTGAACTAAGTCGCAATTATGTTGGTACTTTAACAATAAATCAGCTGAACAATTAAAATTTTCTCAGACTATATAGGGTTTTGACTGTAAGCAGTTTTGTTAATATACAATCCCGATATTACAATAATTTCAAATGAAATACAAGCTATCCCCGGCTAAGCTATCGAAAAGCCCTCAAAATATGCCTCTGATTGACCTTCACCAAATAGGCTACTGGGAAACGCTTTTGATAGCACACCACAAAACACCTAAATAAATAATAAAATCGATATTTTAATCAAATTTTAAACTGTGCACGCTTGACCAAAACTATTTCAGATCAACTTTGAACGTTCATCAATTAAGCCAGTTAAAAAGAGAAACGGCATTTCGACTTTCTTTTCAAAACAAACTTTTCAGTATTATCTATGAAGAAGCGGCGATTCACTTAGTTAACTTTTTATACATGATTTCATTGTTTTTAACTGATAATGTGTTCAAAGTCTATTCAGCAATATGAATTCATAGACCGTTCATAAATCTAGGTTCAGCTGATTCAAACCTCTAATAATTAAATGGTTTAGCTTTGAAGGATTTAGTATCTATACACAGAAACATGTAATTATGTGTAGTAACCTCTAAAGAGTATAATTTTGACCAAAAACCATCCACCTATATTCGGGGAGCTCCTTCCTACCTTAGTTTCTATTTTGGAAAATGAAAATTAGTAAACTTCATTAAAATTCAAGTGATTCGTTAATAATTCCATTCTTATTAACTTTCAGTTTATGAAGTGCAAACGACAATTACAGACAGTAGAAGCATAGCCGCTTTATTTGACCTGAAACAAATTTTAGAACCGAATGTTATTTTTACCACCAATTTACAGCAGAGAGATGAAGATTGAATTTTATAACGATAAGCAAACTCCCCTTTTATGTTTTTGCTGAAACTGAAAATAAAGCAAATCTCACTGACATTTCATCAAGTTGAATGGTACTTGAAGTTACCCATCGAGGGTATCCAAACCGTCTGACTTCAAAACATCAGCTTAATATTTCACTTTTTGAAAATCCTTTGGCTAGTTCACTTCGATCCAGGAATCGGGACTGATTTTATATCAGCAGAGATACGTTTATGGGTCTCCCTTTTTCCGTGCTAGTGAAGTTAAGGGTTTAATATTGCAGCTTATTCTATTCAAAGCACTTTTCATCAGTTTATTCTTTTGACCACGTAGTAACCAGTAGAGCTATCAAGACTGTGATTTACAAATTCTTAAATCTTCAAAAATAGAACTTTGCATTGCACTGGACAATTCAAATTAATTAGTTGAGAAGCCATGGATAAATCCTTCGATCCCACCCCGGGGATTGTTTGTTTATTCCTTGCAGACTTCCTAGAAAAGGAACGCTCACCCTTAAAAATAGCCGAGTGAGTCCTGATGACCTCTCTAGGGACTAAAATGGGACTTCAAGCACATTTCAATGAGGACAAAAAATGGCATTCTTCTGCTAACCCGTGGATATGTGGGAGCAAACAGTTTCCACCCCTCAGAACAGGAATTTAATTTAAAAAGTATCGTTTTTGTCATTTTTTGCGTTTTTCATAAACTTATACCCATCAAATGGTGGGTAATTCCAAAAATCTGTCCGCTCTGAGGCTAAGACAAAGTTGCCATGCCTCAAATCTGTGAGAATAGGCACGAAGAAACTATTAATTTTACAGCCTATTCACTATTTGTCTATTTAAAATTCAGAAGCAGTTATTGAGCTAGTTGGTACCAAATTTGGAAAGTTACACAAAAATATTGTGTTTTTCTCGAGTAAAGCGCACTCGTGTTCATTTTCAGAATAATTCTCGCTTCAGGCTAGCCGAAAGTAGTCCATTCATCCATTCCAGAGATCTGTCCAAATTTCCAAGCGCGGGTTATGCATTAAATATGCATAAGTCCAGCTAAGCACTCTTCTATCTGACAAATATCTGAAAGAGTTTATTTTAAAAAACATTTTGGAGTTTTCTGCTGGGAGTGAAAGTACTGCTTATATCTCCATCAGAGAATGTCCCGCAATTTTATCACGAACATTGAGACTATGTTTGTTGATTTTATGAAATCTATTAATTTAAGGAGCTACAATAAAATAAATGAACTATACACAAGAAACAATAAATTTTTTTCAGATTTTTTGCGAGATACTAGCCTTAAATGAAGGATTCGGTCAACATATATGGGCGAATGAGCAATGATCGGTGTTTTATGGCTCCAACTTTGGGGTACTGATAAGAAATTCTGAGAAATTAAGACGGAAAATTAGTTAAAGATTCCAATTCTGCGGTTGCTTCTTTCTTTTTAAGTTCAGTGGTGTTGAGAAATGTGAGAATTTCATTTAAGAATTAATGGTTTCAATTTATAACAATGCGGGTGTCTTTTCTATATTTAATGAAAGGCGAAAAAGTTAAAGTGTTGAATTCAGTAATTTATAACACCAATTCAGGATTTAGCATGCTGCTTTAAACTGGATACCTTGCAGATTTTAATTATGAAAACTTTCACAACACTTAATTTCACTTTTTCTGAGAACTTTATAATTATGAATTTAATAATTTCGGAAAAATAAATCCATCATTTTTTAAATGGTTTTAATTGCTTCAGAAAATAGTTACTTGAATTTAAAAGTTCTCACTTTTTGGAAGAAATTTATTTTTCGAAATGATTCGCACAGATTGTTTTGATTTAGCGCTCTCTCTTAAGAATGGTTTGATATTAACCGCAGTCCGATTGTAAACTTAGGAGGGAAACTAAGCAGATGGACATGCATGATATTTAGATAAAATTTAGGACATGAAAGTCCAAAAGTAATAACTGGTGGGGAGGTATTTGTAATCTAGAATGAAGGTCTGGATTCAACCCTTAATATCAAGTTCCTCGATTGTATCTGGACTGTCCATATAATTGAGTGAAACGGTCAAATGTGAGTGAAACGCTAGTCCGCTGAAAGTGAAGCCTTGTCAGCTTTTCAGTCCAATAACGTCTCACTTCGTCAACGCATCGTTCTGTTGCATTAGCTCGAGTTTGAACGGTACTGCGTTCGTTGTGTGGCTAGTGAAACGCCAATCTCAGAGGATGTGAAATGCTCTTCCTTATGCAAATTTGACAATAAAGTTGCAACTTGAACAGTAAACCAAGCCATAACCATGCTTCGAGCTGTATCCAGAACAGATCGAAGACTGTGTGAAAAGACAAGGTGACGAATAGTGATTGAGAGACATTGGAGGATATAAGAAGAGCTTAATGTTTTCGATTGCATGAACCGGAAGAATGGCAGACTATCAAGAGCACGTTTTTGGCGCTTCAGCAAACGTTTTTTCTGGTAGACACAAATTGTGAAGATGATTTGAGTAAAAGCCATAGCTTGAGTGATTCTGAGCCCGAAGTGATTCTCGTAGCGTGGGAGAAGATATTGTGGTGTTAGGCGCAAGTCATTAATAGAATGGAATGCCTCTTGTGATATGATCTGAAGTGAGGCCCCATGTCTTCCTTCCATCGCGACTTATGGGAATCTACGTAGCCAGTTCCACCACTTTCAGCAGTTTATACATTGAATAGCGTTTTCAAGGAGAGATGAGCGTCACACAATCGTGCGTGCTGATGCTTCTGAAAGCACAGTGACTTGGTTGTGCAATCGAAGCACTTAAACGTCGAATTGCATCCTTCAATTAGTTGGTGGTTTGCTGCAATCGGTACCACGCTGTGCCTGAATTTCCAACTTTGGACATTTTCACACTGTCGAGTCTTGAGAGTCGGGGTCGGCAGCTCAAGATCGGTGTGTGGCGACATGTCGACCGGACTCATCACAGAATGCACCACAAATTCTGAATCAGATGAGTTAATTAACCTTGCTGGGACCTGAATAAGACTGAATCTTAATTCACCATCTCTCAATCGCAATTTTGATATTATTATGCATTATTTCGATGGGTTTCAGTACGTGCCTTTCTCTAGAATCGAAATTTCAGTTTAGGTTATCAAGAGCATTGTGCGTCCATGTCTCCTTCTATTTTAAGCGTAAAGTTGTTTTTGAAGTCAATCGGAGGTTTGATGAGTCTCTAGAATATGCATGAAAAATTCAAATCACAATGCACAGTTGAGACCAAACAAGTTTGTTTTTTAGAGCATCCAAATCAATCTTGGACTTATAATACATGATGAAGATGTGTTTGTCGAGTTCCCGATTAATATTTAATTTGTTGAACATGGTCTAGTTAGGACTTGTGAAAAGAAAAATCATCGGATTGTTATGAAAAAAATCAAGTTTATACATTATCTAGAAGGGAAAACTGAACGGGGATGAATTGCATCATATATATCAAACTTGACCAAACCTTTATTAGTTATTGCATATAGCTGGCTTATTGCATGGTAGCATCTCATTCTACCATGGCGTGTCTCTAGGACTTACCTAAATAGATGGTTGTCACAGGATCAAATGGCAACTCATTACTATGAACACCACGTGGGAGGGTGGTATTGGCTGCTCTGATGAGGGAAAAGCGGCCTTCATAGTTGTAGTTGTTACGCAGAAAGAATGTCAGTTTTTGCCCTTTAGATTTTAAATTTATCTTAGATTTTCTTTCTATTTTTAAAGTAGCTTTAGGGAGTTCTGTTGCTTTACTGCATATGCATTCAATTTTTTTGTAGGAAATAATGAAGCTGTCGTGGTTGAAGATGCCGCGTCAATTGTTGGCACGCGGACGTTTAAAAATCACAACAAACCAGAGAATCAGCCTCGTACCCCAGACTTCTGAAAATTTGTTTCATTTGCGCTTTGACCCTATTATTATTGAAGATGGAGGTGAATACCGTTGCGTCTTCAATCACAAAACAGGCGTCAAATATAAGGTGGTTGTCGTCAACATACAAGGTAAGCTCCGCCCTCTTAGGTGGTGGAAACTTAACAAACCTCCATTATCCGAATACTCGGTAGCAACTAAACAGACGGCAGATGCCTTCTCCTCAGTGTTAGTGATAAAATTAATAGAACATCACTATTTTCCACACCTCTTTTCGACTCGTAATTGATGGTAGTCTCTAGCGACTGATCATAATGAACTTTCAAGCAGTTAGCCTCGTTACTTTTGAAGAGGACCATGAAAGTGGCCTAAGGGGATAATAAATCTCCCCATGTTACAGCTGTTAAAGGTCAAACTAATAACTTCCGTTGAGCATGAATAAACGAATTCACTTATTACGTGTCATCAGATGGAATCATATTATCAGGACCATCTTTCGACCCTGTGCGATAGTCTTTTTTTGTTCTACTAGATTTAGGACCTTATGGTAGCATCATAGAATAAATATGCCTGATTAGCGTGCAATATATAAGTCGTGATCGTTGGATGTTGTTCAACAGACATAGAGATTCATTACGCTAACTTAATGGTACCTACGAATACCCGATATTACTGATCATATTGGGCACCGTTACAAATCATCCTCGGAAACACTGACCGCATCGGTTAAAGCGAACTTCAAGGATGAATATTTTTATTTTCAAGCCCAGGTTATCTGAACATACACGAATGAGGCTAGTAAAGGTGTCATTTTTTCGTGATTTTGATCTCTAAATTTGTTCACTCTATGTAAGTTTGACGGGAATGAGCTTGCATTGTTATGTGCTTAGCTTAATGCCTGTGGAAAAACAGACCTGATATTCACATATAAACGCTATCTTTTATAATAGATAGTAAAAACATTTTCGTGGTGGTTCTACCGAGATAGGATGTTTCGAACAGAATTTAAGACCATTAATCTCATTTTTCGGCTACTGATCAGGAAACCCCGAGTCAGTATACCACAAACCGTCGACTCCCAGAGGGGAAAGCAAAAAAGAGACAAGATGAACCTATGGGACAAGAAAAACGTTTGGAAATAAAAGTTTTCCTCCTAATAAGCCGCACTGCCGTAATGTGCTTTCACGGTTTTACACTGTGGCTTTTCAGCTATTGTCTGTATTTCAGTTCAACCTAAGGTGGACATAGACCCCAAGGGAGAAGTTGAAATTCTCGAAGGCGAGTACGTATTCGTTGCTTGCAATGCATCAGGAACGCCTTTTCCACAATTTCGATGGTGGATGCTTCCACTCTCGACCTATCAAAGTTATTGTGTTCAACAGAACTTGGAACGTCTGAGTGAAAACCAAGTTACAGTAATGTTTCCTTCTCAAAATTCCCAACAACTCCAAGCACTTTCGCTTAATCTTCCTGAAATTCGAGCTGAAAATCACCTAACTATGGTCCCGGTACACGAAATCGCTTCAAAGTATAAGCAAAGTAAGTAATGACTAGTTATCGAATGTAATTGCCGAATATTCAAGAAGGTCCTCCTTAGAGTTACGGTTCCTATGCAAATAAATTTAGTCATTTATGGATGGTCGTAATGATCTCCTCCCTAGCGTAACTCTAAACGTCCCGTGGCTTCTTTATATATCATAACCAAAGAAATATTTCTAGAGGCAATTTGGTAAAGTATTTAATGGTTAATGTTGCGGATAACTAAACTTCAGTTGGAATTATCAATTTTGGCATTTGTGCCACCGGTTCGGTTCGAGGAAGCCTTCAATATGGAGTAGGTAGTTCGTGTGATGGGATTCCTGACTAGTTGAAGTCAGACTATTTAAGTCGAAAACATCTGCTTAAAAGCGCTCCGACTGAAACTACGCTAGAAGAAATACACCTTGCCCAAGTCACAACTCAGTTGAGGGCGGGTTGGAAGGTAAAATAAAACAGAGCTCATCGAATGGATCTTTTTCTAAAAATAAAGTTTGGTTTGGCTCTCGCACTCCCACACATTAACTTTCACAGTTACCAAAAGGAACTTCATTCCTTTATTGATGTAGTTTTATGTGAAGCCATTTTCACACCTTTAGAACCTAGAGCTTCCTCAAACACATGTCAAAGGTTAAGATTAATCAAACAGTACTTCGACATATGAGCCTTCAAAGCTGCCAGGAATCTCGATATTTGGATTTACTATGGAACTGTGGATTGCTATGAGAAAACGGAACTTATAATTGAATCTTAGAAGATTCCCGTTGCTTTAAAGCCATACATTTGAAGGACAATGAGATAACAGATTCCAATCCAACAAAAACCACTCTATCGTTGATTGAAAGAAAAGGGAATTCTTGGGTTTTGTGTTTAGCGAAATATCACTCAGTTAAGAGAAATATTGGCAAACGTCCATGTCTGTTTGTTTACTCCTTCAATACTATTGATAGAGCTTTCAAAATTTCTCTAAGTCTCGAGAATTCCGCCACGCAAGATAATATAATCGCCTTCTAAAAGCAGTCGGACTTACTACAACCAAACCTTTTCTACACTTTATGATTTATGGAATCGTTAAATATAATGTCAAAATGAATGCATCAAGAGCTATTCTGGAAACCAAACTATAAATATGGGCTAGTCGTTGTCCATGTGTGATTCCAAAGAATTTTAGGTCTTTGGTCAGTTTATTATAGTCCCTTTGTGTATTATCAAAGGTGTGCATTTTAAGACCAGAATCTTAAATTTAAGATAACATTAATAATACCTTTACCAACCTTTTTTGGAGGTAATTTTCTCATCTCCGTCTTCCCTTCCGGCTGTTTAACTATAGATCGAGTTTACCGAATGGTAGGTTTTGATGCCTTGCAATCAAGATTCACTAGTTTTCATTTATTTATCAAATGAATGAATTTTTGTGAAACCAGATTTGATTAACAATTCTCACATACAAAAGAGATGTACCTTAGCCTCCGTTGGGATGGATTTATAAAGTTAATGGTTGGAAACATTAACAAATTTTACAGAAGAGTTAATGAAGTTTACACCAGCTAGAAGCTTAAGGTATATGTTCTTATTGAAACTGTACTATTACACTTGCCAATTACCCAGTAGAAAAACTCATGATTCAGCCCTTACTGAAATTCGGTTGAAATCCATCGAAGTATGGTTCACTTTTGGTCTCTTTTCTGGTTCGCTTCCAATCATTTGAGATCTTCGGCCAAGTTGCTAAAACCTGCCTTGCTACTGGTCCAAGCGTGTATTTTCTTATCCTTATAGCCATCGGAATGCATGAATTAATTTATAAAGTTACCGCAATGGTCATCAACAATCACACTTAGGTCGCACACTCTCCAAGCGAAATATCATGGCACAGAAAATTGAAATGAACTTGAAGAGATCAATGAAAGTGGGTGTAAAAGAAAGGCATCTTCTGGTAGACGAAAATTAGAAGTCTCTCCGCTTTTAGTTTTTTTTTTTAACAGTAGTTGGTAATCTTATTCACACAACGGATTGGGCTGCTGACCACAATCAAAGTAGAAATATTTGCGTGAAGGACCTTGATTAGTCTCAATTTAGATTCATACTTCATTTATTACAATTGTTTTGTACTAGTATTTTATAATCTATTCAATTAGTTGGTCTGATTCTCTATGTAATGAGTGCACCAGGTTTATCAGTCACATTAGTAGGTTCAGTTGTACAAACTTCAAGGTACTTTTGTTTGAAATTGGAGATTTCAGTAGTATGCTATAAAAGTGAAACTTGAGGCAACCCATTAAGATACCATCTTAAATGTTCAGATTCAACAATAGTCTGTTGAAAAGTGCGCAACATTTAAATAGTCAGAAATCAACTTAACAAAAGTAGATGGTTTTTGTGTGACCCAGGATCACCATGCTTTACTAGGTCCTGAATAAAATATTTAAAATATAAAAAAGATGCTTTGCTTGGAAAAGGCGATGTTAAATCTAACACGAAAATAAAAAGCCGGGTTTTATATTCATATCACCCAAAGACATCGATGCTTTATCCGCTAGGAGTGTGCCTTAGACATCTAGTTATGGTTTAGCTGTATTTGCCGGCTGTTTGAAAGGCATTTCGTAGATACCAAAATGCAATTGCATTGATATTGTTTACAAAATATGATGAGCATAGATGCTAGGTTAAGGATATTTTGTTTGTAAATGTATAACTGACAGGACGTTTTTTGACAGAATTGTTGAGTAGAAACAATTTAGAGTTCTGTCTGTAGATAAATCATTCTAGCTTCATACATACAGAAACCTTCATGCATAGATTCGATGGTTCTGTTCGAACAGTTTTTGGTTCTCGAAATCGCCCTCTGTGATGCTCCGCTGAATTTAAATCTTCGGATAAGTAGGCTGAAAAAGATCAAAGATCGGACTAAATATGGGATTGGAAGTATTGAGCGGTTCTAAGTCTCATTCAAATTCGAAATGGATAGAACAGATTTCACGAGAAGAACATTGCAGACGCTTTGGTAGGGCTCATAATACATATAGAGTGTCCATTAAAACTGTGTAAGAATGAACTTGATAATCATGACACGAAACATTTCATTGAGATTACCTCTGAATATTTTCCTGGTATATTTACAACTTTGATGCTGTTCAAGAAGAGCCAGGTGGCATGCCTGGCCATAATTTCTAGCATATCGTGACAGAGAGTTGGTAGATGATGAAGACTTCGTGTTTAGAAATCGGGCGATTAAATCCACATTATCTATTGCTGTGTTCAGGTTTTAGTCTATATATGCAGGTGAAATCATTGAAACTATGAGAAAATTTGTTTTTCTTAAGCGAAGATTCAACGGTACTAGTAATTACTTAGTAATAAATGTTCTAGAAGCCTATGACTTCAATATGCCTTGGATATTTTACATAAACTAATGAAAGAAACTACATCCATTCACCACACAAACACAATTTTACACAAAAAATGCGATTTCTAAAATAAGAAATGCTATACAAATACATATTCTCTACCAAATCAAGCAATGGCAAAGCCACTGAAGGTAACGAGTTCAGAAGGACTGAGTCTGCCTTGAGATGTTAAGCTCTGCTAGGAGTCGAGGAATATGCTCGCTTCGTACCTGTCTTTGGCAGGGTATTCAAATACTATCATGAAACTGGAAGTCATAACTAGTGCATACCTTAAGCTCTAGTTACATACTTTCATCTTAAAATCAACTAATTTTGTAAAAAATCAAGGTAGAAGAGCTAAGAGAAAATCCAGCATGTGTCTGCATTTACACAAACATCTCTATCTAAGATATTTGAGAGAAACAATATCATCGATGCATTAACTTATCCGAATTTCTAGATTTACATTGAATGACCACGCCATATTAACCATCGTAAGCTGTAAGCAGAAAACGTTGACCTTTGATTAAGTAAGAATTTCTGCGGAATGTATCCGAAGGAATCTTAATACATTGTGTCCCTTAAGGTTTGTTCATTAGTTTGTGCACTGATTCAAAAGTTTGACTTTTGCAGCTCAAAAAACACGTTAACTGATTGGGAAAAGTTTCTCAGTTCAATCTCTAGTGCAATCAAATTCAGCATTTTATATTTTAATTTGCGATATCATTAAAAGTGGTCTGTGTACGAATATAAGATTTTCAATGTTGTCCATCTAACCGGACTCTAATGCAGCTTAATCTTGGTAATTTAACCAGAGCTTTATCAGCTCTTGTAAGAAATAAGGGAACCCAAATGGCAGGGTCTTCCTTTGAGGTTTAGTGGTGAGATAAATTGATGAGTTAACGTCAAAGTAGACAAAATTTAACCAAAATTATGCACTTCAATTACAAAGTTTGTTTACACTAATGCTGAAATTGAAAGGTGTAGATGATTTTAATAAGAATAGAAAAATTAGTTTAAGTCATCGAATTTTGAAATTCTGATCATGTTTTTCCAATGAAAGAGAACAATTCAGTACCGATAAGCGAATGGCTGGAAATATTTGGGTCTCAAAGACACTGCATGCTTGACTCGATTGGGTACGTGGAAGAATGTGGGCAGCGGAAAAGCTCAGCTGTTCACTTGGCACGAATTTGTTGATGGGCTCCGTTGTAACAGCGATTGACTGATTGCCATCGAATATAATTAAAGCTAACCTCCCTGTTTGACTACGAAAAAGAGTTCGGTAATAAATTCGCAACCTCCAAGTCGGTGCCTTACTGAAATGAGATTTAAATGGGGCAGTCCGTGTTGAGCATTGAATGTTCACCAACGCATGGCACTTCCTGCTTACGAAGACGCCGCTAAATAGGATCCTTCAAAATTTGTACTAGACAATAAATATGATGATATCTTTCAAGCAAATGGATTATTTCATGTCATCAATAAATGGGGGTTTCTATTTAGATATCTTTCTGCGAAGTGGAAAACTCGTCATAAACGCGGTCAACCGTGACATGACAGGATGGTACTTCTGTGAAGCCTATAACTCTGTCAAACCTTCCGCTATCAAGCATGTGCTAATTAATGTGCATTGTGAGTCCTTACGATTTCTTACTTGCACTGATTGCATGATTTGGAACTGGGAAAACTCCTACCGTTTATCTCTACCAGCTCTTATTTATTTAATAATTTCAACTGAAGCACGAGCGAAGCAATTAGAAGCAAACTAGATTTTGAAGAGCTGATTGCTTAGCAGATCCAAATGGGCGAATGTAAACTCACATTAAGTTCAAAATAAATCTCATACAAAGTCATGATTAGCATAACATACACTTCTTTGTCCTTTTTTTCAATCGAAGGAGCAGGAACTGTTCAGGATTGATGAAATTAGAAAACGCCTACAAATTTTCGAGGAAAATGCCTTCAAAAGATATTAGAAAACAAAAAAACTAGATCTTATTTAGAATGCGAGCTGCCTTTGCTCACTTGTTAAAACATTCCAACAAAGTTCTCAGAACTTGAATCAATGTTTGAATAAGTTTGATCTTTTCCTAACAACGATCGAAAAAGTGTATAAATCGGATAGTCGATGTTGACCATCAGGAATATTTCAGTAATGCACTTAAGATTACGATTTCTCCATTCACTGTAGTGTTTTGAGACCTTTCTTTCTAAATTTAAGGCCAAATAATCGAATAGAAAGTTGAAAAAGTGACGTCAAAAGTATCTCTTAACACTCACTCTTACACCAGACAGAAAACTTTCATTGACAAGCTTAACAGCTGTAATTTTTTGCTTCAGATATACCCCAAGTTTTTCTACCACAAAGGGAGATATTTTTAAGTCCCTATGGAAAAGTTAGTCTGGTATGTGAGTTTCTAGCCTTTCCTTTGGCTGAAGTGGAATGGTTACTAGATGATCGATTGTTGGATACATCTTCCTGCGTTGCCAGAGGCCATTATGCTACTACCTGGTGTACTGGTGAGCTTTCTGTTATAATTTCAATGAAATATTCTAACCACTGAAATTATGCTGACAGAGAAAATAATCGAGGGAATGTCATCGCGATCAGGCGTCAAATCCAAACATGGCTTTGGTGATTCGCTCGGTTTCCTGGATTTTCATGCAGCAGCGAAGAAGGAAAAGACTAATAAAGCGAAAGATCAACTCCGAACCTTTAATCTAACTCGCTCAAGCAACAGCCTAAAATTATACGGTAAACGTTTGAGATCCGTGCTGTATGTATTTGTAACGGAAGCAAAACATTTTGGCAGGTATAGTTGTCGAATGCAAACCCGGCATGGACGGGCTGAAGGATTTATACTTTTGAAGAATAAGGGTAAGTTTGGATTAATTATGTAGAAATTATGCAGCTAATCAGTTAAAAATGTGTTCTGTCTTCGTCCTCAGGTGGATTTATCTTTGAGCCATTAAGAAATGAGGACCGCCGAGCCATGCAGAAGGCTGCAATACCATCAGCGGTAATGACACCGCAACTGACGCCTTTCGCAAACAGTATGGCCAATCAGGACTCTGTGTTGCCACATATTTTTTTAAAAACAACGAGCCTTGGAAACTCTGCAAAGATCCCACGCCTTCTTCCCTTAATGACAGCTACAATTACAGTTTATGTGCTTAGCCAATAGCTGTGATATGAATTAATCTATGTATATCGTGTACACAAAACAAGACAACATTTTATGGCTTGACATTTTGACAACCTCAGTCAAAATTACTGACAGGAAGCTTTCGTCCATTACTTGCAAATAGTTACCGATTTAATCGATGTAGCATTAAGTTCAGAAGTGAAATTTGATCCCTCGGAAGTCCACAGACCGACAGTTTTGGACTCGTAGTCCCCTATTGAAGTTGCATGCAAATTAAAAATGGACCATTTTTCGCATTTTTATATGCAGAGGATCAGATCCATCTCTAAGCCTATGAAAGTTTACATTTTGATGTGAACCACAACGTTTGCTAGTGCTGAGTTATTTGCATGAGACTTTTACCAGATGCAAGCAGATATTATCCGGAGAAGCCACTGACTGTTCAATTTCATTTATTATACTGTGAAAAAAATTCCCTTTTTAACGTCTCTAAGCACCTATCTGAGCTATTGAAGTGAATCTGCTTTAAAAATCTTATTTTTGGCAGCTATTAGAATTGAATAGTCCCTATTAATCGCTAGTCTCCATGAAAATGTACAGCCAACTTATTTATTTTGACTAATATCATTTAGGTGCTGTCAAATGAATCTGCTCATCTTTTTACGCTAGGAGGCAACTTTCAAGAATTATAAGAATAGAGGACTCAGTTTAATTGGCCATTGTTGTCAACCCGATCAAGTGAAGTAATTGGAGTTATTAGTAACAGTAGTATGATTTTCAAATCATCTGGAGGATAAGAAAAGAGAAAGTATGGGATAGTAGACTGTTAGTGTTGAAAGACGAAAGTGGATTAAGACTGAAGTGAGTCATAGAGAAACACATTTTTCTAGTAGCCTTTCCTATTTATCGGATTTTTTTTTTCATTTGACCCTATGACCTTGTTATGCAGCAAGCACTGTAGAATTTTTCCTATTTTCGATCAGAGAATGCGGGATAAAACGAAAACCAAGCATGCTGATTCCTTTGAAACAGTGGCGTCCTTAAAGCTATCAGCGCTTCTGAATGATGAAAAATGTTTATTGATGAAAGTGTCAAAATCCCCTACAGTGCCTTGCTAATAAATTTAGCCTTTTAAGTGGCTATTGACTTGGTAGGACTCAGTAAGATCGAAAATGACAACTAAGAGATTAATACAGTGAACCCCCCAGGATGATCAGAATCAGATCATCAAATCAACAATGCTAGATTTACCGCTGAGAGAAGGATCAATGTGATCGCTTCTCAGTTAAAATATTATCGACTGCTCACACTGATCCATAATCTGTCCCAATAAGATCCAAAGAGCACGCACGGCAAAATTATGGCAACTGACTGGACGTCTGTTTGGAGACGGCATTTCAGTGACTGCGACATATCATTGAGGAGGTCGTATTTCTTGAGATGAATGCTGGCCCAAAGTGCCTCGAAGAAGAGTCCGTATCCTCATGATTACTCAATGCCTGAACCCTGTTCCCCATCTGATTCGCTGTGCTGAGATTCTCCTATTCTCTCCCCATTTCTTTTAATCTTTACTCAGAATCATTAATCAACACGAGACAGTCACCGCCTCAGCTTCGTTCTTCGCATCCGCCTTTCAATCTTCGAGGTTTCACTTAGTTGACAATTTTCGAATTACAGGATGTAGTTGACAACGATTGTTTGGTCGCATGTTTATGGAAGAGATGTAGCACTGGACTTCATGGCCAAATGGCTATGGAAATTTCCCTGCTGTAAATTTGAAGAGGAGTAAGGAATGCTCATTATGAATTTGCTCGCATATAAAACAATAATTAAGGCAAAGTAACATCATTTAATTTGAATTCTGTGTGCCTTTAGCCGACGTACTTTTTAAGTGTCATCAAAAAATCATCAATCTCTTCCTCAAAACATTTTTGAAGCTCAGGCAGAGCACAAGGCAACTTTATGCTCAGTCTTTAACTCAAGTTTTATTTACTGAAGTGCCGACGAAAGTCATTGTCCTCTATTCGAAATCCCATAGCGATTGGCAGCACTTCGAAGCTCTCATATATGCATCTGCAAACATGTCGCTAACACCACAGCCCACATTTCAGATATCTTTCAATGCCTGTTTCGGACGGAAAAAAGAATTTTCGGGTGTGTCTTTGAAGTCCAACCTTTAGCGACTTGAATACCTGCTCTAATCACTGACTGAATGTCATGGGTTTCAAACCCGTCAGATGCCATTTTTCTCATGACCCTCTTTTCAAGGCCGAAAAATGCTTATGGGATTGAAATACTCATTGCAAGGCAATTTCAGTCCTTTTTAATTACCTCAGACCCCCAAACTTAGAATATCTTTGAATAATGTCATGATTCGATTCAGACAGTCTGCGAACTTGGATCAAATTCGATGTCAGCAAAGGGATAATTTTTTATTTCAATCTAGAGGGAAAAATTTGTGATTCAAAAATAAAAATAATATCATTGGATTTTTAAATCATTGAAATGAGGAAAATGGAAGAGAAAACTCACCTCAGAGCAAAAATTTAGTATCCCAGTTGCCGTCCATGTTAAACTTGTTCCTATAAGAGGACGATGAAAGCTGGTATTTAAACCGAATTATTATTATTTTATCCTCTTTAGAGTGACTATTTTAAGCCCTATCTCGGTACTATCTTGACGTAAAAAAAGACCCAGTTCATGGTGTTCGAAAGACCCTCTCTTTGACTAAAATATAATATCTTTCTACTTTCGGTCAATCCTTGCCATTTCCTTCTTAAAGCTTTCTTAATTCTCAGTTAGACAAAGGTTAAATACTTTGCTGATCCTGTTAATCTATTTCATGGACTCTTCAGGTACCAACTTTGAAGAACTTTCATGGATTTCTAAATGAAGTGTAATCAGCGTGAACATCCACGTTGATCACTGTTGGTAGGCCAATATAAGGGGAAAATCAAGATCGTTTAAGTAACTCGAATCCTTTGAAAAGGCTTCTTAGAGAATCTACATTTAAGATGATAGTCTTTCTCTCTCTCATATTCAATAGACAGTAGCCGTACCTTAGCTGATTCTGATTTATATTTTGTGTTTGCTGTTTTGCATCACCATCGCTGAAGTTGAACAAATGCGCATTTCTGAGCTGTATGAGCTGTAGCTCTGACCTGACTCCTCATAGTTGACGTGCGTACCTCATATCCACCAACTATTAATAGATCCTTCAAATACAACACAACCAGTTATCTAAAATAACCGGTTTAAATATTCATTTCTCTTAGTTAAGAACTCCTAAGGCGGTTGGCATCGTTGCTTAGCTGTTACTACGCTCTGCTAACTTGTCACTCCTCGCTTACAGTTTTGTTTAAAGCATTTGGTGCGCTTTGTTTGATATATTTACAAAATAACGTTTTGCGATTTTGCGATTGCCGGCCGTTGTTTGAACAAATGCCGCCTTTCTTCAAATGCACCAAATGAAAATTTTATTAAGTTATCTCACAAGTGAGTTTTTTTTATAAATTAGTCAATTTTCTCGTTAAAATTCTTCTCATTCATGAATACACTTACAGCGAGCAAAACCCATTCTTGAATTTTTTTCTCAATTATAGCATTTTCGAATAGATACATTTGTGTTTAGCGGAGTTGGTCTGGACTTTTGAAGAAAGACATAGATTAAAGCCTTATTCTAAGTCGCCTTAACGCGAAACATGGTGCAAATGCTTTATTTTGCTGTGACAGCTTCTGCCTTCTCATTTCTGAATATATTTTAGCAGCAAGAATTTGGTCTCTACGCCATAAACTTGACAGTATGACTTTTGTCAGTCCCTAAGAGCCAAGTCATTAAATATTAGTCCTGGTGTCTATTCTAAAAAGGCTTCCATTCACCTTGTTGAAGTTAAATACAATGCTATTAATAATAAACAGTGGGGAAGACAATGGCTTTGGACCTGCTTGCCTAGTTAAACTTTTAAAACACGAGTCAGTCACGCAAACAAATGCACTTGATCTCACCATTATGCGCACCTGCTCACGCAGTGTTACATTCCTCAGGAGACAGGACTTTGTGGGCAAAGCGATAAGGTCTTTCTTTCTTTCTTTGCGATGCTGAACAGCGTTTCTGGTTCCAATAATGATGGAGTTAGATCAGAAATCTGTGCCTGAATTGCCATTGAAACTTATGACTCATTGCCAAATTCAAAGTTACTGGCGCATTAGAACATGTATCCATTATTGCAATACCTGCTCCAATGGTCCTTTCACTAGCGTTGTCCTAGTTGAGAAATGCCATTTTTCAGCCCATGAGATCAAACATTTCCCTGGAGTGGCTGGCCACCCCAACCTCGTTGGCATACGTTTGTGTTGGCAATAATGGCTGTTTGAGTCGAGATCTTGTTCGGAAAATCTTGTGCTACTACTCAATGCCACGCGGTGATAATGGCGTTTAGAAACCGCCTTCTCTCTTTCTCTCATAAATAGGGTCTTTTCTACCTGAAATAAAGACCAACTTCCATCCAAAGAATTAGTGACGGGTTTGATTTGCTTTCTGATTATTAAATGAAACAACTCCATTATTTGTGCCTTAACGCAACTAATAATTTTTTTTTCGGGTCATATTAGAAAAGTTCAACTCTTATCGCTTTATTTCTTTGAAAGGTAACTAAACCATACTTTTATAACTGACAACGCCATGATTCCGCAGGATTCTGCATGAAAAGTGAAAAAATAACTTCCATACCTAATTTTGTTTGGTTTCGATTTCATTGAATCACCAGCAACCGATGCTCAAAGCGAGATCCTTAACACACTTAGGGAGGTACTACAGATGAACCCTAAAAATTTGTCCAACAGCCGTGGAATAACTCCTCGCTCTGTGCGAAACTACTTCGGTTTTTGAATATTTCGCGAAAGCTCAGTGATGTAGACTGCACTATCGAAATCTCAATTGATACTCGTCTAATATAAGCGGGGAATTAGTGACTCGAAAACTTGTATACTGAAGTGCCAAGTGACTAGTTAATAGTGCATTCAAGGTTGCCACCTGATCCCATTTATTGATGCAAACTTTTATATTTATACTGCATCAGACCAAGCACTATTGGAGCAAAAAAATCAACGTTAATTCAAGCCCGACGAATAGCAATAACTCAATGCTGAGGTGCATTTACTAGGTGCCTGAGTTGACTACAATGCCAGCAGTCCCACCCAAAACTAATCATTACACACATTAGGGAAGGCGGTAAGAAATCCCAAAGTCTTGTCAGCGCTGCCAACCTGGATGCTCAGTAGCGATCTGTCAAACCAAACTAAGCGCTTTGGCTAGGCAGATGATGCTTTCATTGGTGGTTTGAGTCACCCTCTGCACTAGTTAAATATCGGTTTGCAAGAACTTGGTCAAATCTCTTTCGACTTGTCTTTTGAAAATGCATGTGGAAATAATGAATTAGCTGCCTGTGCTTCGACTTTTAGGAGTTATACTACTTAGAGTTTTTACCAGTTTTGTTGCCCGAGAAAACACCAGCTGTCGATGCCATTTCCGACTAATTTACTGGGAAACAGGAAGGCAGAACTCATTTTGACGGTTTGTTTTATTTCCCATTTTCGGTAGACAAAAAGGCAGTAATTTCTGAATAGCAAGTGCACTGAAGCGAAACGAAAATGGAAAGATGGTCATCAATGTTTTAGAGGAGTAATAAATAGTTGGGAGTTCAATAAATGCAAGCACAAGTCAAGAAAATCGTGATGTGGCTCGTTTTATTTTATGGGGCCCCATTTTAAGCAAGTAAAACAAACAATTAGCCTTAATAGAATTTGAAATATTAGGAAATGGACAACCACACAACCACTAAATCATAATATTAGTTTCAAAGAAATTAACAATTTGACTAACTGGTGTCTCCTTCGCAACATACTTCATTAAATGACTTTATTAGTATCCTAGAAGGCACTAATTTATGTAGCAATGTCAGATGCTTTTGCATCAAGTCCCATTTTGGCTATTTTTGAATCCATGATCTTCCAAGTGTATAATTTCCTATCTTGGGGCAAATACCTACCAATTATCGGAGTAAACAAAAGATTGTGTGCTGATTTACACCACTTAGCGCAGTCTAGACTACATTCACAGTCTGTGGACTGAGCTATTTGTCTCCTTCCCCCAAAATCTCATGGCGTCATTTATCAAAATAAGCATTCTTGCTTAAAATGGGCCACTTTGCCTATTTCGGTGCATGAATACCGCATTTCGCTATGTCTTCCGCCCAGTTTCTCAGTTTCGAAACGAAGTGAAGTGCGCTAAGGTGTTTGGTAAATGTTCACTCATTTTTGAGCAGTCAAAGGCTAAAAATGCTTTAGAAGGAATCACAAAGACTTTTAGAGACGTCTTCTCTTAGATTTAAAGTCTTCCTTTATTCGCTTGAAGATAGGCTATTAAAGAAGGCCCTATGTGGCAGTGCGACAGTGTCACAAGTGAAATTTTCGGTGTATTTCATTATCCTAGCTACTAATATATCGGAAAACGTTGATCTCTTTATTTTATGTTCTTCGTGTCCTTGTTTGTGGAAAATGATCTACGTTATAACCTCATGCCATATCTAATTTATGGGCACAAATGCTCCGGTTCATAGAAGTTTAATTATTCTAAGATCTATTTCAAGAGGTACTATGCTCTCACTTCTAGTTGAAAAGCGCACATTTTTTTATTTTCATAATCTATTTTATCGGTCTAATGAAATGAAAGAAAGTAATGCCACAACCAGAAGGGTCTTCGGAAGTATACTCGTGCAGTTCCAACTTTCCTTTTCTAAGTTCGTCCACCTTGAAATGTTAATGTCGTATAATACTGACTGCGAGTAACTTTGTGGAAATTTTTATTAATTTACTCCCTTACCCATTTGGGCAAGTCTCCAAGACTTATTGGGAGCACGATAGAAGTACAAATACTTTTAACAAAAATTAACACAGAAAACATTTTAAACCATTCATCGACATCTTCGGTTCTCTGATACCTTCTCTGGCTTAATTTCGACTTACGGTAAGCAGTTCCACTTCAATTCTACTTCATATTGGCACCTCGTCTGTCCTCGACATGATTAAGAGCAGACAATCGTCACATCTCCTCCAGAAGTCTTTTTAACTTTCTGGTGGAGGATCCATTCACAACTACACGCACGCACTTTCCACGGTCCAGTTTGAGACCATGAATCCAGGTATTTACGTCGTACCTGGTTTACCAGGCTGTAAGAGGTTGTACATCTGCTGGCATGATCTTATTTTACAGATTTTAAAATTATTGAGTGCACACTCACCACGATTTCTTCAGTTTTCTTGGATGTCAGTGAGTCCGTATATTAACACTTCGACACATTCTCGAGAACGTATGGTAAAACAACACTGTTTCAAAACGTCAATAAGAAAGTGGTTACTTATCTACAAAAATCGTAGTTAGACATAATAGATACTGCTCTTACACAATTAGCAGTTCTAGTAGTATTTGATCCAATTTCCGGCAGATATTTGGACCACGAAATTCCGTATCTGCTAAGTAAAAGTCCTCCTGGGTTGAAATTTTAACCACCACTGTCAATTTTGTTTAGTTACTATCTAAAAACTACCAATCAACTGAACGTGTAAACAAATTTGAAAAATATGAAAAAATGGACTTATAATGTGGGCTCGCCTGGAAATGTGGCCATATGCTCTTCAGTAGTTCTGTGGAAACTATACGGTATGCTCAGGCAGATTTTTAGATTAGTTTAATCTTAACTGAACAGTCCTTTTAAAAAGGTAGTCTAAAACCTTGAATGTGTCAAAGAACTAGTGCATAGAACTTGAAATTGACTCCGTGCGAGTCAACTAAACGTTACCTTCAAACTTGACATATGTCAAACAGACGTGAAAGGAGAAACAAAGTTCTAACTTTAGTTCTCGGGGTTTCCAATTTCATTGTCAAACCATCTCAGTGTTCAGTAATGAGTGCTTTATCCAGAGTTGTATGATCGGCCTCTAAATTTGTGGTAGGTGGTCATGCGTTGCAAGCTTCACAATGACTCCTGCATTACTGAAGATAGAGTCCATCGGTTAGCAGAGTTAAGGAGCATTCTGAGTTCCTGCTTCATAGGTGACGATACATTTTATGTTCCATTTCTTTAAGTGTAATTTTTCAGTCGAATAGGTGGATTTTACCATATCTCCAAAATTTAGTAATGTGAGGAAAATTTGAAGTCATTTATTCTGCATCTGCGAATTCAAGTACTTCATTCGATATTATTCGGTGACGTTCAGGGATGGTGAAACAAAGAGATAGACTCAAACATCAGTAGGTCTTTGTTTAAGAAATATTTAACTGAAACGGATTAGAATTAGGGTTGGATAAAGTTCTGTGATGCGCTATTTGTAAGCATAAACCACCAGAATGGGGACCATGTCAGTGACATAAACTTTAATGCGAATAAATAGATGATTGTTGAAGATTATTTAAAATACCAAGCACTATTATGGGTAACATATAGGTAGACTGATTGAATAACTCAAAAGAAAGACTATAACTCTTGGCAATCACTTTCTTGAGAGGTATGCTTACCATTTGTGGATTTCTTGGGAGTCAGTCCTGTTCTATTCTTATAAATCCTTGATTGCTAGCCAGCATATGCAGGTACTAGGTATATAAGCAGGCATAGCTTTCATTGCTGAAATTCGGTCTGGAAATTGTGCAAAATTTAGGAATATTAGATGTATTCTTTCATTTTGCAAATCAGATATTTCATCCCGAGTTCCCCCAACATTTCCTATTTTCAAGTAAATTTACCTCAAAACATCGACTAAACCTATCAAAGCCTTTCCGCAGTTCAAGTTATGTCCCGTACTTTCCACTGACATTCAATGGATGAACTATCAACATTGAAATGTGAACCTAGTATTGCTGATCAGTATGCGTTAATATGACCATCACACTGCATTGTTACTAATAGCTGTCAGTAATCTGCAAATGGTAGCATGGAAAACAACTATGCAAATTTAGAATTTCAATATGCATTATGGATTAAATCTTATTTTTGATATGAATCGACGCACTCAAAAAAGATTAAAAACTGTCACCAGAATGATTTGCCCGACTTTGATTGATACCTTCAGCGGTTTTTAGTCAAACTTTTCATCCAATCAGCCATTTTTTTTAAATCAGCAAAAGAACGATCAGAATAGCAGCTTGGTCTGAACTGCTAAGTCAAAATAAAACAACTTTGAATAAGTTTTCTTTTGGGAAGGTTTTTGAATAGTCTGGACTGATATTTGAAAAAAGTGCCAAATTAATTATTGAATCCTGCAGACAGAGACACCTTCGTTTATTGAAAGCGTAGCTAACGCACTGTGTTTCAAATTCCAAAAGATACGGAATCCTTTGAGATGAAGTGTGACTCTCTTAAGCTTACTATATTAGATTCCATTTATTCAAGTTCCCCTCCACAATATTCATATTGTTGTGCAATGTGATACATTTATCGCAGTCGGATCCGAAAATCATAAAACTTTTTCGTGGTAGGTTTACTTGACATGTACAATCGGAAACGGCGTATTGTTTAGGGTATCTTTTCCTTGACTATGAAAATGAAAATCAGCTTTCCCATGGAAAGGCTGTTTTCCGTACTTTTTATCTTTCGTTGTCTTTCAACCGAAAGTCTAATGGAAGGGCTTAAGCCTGCAAATACGCCGAGATTTCTTTCAGTCTCTGAACCATCACTGTATTCGAATGTGACCATTACGCCTTTGGACAATCCATACAATCGTAGGTGCTTTTTGGCTTAGTTTATCGTGCAGCTCTATATAAATTAACATGACGATTTTTTGTGAAATTTGGCCCAAATAGAACAATGAAAATTTCCCCAGTCACACCTAGCATGTATGTACTATGCCCATTTTAGATCAAGATGTGACAGCATTCAAAATCTAACGTAGGATTTAGCATTTTAGAATCAAGGAAGTTCCATTTGCTTGATTTTTTTATTTTTTCATGCTCGAATAACTTTGAAACAGTGTAACATGACAGTTGCCTCAGCTAAAAATAGTTTAGTGTAAAAGTATCACAATTTAAAAGCAGAAAATCTAGCATGTAACGAGTGGTCCCTCGTTGGTGAATAGTTGATTTTATCGAGTTCTAATTGGTCACATCAATCAAAATTGGCGAGCTGTAACAAATGCGTAATTTTAAACTAAAAAAAAGGGAATTATATTTGAGGCTACCGCTAAATTAACTATTTTTCTGAACCGGGTTACGTTATTATCCTTTGAATAGATTATCTAAAAATCAGATTGTTCAAACCCTTAGGAGCAGTTCTCTGAAGCGGATATTTTGGGTGTCACTGAATCAAAGACGTACTAATTAATCATCCATTAAATTTTTTCATTCACACCAGCTTTTATTAGAGACTAACAATAGAGTTTAAATTAATTGCTAAACAGCAACTTTTTTGTCTTAAAATATTTTGGAGTTGAATTGGAGAAGGGTAGCACCATTCCACTGCCCAATTAGTTGGCATTCTTTTGCAATCTTACACATCAGATTAGTATCCCACATTCTAAGGCCCTAGTTTGGGTGTAGACCTTTATTTTTTCTACATGTTTTCATTGAAGCTTCGTTGCTTCAATTCGAAACTGTCTAATTTGGTGTTCTGTGCATTACCATTGACTAAGTTCTCTTCATTTCACCATAAAGACTGGGTGTAAAGCTTAAATCTCTAAAGCGTTAAAAATTGTTTAAAAATGTGAGCTTGGGAGAAAAGTGAAAAAAAATGGTTAATTGAACTTAGTCTAGTGGAAAAATCCCTTTAGTACACCTGATATATTCGAGTAAATGGCTGCTTCCGCAGCTAGAAGTGAACGCACTTTTATCTGACGATCGCAAAAGTTCAAAAAATTGAGCTGAATTGTCCGATTCAGCCCTAAATAAGAGATCGGATAGATCTTAGGAACCGGTATTTGAAAGGATAAACATGTGCGTTAAATTTTTTAACCTCCACTATTACCATTCCCCAGCTGAACAACGAAAAAACTTTTAATTTTTCCATGTTGAAGAGTTCGAAGTTGAGAAAATCCTTTTTAGAGACCTACGAAGCAACCTATCAGTATCAAGAAGGCGCACTAGCAGTAGAATCATAATATCCGGAAGAGCGGATTCCAAATTTATAGAACCTTTGATTGTTTAAGAGGAATGTCATGGATACCTCATCTTATAGCTCTTCTAAGATGAATGGATTTGCAATTTCGAGTTTGAATTTTACAGTGCTGGACTTTCTTAAACTCGTTCGTTTTCGTTTTATCAGTTGAAAATTAGAATTTTTTTCATTGATTTTTAAAGTATTTTAAAGCTCCATAGATTCCGCAATCTCAAAGCTAAGACATTTAGTTTTTAAAATCTTCGACTTATACAAGCCTAATCGCTGAACACACGACATCAGAATCGGTTAAAATATGGCTCAGGTATTGAAATGGTTTCCTGTCAGTTCTAATAATACCATTCAGAGTTAAAAAATATTCTAATAAAAGCATTCACCGTCGTTTTTCTGTGCTTTTTGATTCAGTTGGGGATGTTATCGCAGGCGCAAATACGTACGAGCACATTTAAACAAAAAAAAATGCCCGCACGTCACCGAATAAAAGGCAAGTTCTGAGCCATTCATGCAATCATGTAAACATTTATGTCGGCTTGTGCTGTAGATGGAATGAATTCTCACCATTGATATTAAAATATCCGACATTTGACGACCGTAAATTTCCAAAAACCAAAGGATGCTGCTAGTGAGAGATCAGTTTGCAGTTTACTATCTTGGCGTGATTTATAAATGATGCTTGACTGTTGAGTGAATGTAACCCGATCATTTTCTCTGATTTATCTATACTGACTGGATGCAGATAATTTAACAAATGCACTAAGTTTGAAAGTGTGTAAATGTCTTTCAGTCTGACTGAAAACGACGTGGAAGATGTGATGCTGAGCATGAAATTCTAACTGTTTTGACTTTGTGGTGATTGAACGTTCATTTGCTTCTTCGATTTAGAGGCAGATAACCTAACCGATCTAAACATGAATTCTAATGACTATCAAATTATAGTAGCTTTATTAAGCAGAAATTTTTATGCAGACCCAGGTAATTATGAACTGTTATACCCTTTAAAGACGAAGCGCGCACACCATTTAAACCCGGTGGGATTGTTAGCAAGCCTCGACAGAGCGATCTAGTCCAACATTTAGACCGGACTGGCGGGGTAGAGGTGCATTGCATAACCACGGGGCACTTCTTTCAGTGCTAACCACGATGGAGCTACAGCCGACTGAACAGATGCGACCTCGTTCTAAAAATGGCCATTTTGGTAATATATGGTGAAGTATAGGGAGGCACCTTCAAATCGCTCTATCTGCATTAGTGGCTTGTCCGTCCCTCTCTATGGTCCACTCTTTGTACTGCCAAAAAAACATTATCGAAGTTATGAAACTGACTAAATTATAAAGAGCGACACGTTTCACACATGAAGATGTCTTTAATTTATGGAAATAGCTCATTTCAATATCAATCTTGATTACGCAACTGCTCAATTTATCTTAACGGTTATCAAAAATCCGTCTATGAAAAATCTTATGAATCTTCTAATCGGTTGTGAGATCATTTTTTAACTATTGTGAATCGACCCAAAGTTGGTTAGATAAATCTGTTATAATCAAAATTTCGGTGGTATAAGCGCAATGTTTTACATGAAAGACTCGCAGTCAGAGGGGCTCTAAGGCTTTTCCTTTCCTCCAGATATGAGATTCGATAAGCATTCCCCTTCAGTACATGCTTACATTCTTGCTGTTAATGATTATACTGAAACCATTCATTAAGTTTTGCAAAGTATTACGCACTCAGAAGAAGATTTTGACCTGATTTTATTAAGTTTTGAGATAACTTTTAAGATGTCTTCTTATTCTGGCCCTAGACCTGTTTTTCTGAATGCGCACCTCCGAATGAAATAGTTAAAACAAAGATTAACCAAAATAAGGCTGATATCACCGTCAAAATGAAAATGACGTGTTCATTCAAGCATTTTCCTTAGTGAAGGAAGAGGAACTGTTCGATTCGTAAGGTTAAATCTGTCTATTTCGGGGAAATTTTCAATCTAACGCTTTAAGCGGGCGATCTGTTTGACTTTCCCCAGGATTCATAGGCTGGTATCGAATGGTCAACTTAATGATTTTCGCCTTGATTTCCCACTACGTACTTTTCACACCAGATCAGGTGTCGACAGACTAGGAGAAAAAGATCAGTTTATTCGTGCTTCTAGAACTGTGCATAGATGGATCTAAAACAACCCTACTTTACTCCTGAAATTCTATTGCTTCCATGCACAAGCCATAAAACTGACACTACTATTCCTGTTCGGGTAGTAGTATCTGCATTGCGATACACGCAACACATCACAGTTTTTTTGGGCATAGCAACTCATTCTGATTCATGTCGACAACTTGTAATTGGTGAGCTAGCTCTAAAATAAACAATTAGCTTTTCACAGCACCTCTTGAAGAAGGGATATCAGACCCGCCAATTTCAGAAAGGAAGGGCCGAACAGCTTTTATCAAGCTCACTCCTTCAACGTGCAGTGTCCTTTTTATTGATTCATAATTCTAAGTCTCAAATGCCTTTAACATGTAAAAATCACATTCTTGCGCTAACTGACTCAGTTTTTTTAGAATTCAAGTTACGAGCCACTCTCTGAAGTTAAGTCTTTGAACTTCTATTGGCCAGAGGAATTTATTATCGGCACTGGGTCGGAAGCATCAACATCTCGCACACTGACTTTAGGTGTATGTACGTTTTTACTATCATTTAAGATGCTCATTTTAACCCGAAAAAATTGCTATCACTGCAAAGTGATAGCTCAAAGATGAAGTGGTCGAAGTGGTCTACCGAGCTGGCTAGATAGAGATCGAATAAAGAAAAGTTTTACGGGAGCTATAAAGTCTCACGAAGCGAGTCAAGGTAGCCTTAGAAAAAGAGCTGTAGGCGGACACGAGATCCATGTCTTTCGTGAATAGCATCTATCTTCCGAAGATAACGGTATCAATTAGCGATTTCAATACCCCCTTCAAATGTTTAATGCTTGTATTTTCTTCCTTTTAACAAGGTCCTTGTCAGTACAGTTGCCAAGCTGAGTATAACCCCACAATTTAGTTTCAATGGCTAAAGTTAAATGATGCCTTTTTAGATTTTCAAAATTTATACACTTTAAACATTTCATTTTATGCATCCAAGACAGTTTATTGCCATCTATTGTTTTATTACGGTTGTCATTCTTTTTTAGCTTTAGGGCTGCGCCATATTGGGTCTTACATACACTGTCCCCCTTATGTACTCATTAACGCTCGCCCATTAGAATTCCTATATAAAATTCAGTGTCGTGACAGTGCAGACAATTACAATCTTGATCCTATTAGGGCTGAACGATACTGTACTTCATTGTTATTTCGGTAGGGTGGACGCATAGCAGGTACTGTAAATCGATTTGTTTTCATCAATAGGGCGATATCGAATTTTGAAAAAGTCCTATAGAAAAGATATAAGTCAGTTAAATGTTATGCACTTCCCACAGATAGATTTTTAGGAGCTTCGATGGCGGTTGAAAGTGAATACCGAGGAGCCTCTCCGATGAGAGGAGAGGGCGGTGCCCTCTTGCTTCTGCTACATTTATCACATACTTAATCAGCACTCACGAATTCAGCAGAGAAGATTTGGCTTCTAGATGGCTTGGAGAATTCATGGCTTACATAAATTAAACAGGTCATCAAAGAAAACTCTGGTGGAATCAAGTAATTCTTGATGTGAAGCATACTAATAATTATCCCAGTTTTGCTGCACACACTATCAAATGTCAAAGGAATAACAAAACGCAAAAAAGTTAAATATTGGCAACTAGTAAATCAATGCTGAAGCCAATCACATTCTAAAAATAGTTTCGCATCCCAAGGGCTTCCAGCTGAGCCCCTACGGACGCCTACCATTATGCGACATTTTTCTGTCGGAAGCCACTGATAACCAGAGAAGACATCAGTAGCCTCTGCTCCTAAAAAGATTCAGAGAAAGGAGGAACATGCTTCCAAACTCGATAACTATTAGAAGCGGAAATTCTTAAATCCCATAGACCTCCTCATTCCACATTCTAGAAGTTATAATTTTGCCGCCCGACTCGCTTTACTCATTTTCATACTCATTTTCAATTAACCAAACAGTCTTACAAAATAACATCCTACTAACTGATTGTCATAACTGCAAGATTGTGCTATTTATGATAATGCATGAATAGCATTAACTTGTAAAACAACAGAAGAGAACATTCAATTCACCGATAAATTATGGTACTGAAATGAACCGTTTGGAGAAGTAGCATTTGAAATTCGTTAGGGTTCACCATATTCTTTTTTACAGTGCTTGGGCACCTTCCTCTTTACAGTATGGTACCATGTATGGCAAGCACTGCTATTTACCGATCGTACGAAATCTTCTTTTAAACATTAAAATCCTTTTTGTTTATTTCCACAGCGTCATCAGGTGTATACAAGGATTTAATCCAAAGACGATTTGTATTCAGTTGGTGTAGAATGCCTAATTTCAAGAAACAGGAATGATCTCTCATTGTTGATTTGACTCGAGTCAAGCTGGCTAGCTACTCGTTTTGACGTCACTATTTTTATTCGTGAACAATCCGTTTTTCATCACCTTTGCAGAATTGCATTGAATATTTTTCGATAATTACATTGGTAAATACCTCCGCCCTTTACCAGAATATTTCAGTCCTTGTACCTCGAACCATCAATGGCATACATTACTATCATCTCGGCAGCTCTAAGTTATGCTCTTAGGATGATATGAGGGACTTTACGAGAACATGCGTAAAGGAGAGGAATCAGACATCTAAACTAACAAGTCGTGGAGACTTGTTGCTGGCTTCGGTGTCAAACGCTCTAAAAATAGACCTGTAATTTCTTCTTTTATTGTGTAAGCCACAAAATTTGACGAAATTCCTAGCTTAATTGTGCGAGTTTGGCATGAAAGAAAAATGCCAATTAATTATAACGATTTCTCATAGTCATATTCCATGGAGTTTGGGGGTTTTAATTTTATTCCTTTGTTTTTTCCTCTTAATTAAGATTCTAAACGTTTTGATTGCTGAACTTCCTTCTGCATTTTTAACTGGTAACAGGCATTGAAAGGCGAATAACATGGTTAAATTTTAGGTAGTACCTTATTGTAAGGCTTGTAAGATTTTTTGGGGACGTTTTATAGAATTCTCGGAGTCTAGCATCTAAACCGTTCCACCAGCAACTTCTGACGATATCTTTCCATGTTTCGCCGGTCATCGAGAGTCTAGTTCTAAGATCCATGAGCCTTCAAACGTAGGACTTCAGTTTCGAATGAAAAGCAAAATACATATACATTAAACTAGGTTGAGTTATTAGCTAGATCATGCCTCATGCCAAAATCTAGCTACCATTGACTACCCGACATTCAGCAAGCCTTGGATGTTATACTAAAAAAACCTATCATTAAAGGAGCATCCAAGCAATAATAATGCTTGATTTTTACCAGACAAAGCTAAGCGCGCCTTTTTGCATCATTCGAGAGGCCTCTTAAAAATGTTGTTTTGTCTTTCTCTAGCGTTAGCGATAGTAACCTGAGAAAACTAACAAGGATTCTGGATAAACCTTGAAATGAGCAGCCATTTCTTGTTTGTCAGCCATTTTAGCAGTTCAGTAGCCCCGGTCAATCTTGTGACCGTCTAAATCTCTACGCTTGGCTTCTCTTCAAGAAGCAGATACAGGTAAGAAGCCCTCAATTAAGCTTGACGGCAAATCGTGCACCGACAGATGCCGAAAAGGACGTGATGGCAGCCCTACTGATAGCTCGAAGAAGAGACTTTTGTTAAATCTGCGAAAGATCACTGATGGGATCAAGTTGTGCCAGAGAAATCTTACACCTGCAGTGAAACTAGGTATTCTGGAAATAACTCTTTCCTTGAATTTTTCTATTGATGCGCCTTTAATATGAATATTTGCATCAGCTCACAGTCAATAATGCGGAACTGCCTCTGGTATAAAACAGCTTTTTTAGACAATTATTGGTTTTAATAATAACAAAATCTTTCAATTTATCAGTGTTAGGTTTTTTTAGAAGACAATAGTCTCTGCATTCATCCGTACAGCAGATGGCTTTTGACGTATAAATGCGCCCAAAACGATCAACGATTGCTGTGATGCCTACCAAGGCAGTCTTTATACGAAGTTGAGAAGGCTTGTCGGGCCCCTAACGTCCTCGGCTTAGTCACTAAAGGGGTTCTCTTAGTTATTGGGCTTCGTGGTTTTATTCGCGAGTTAATTTTAAAAGCATTTTAGTGCAAGTTCAATTGTACCGTTCAATGAATCGGATATAAGGTATTATTCATTTGTTAGTGAGTGATCAGTAACTGAGACTATGTTTCCTGTCGACTTTATTCCCTAGATTTAAGTACTTCAACAAAACAATTTGAAATGAAATAAGTATTTGAGGTTTCTATAGCACAACTTTCAGATCTGCTGTAAAAGCAGTCATTGTCAAATGACTAACACGTTTCTGACGTTCAGCTCGTGGTGTCACAACTACTATGTTAACAATCGCGCACTTATCCTCCTTCCGACTGGCTGAAATCGTAAAAAAAGTCCTCATTCGTTCCGCTTCAATATTTAATAAATGTACATGAACACTAATGGATTGCCTGAAATCGCATTTATTTGCTCAAGTCTTTATTGGATGGTCATACCTTTATTGAACAGTGTTAAGGGAGTTTGAGTGTTTACTCCGACCAATAAATGGGTGCCATTGGCCGTGCTAGTCGACAACCAGTTGGTACTCAGTTGGTGCATAGCTCAATTTCGCTCGCTATCGTCTGAGAATCCACTTGCCTGTCCATTTCGAAATGGGTATCAATTGAGCAGTTAGATCTTGTCAGCAATTGTTCCTATCATAAAATGTTCGATCAATTTCAATTTTAAAGAATTCCTTGTAATTTTTCGCAAAGAAGCTTATGTCAACATATAATCGTCGATTATGCGGACAGGTTTTTGGATTATACTAAGCAGCCATTTCATTGTATCAAGCAGCCTACTGATTTCAAATTACGCTCTTTTTTGGCTTTGGGCATTCAAATGATGCGAGGTTCTCAATCGTTATCCATTGCATTATGTGAGCGTCCCAAATTCTATCGGTTGAATTTAAAGTTTGAAGGCAGTTGAGGTGCACTGTATGACTAACTATCAGCTGATCTCATGGCACTGATTGGGAAATTTTGGTGAGATACTGAGTTCTTGCTGGTCGAAATTACTACCTGCCGCTCATCGACCTCAGTTGACTTCATATTTAAGCCGATGTTACTCGTGTCAATTTTTTTTCATCACCCGCTAAACTGGTTCGTCTGATCATTCTAACTGAGGAGTTTCATGAGGTATATAAATTAATTGTCCTTCAAGGACTGACCTATCCTAGGAAACCGGCTACCAGGACGGACGAATGTCAGTCACTATTCGTTTACTGAGAGCTTTAAGAATCCAACCATTATGGTTGAAAGACCTCGAATAAATGGTAATGCAAAACTTTGAAGATGCAGATGGGAAGGTGGGTGTTACAGTAGGCAATCCTGATGATGACACCTTCCGAGTGGATTGGAAATTCGTCGTTTTGACTAAAAGTTTATGCTTTAAAATTTCAGCCACCTCGCTTCATAGTAGATGAGGTTAAAAAAGTAGCAGGTCGGTGCAGATTTCCTGAGCTATCAGATCCACAAGAAATCGACATTGACACACAGTCCTTTGAAGAAGACAGAATCTAGTCACTGTCAATAAACAAGTCATTCATTATCCGTTAGATAGGGCCGTTCGCTGATACACTGAAAGGTAGCCTAATGATGGGACTTAGGAGCGATCCTAAGGGATCTTCTTATTGAAAGAAATGTCAAATTCTTGCAGCTGACTGAAATGGAAGTTATAAATAACTTGATTTGAAAAGGTACGCTCCGATGGAGTAAGATCATTAACGTTATTTAATTTCTAGAAAGGAAAATTGATATGGTTCGTTTTATGAGTGGTATAATGCACTCCGGTTAGCATGTCCAGTAGGCTTGGGTTCTATTTACCACTCACGCACAAACCTACACAGTTACAATTGATATTTCACAAATTCTAGGTGGTCACTTTTCGAAGAGAACGTACTGAAACTCCACAAGAATGGTAGCCCTTGTTTCTCACCTCAGATGCCATGACAAGGTTTCATTAAATCTTAATGTAAAGCAAAGTAATGCAAACATGCCAAATTAGGTGACAATTTGTGGGAATATTCCGATCGGCATTGGATTCGCATTATTCTTTAAACTATCACACTTGCATTCGAACAAAAGTACCGCATGGACAAAGTAAATGCATTGTTCTTTGGTCAGAGGCAATTGCCGGAATGTCCGAGCAATTCGGCCCATGAACCGCGATCAAGCTATTTCCTAGCTGATCGACTCTCCGAACACTGAGCCCAGGAGATGCGGAAGTCACGACGGGACTTTGATTTGATGTGGAAGGGGTTCACTCAGCTACCGGCTTTAAGCAATCTGCTATAGAACTGCTGATATGAGATATGCACATTAAGTACCATTCGCCTAGCTTCAGACTGATGGGAACCCATTTGGTATGGCCAACTGGAGTTCGGGCAGTAACGTGCAACTGCAGAGTACATCCTTCGATGCCAAACACGAAATAAATCGGAGAGGAAGCTAGTGATTGTTTTAAGGATTGCATTTAAATAACTTTTGTTTTGGCAAATAATGGTGGAAATTACCAGATATTTTGTCTTGATCGTCTTAGCAATATAGGAAACATTATTTATCCACCCTTGGATCTAGCCTGGATTACATCAGACAAGAAATTTAGTGACTTCCACCATTCATTGTCAAAACAAAATTTATTTAAATGCAAGCCCTAATGGAATCACTGGCACTCCTCTCCAACTTGTTTCGTGTTTGGTATCGAAAGACATACAAGAAACTTAATTTCTTCACCCTTGGATTTAGTCTGAGTGACATCATATTTAGATCGCATGCGTTTTAAAACCATCTCGCACAAAGACGGTGGTCCGTCCTGTATCCTGGTTTGTTACGATCTTTTTTCATCCAGAATTGAGCGAAGTGCGTCAGACTTGGAGGGCTGATCATCCGTCCGTTTACCATTCTTCTGTCTTGATTAGCTTCAAGGGCTATTCGTAAATGACTGATATCTGCTTATTGCCGTTTTTTTCTAAACTGTTAATCGCTACAAATACCTCCTTGCAGGGAAAAATTCTATTAATTCCTGTCCACTTCCGGCCGTGAAACCCTTTGCAAACAGTCGTACAGCAAATTCAATGCACGATATCACCTTCTTAGGCAATTTTAGGGCTCACATATATTCTTTTGTCTCATTTTAGATTAATATTGCGAGAAATTGAAATGAATAAGGGAATCTCACTGCTGCTATTTTAGAATGTACTAGAACAATGATCTGGAAAAATGTTAGTACTCGATGACAAAGTAGGATTGACCGTCGGAATCGCATGGCCAGAATGGCATGAATGATTAACTATTAATTTAGATTTATTAAATTAATTACCTAAGCTGGAATGACTGTAACTTAGCAAGGGTGCAAGTCGAAAAAAATACCATTTCAAAAATTCAAGCAAAGTTTCAAAAGTTCCATCAGTCTCTTAACGGTTTTTATAACATTCTTTGTTGAATTTTCCATCCAACGCAATAAGATTTCGCACTTTGCTGTAAAAAATAACATCTGGCCAAAAAATTCCATAAGAAGACTTGGAATAACCTTCTTCCATGAACGAACTCAAGATCAGTTTGGTTTGCGTGAGTTGAAAGATACAACCTACACTCAAGACGAAGCTACTGTCACGCCCATATGACTTTTACAAACTTGACTAGCCAAGCTCCTTAACATACTTCACTGAGTAGTGTAATTGTTCTTTGTTGCACCCATTTGCCTAGTTTTCTGAATTACTAAAGAACTCTTCTGTAGTTTGGATCAAAACGTCGATGTTCTACCATGTATGACAGCAACAAAAGTTATTTTGCAATTGTTTGCCTGTTCTTCTTTTAAATAAAGTCCTTTTTAACATAAGCCTGTTGGTGTAAACTAACGGCCAATGCGGGGAAAATTCCAGAAGGTCAAAGAGAAATGCCGGAACCGACAGTATATATGCATTTTTGTAGGTGTATAATATTTACTAAATAGTATAGCTTCTAACCATGGAATGGGTGTGACATCATGTCTTTGAAGCTGGGAGACACGAACTGACTTTAGATGATTCGCAACTCCTCGAAACTGGAGGTTTCACATTCTAATACGAAATTATATCATGAGTTATATACTCATTTTAACATGCATACCTAGCCTCTACGAGAATAAAGCACTAGTTTAGATAACTGTTATTTCAAATTTTAACTTCCGCTATGGGGCTGATCAAGAGTACTGGTTGCCGACAGTCCGCTTCTAACCATCTGATCCAGAAAATGAATGGTGAAATTTAAGCCTCCATTAAGTCAGTTTAAAATTATGTAGGTAAGGAAATTTCATTTTCGTGGCTACAGCTAATCTAAGATCTGACCATGGTACATTCTCTCCTGGCAGGATAGGTATTTAGAGAAGTTTCATTAGTTTGCTCCTGGATTTTATCTTCGTGCCCACCTGCATAATCTTCTTTTTCCATTTTAGCAAAGATTCGTGGAAGGCTTGGTACCAGAGACAGATTTCAGGTATCAGATTTCTTTAAGCAGGAATGCTAGATTGGAAGGAGAATTTTGATGCTTCGCGTTTCATGTTTACGTCTCTTCGGTTCTTCACTCCTATTATTGTAGATCTAATTGTGCTTTAACTGAGATCGCCTATTTTCTGGCGATTTGTAAGGGCACGATACCCATTAGCAGGTCTGCTTTTCTGATATAAGATTTTCAACATCTAGCCATCGCAAAGCTTTTAATCCAACAGTTGGTTTTGAAACAAAGTGTTTTTCGTGGTATCGAAAGAGATATAAATAAATAGTTTTTTTATCTGCTCCTTCATCTTGCCAATCAACTCACAGTTTGGGATTCGATGCTCTCCCCTACGAACAGTCACTGAAGGGCTTCCGGAAGGTTTTGCTCCACTTAAGAATAATGCTAGTGGAAGTGATGTCTTTTGAATCTGGAGGTATTTTATGGCTCCCAAAGAGCAGTGCGTTGCACAAGCTAAAGTTTATCTTGTTTCAAATCATTCAGAAATTATTTAATTTCAATCACTCTTCTTCCTCCAACCATATAGCCGCTCATTTTTACGGATTTTTCGTGCGAGCATTTCAATGGAACTTAAATTGAACAATTTAAAAGTGGCAATCGTCGCAATTTTATGATTTGTTAGGTAAATTTACAAAATGTTAGTAATAAACTTATTGAAGAGGGAAGACTGCAGTGCGCCTACTTTTTTATTTCGGCGGTTTGCTTTCTACATCATTAAGTTCAGCCGACTCTTCTCTTTCAACATACGGTGTGCAGATTACGCCTTGGTTTTAAAAAAGACGATGAACTGGAATGAGCAAAGCGAATCAAATTTTGGTGGAAACACAACCATCCTATTGCATTCAATTGATAGCTGTGGGTTTAAATGATGAAGTCGATCCGTTAAGCTTTACTGAATCAGGTCAGCCCTCTTCAGTGAGTGGACAAACTTTACACGATTGCAACACAGATGTTAATCGCCGATCTAAAGATCTCACCTCTCATTTATACTATCTTCCTGTTTCCCCCACCTTGCTTTCTTTCTGATTATAACATTGAAAGCCAATGTTCTGGCCTAAGGAAAGATCGGTATTGGCCTAGGATCTTGCAGCTCCTAAATCGAACCTTCATTTAATACCAAGAGGGACTAATTTCCTAGAGCTTTTCTGATCACTGAGGCCATCAAATTGTTAGGGTAGTCCGATTAACGCATATAAATCTAAACCAACGTTTTGACAGTTTCGAGCCACTGTTTGAAGAATATCCTGGCCCGGTATACTACAAGTCCCACAGGTTCAGCTGAAAAGGCAAAAGTCACTGAGTCCGTCTCTTTGGCGGTCAAAATGGATATTCATCTGAGATATTGGACAAGTTTGAACATCTTCTGAGGAGAGGCTATTTTTCCGATGTGGCAAGCAGTAGCGGCTTCGAAACCTATATACTGTTTAATCAAGAAATGCATGCTTTAGACGCCTTGAGAAAGGAAATATTAGAGCTCCATTTAAAAGCATATATCTACTATGTCAGCCACGTTGCAGTGGTTGATAAAGCTAATCTCATTAATTTTCAGTTCTTCACTCTAAAATAGTGTCACATACACAGATTTCTTTTACGGTTTTCAAATAAAAATTCCACTCAGTGATACTTATTTCGAAGTAACTTTGATCTGATAACTAGAAGTGCATTTCCAACACCAATCGAGCTGGTTGAACTACGTCATATTTTAAGTTTAACAAGGGTATGAGGTTTTCACTGCGACTAAATTCGACTCATCTTTCGTGATAGACCATTGGGTATCAACCAATTTTTCGGGTTTGAAAGGACTAATTCTTATGAACCGGTGAACTTAAAAAAGAGAATCCAATTATTATCCATAAACAATGAACTAGACGGTTTCTTTTAACAACAAGATTATTACACTAACTAGCTTCGAAGCAGTAGATTTTGCTAAAATTTCCAAATATAATTAATCGTATTTTACCTCAGTAAACAATTGTAATACCTTTTCTAATGGTCACTATCTAGTTAGAAGTTTTATACTACATCTCTGATGTGAGAAAACACAGTGCAATGAAAAATCTTACTGAATGGAGAGCAGAAGAGAAAAGGTGGAGATTCAATTCCTAGTATGAGCATGAGCTATGCTTATCTCATTTAAATGCCATAACAGAAACACCAGGTCTTATCCGAATACTAAGGGCGTAGTCAAGCTCGCAACCAAGCATGCTTGAGAAATTTCATCCACCTCTAGAGTATATATTAGTGGCTTGAGAAATTTTGAGTGTTTCGGACAGTTAAGGCGACTTCTATCAATCACATAAGCCAATTAGGGGTTGTCATTTTCTTTTTCAATTTAGGTTGAAATGGCGCATTGAGGAAGTGTGACTTACAAGTTGTAGGCTTAAATCTCAAAGAAAACGGTTACAAAAATTGGGCCAAAATATTGTCTAAACATGAAGGTCAAACAGCTATTCTGTTGTGAGAGTATAAAAACGGCAATTCTACTAAATGCCTCCATTATTTACGAATGTTTGCCGAAACTTGCCTTGAGTTTTTAAATTCAAATAAGCTTGCTACATCTAATCAGTCTGCACATATTTTGAATATAATCTCATGAGTCAAAACGTTCAATGTTTAATGCTCAACTTCCACAGAGTATTTAAGAATTTGTCATTCTTTATCTAAAAATAATCGAATGAAATTGGTGCCAAAATCTTTATAAGTTTTTTCGGTTATAAATCTTAGATGACAGCAACGAGTCATCGCAGAAGTTATGTAGACTGATACACTCTTGTCTTGGGAAGAACTCATGCTTTTATAGTCGAGTTACTTTCATTCAACCTAAGTCATGGTGAAAAGTCCAAACATGCATGGAATTCGAACTAGAAAAAGTTACACGCATACCAAAAGCATGGGTCAGCTTGAATGGCATACTACAAGGACCTTAATGCCCTCATGACATTTCAGGGAATTCACTATCATAACGGCACAAGAACCCGGCTGGTCTTTAAGCTTCCATTTCATGGGACCTCTTCCCATGGTGACCGGAGGAAAACGGTTTGAACCTGGCTTTACAAAATATAGCTAATATATAGATAGCCGAAACTAACGAGCCTTCGCCACGTACACCGGAGTTAAATATAAACGCCTAGCGGTAGAACCAAGCATGCATCACTAAAGGGAGACTAGTACCTGGCTCAATTATAGTCATAGAAAACTTAATTTCTATTCGGTTCGTAACAAAATTGCAACGGTGCGAGTACAAAATCGGAAAAGTTACTGCTGAGATCTCTATTGAAGAATGAAAAATTATGCAGCCATAAAGATAGTTTAAAAATGGACTAAATAAATCGTACTCAGAGGTACAGCGAAGCATTTCAACAGTTTCAGATCACATTGCAATCTGAAGAATATTTTACTAATGTAAACCATGCGATGGGGTGACATTTCTTTTCTTAATTCTGTTTATTTCACACGTCGCAAACATGTGGAGTGGAGAGCTAGCGCATTGTCCTTTGACTGAAATGAATTGAAATGAGAGGTGCGCTCTACTAATCAATTCTGTGATGCTTTGAACGCAAGTTCTAATTTTTAAATTTACATTCACTATGAATTGAATTTGTCTCTCGTACTTGATCATCATAATTAAATATCATTCTTTTGTGCTCTCCAAGTAATTAGAAATTATTGAATCCATTCATTTATCTGAACGCATGCACAATTTGATTAGCATAATCACATTTTAGGGCACATCCTTGTTCCCCCAAATTGTTTATTTAAACTGAAAAAAATGTTTTTTTCGTTTTCTCTGCGATTGTAGAAAGTGCAAAGCATGTTTTTTTCAGTGCGATTGCATTCAGATGATATTACAAATTACTGGCCATCAATGTTAATGCTGTGCTCTCATACAATAGTGATGCCGGATTTATTTTAGTAATTTAATTCAGTATACAAGGGATACGTTGTGTTCATTTCAAAATTTTATTTGATCGCATGTTCAACATTACAATCCGCCTCGAGATTTTTGTTAGTTCCATGGTGCCCTGCTTGTTGGTACAACGCAGGATAAGTTTCTCAATTTTTCAGTATAGACGGATGAAATTGCAGGACAGATTGACTAGTATAGATGTCAAAATTCCAGTGCTGTTGTTTAATGGCTCAGCTATTAACTCACATTTAAGTCAACGGAGAAAGTAACACTAATCAAATACTGTATCTGTTGTTTATGATAATTCATTTATTTAGAAAATGACTTACATTGAAATCTATTCTTATTACAAACAAATCAAGTTTAGTGATTTTGCCATGGAGTTGTTTGCCTGGGCCACTTTACGCTTGGCCTTGTATTAGGGAATTATACGAGAACCCCTTCGGGGATAGTTCTATGACTTTCAGTCCCGTGTGATGGTGGCTTCTCTGCCTCCTCTCTAATGCTCTTAATTTTACCATGCACGTTTTTTGTAAATTCACATTGTCCTAACCAAAAATTGGAATTTTTGTCAATAGACATAAGTTGCTCACAGTTAGTGTTTGACTTCATTTTTTTGCAAATTATTCAAAAAGCACCTGAATTTTATCCTGGTCATCTTCATTTGTTGAATATTTAGCCGATCTGGTCATTCTGTCATTTTTATGCTTTGTTGGTCGTAAAATAACTTAATGATATTAAATCCTCCGGAACATGGAAAAATGAGATTGCCATCTCCAGTCTACAAACTCGTAATATGGCAAAAGGTATAAAAAATGAACTTTTCAATTTGTGTACCAATACTTCGGCCAGTCTCGCTGGAGGATTTCAATTTACCTAGCTAACCAATTTCCTCAAGAGATATCCTCAGGTTATTCAAGTTCCGATTGGTTGTCTTGAAACTCATACTGCTTCTATGAGCACAGTTAGTTTCGTTTGCGGTACTATTGACGCACACGGATCGTATGTTGGGGAAGCAAGCAGCTGACTCCCATGATCGAGAGGAAAGAATTCTCTTCCCTACCTGTTTCGAAGCCACCATCACCAGTTTTGATACCTTTCTCATCCCCAAAATTTTATTTTCGCCTACAAACTTGAACAAGCCTCTGCCATCAGTGTCTCTCGTTTGGGCCTCCCTAAGTTTTTCCGTAACCTTTATGGTACCACGTAAAACCTTGAACGTTGCCTCGAAGGATCCAAAGAATGTAATACCAGATCGTTTGTTACTGAGCGAGTGTTCTCCGAGCTTCCATAAGATTCGTTCTGGAGTTAATTACAGGCTTTTTGACAAACATTACAGGTGACAGAAAAATATCGACTACGTGCCTTATGTGATGAATGCCACATTATTGGTTTTGGTGCAAACACTAATCGTGATATAGAGGAATATTTTCGACCCTCAGAGCATGGTCAAAATCATGAATTTGACCTTGGAGAGGACTCTGGAAGGGGCTTCAAGAGCTCACTTCGTCCTACAAGCTCCTACCGTTAATAGTTTATGCCTTCACAGGAGTCTCTAAATCTCTCCACGGAAGGATCAGAGCTTCCACAGAGGCTTCACATTATTTGCAATCTTTAACGCGAAATCATGGCTCAATGTTTATTCAAACCCTCTGCAACTTCGAATGCAGTTAATCTGACTGCCTACCAGTTGGTCCCTGACATCTAGTTTGTCTCTTGGTGCTTAAAGAACGCCATTTGGCTCCCCGGCCTGCCAATGAATTGTTCATAGTTTATCTACTTCATTTTCGAATCTTTATGACATTGTGAAAGTGATATCTGCATGATCGGTCACAGCTACTCCCTTGTATAGGAGGGTTAGGTTCATATGCGTGTTCGAATCCCGGTCTTGGCAGTCAGAAACCGATTGAGAATGTGATCGAAGCCTTTAGTTCCACTTGTAGGACACCCAATCTTATTTTTGAATACTTATGGCGAATTTCACTAAGTGAATGTGAACCTTTTTATCTGCCATTTCGAATAAATTATGTCCTGAAATTGAATGCAGATATAATTGGATTTGGATGGTGGTTTAGTAATTGAAACAATGCTTAGCAGGCTTTTAGATCCTTTGAAAATGTGATAATTTTTTAGCCAAAAGACATTACTGTGTCCTGAATATTGATTAAGTCGATCGAGAAAAATCTTCCCTTTAGAAAGTGTGGCACAATGTTGAATTCAAGTCATTAAGTGATACCGACTTTCCTATTGACCCGATACCTGTCAGTTTGATCTTTTGATTACTGGGTCTAGGGCGTTGGCTTGTCAGTTAGCTGTCGGTAACCGTGTAAAACATCCTTCTCAAGGTACAGTTTTCACCACCCAGCCTGTCTAAAACTCAGCTCATCAACGGAGGATGGTTAATTGATTTGAGTTAAATGTGAATGTTTTATATCTTAACACACTATTTTATAAATATGTGTATTATTATTGGTTATCTTTATTTTATTTTAGTATATGTATCATAATCTAATGCTTTTTTACATTTTTTTACCCCATTCTACACGTTTAATAGTGCGTATTTTATTGTCCTATAACTGTATATAACGAAATGGCTTTACCGCTTTGGTTAATGTTTCTCCGACAGAAGCTCCATCCACAGGTTTTAAGCGGCTTGGTAACTCGAAAACTGTCGATCTCGAAGATTGTAATACAACTTCTACTTTTGAATATACGCAAGGCTACATCTAAATTTGTCAGGTGATTCGATTTAAGTAAAAACTCCTTTGTGATATTTTGTAACAGAGCCAACCAGAGGCACCACTCACCATGGATTAAATTCCTGTTCTAATTCATCCAGAAAAGGCTTGTTGGGTCGTTTGTAATCCGATCGAAGTCGTGGAGCAGGGGAGGCTTAAACGTTCGCCGTTCCTTTGACTCTGATGCCATTAGGCCAACAGTTGAGATCAAATCAATGGACTGTAGCGTTTAAATATGCCATTGATATACATTATTTGGCCAATAATAGGGGAGTATGGCGACTGAGTCGGATGTTTCTTGTTCAAGAGGCATTTACTAAGTATTTTTTTCAGAATCAGTGGATGTTGTAGTACGTCTTTTTGGTAATCAGAATTCTAGTAAGCAAACTTGCAACCTATTAGCTGAAAGTTGTCCGCACTCCCAGACTGTCAGGAAAGTGTGCGCCATGGACTATTGAACTTCTTAAGAGCCATAACGATGTGCCTTGGCGATTTATACAGTTCGTGAGAACACAAAGATGAGCTTATTGAGATCTTATCTTATTCAAATCGACCAAAATGAAATTAGTACAAATGACGATTCTCTAGGTAAGTGCAAGTTTTCGAGAAACAAGGTGGACTAAATAAATTTCAGCAGATTTATCAAGAATAGACATATATTACTGAGACGATGCAAAAGCAGAGTTCACATTGAAAATGATTATCTTATCACGAAAGCTGCTTTGTTTAGTAAACATAACCATGAAATATCTCTAATGTAAAGTCGAATTATTTCATCGAAGTGTTTCAGGAATGCCTGGTTGTACGTATCGTAAAAAAATCATTCAAGGAATTGATCTTGATGCAGACCTTTGAGCCTCACTAGCATAACATTGTCCGCGTGAATTTGAGTGTTACTTCCTCTCGAACTTCGTCGCAAATAATGAATGAAATAAATACTTGAACGCACCCCATCGTCCTCTCTAGCCTCTTAGCAACTTCTTTTTAGCTTTTCATGTAAGTTACTTAATCAGTACATTTTCCATTTGCCTAGAGGGGCCTCGTTGATAACTGGAATCGTGTGTTTCAAAGTAAGACTTCGAGTTCATCGGGGTGCTTGGACGCAAAGGGAGAAAGTCTGACATGAGATAAAAGACGCCTTTGTTATTTGTCTCTTACTTTACACATTAGTTCTCTCTGGTAAGCACATTTCACTCCTTTTGGCGTCCCAATTTTGAAAGTGTCAAAAAAGTACTATCTCTTTAGGTATAAATAAATATACAGTGACGATGTTGTAATTTGTACCATTTATCCAAGTTTTCTAGGCGATGGCTACATTTCGGAGGTAAGATTTGTAGCATGATTGTCATTAATTTTTTTGGTAAAACGTTTTTTTAAAATTTCGAACAACTGTGGGGATTTTCGTTCTTGTGAAATTTTTTCTTTTAATTATATGATGTAATTGTTCCGAACTTTTTTTAATGGATGTTCAAATAATCACAATATAGGCCCAACGCAATTGTTTCTCACTCCTAATTTTGACGCAGAGATAAATATTTAAGTTCAGTTTAGCCTGACAACATGGTGCCTTTTTCAGCCAGGCCATCTGGATGAATAAAACAACTGGATTGAATCGGGAACTCAAGCTTTGTGACCTGCTATCAAATAAATTAAACTAATAAAAATGATGGCACTGAGGCAATTCACCTTACATATTGCAAATTGTAGCAGTTCACTCTTTCACTTAACCCTAGAAATTGTATTTACTGAATGTCAAAAGAAGCCAACTCGTTTTCAGCCATTTGTTTTCAAATGTCACACAATGTTGTTATTAGAAGATGGGAATTGCCATACCGGTTAGCCCTCCCAGTTTCAACCAGTTTCGAGGTGCTGTGGTTGAATAATACGAATAATTCCTCAACGATTTTTATAGGTGTGTGCATCCTTAAATGCTAACCAGAAGATCGAAAATCATTTCACTATATGTGTACTGTATGCTAACTTAGTTGTCTTGCTTCGATCTCACATTCTCTGACATTTGCGCTATTTCTGTCCTTTATTTCCTTTGTTTCATTAATATATTTTTTCTATTTGACTTCGTTTTTATGCCGCCCTCCGGTTGTTTAATTGTCCAGAGGGAATAGGTCTAACAATCATGCTTTTCATTCAGTTGTCATTTAATTCATTTTTTTTTCAGACTAGAATTAAACGAAATGGCTTGCTTATCTTTCTTTTTTATGTCATTGTTTGTATGTTTGAACACTAATTATTCAATGAAACCTGTTCAAAATCGAATTTGTGTTTGGGGGTCTCGGCCATTTAAAAGATTCTTGGCAAAGACTAGCTCCATCAGACTGCAGTACTGAGTTTCATTGGTTGTAAGTAATTACGTAATTGAATCAAATTATTATTTTGCTCTATGGACTCCAACCGTTGGTGGCAATTCTATCGTGTCACCGCAGAGGATTATCAGCTATCCTAATTACTCTAAATAAATCCTATAAATTCTTGGAAAGTTCACCAAGTAACTAGAGTTGTTGGTGCATGCGTGGTACCCGCTTCAGCATTATACATAATTTCGAGATTCGACCAAACTAAGCACAGGACTTCCGAATTCAGATAGTATCCAGTTTATGCGATTTTTCGAAAATCTCCAGTGTGACGAATTCTGGGACAATGGGTGTATGAAGGTATCGAGCAATCACTGAAATAGTATGCAAAAATTTATTGTTCTGTAAGGTTCATAAGCTGAGAAAGCCAGGAAAAGAATCTATGTGTTGATCAATGAACCAAAGATGATATTAAAGCAGCAAAGCTGAGCGTAACGAATAGTTGAAGATTTGGTCTTCTCTATTCTTATTAGCGAGTTGAAGTTTTCCATTACAGAGTCAATTTCCTTCAGCTTAGAAATCGTATGGTTGTGAAAAAGACACAAAATAATTGGAGTATATACATATGTGGCTATTCAAAACCCTCTACAGGCTTTGTTTTGGGACGTTACGGAATAGCAATATCTTGTGTGCCCATGGCCTTTCTGGTTTTGCCTCCTTGATGCTGGAAACTATTATCTGGGTAAATGATTCACAAATAAGCATGCTATTTGAAGTTTTTTATGATGTTATATTATGTTAAAGGAAATCGTCTACCAATTAATTGAAGAAACCGAAATAATAATCGACGTTTCTATCCATGCGTAGTTGTGCGGACTGTTTGATAAGTTTGTTCCCGCTCAGGGTATGTTTGTATTGGACAAGATTCGCAAGTGTCAGCAGTTGCTAAATTCGTCAAAAATTTTGCATCAGCGTGCAAATTTAATGGCGAAAAATACCTCCTTACCCACTAGATGTCGGATATTATCTAACATAGTTTCTGTTCAGAGTTTCGACTACCACAGTCAGCCCCAAAGTGACAAAAACTCGGCCAAACCTTTTGCTGTTTCTCCTCTTGATCAACTGCTTGCAAATTATTGTGATCGGAAAACATATAATTATTTTGAAAGCATCGATTTAAATTCCTGTAGCCTTCCATGCACCCCTTTGACATCTCCTTTGAAGCAACTTGATGACTTAATCATAATAAATGAAAAACCTGAGGCACTTCAAAATTTTATATGGCTTCCTAGTGGCCTGATCTATTCCCCCCTAGTTTTTCCATCCTCTGAGCCACCTCACGAACGTGGATGCGTCAATGATATCCAGAATCGACGTCGTAAAATGAAGAAGCATAAGCGCAGAAAGTGGCACAAGAAGTATGCCTCCCTCATTCGCAAATTTCGTATGCAACGTGAGAAGAAAAATGAGAAGAAATTGCAGGAGTTGCTGGAGCTCTGGCGAAACCGATCAGATGCCTGGGATCCGGTGACTAAAATTGAACGAAGACTCGTGCTCGCCCGTCGTTCTGGTTACTATGTCGATATTCTGTCCACACGTGGGGGCTTGAGTCTGAAATAAAATGCCTGCACAGACGCTTTCCTCTTCATTATTCCTAATTAATCGTGAACTGCGTGTTTGCATTCTTTCGTCTTTCAGGATATAAAACCAGCAGAGGCGGAGGGCTCTAACCCAGTAACGGCCACTTTGAGAGGTCAGAAAGCTATTCTCGAAGCCACTAGTGTCGTAAGAGACCTAACCCTGGCTCTCGACCGTGTGTATGAGAATGTTCGCGATACTCAGGGAACAAAGCACCTGAATGCCGAGTTGCCGAAGAACTTCAGAGACCGGGTCAATTCCTTTCAACACTGTCGGAACGCGATTCGTAAAGTAATTTCTCAGCTTACGCCATTTTTCAGGCCTTTTATTACGTTTCCCAGGTCTGTTCCCAGTTTGGTATTAGTAACCCCGAAGATCTCATCCCTTATGTTGGTGCAACTGTGAAGACAATTCAGCCCCCAAGCGATTCCGAGAGAATATTTCAATTGAAAGCCGAACGCGAGATTTTGCTACAGAAAATCGCCGAGGCGGACTCGCAACTCCAAACATTCAAAGACGGCCTTACATCAGCGCTCTGGGAGTTAAATGATTTGACACATTCTATGGGCAGTTAAGAATCGCTTAATTCGAGATACGTATGTATGTATATGTTTAAGCATTAATAAACTCAGGTGCTGATCAGAATTTAGTGCTAAGTTACAGAAAGGGGCATGTACAATAGAGAATAGAGATGATGCAAAATTCTTCAGGTGCGCGCAAATGCTGGATGACATTTGTAGGTTTTAAAGACCAGTGGGGTGTCTTTAGACCAATTTCTTTGCAAGGAAGAAGGAGCGGAGGTTCCGCATTTGGAAGAACCCAGTAAGGACAAGAAGAATGACTTGGATAACGGACCACCAGGTAACTCGGCTGTTAATGCTCTCACTGAGACGCCTGAAGTATTCCTCTCTTGCCTATAGGAACAAGGAGTAGCTAGGTTAAGGGGCTCATAGTGGGATCAGCAAGGATTTCAGTCTAAAGACGTACACGTTGGAAGTCCTGGTCCTTTGCAAGCATTGCAACTTGGTCAAGCAATTGACGGACGCGCAGCTGTATGTCGCTAAGTTTTTCCTTGGACGCGACCTCCTTGTAGTCCACAGCATGTTCCCCAACGGCAATATCCAGAGTAACCCTCTAAAATTTACAATCGGTCGCACACGTGACAATACTTACCAGGAGACTCTTAGACCAAGAAGAGCCGCCAGTGGACAGACAAATACTGTGTTCTCCAGCTGTTTGCGATGTAATGACGAACGTGCCTTCAGAAGAATACACCTAGATGCGTATTACTTTACCAGTATATCCGTACCCTAGATAGGACAACCTTTCCATCCGGATCCTTGATTTCTACATGCACACCATGATCAACAGAACGGACAAAATCCGTACCGTTTAGTACAGATATTGCATATTTGCCTAAATTTGTCTTTTATGATTCATACAATTGGAGCCGAACCAGATATCAGAGTATCGTCGGGAACTTCTTCGATGAAACACTTCATCGCACCTTCTTTAATATGGAAATAAATAGCATTAGTGGAGTGAACGAAGAGGAGCGCGATGAAGATTGGGAGAGCCACTGATCTCATCTTTGCTAAGATGACGTTACCAACAACCAAACCGTTTTGAATCCAACGCGACGATAATAATAGATTCAAAAAAAGAGCGTTTCATTGAAGTAACGAACAAATATGGATTAGAGGTTATGAGGCATATTTCAACTACTCGCAATTTTTAGAAACGAAATTTATAATAAATAATAATAATCGAGTAACTCAGAATCCTCTATTCAGTCCATCATGCGCAAGCCATTTATTTTGATAAATTGAATCGTTCACAAACTTTTATACTATAGTAAGCAAATATGGGACGTGAGAAGGACTATTACCGACACAATCTATGGGTTTCATCAGACAGGGTGAGCTTTTAAGGCCGCACTAACCATCCAGACTGTTTCAAGACTGCAGTACTGCATTCCCCTTATAATATAAATGCAGACGACTTGTATTTTCGGGATACTTTGGCAAAATTTTTTATTTTATAGACAGTTTTGTATTCCGTAAAGACTGAGCCCAAAATTTTTGAAGAGCCTAGAAGCAAAAGGTGACATGTTTTACAATTGTTTCGAAAAGACGGTTGGTTCCGAGGAAGTTGACTGCTCTTATCGTGTGTTATATCAACTGAGAAGTCATAATCTCGATGATGAAGTTTAAGCCCTGAAACAAGAACGCCAAAAAACAATTGTTGAACATTATCTTGAATCAGGATGGGTTCAACAAAATTGGTATCGATTTTTCCATTATTATTGAAATGTCCAAAATTCTTATGAAGGCGTGGGCATCATTTTGTCGTGCTCTTTACCGATTAAGAACTTACATCAATTTATATTAATTCAAACCACTTCTAAAGACGTCTTTCTTTAATGAAAAGAATCTCAATATCCGGTTCAAACGCCAAAGAGGTATTATAATTGCTAAACATTTTTCTTATAGAGTTATAGATAGATAGATAGATAGGTAGATAGATAGATAGATAGATAGATAGATAGATAGATAGATAGATAGATAGATAGATAGATAGATAGATAGATAGATAGATAGATAGATAGATAGATAGATAGATAGATAGATAGATAGATAGATAGATAGATAGATAGATAGATAGATATTGTGAGAATAGTTCTAAAAAATTTAAGCAATATTTAGACTTGGTTTTACGCAAGGGAAACTAGCCTTTCGTCCGTCCTCTTAATTTCAAACAATCCTCACGGTCAACAGCTGTGAAAGTAAAGTAATTAATTCCTTTTCAATCTAGCTGTTGCTGGAACCAACTCTCCTACCCTCTTATGCGGCAGCAAATTTATGCCCAGTCAGTTTTCAAAAGATAAATTTTTATCAAATTTAGGCCAATAAATCCAAAAAAATGTCAAAACCAGGTGACAAAAAACACATTTTTCCTGTGCTCAATAGCATTACAAAACTAACGGACTGTGCGGTGAGGTCAGCAGATGTGATGCTATATAATGTCATGATTTGTCAATCCGATGCGATCGAAATCCTGTCACTGTGAATTGTGAACTTTGACAGTACTATGGCATTTTACATCCGAGCTGCAGAACTGGGAATGCAGATATTCATATACCATCGTAATGCGGTTAATGTTAATGGGAACTAGTGGTCGTTCTCCTTAATAACGTTTGTGCATGTACCTTGTTATTTAAATGGATAAGTCGCAGTGGTTTTGCGATCACACCTAATCCATCATAAAGTAGTAGTGATTGGTCATACCAGTTCTCGGTCTTCATCTCAGCAACTGCCAACACATGAAATCCGTACTCTCGCTTCAGATCAAAGTACAAGCGAATTTCCATGTGTTACTTACTTAAGTCTTGGAAAAACAATCGGTAACGCATTGTCTCGCAGATGTTCGCTATAGCTCTGAAATTGCTCGAATGTGCAATGCAAAGAGGAAAATGGCAGAATATATAAGAAAGTCAAAAAGCAGGATAATCCGATGGAATTTTCTTGATTAACTTTGTCCTCATTTACCTTCGAAATGTTTCCATGTTCTACATTTTGTCATGAAGTTATGTCGAGGAAGCTTGCGCTTGGTAAAACAATAATAAATGTCATTAATACTAGTGATTTATGCACTATTTCGCGTCAGGCAATCCTAATCCTCGATTCTCGAATTCGATTGGGTGTCTTGATAAAAAACAAATTGGGGAACCTCGGTCTACGCAATATTGGTCCGCGATAAATGTAGAGCCGCGTTCGGAGTACGGTGCACTTTGAATTTCACGGCGAAGAGACGGATTTATTGGTGACTAGTGATGGGCTGGAAGCCCATAGTTGTAGTGGCAACTGCTGCGGTTAGATGTAGGTTTGGGAGCTAGTACTTTTAGTAGACTGCTTCTGTGATATCAGTGTGGCGGTTGACCAGCGCGATCAACCCCACTAGTCGATGCTGGCCTTCAAAAGGGCTAGTCTACGCACCTCTCATTTTCCCACGATAAGCGTTGGGAGATGATATTCTACAATAGCAGCATAGTTTCGATTATAATAAATCAGTTTCATTTATTACCTTTGTATCCTAGTGAATGAGCTCTTTCGGTATCAAGAGTTTTAAAAATTGTCATTTTTCAATGAAGTTATGGACATGGCCATTGATACTTGTGTTTTAATTGCTGGGAGGATGCAAAATGACTAGTAAACCGACTATATGAATGCATCGATGTGGCCAGAATTTATAAGCAAAGCGCTCCAAGCACCGCATCGAAGAAACTACTTAGAGAGGACATAGTATGAAAATAGTTGTGCTAAAAGACGCTTCCAGGGTTTTCTCATAGGAGCCTAGAACAATATTTACATTCGTTAAGATGATTAAATGTACGGATAGAAGTGCATGTACTTCACTGACAATTCTGACGACAATAGATACCTCCTGCATTCAGTAGTGCAAGATTTATGCGCGTTGGCACTTTCATTGAAAGGTTTAAGGATATTCGCAGTATCCAGCTCCCTAGGGTGAAATTTTGATAATGGTATGGAATGGTCGAGGTTGACAGAAGGCTATACATATCTGGAAGACTTTTATTAGAGTCCATTTTACACACTAGCAGTCGATTCAGTAAATTGGTAGAAAGTCGCGGATTGCGTCGTGATACAACAAAATCATAGTTTAGATGGTTAATACCTTGCAATTATTATACTTCTAAGTGTAACTTCGTCTCCGGCCAAAAGCAGGTAAGATACTACCAATTTAAGATTCGAGTAGTCCTATCTCAGTTCGAGGGTTGAATGCTTTTTAGAAGGTATACTGTTGAGGAATACAGTCAGTCTCTAATCTATAGAAAAATTCCCAGGCCCATCCAAGAATGTATTAGCTCGAAGTTGTGCATTCAAACTCCGCTAGCGTCTATGCGTCGCTTTGCCTTTGTTTCGTGCTAGTCCCCTCTTGGGTAAAGTAAGTTACTTGACCTTATACGATAGATTAAATGATCTTCAACCAATGAGTTATTGAAAAAATGACATTTTGGGCACAAAATCACCCATCTTATGAAGGACTTCATTGCAAATTTTCGAGGCCATCACAATGGGCAAAATAAGTAATGTAAATATTCATTTCACTTCATTCCACTCTAGGAAGGGCGACTACTCTAGAAACTCTTTTAGAGCTTCCGATTTTGTCCTTGCATTAAGATCAGCCAGGCGCACTTCCACCAAATCAGCACATCAAGCTATTACTATTTTTTAGGCCTAACGAGCTAATTCTGACCTAGTGCATTGACATTTGCCAGGTCAAGTTTTGAATATAAAATCCAGAGTGTCTGTTAGCCAAGGACGAATAGTATAATATTTGGAGAAGATGAAATTCGGTGCATACCTTGAATGTCAATAAATGGAGACGTTCACCGCAGATATAGAGCTTTGAGATTCGACTGTATGAGTCTTACTGGCACGAATTCTTCGGGCAGAGAATAGCTAAATGGCAAATGACAATGCTTACAGGGTAAATATTAGGAAACAACTCTAATATAGAGCCGTAACTGACAAGAGTGCAATTCGTTAACATCTACCGCGAAATAGCCCAAGTGCTAGTGGATCAAAAATGGTTTTTCAGAAGTGAGATATAAAAATCAAATGTAAACATGCGACGTTGCTGCTTGTGTGGCAAATGTAAATTAGCTTCTGGTAAAATGGACTGAATGAGAGAGTATAGAGTTGACTTCGAACATGGGCTTTGTCATGGTTGTTTAATTAATATACATGGAGGCTTACGAGCAATGTTCGATACGTCCAGCAAATGAAAAGTGTTACAATGATCAAGAAATGTCCAAAATTTTACAGATGACCTGAGATGAAGTCATGAATTTCAGTTATTATGTCTTTCGCATGGAGTTCAGATTTGGCATTTGGGAAGTTGCACATCTGCCAGACTTAGCAATACGAACCTTTCCTAGGTAAGTAGAAACGGGCTAGTGACAGATCAACATTCAAGTGAGGAAGACGACTGGAATGTAAGTAGCGCTATTTACCATTGGCAGGACATGTGCACTGGTGCTCGCATATTTGCATAATTTTAAAAGGAAATCCCTTTTATTGGATCCCTCGAACCGATAGGCTAGTTCTTACTGCAGATGGCATGGATGAATTTAAATAAATTCTACGAAGAGCTCCCACCCTCAGAAATGGAGTTCACTTATAGATGAACAGAAAACCCAACCGGATTATTTTGATGTCCTTCATTTCAGTCAACTGACAAATAAGAATGATCAATCACTTTAGTTCTGTCAGAAGTTTAAATTATAGAGAAGATGGCTGATGTGTGAACAGTAGATATGGGTGACTTCCGAGTTTGTTTGTCCTTTAATGAAAAGACCAGATATTAGTCCAAACAATAGGATTTCATGTTTGTGAGTTCAATATTTCTGAATTATTGAACCTTACGCTTTGAAGATAATTGGAGTCAAGATGTGCAGAACTTTAACTTCTGCGATTATTGCAATTTTCTGTTTAGCTGGAAGCGACCAAATGCTTGATATCAGTAGCAGTAATGGCGTTTCTTCATTAAACATCATTAATGTAACCATTATAATCAAGTTCAGCACACAAAGACCAGCTAGATGAGTTCAGAAGTGATTAGCCCCAACTTCAATAGATAACGCTAACCAGAGGTCGAAGCGGTGAAAGGTTAAGTCACTCGTACGTAATGACGTTTCGGAAACTCATAAGAAAGTCTCGATTTTCGTTTTATCTAAACTTTTGAGTCCTGCTGATTGGGCTCATATCACTCTAAGTTGATAAGCCGTTGTTGACGTCCATGTTTCATAGTGGTTGGCTCCGATCTTAAAATTTCCCAGCCTTGACGGCTGTTGTTGTGCCGTTGTAGATTGGCTTCCTATTCTAGATGCAAGTAACCCAATGTATAAATAAAAATCTTAAATTGACATACTGTTATTCCAACTATATAGATATAACTATTTCGTGGTGTCAAGTAGGGACTATGCATCTCGAATGATAAATGTAACCGGAGAACTCACTATCGAATGGCTCGGCATGCAGTAAGCTGCAGGGAGCTTCAAAACTGCGATTGAATTGGCTTTAGACTGAAAGCAGTCCTAGGGGACTTTTTAATAGTAGCAATAGTAGAAGTAACTATGGCACTGATATATACAGGTGGAAGACCGAATCCATTCTGGTTAAAGGAAGGTACCTTCCTAAAATGTAGTTTTACACCTAGGCAATACGATGGGTCCTGATTTTGAATCATCTGATGTGTCAGATGCCGACTCCATTACATTGTATTGTTAACTTTCACCAAAACTATAGAAATACTGTATAGCTACTTCTAGAATGAACCTACAATTTTAATAACCTAATTTAACTACATATTGGTCTAGTTTCCAAATGGCAATCAAGCCGTTTTCAGGCTCTATCATTTTATAGTATGACGGTTCTAGGAGCTGAGATCCTTTTGTATACAAAATGTAATTGAAAGGAATACCTTTGTGGTTTAGAATCGACGTATTTCCAATACCCCGATTTTTATTTGTACTGCCGGAGTAACAAAACGTCGACTTGATCGGCTATCAACGTAAAGGTGATAAGTAGCACGTGGCCTCCAAGTGTGACATACAATTTTGGTCAAATTAGGGCCAGTAAACCACCGCCTGTATATAACTAGTTTGCCCTAAAAAATGCATGCTAGCGCAGTTACCTTCGCCTGGCCTCAAGTTCGTCAGCCGTTGCCGTTCATAAGGTACATGAGCTCATCAGACACTTTTTGAGTTCATCTGCTCGTGATAAGTAGCTGCACCTCTAAAAATAAATGCCTAAAAATGGGATGAAGCCTACAAATACTTGAATAAACAGGCCTTTACATCAAATGTGAATGCTTCCGCTACTGAATACTACCTGATAGACTTTGATAGCACATACTTTGCGTTATGGAATGTGGTTTCAATTTGCAATAACATTGCTGTAGCTACATAATTTGTAAATCTGAGGGAAATACGAAGTCGGTTTACCCATAAATAAGTGATTCCTGAAATGGGATTTCTTTTGAGGAAGAGCATGACAACGGTAGCTCCTTTTTATTGATCATTGAGATCAAAGGGTTGTTTACAGATAAACAGACAAGGAGACTAAAGGTGATGTGAGAATAGAATAAAATATCAGGACACGGGCTTTATTTCAATAAGCTTCTCTTCTATTTACCCTAGTCAGCGTAACTCCTGAAGTGCTTAGTCTTCTTAATTATTTTTTATTTTTGATTTACTCCCCACTCATTAGAGCAAGTCCCAAGGACTTTTGGGGGTACAACAGAAGTATAAATAGCTTTTGCAACAAGTGGCGCACAACAGTCTTCGGTCCTCCGGTCAGTTCTCTAGCATGATTTCGTGGTACGGGTAGCACTTCAACTTCGTAGTGGCACCTCGTGCGTCCTCGGCATTGTTAAGGCCGACAATCCTCATTCCGTGGGGTTACCGGTGATCACCACGAGGAGGTTAAGAGTAGGTTTGACTACCAGTCTCTTTAATAATGGACTGTTAGCCCCAATTTGCAGTCATGGTTTGATCAACTATCTTGCCCTCTTCGTCCGGCATCCTCTTCAAGTCCAGCTCATAGGCAGGTCGCCATCTAGCTCGAAGATCCGATGACTCTCTAACTTTTCCCTTTCTTTTGGAGACAAAGCTTGTGCCACTCAGTGCAGGTCTCAAATCTTTTGAGGCTTATTGAACCGCCGCAGAGATCTGCTGGCAGAAGATGACCAAATACTTCTAGGTTTTTACGGAGCTTAGGTTAGCAATCTGGCTCATTCGCTCAGTTGTCTGATTTTATCTCTGTAAATAATTCGGACAGCTATGCATCTCCGATACTTAAATCTCAGTTTAAATGGAAGTATTTTCTCTCAAAATTGTTCTAAGCTGACCTAAATGAAAGCGAATCTACAGACTCTCATTATATGGCTATAGGGTGTTAACATTTATTTTTACCATCTATTTAAATAAGGAGCGGACATCAGAATGGGTCCACCTGACTTTGGTATTGCAGAACAGGAAGTTTCAGCGTCCTAAGACTCTCGTCATCATTAAGCTCACAATACCTCGACACGTCTTAGTCTAACATTGACTTTGGAAGTGGCAGATTTGTGAAAGGATGCAGAGTTTTAATGCTAAGAAAAATAATATTAGCGATTTAAGCTAAGATGAGGTTCGAACCTAGACACGTCAGAAATTTCATTGTTACACATATGGCACTACTGTGAATGCGTTACATACTGGCAAGAAAGGATTATGGATTAGATGTTAAACACAATTGATTTTATTCAAAAGAAATTTACTTTCATCTTAAATCAAACCTATGTTTTGACATAAAAGTAAAAAATTGTAAGAAATAGACCTATTTCATTGTCGGGAGGTTTTGTAAGGCTTTCAGAAGCGAAAGGATGGGGAATTCAGTTTTAAGACATAAGAAAATATTTCGAAATTTTCGTATTATTCCCGTATCGATATGAATCAAACAGGATCACTTCTACAGCACTTAATTAGACGATCTAATCAGTGACCCAGCTCATCGTGGTCTTTGCCTTGCCCTGGTTGAATATACATTTCGGCCTGTTTGGTCCATTAAAAGAGTGCATTCAAAGCCTTTTCTTTCCAGACATGTTGGGCGTTAACATTGCACACTGTAAGATTGTTAAGTCCGGAAAAGTATATGTGAGGATTAAATAACCGCATTGTCAAATCCTCATTAAAGCGAATCGAAATTTCATTTTCTAAATTATATTTCAACTGGATTGGACAAAACTTGAAATTATAAGTGGAAAAATCTGAAGGTTTTGTTTAAATAATTGTAAAAAAACGGATTAAAATAAGCACCTTTATAAGTTATCCATTTGAGCTTCTTCATAATGAAGTCTCAATCGTCTGAAGAGTTTCTGAAACAAGTGTAATTATGTGATCTTTGTGCTATGGTGTTTAAAAGGCTAAAATATTCTATTAATAAATTATTAATGAATCTGTATCCAGTTTTAATACATTGCCTTCTTTTGCTTACTCCAAAATTTGTTCACCTAATTATTTATTCACTTAATCTCCTTGTATGATTGACTTGTTTAATTCATCTGCTTGAAAATGAATTACGGACGCAATTAAATAGCGGAATCCATCCTGAGGACCCAATGTGGGGACTCCTCGTCAGTTTAAAGGGATGGCTGCAGACGCATTACAAGCATTCTATCCCCTATTGTTAATTTTTTTTTCAAATTTATTTCTTGTATTCTTTTAGGAGTTCGGTTTGCCCTCTCGGGAGAATAAAGATCGGCGAAAGGCATCTCTTTAATCACTTACAACATCAGACAACCTTAAGGATACTATTCAAATATTTTTTAGTCGTATGTGAATTTGGAATCAAAATTTCATTAATCATTTTGGACTGAACCTAACGTTATGCTTCTAAGATACAGCTACTTGAAGGTCTGATGGCTAATACATATGGTCTTGGAAACGTCAGAGGGATCTAGACAGCGATGATCAAATTGATAATGCCATGGCCAAAATTTTTAGAGCAACTAATTCACGGAGATTTCGATTTATTCTTCAGGCCTTTCCTGGAAAGTACTTCTGCTCAAGTTGACCCTTCGTATGGTTTGGTGAGTAACTCTCGGAGGGGTTTGTAGCTGAGAGAATTTTGGAAAATCTTGTCAAACCGCTAAGAATTGCAGGTTAGCTAAATATTTTTACTCCACTTAAACGACTACTTCCATTCGCTCTTCGTTGTGGTTCATTATTAGCCTGTAGATTTCGCTTTAGTTGTATTAAACCAAGCCGTGGATGACTTCTTCCACAAAAAACCATACTTTAGTGATGCAAACATAACTGTTAAAGGTATGATTGGTCTGCTTTTTTTGGATTAAACTCCAGCCTTCAGAGTTCCATCTTTCTTAAAATTGCCAAATCAACTATTGACCTCTGCAGCGGACCGACCAATGCGGATTCAGTGCTTGATCAGCATGAGATAGAAGATTCGTTCTAATGAAACTGTGACAGTTGCACTAAAAAATACAATGAAACGCAGTCAAATTGATTACGCTGTTTGACATTTGATTATATAAGGGAATAAACCTGAAAATATTTTATAACGTTTAAAAATGTTTACCCAGGCATCTAAGGTTAAATACTGAAACAAAGACTCTTAGTAACAGCACGAAAATTCACACTTGTTCAGAAAGTTAAATCGCCATATTAACATCCAAATCGCCACACTTCTGGAGGACGATCTGACAGAGGATCATTCATTGACCTTCGCTTTTGATTAGCACTTGGTCAGTGTGGCGATAATCTCAGTTATTGGGCATGCATCCTTGTATTTCAAGGCTTAGTTTGCCCTCTGCGTCAAACACGTACATGACCGCTAAATCAGCTTCAGGACTGATCAAGTCTTAAGTTACGAATGCCCCTTATAAAACATGAAATTATTAATTTAAGGCAATCCGGATAATTGGATGTATATCTGATTTTTCAAATTAAAAAATGCAGTGCTGTTAGAATTAGTTGAACTAAATTTTAGATGGCACGGTCCTGTAAACCTTGTGGTGCAATACAGAAGTGCATCTATGCTCATATATACATTATTAATGGGAATTAACATTCATAGTAGATAATTAATTGGTAGTATTTCAGCCTAATTTTCGGTTCCTACATTCAAAAATTCAACAGAGCGTTTCTAACAGATAATAATTTTACATTACCTACTGTCATTTGTCGTCCTTTTTGCGCGTTTTATGTCGGGTTTGCAAGTGATGTGGTCGAACTCTGGCGTTACAGACTCCTGAAGGCATCGAGATAGATCGCAAGCACTGTTACACCCCCATGTTTTAAGTTAAAAAATAGCTTAAATCTTCGCGTCACTCATACATAAAACTCTTTTGCTACTCTCACCTGCCTTCTATACGCACTGATACCAATTTAGAATGGCGAGAAACCACCTAAAGCTTTCCAGAGAGCCTATTGGGAAAGGGATTGCTTTAGATCTTGGGTAACAATGCATTTAGTGGGACACGAAACAACTAGAACTTGAGCGCTTGTACTTCAATGCATCAGCGTTTCCTGGCATGCGGTAATGAGACAGTGTCTCCAAAATTTGGTGTATGTTATATCATCCATAAAAAAAGGAAAAATCTCTAGCCTAAAATATTGATTCTGTGTATTCAGTTGTTCCCTCTGTTTGAATAATGATACTTTCATCATGATACTTTGATCAGCCGGTCCATTCTGGCTTAACTTATGCGCCAGAGATTCAACTGCTCAGTATAGCATTTCGTACTCCATTCCTTCGTATTTTGCGCATAATCAGCTCGATGTCCAAAAAATACAATCATAGACCCCATAATCACATCCAACCTTCACCTCTCCGTGGTACCATTGCAATATCAGTACCTGCACACCTGAAGTGAATATGGAAGCAGATCTGATAGCAGCTAACGAAGGTTAAGTTTGGGATGCCAGTGGGAGCTTTTTTAGGTATGAATTCTGCCATCTGAGCAGACGTGGAGCTTGAAAGCCCTAGACAAAGTTGTACCAAACCTCCAAGTTAGGCTGCGTATACTAGAGATAGGAGCCGAAAGTAAAGGAAGAAGAATACCACTGGTGGTTAAAATATTCGGGCAAAGACGAAGTTTTGACAGTATATGCAAGTGTTTACAGAGTAAACTAACGGAATAAAGGTAATACTGGTCAAGTGGAGGTCTAGAGAGAGCCTATGTACAAATCCACTTGTACACTCGAATGTTCATCTAGATATAAGCACTCTAAGGACGTGTTTTGATCTCCAAATTGCTTTCCCTTTGGATCTTGTACATTTCTTGTGTTTTCTCAGTAAATACGAAAAGAATAAAAGCACAGATCTTATTTCACCAAATTCTAACGCTAAAAATCATACTTTATTGTCAAATAATATTCTGGCCTTCATAACTGTAAGGGAGAGAGCAAATCTGTCTTAACTGAAGTACTAACTTAGCTTATGAATTTAGATATCCCAAAAATCACACTGCCGTCACGCCTGTGCCTACTGGATCTAAACAGTTAGGCAAAATTGACAACATTTACCAATAAACGCTTCTTGTTATGTTGAACACAGTGTACACAATGCACATATAAGCATTTCTATTCGATGTTGAACTTTATGTATATGTTTATGTGCATAATTTTGTTTGCCCTATACGTCGGTTAAGCTGTGTATCCACGAGCGCGTCCTAATGTAAGAATATGTCGGTACAGTCTAATGGGTTTTGTTATGTTCTGGATGCATTGAATGTAACTGGTTGATTTCAATTACTATAGTATCCAACGTATTGGCACAGGCAATCTATCAATTAAACTCCCAGTTCGGTAACACTCGATCAAAAGAGGCTCGCAAGTCGGTCGAGATATTTTGCGCCAGCCACCATCACTCCCAAGCCTTAACGTTACGACCAGGCAGCAGCAGCAGCAGCAGTACCAGCGTTTACTTATAGAGATGTGCATAAATAGCTTGTTGCTTTGATAGTAAAAAGGCGGCCTTAAGTTAATGTTCGCTGTTATCATGTCAAGTGAGCACTTTGCCCTTTCACTTCGTGCATGAAGCCTACAATTATTAACTAAATCATATCCGCTGGGACGTGAAATTGGCAGTGGTATTTAACCTTTCGACAGAAAATTGCCAGTATCTATTTGATGACACACTTGATGGTAACGATTTTGTAGCTGCGCGTTTCCCTGGAGAGGAGGCTTTTTTTGTGGTTTCTCTATTTCTGCAGATAACTGGCAAATGTTTTTTTGGGAAGACCATGGGAACAGAAGTCCCGATAGGAGGTCGTCGTGTGTGTTTACATGAATGGCCTTTGGCGTGGCACGCAAGTCGCCGTTTGTAAAAAATTAGCCCACTCACAAAACGATCTTACATTTTGATGGGTAGTGACTTTCCTCTGAGAAAATGGGTTTCACTATTGCGTTATAATTATCTCCAGTTTTCTCGATTTCTGACTAATGAATCTTCTGATACCTTGCTGGCCAACTTTTTGACTAGTTATTTTGAACTTGTGGTTTTAATTGGATGGAAGATTTTGATTCGAAATTAAAATGTTTTTATTCAAATCACAGTAAATGCCAACACCGAATCCATCCAACTGTCTTGTTGTTGTTTGAGTGACAAAAATTTATCAGGGGCCATAAAGGCAAGGAGACATATTATAATGATCACTTGTAAATGCTCACAACGATTGGCAAAAAATGATAGAAGTTATCAAAGGTATATCTGAGTTCATTTCAGTTTAATCATTTTGTCAAAACTCGTACTGGAATTGCACTGTGATTGATATATTCCATACCTCTATGAGAGCGGTAACTAATCCAAAAGGTTAAGTTTCACCATAGATGGGAAGAATCATAATTGAAATGGACTTGAAAAGAGTTTGTTTTGAAGCGGATGGCAAAAATGACCAATAAAATGCATTTGGATACCAACTTAGAAGGCAGTATCGAATATAGTCTCCAAATGCTATTTAGTTTAGTCAGGACGCAGAGAAGTCTTCAAGGGATTGACAGAAGGCAGAAGTTGAGAACTTTAATAAAACTTGATTTCAACGTTGCGTATCATCATAAAATATATTGTGCTCTCTGAATTATTTTCACTTTTTACCATCCGCCTCATTGTTCTGAATAAACAATTGGCCGGTCATATGCATCAACCTAAGAATAGACGGAGAGAAATACATGATTTTATAAATACGTAAACTCTGACACTTGGTTGAAGTCCTCTCCTATTTTGGTTGACTCGCATTTATACGAATAGAAACAGTGAATTGCAGATATATTCAAGAAATAACTTTTAGCCAGCTGGAAGTTCATGAAGTTTTTGTAATGATTCCAACAGAACATCCTAGTGATCTACTTGAAACTGGTTACTTTTTGCGCTTAAGTATTTTGAACTCGTATGTTAAGGGAAGAAAAATGGCGTTTACAACTTTTAATGTACCCGATGGGACGTAGCTGCTTCGAGTTTCGCCATTTTCGCAGTCCTTTGGTGGTAAAAGTAGCCTTCCTATTGAATGCGGCAGGTGTTGCGCAGATTTTTAAATAGCCAGCGGTCGGTGATGCAGTTAATTAAGCATGATCAACATCGGGACAGACATCAGTGAGAGGCTTTCAATTAAAGGAACCACGTCGTTTGCCTAGGAGGTGACGCATGGCGATAGCCGAAGTGGATGCCTGATGAGGCTGAAGAGTCTAATTAGATGGATTTTTGAAGATGGGGCTTATGGGAGACATAGAACTTCAATATATTGTTAGTAGTGTTCAGTTCGTAAATTCGGCATTTGAGTTTTGGTCCAAATAAATGCGCTTTCCAACTGAGTATTCTGTTTACCGGATATTAGACCAGCGCTCCGGTGACATACGCGGATGGAGAGGTTGACTTATTGATCATTCACCAGGAGGTCGTCCTCCTTTTAATCGAAATCATGCCGAATATCAAGGGGATGCACCGTGTTAGTCAATCTCTGGGTACGTAAATATGCATTTTAGGACATTTACGCTTGAATGCTTAAGCTCTGATGGAAGTTGTTCGAAGAATCCATCTTTGATGCCAGAAAATATTGACCTTAAGAAGAGGAATAACAGACTAAAAATTTACAAAATTAAAAGATATAATTCAGGTACTTTCTGTACAAAAATCGTTTTTCATTACTTTTGTGTTTGTTCACAGTTTTGACATCTCGGAAACTGAAATATTCTGCGGTAAATAGCGCAGTTCAGGGGCAACAAAGTGAATTGTCAGACGATATCTGTCGAGAATCGGATTGTACAACCAGTTGAAATAAAAAGGACCACCCCGACTATCAAGTTTCTACTCAAATATTCTGCTGCCTGTATTCGGAACTACTTTAAACAGACCCATGGAACATTTTTTGCATTTCCCTAGTGTTGATGGTAACAATCCTTGAATGAAAAAAGCGTTCTTCACATTTTTGAGCAAAAGTATGCTTGACTATTCCGGTACTAGCTGTATGTTGGCAGAACACGTGGTAGATGAGGCTTAAGTTGGACTCAATCCAGGGCGAATCATGAAGAAGTTAAGAATGTAATAATAGGAAAACCCGAGCTTTTAGTGATGGAAGATGTATTTCATAGCCTGTTCTGAGGCAGTAAGTTACCCTGACGTTGGTCGCTTCTTACTTGACCGATATTTAGCCATTGAGCTTGAAGTCTAAGTCTTCTAATCACCAGAAATGAGTATGATTTCTTTATTTCCAATCGACAAACAGAGGACGTACTTTCTAGCTGAATAGCATAAATGAGGATGCGAGCTTTTACTGTCGTAATTCAACGAAACCTATTCTTTTTATCCGATTAAAACGAAATTATTGCATATAATTTATGCCAGAAAACCACAAAGGGCAAAAAATTGTTGGCTGAAGTTCATATAGCTAAGCATGGTCATCAGTGTGGTTCAAAACTATGAGGTCATTTTATGACTAAATTCTCTTTTATGTAAGCGGGATCTTTACGTACCCATATTTCAGCAAAATGAATGCTAGTGCGAAGCTTGCAAAGAACTGCAATAAAACGGTAATTTTAATATGAAAACGGTAGCGTGTTGGTCTCATACGCAGAGTCTTCAAAAAATTAATGAAATCATTGAGTGAATGAAGTGGCAAAACAGGCATAGCAGCGTTCAGTTACTGATCCCAGGGAGAGTGCATCTCCCAGGCCTGTAGTGTACATATTTTATAAAAAGATTCATTATTATTTTCTATTTGGAGCCAATTAAAAGCGATGGTTTTGAAGCAAAGAAATCAGAGTAGGTGGTCAGAGTAAAGGTGAAATTGGCCAAAATGCACGAAATGGGGGAGTTTAGCATTACCACTTGATGATTTAGGGTCGCATTTGTCCATTCGACTTGCTAAGCTTTTGACGGTAGATGTAGCCGTATAGCATGCCCACGATAGGCTGGAGTTTGCGATGGCAGTTGGCAAATATGTTCACTCGTCACCTGGCAAAACTCGTCAAAGCCTCGCAACGCCGTAATTTCCAGGGCGCCAGGCCTACCCTATCAGACCACACTAATACGCCATGGCTGTGGCAACAGTGGGGCCAGCACTAGCGCCATCACAAATATCGCCGAGGGAGGGGCGATTTGGCACGGCTTAATGTGGTTGGTAGGGGGTTGCGGTCAGTTTTTGCGTACATCTGCACACATGGACACGAATTTAGGTTTCTCATGGGAACTTGTACTTATGTTAATGGGAAAATGCTTGGACTGCTCCTTAACCGGATCTCCCGCTATTTAGGCTGAACACATCAATTACTGTGATATTGTACTGGCTTATCAAATCGAGAGCTCTTTTTGAACTCCAGCCAACGATTGTATGATTTAAATTAAATTGGAACAATTTATTGAACCTGAAAGGTATCAAATACTTCTTCGGTTGGGGACAGCTCAGTAATATATCAATTGACCAATTGAGGGTAATATGTACCCCACGTAGATTACTGATAGTTTTCAAGCCGTAGTGTTAAAAGTCTGCTCTATAAATACAGCCACCATTTTCCATTAGCATCGGTACCTGAGTTCAAAAGTTACATTGCGAGCAGTTATTTGGAGCACGAGAGATAATGCTTCCGCAATTGTTTTACCATTCTCATTATTCTACCTTCGATTCCCTTTTAAGGTGTGTCATCCCATAACAAATCTTAAGCTCCACCTAGTAGGAAAGCAAGTGTTGACTCAATGCGAAGTGCAGAACCCGATAGACTTCGAGTAAAACTGAAGACACTCCTGTTTCATCCATCGTCAATGTCCGCCCTTATTAAATAATTATAATAATACGCCTATATTTCAAATTTTCATGCATTGGTTGACAGCCAAAATCAAACTGATGAATAATAAAGCCAGGGGATTTAAAAATGCGGCACAAATTTTATTTTGATCTTCCAGAATATGGAAATGTCATAAAACGACAGATATACATAAACACAAAAATTGTTAAAGTTCCCAGCACTGAGATGAGGTAGTTTTGTCGAAAAAGCTGTTCACGGCTTCTTCCATAAAAGTGCCTACAGGCACACACACAACCACACAAAACAAGAAGAATTGGGACGAAGGGAGGGCAGAAGTCATAGAGGTAGTAAGCGGTAACAAGGCTTTGAGAGGAAGGATTGGAACAAATGTGTCATAAGAACAACGAGGACATACAGATACACCAACTTCAAACACAAAATGCAAAGACGTATAAAAACCAGAGTTTGGGCGGAGGAGTGATTTGAAAGGAGTTAGCTTAGGAAGTGTTTATACAGGTCCGAGCTGCATCAAACAGGCATGGAACCGTTGCTCATCGCTGACTTGTGACGTAAGGGCCTCTTTAACCCTGTCATGGAGCTCGGGAGGAATCCTTTCCAGTGTGTGGGGAGATGCAGATAGACGATTGACTGCTTTGGAGCTACACATATCAGCCCGTGCAAAGTACTTGGAGCAGATAGTGTACTTGCTATAGCACTTTCTTGCTTTAAAGGGGTAGAAGCACATCCGACTACGTTGGCTTAGATTGGGAGTGGAGCCCTCAAAATAAACTTCGGTTTCCTTTAGAATCCAATGAATTTATCTTTATTTAATCAAGCTTGAAACCATTAGTGGGAACCACGCAAAAATAGCAGCAGAAATGAACTTACCGGGCAAGATAAGCGGGAGCAGTAAAATCCCAAAAATGCACCAGTAATTTGAGTGATTGATAGGGATTGCAAAGGTTCCGAGGAACCGCATTTGGTCACTAAATATATTTTCTTTGTCTCTGTGTGCTTCATACGCTTGTCATTTCTGAAGAAAGCGCGTTGAAATCCTTCAAAATAGGTAAAATACGTGCGTGAATCTTCAATATTTCAGCAAGAACAAGGTTTTCCACATGAAGAAATCGTATTAGATCACTGACAACATTACCGGTGGTTCATAAGTAGGATTATTAACTGAAATTTGCTCATGAGAATACCTATTACGACGTGTAAGATTTGAAAAGTATTTCAAAAATATTGGGCCTCAGGGCACTGCTTATGGTCTTTTCTCAAAGACGTTGCTTGCATAAGACAAAACATAATTATTTAATAACTTTCAGAAATACAATGGCATGCCTGATCTAATTTTCAGCTCACTTACGGAATCAGACAAATAACGTAATCGGCTTACCTGTTATAATATACGATTTATCGTCATCAGGAATCTTATTGCGAGGAACACCACAAGTGGAACCTTGAATAAAGTGAACCGCCATAATGCTATTTGGTTCGATGGATCCTCGCAGCACCTGTTGCACTACTAAAGGTACCGCCAGCCCCGCGTAGTTAAAGTCCTTCCAGTTAGGGTCAGCATGGAATCGCTGAGGTTCCGAGGCTTTCTTTGCAACGATTACTGCAGAGGAATAATAGTAATTGCTAAAGTCTTATCAGGTATTAAGTATATGTCGATGTAGATATAAATTCACTGCCCCACTAGTGTTTGCAGCCTAAAAATTTTGAAAACAATTATTTTGAGGTCTAACTATTTAAAATCCATCTACGATGAAATAATTAACTATTGCTGGATGCTTCGATGGAAGTCGTCAAGTAAATCAAACGATTTCTAAATCCTGCAAAATGCTAGAAAACCGACTACACCCGCTGACTCTAGAGAAAATATCAAGGGTTAATCGGTATGCGAAATATGCACAACATTTGATCCAATTTAGGGTGTGAACACAAATTATTTACTTTTAAATTAAACTTCGATGTCAGGAGGTGTAATAGATCCGCTTTCTAGACGGTATCCGTGACTGCTTTGCGGGAAAGCTATATTTATAGAAAAAAATTATGTTCTGAGTATAGGATCACAGAAACATTCAAATTTACTATAACTGGTTTCGCGCCTCCAAATTAATGAAATACAAAGTTGGCTTGACACATGTAATTGGTGCTCAAACGGTCGCATAATCTGGAATTTAGCAAAATGTGGGAAAGTGTCATGCTTCAGGAAAATAAACAATCAGGTCGCATAGCATGCTTGATTAAAATGTCTCAAGGACGTAGATAATGCGAAATAACAAACTTAGTTTACCTCTTATCCGAAATTAAAGTGCATTTAGCAGATAATAGGTACATCATTTTGATGATTAATGTTTAGAATCACATGAGTAAGTAGTCAAAAAAAATAAGCAAAATAAATAAACGAGAGATATCGATAATTAACGTACCGAAGTCACTCGAGCAGAATTTCTTCTGAAATAGAGTAGGTCCACAAGTACAATGGGTTTGTGTTTTATTTCGCATGTAATCCTCCAGAGCTTCGCTACTTGATCCGAAATCTTCGTCTTCTGCCAAGTGGTGCCATTGTGTTTGTTCATAACGAACACCATCATTGCCATTGGGATATGTTCTACCACAGTTAGAATGAGTCCGTGATCTGGACGCCCCCATTCGCCGCGGCACTAAGAAACATAGGATGACACAAATCGAGGTAAAATTCAATCCAGCGAGAATACAACGTGATAAATTCATTCTGATCCGATTTGGCCTTGTAAAAGAACTAAATAGAACGACTCGAGCCGAGGAGACAACAAATTAGTAGATATGAGCCCCAAGTTTCACGTTATGGAGTAAATCTGACATGGGGGTTTAAATATGCACGTGTGGGTGTTCGCGTGGCGACTCGACATAAGCGCGTTGCGGCCAACCTTGACACGTCAGCCAATCAGAGCTTCGTACATCAGTGCAGTCGATCAGCCATTAGTCCACTACAAAACGTTTAACCAAACGTTGCTTTAGATCTGCTAGCACGTACCATGGTTTTTTAATTTAGCAAATGGTGTTCAGCAGTTCTGGTGACGTATGAGTTACTCTAATTTAGGCTATAAGATAGATTATTGCCCGGGTACATGTCGAACCGAAGATTACAGGGAATGATCTGATGGCCTCGGTAACCGAAACTTTTCAGTAGTACTATTCACATCTTCACTGCAAGTAGAAGATTTCACAGCTTTTAATCAGGAGAAAAAGGAGGGAAGAGAGTTGAGGAAAATAACCACTGGGATCCAGGACGATGGCCGAAAACGTCTTGTTCGGGTAACTACCCTGACAAGCACGGGTTATCCGTCTTGACTGGGGTTCCGGAATCAGTAGAAGAGTTCAGGTACATTTTTCGACATCTCAGCAGGGAGAAATCCAGTTCTATTTTGAAAGGTAATATTCCTGAATTCTGCAGGCCTTCCTGCTACCACATTTCTACATTGAAGGTTGCATATCTCCGTACGTTTGATATCCATGTAATTTTAGCTTTTCATGGACTGTTCAATTAAATTGATGCCTTGCTAGCTGTCCATTTTACGAGCGAGTAGCGTGTATTTTCGCGCTTTTCTAAGAGGAGCAATGTGGCATCAAACTTGAGTCTGAATACTGTTGTAGGCACATAGAATCAGGATTTCTTCGGTGAAAGAAGTAAAATCCGTGGAATCCGAGTAGTTATTAAAGGTGCACCGGGGAAGAAAAATATTATGAAGAATTGCAATTCCATTCCATTCATGCAATCATAAACCTTACCCTGTAGAGGAATTTCTCATTATATCAATGGGAATTTTCACTCTTTCAGCAAAGAACACAAAAAAAAAATCATGCATGGGCCTAAATCTAGCTGGTTAAACACTGATTCTCTTTCGTGATCACTGGCTAGTTGGAACAAGACTAGTCAGTCCTAAGTTCTGCAATACAGATCGACCATTTTGGGTTTGGCGTTATACCATCCAATCACCATTCTTTACTGGATCATGAAAAGGAAGGTTTAAGATCATATTATTTTACTCACATTTGGTGAGATGCTCCTATCTGAATCTAGTTGGGTGGCGTCCTTTTAACTTCCTTAATCATATCACAGGCATGTAGGATTTGAAGCGTCTCTTCGTTAGGCATGCAAAAGATACATTTGCTGAAGGTTATTTTTCCCAATATGCTTCCTCCTGCTTCTGTTTATGTTACATCTCCCTGTTACAATAAAGAGCCTTGCACTGTTGTAGTCCAGTCTCTTTGCGTGACTCATTTCTTCAGGTCAAACCGATTCAAGTCATTTCATCTTGGAACATCTGTAAAAATCGTCTTTAAGTTTTCGATCGTGTACACTTGTCTAATCCAACAATAGGCTCGAATAAACACTCAAGACTCAGTTTGCTTCTAAATGTTAATTTTAAATAGATCTCGCTCTTTAAATCTACCTCATTAGACCAGTTAAGCTTTTTGATTATGAAACCTGAAATTTTGTTTTGGATTTCGCTTCCTCCAAAGTTGCACATTGGTTGAACCATCTTATTACTAGCACATGCTTCCAACCTTTAACCTTTGAATCCATTACTCATGTCTAGCTTCCTACATAATTATGTTTAAATCATATGGCCTCGAAATTTTATATGCTAAAGATGCATTGGTTGCACTGAGATTTTTTTATTTTTATTTTCTTCCACCCATTAGGGCAAGTCCCAAGGACTTATTGGGGTGTGAAACAAAAGTATAAATAGCTTTTATAACAAGTAAGCACAACAGTTAACACAGAACACAGTAAAGGCGTCTTCGGCTGTATGGTCTCTTCTCTGGCGTGGCTTCGTCATACAGGTAGCAGTTCAGCTTCGTCGTGGCACCTTGTCCATCTTCGTCCGTCTTCATGTCTCCTACCTAAAATCTTTCAAAATTCTGATGGAGACTTTGTTCATTGCTACATGCACGTGTATTCCGCACTCCAGTTTGAAACCATGAATCCGGTTAATTACATCGTGCCTCGTGTTCCGAGCTGTAAGACTTTGTACTTCTGCTGGCATAATCTAATATTTTATACGTCTGGAGGGTGATTAGTCCTAACCGGCACAGAGATATATTTTTTTGTTCATGAGATAACTTGATTCTTGAGCGTCCCCATGCTTTCAAAACAGGTAATCTTCTTGCATTTGGTTATGTTCAACGATTCTATGACCAACGATGATAGGGTATATGGAATTACAATTTTTTTCAGGTTTACTAGAATTAAAATGGATTTTATTAGCTGAAATACCTAAAAAAATTCGTGAAATAAACGCTATATCTCTGGCTGATAGGTTATAGCGCTTGAAATTCGAACAAACGAAATGGTTCGGGAGATTTGCAAAATCAGTTCAATTGATCTTCATCATTAAAGGAAAGAGGCAAAGGCGTTTCGCTCTCGTTTCAATACTGAGGTGAGAGACCGAATCCATGCTAGACTAATGTCCAAACATCTCCATTTTTTTCTATTCTCTGCAATCCTTTGACTCACTAATCTTAGAACCGATTCTTGAAAGAAACATTGGTAATGTCCTGAGGGGATTGATCTCCTTAGAAAGTATGGGCATTTTTATGATAACTTTCTAGGAAAATTTCAGAAAACAACACCGAAATTATATAATCTAAAAGTGTTTCTACGCAGAAAGAGAACTGGAGACGAAATCGGTATGTTAGGCAGAATAAATTGCATGCTTCACAACGGTTGCAGAAAGTCATCAGGAATGGGAAAATAATCTACCAAGGAACGGAACTCTTCCAAAAAGTGTTTAAAAACATTAAGCTATTGTTACTGGCCTTAAGACGACAGACAGATACTGAAGGGTATCTATTCAAAAACCTTCAAAATCATTCAAATTCGAAAGGTGAAAATTTGGCATCCAAAAGGGACCAATTTACATCTGTCAGGCTTCTAAAAGCGAAAAAATATTGAAATCCTCAGAAAATCATGGGTTCAAAAAAATGTTCTTGCAACTACTGAAGTAGAATGGATACGAGTCAAGGCTTTGATTACCGATGCCAATAAATATGGATCACTGAAATTGGAGAGATGGAACTGCTTTCAATCTATACAGGGGCAAAGAATAATGTACGGACCTTTAGGTATTCCAATTCATTCATTCAAGCCATTTTTATCAGAAAAACATTGTAGAAGCTTTAACTAAGAGCAGAAAATAACCAGACGACTTAGCTAGAGATTCCGACTTGCCAGAAGGGAAACTGATTAGAATTCTTTTGATCAGTTGGCTTGCACAGCCACAAATTAGAAATAAATACACATTGTGAAGCTCTACCTTAATTATGTTCCGGTACATTGTTTGTGGAAGGGTGTTAGGTTGCTTCAGTCGCTGTTCTTCTAGCCTTCAATTCATCCATAGTGCCTTGAGGGAACTTTTTGTTTCAATGATTCCTGACTAGCTGAAAACCTTTCCCATAGTTAATCGAAGTTTGAGAAAGCAAGGGTATTTGACACAACATTCAAAGAGCATAATTCTTCAAGATTTTTCTCTTATAATACTGCTCGATTTTAGTGTTATACTTTAACCTGCCCGGGTTGGAGCCTGCAACAAATGCCGACAATCTATACCGAGAAAAGTTATTATTGCCGATGAAGCTAGGGACAGGAGATATTCAAAATATGCACGAGTTCCGCAAGGCCCTGCAGCAAATCATATGCTTTTCAATCTCTTGATCCAACACATTCTGGATGAAATTTATGCTTATTGCCAACATAAAGCATGGTCACTAAATATAGGAAAACATGAAAAATGGCATATAGAATATGCTAATGCAAGCACGGAAAGAAAAATATTAAATATTGACTACGTCTTATGCAAATGCAGCAAGGAAATACCCATGACAAAAGACTGATTGTTTAAGGAAGCGTAGAACAAAACTCCTAACCTTTTCTCCGTAGTCATTTAGCGTCTAATTTCATAAATTATATCAGCTAGTAAAACAGTTCACCAAAAAATTCATTCCGACAACAAAGAAACAAAATATCAGTGTTACTCCCGTAATTTCGACTCTTTTCAGACAGTAGCAATGCCACCAATCAGGAAAACTTCAAACGAAGCTAACTGGGACCCTAGTTCACAAAGTCCCTGTGATCAAGTCAAGTGTTAGGAACACAGGTCGATCCAATTGCAGTCAAGCAGCAGATATGCCATTTCCGTCACGAGGTTGATTTTGGTCGAACCTTCGTGCCTTAGTGTCAAATATATAGCGAGATCTCTAAAATCAACCTAAAGAACTTTCTTGAAAAAAAGACACACATTCAGTCAAAAAATGGAGTAAAGTCAAAGATAGCACCTCAATTGAAACACTTTGAAATGACAACGGTACTGACAAACATATCTGGGGATCTAACAGTGCTTATTATACGATAAAGATGCCTGACTACAATTAAGCAGGACGATGAAAACTGATTAGACTTCTCCAACATCAGCGATCTGAAGCTCAATCGGCCGAATTTTAAAAATAGTGTTGATGAAGAGTTCGAGCGCTTCCATGGTGTGTATTCCTCAGTCGATCAATGAAGCGGACGTTCGACAAGACTTTTTAATGGGATCAAAGCAAAATGTTTCGGTAAATCACGACACTTTAATACATTTTTAACCGAAGGAACAACGCAACCATAATGGGCATTGGTCTGTTCAGAGGCAATCCGTCTAAAATAACAGTGCAGTATAGAAATCAACCGACCTCAAAGTTTCTATCACTAGTGAAACTCGACACGAACTTCGGTGTTAGTAATGAGGAAACAAGAACCATCAACATCGGTGTTTTACAAGCCAAAAGACCCACAAAACAGAAGCAAACTTACTATACTAGGCACTCATCGTTCATGGCGTTGATCCAGGTTTAAGCTAAGGATCGGCGTACAGCGAAGAAAGTTAAGTGACCTAAAGATCAATGCTACTCCTCTATTTCTACAATTTTGCAAAAGGTTTGGGATAATCACTATATAAAACGCTTTCGGTGGAGATTCAGAAGTCTTAGGTTATTAGAGAGCTAAATTTTCTGGTGCGCAAATAGAATTCAACAGTTCCACTAGCAGTGGTAGTAGAAGATCAAATATATTTTCATAACATCAATATATTTAATCCAGATTAAGGCGAAGAATTCAACATTCTAACTTCTTAAAACGTCCACGCTCCCAGTTGAAATGAGAGGATCCCTTCGCTTCGGTAGTTTAACTAAAATCGACCATCTAGTAAATGTACAGACTTTTCAAGCGGTTTCAATAATGACCTGGACGATAAACAATAACCTTTTCTGACGGCTAAACATATCTTCAAAAATCGAGGATGGTGGAAGTTTACTGAATTGGAGATATCAGGTGCATGCCTCCAGAGAGAAGTTCAAATGGAATCGTTAAAATTTCTCACTCTCAATACCACTGAGATCTTAGTCAATTTGCGTCAGAGATTTGCGATGGAAAATTAACCAGATCCACTAGATCAAAAGAACAAACTTAAGAGTATGTGATTTCTCTTAATCCGGGTCTGCTGGAAGGAAAGTCTGTGCCAGAACTATCAATACAGCAATGCTTTAGAAACAGAATCTTCAAATCCAAAAAATCGTTAAGTAAAAGCATTGTAGCCGTCGTAAAATCTGTTTTCTGAATATCCAGGTCAAGGTCAACAATGAAAGATGGGCTGATCAGCTGCGCAAAAAGCAAACATCCTTGGAGAAGTCGTCCTTGCCATTGTTTTGCGTACTTGCTAATGTAAAACTTCCTGCTCGAGCACCGTTCTGGTCTTCAGAAAAGATAAACATGCCCTCAAGCCAAGATCTACGAAGCAGACTGTAAAAATCAAAAAGCAATTTCCCCCCAAAATTTAGGGATTCTCACAACTGTTCGTCGAAGCGCTTCACATTAGTGCTATGACAAAGTCATCTTTATTATCTTCAATGTATTTTTGCACTTTTCATTTGTCAGAATCTACTCCTAGCTACTTGAAACCTTCTCATTGTAAACGTTGAGACCGCAAATTGTCAATTATCAATAACGTTTGTATTATCCACTTTTTAGCCAATCGAACGGAAAATGTGATCAGTTGACAAAAAACCGATTTTAACAGACCGGAGATCTTGAGTTATCATTTCGAGGAATTTCTAGAGCGTGGGCTACACTTCGAAGACTGAAAGGCATATCTAGGAGTTCGACGAAGTTAAATGGGCTAACGATGGTAATCTAATGGTTGAATGCCTGCTCGTTCTCTCTTGATGAAGTCAGTTTCTGATAAAGACGTGCTCCGGGTATTAAGTCTGCGATAATTGTCGAAAGAAGTCGTTTCTTTTAGCTTGCTGTCGTCTAATAGCAATTATCAAAAGCTCTTTCTTGGCTTGCCGGTAGCTTTTAGAGGAGAGTTACAAAAAGAAGATGCAAAAAGCCAAAAACAGGATTTTTAAGCTGATCACACCGAAGCTGTACTTACAACCAACATCAGTATAAACAAGCCTCAATTAAAATAGAGTAAAGGAGAATATGAGTTGAAAGTTATGATGCATTTTCAGGAAATTAATTATTTATGAATTATTAATAAAATACTTTCCCAATTAAGGTCAAACTAAGTGGCTATAGAAGTTGTATCGTTGACAGATATTAAGTACTAAATAAGATATCTACAAAGCAGGCGTGGGATAATGAGATCATAAGTGGCTAACATTATGATCTAAGTGGCCCACAAATGATAAGTAATGATAAACATGAGCACGATCTTAACTGTGCAATTTCATGGATTTGTAATTGTTTAATGATGGGAAGCAGAGTTACAATTCGATACTTCTGATCATGGTCGGATAGGACTAATGACCTACCGGACGTATAAAATTAGATTATGCCAACAAAAGTACAACCTCATACAGCCTGGTAAACGAGGTATGATGTAAATACCTGGATTCATGGTCTCAAACTGGACTGTGAAAAGTGCGTGCATGTAGCAGTGAATGGAATCTCCACCAAAAGGTTGAAAACAACTCCTGGAAGACGAGGTGCAACTACGAAGTTGAACTGCTACCTGCACTATGAAAGTATGCCAGAGACGTCGATAAGCACTTTCGTCGTCTTGTGTGTTTGTACTTCTAGTGTACCCCCAATAAGTCCTTGAGACTTGCCCCAATGAGTGGGGAGTATATAACAAGACTTCTGATCATGAGATAATTTTCGTTTTTCAATTTTTCTGAACTTGAAATCAGAAATATATATATTTGCGCTAACACGTAGCCTTTGGAGGCATTGATTTAGACGAACCAATCGTCACCATCAGAGACTTCCCACAATTACAGAAATTCACCAGATCCTCAGGAGAAGCCTACTTGAAGAAATGATATCGTATCCTGTTTCCCCTACAATTGATGATGGTGGATAGGGGTGAGACTTTCTAGCTACATTTGACGTGTAGACTTTACAATCGTACTTACTCAAATTTGTTCCATCTGAACAACAGAAAACTGTAAAGGCGATTCTCAGTTTGTCGAGGGCGTTCGATTACGGTGTTCCGCTGTTTCTCCATATATTTTTTTCCCAAAAAATATTATAGAAAGTGCTGCTATTGCGAACTCTTTGTGAAGTTGTCCCAATCGCATTATGACCAATCATCGATTTTAGTAAAGATCATTGTTTCTATTGATTGGAAGAACCCAGTTGAATTAAAATAGATTTATTGGATGAAGTGATTTTCGAAAATAGATCTTGAGCAAGTTTTCTCCTTGATTTCAAGGTGCATAGGTCGTTCAAGCACTACAACAATGTAAAGTAAAGCACGGCACAAATAAGGATCCAGTGATGAGAACTAAGTTTCTGGCTATTGGGAAAGTTAACTGTGCCAATGTTCCGGTGTGTACATTCAGTATTTACGGAAACCTATCTCAAACGATGTTCTTACATATGAAGTAATGGTTGATAAAAGAGAATTCAACCAATTTATTTGAATACGATCTGCATTGATTCCTAGTTCTTTTCTCAAGCCCACAAACAAACTAAAGAGAAATATTGTTTGGTCCATCACCCCTATCGGTAATATTACAAGTCGATTAGTTAATGCGATTATCGGTATCCGTTTGTCCTGATTGGCCGAAAACGTCCTTTACCCGAGGACTCTGCTGAAGCTCCATTGTCAGTTAATTGTATCATCACCCATTTCATACGCGTTGAGCGAATTTTTCAGACCAACTTCTGCCGCTTCTTTGGTCACAGACTTCTCTTCCTAAGGTTAGGCCCTTAAAATTCTCACATTGACGAGCAGACATGAGAGGGTAGTGATTTCCAACGTTGACAGAAATCTTCGTTTAAAATCGAATTCCATTCTATTAGTTTGTTGATGCTATCATTGCAGTCAATTATCGAAGTGTTGGGCGTTTTCTTAAGACCTACTTTTGAAGAAATCACACAACAGACTGTAGTTTACACAATGAGTACGCAGTTACCTTCGAGTACATGCAGAGGAACTGCTACTAGCTAGATCAGTGAACTCTTGGACTAGTTCTATTAGCGAATCATTCTTTCAGCTCGATAGGAGGTTTAAAATCAAATAGCGGCACACCTAAAAGCTACTAGGACAAATAAAATAACCATATATATCCCTCAGGTCTTGCCTCGATGTCCTCACTTATTGCCAGTCTGTAAAGAATGGGTCTCTAACTACTGAATCAAGATTTTAATCCTGTGGTATGCAAAGACGTTGCTTCTTAAATGTCATTTGGCCGTGACTTCATAATTCATTAATTCATGCCCGAAGTGAAGTCAAGCGAAGTGAAGTGGGTTGACTTAGGGTCTGTACCCACTAACCGCGATCAAAGCGACTAGTTACTCAGACGGTGTATGGCTTCACAAATCAATCACACAATCTACTTTATTTATGATGAGTTCTATTTGTGTACTTAAGAGAAATCCAAAATTGTTTCAGGTTGACAATTCCCTATGCATACTATCGATAGTTCGTTGATTGGCCAGTCTCCCAACCATGAGAATTTAAAAATTAATGCAAGATTTTGACTCTCTCTTTCTCACTGACTAGAGAAAACTGACATCTAAGTGGTCAGGACTAGAAAAGAATGTAATTCCTTTAACAGCGAATCGAACGCATTTGGTTTGGTAGTAGGAGATGTCCTCACTTAAAAAGGTACCAACATTCAATACGAGAATATCTTTAGAAAAGGATTTCAAGAGGAAAAGAAATGACTGGTATTTCTGTCATTCGGTGAAATATACTTTTATTATCATTGACTAGTGAGATTCGAGTGCGAGGCAAAGTAGAAGAGACGTTTCTAGGGAGTAATTAATCTCTGAGCTCCCTCAACTCACCTCGCTGCTATCCTCAACCTTAGATCTTTTCAAGTAAACTGACAAGGTAATTAGTACAGCACTAAGACCACTGATGAAATCGCGATTTTCGGTTGTATTAGCACTTTCCTAACTCAAACTGATGGCAAAAACACAAAATAAAAGAAAGTGTAGGAACTACGGTAAGGAAACCAGTATAAGTGACGAGTTCAACAACTCTTCACGTAAAGGATGGCACTAGAAATTTATGAGTTCGAAGGCTTGAAATTCCGTACCTATAAATACACCATGTTTATTTATCATGGTTGATCCTTTCCGCTGGTAACAAATATGTTATTTACTATTGAAGTAACATCTGCCAATAGACGCAATCAATCTACTTCTAAGTTTAGCGATGGTCTCTTCATGAGGGTGAATAGAGCAAGGGATAATAAAACCATTCTATATCAGTCTCGCCATTGCTTTTTCAAAAATGAGGCTTGAGTTTCCTTGATTGAATGCAAGATTTCATTCTTCTGGTTGAAAAATAAATGACACTTCGATAAAAGTCTTTTTTGCCACTTGAATCGCGATAAATTAAATACTGATTGTTTTGACCTTAGACGTTGAGGAAATGGTGAAGTCAGGCGCATACGTCTTATCTTCGATGCTGATCTCGCATTTATTATTGTCGTCCAATGAACTTTTATAAGGGGAAGCGTGTTGAATGTTGCAATTCCGGTTACCAATGAAGGTTTTCACTTAACCAGTTTTCGTCGATGCAAAACATCTTGCGTTAGTATCAAGAATGAACTTGTCGAATATATTTATGTAAATACAAGCATTATCATTGTGTATGGAAATTAGTAGTTTGCACATCAGCTGGTGCGAGAGAAATTTTGGCTCCTTCTTGTTAATTACTTTTTAAGCAATTTTTGCAGATGGTTTTATCAGTGATTACCAATCAAATCTGAAGGTTCCGATCGTGCGTTATGAATCCGATCCACTGAGTGGTATTGACAATCTGTCCTGCACCGATATAAATTAAGCTGCAAGCTACTCCATCTCTGCCAAGTGAAGCCTTGACAGAACGGTCTTGGTTACTTGCTTCCGGTGAAAATTAGTATTCCGTCTGCGGGCCCAGGGCTTAATTATTGGTTGGGGCAATTTCACGGTTGATAATTACTGTGATTTATGCATTTACAACGAATAGTTACAGTTGAAATCCCATGTCTGGAACTAATGAACCTTTGACAAATTGACCGCAGCAATACCAAGAGATAGTAACAGCCGCTTTACTAATAGGGCAATTAAAGGAGGAAGGAATCGACGGGGGTTAAGAGTCTCGACCAGCGTTCCGCTCACAAAATATCGTCTCCCCATTTATCGTCCAGAAATTCGTCAAAAACCTCATGTTCTATCAGCCACCTGGTCAGCCTTTTGTCCACAAACAGTGTCCTTTTCGGCTTTAGCCCGCGAACAGGTCGATGCCAAGTTCGGAGGCTGGGTGCTTATTTAGCTGAATGCCTCCTGCATTTATCTCTCCCTCTAAGTTCCAAGTTTAATTATGAAAAGGCATTATTAATTATTGTTGCTTCAATCTTTAACTGATGAGATTCGTTGGTTCATGGCGCATGTCGAGACTCAGAGACATGAAATAGACTTTCCTTTTGAGTGAACGATAAAAGTTGGGGAAAGAAGGAAAGATTGCGATGATCGACGTCTCCCATCTGGGTGATCGCATCACGCATTACTTTTTGACCACAATTTAATAGCTTTTTTTCTTTGGTGCAATAAATGTCTGCGGTCGGATCGAATAGCCAGGCCTGCGCGGCAACACAGGACGTTTGGTTTCTTTCGGATCAATTCGTTAGTGATCTCTACTACAGTCCAAATTTATTTATTTATTTATTCCCCGCTTATTACGACAAGTCTCAATGCCTTACAAATAGCTTTGCACTGTCTTCGATTGACACATTTGAAAGGAGTGGTTTATTAAGCTAATCTACGTTAAGTTCATCATTAATTCCCAATCGCCATAGAAATTAACTTAATACACCCTTTAATCTTGATAACATACCGCCGGCAATTGTGTGTAATTTAGCTCACAGCGCATCATTTCTGCTGACTTAAAGAATGCAGGAAATATATAACAACATGGGTAGTCATTTTGACCCCATCTTATGTGAGCGATTGACCGCATGGACAATACCTGACATCAGAAGCACAGTATCAGCACTTGTCTTGGTGCAGTCGATCTAGCCACCAAATTCTATTCCTCATAAGTGTAGGTACTGCGTGAGTAATGTACAGCACTACTAGTTAGTATCAAGTTGGCTATTTATTACCAGTGACTTGAATAAGCATGGAAATAAAAGTTGATGGGTATCATTTTTACCAGTTCTTTATGTCATATTGCTTTTGACAAAAAGAAGGATTACGAAGAATTATGGTTTGAAAATTCAAGTTATAGTGGGAGGAGGCTGATTGCTGGTTATTGTATGCATAAAACCAATTCACCACGTCCTTTAATTAGTGAAGACGCTGGGACGACATTTTGGGTCCTAGATATTTGTTTCTTGTCTCTCGGCCTATGTGACTTGTGAGTGCCTAACTAATTAAGACGGATTACGTCGACTTCTCTTGCCCCGTATGGCTTTGTGGCTGTAGATTTTGTTGAAAGGTTTAATTGTAATCATTATTCCAGTAAAGTTCCTCTGATTTGTCTATTTTTATATTGGTGGAGCGAAAGTATTGAGATCAATTTCAAAACGCGGGCAGTAGACTAAATTGACTAAATAAGCACGATTTGCCGCATTAAATTGTAATTTTTTTTATTTGTTTAGCCCTCACCCATTTGGGAAAGTCCCAAGGACTTATTGGGGATACAGCAGAAGTATAAATAGCTTCTACAAGTAGCGCACAGCAGTTAGCACAGAAAAGAGCAAATGCATTTATAGACCTCTTTGGTTTACCGATGGCTTCTCTGGCATGGTTTCGTCTTACAGGTAGCAACTCCACTTCGCAGTGGCGCCTAGTCCAGTGTTGCCCTTATACCCTGAATTCAATGTCAAAACGTGTGCGTTCAAGTAGACGATTCTGCTCCATGAGAATGTTCTATTCACTCATATATGGTTTTATGGCTTTGATTGTTTGTTTGTTTTGTGGAAAGTGTGACGAGTTTGATGATCGAGTGCGTAGTGGCGGCTCGACATAACCCGAGCTAGGAGAATCATTTCAACAAGCTAACTGAGCTTTAATAGCAGATTTCGCTTGCTAGTCTCATATAGCAGCAGAAGTTCAATAGTGCTAAGCTTCTATTCAACGAAATATCCAGGTGCTTAAATCATGCTCACTTACACTGGTAGATTGTCGATGGCTTTTCGTAGCTCAAACTTAGAAACATCTGTTTAATGATCTGAATTACCAACTCGAGATCAAAAATTTTTGGTCATCCTAATCACTGGTTGCGAGCTGGTGGGTTTCGAACCTATGTGACTCGATGAACAGAATGTTTTCATGGATAACCAATAGAGAAAAGACCGAAAGAATCCATGGCAAGTATGTGGTTTCATCTTTATTTGTGGTCTTTGATGAAGAGCATGAACCGCCCTTATCGCAACAATTAATCCGCTCATAAAATACTTTGCAGAGTTGTGATGATAATAATTGTCCTTCACACAACTCGGTTTTTAACACCATGATAGTAGGAATGAAGTTTCACATAAACCAGTTGGTAAGGTCATTCCTTATTATCACTGATTGCTATATATTCTGTTTACCTACCCGTTTGATCTTTTTCCATGCCATTTAAGTTGATCACCTTAATTAGACACAAGATCAGTTAGAATACTAGTCATCTATCACTTTCACCTGCGATGTGTATTTCAAGGAAGATTAAAGCCATCCCATATTAATGGTATCTAAGCGTACTATTATACTGATTAATTTTTCCAGGTTGGTGTACAAGTTGAAGAATTATAGCTAAAACTGTACAACCAAGTTTGTTTTCCAAGTAGCATAAAGAAGTCATCATCTTCATCATCAGCCGTGAATGCAATCAGTTTCAATGTAGTCGTAAGAAATGGCCTCAAACCTGAGCACTTAACAGGCTATTTTTCATTCTTGGTACTGAATTAGGCAGGTCAAATTATATGGAATATTTTTTAGGTACTGAAGAATCGTGCTGTCTGGAAGAATTCCTACTTTTTCGTTAAAAGAATCATTTTATAAGCCAAGTAGAGTTTCAAATATGGCTGAAATGGTATTTAGGATGCTGTTGACTGTTCCTTGACTGGTGAAATTGGAAAATGATTGCCAATCCAGAGAGTGTGATATCAAGTTTAACAGTATAGAATCTCGGGCATTCTCTTTCCAAAAAAATAAAGGCCTTTAGTCTAGAAAAGAGAATTTAATTTTGTTAAAATATAAAAAGTGAACTATTGTGACAGTGCTAACCATCCGCGGAGCAAATACACAACACTTCCGACAAGAATGCTTCAAATTTAGTTTCTCGCAGAGCAGAACCCTTATCCTACACCAAGGGACACCTTCTAAAATACGAGTTGAAAGAAAATCAATTGTGAAGGTCTAAATTAGACACCAATTTGAATGATGATATTCGAGAAATAAAGAAAAGGTTGCTATTCATGGGTTGATAGTAAATTTCACATTGTTTCAAAAGATGACAAATATGCGCAAGATAAATGAGACGCATTCAGTACCAATAAGTCTGCAGTGTCGCTCAAAAATAATTTCAGGGAGGAAGATTAAAAAACGAAACGCAAAGATTCTGGAAGAGAATAATAAAGGAGAAAAGTATTCTGGGAAAGTGGTTGGACACTATGCGGCAGGCGTATTCATCCAAATAGCCTCTATCGACGCGTCTTTAAGAGTGCAGGACGACCTTAATGGCTTGCCTGAGCACCTAGGCTTCTGCTGCTATTCGTCATAGGTTGGATGTGGCTTTGAAAGCGTTGTATGTAGAACCCATGATTAGATGACACCAATCATTCTCCAGTGACTTATTATGACGGCTTCTTTATTCGAATATCATCATCGTAAGAGTCACTGGCTTTAATAAAATCCGTGGTTTAATAAAAAATATTTTTAAATCGTTGACGAGAGTCAGTAGATCTTAGTTATGGTTACGATGTGCAGTGACTGGTAACCCATTCTTTGGGCTAAATGAAGACTGGGGACAAAACCCTCACTGCAAGTGAAATATCAAAAATTATTCACATATCTTAAACTTATTAAGCGGTTGTTTTTTTCCACGGATTAGGGCTAACTGGTTTTATTCCGCAGTTGGATGCATCTGCAGCGAAATCGCAGCCAGCATTAACTTAGTGTGGCCTTGATTTCCCAACGTTACCCTGCATGGAATCATTTATTACTGTAATTTTCAGTTTTTTTCGCAGACGATTGGTTTGAGCTCTGCTTGCAAGAAAATAAGCGAAGTGATTCTATAATAGTGGGTTAAATTAAAGGATCGGCATGGATGCTGGATCTATCAGTAAAAATCTATACTTTTTTCAGCCTGAAGATGGAAATAAAAGTTCTACTGCCGATTCAGCATTTTTTCAATTCAAAAATTTCAGTGAGATCGTGTGGTCTAAATAAGAAATATGCTGCGGCTTTTTAGATGCTAGGTGGCAGCTTCCTTCATCGGAATAATTCGTAGCTTGGATTTTTCTTGATTTGGGTTGAACTTCGATTTGCGAATAGGCATTCTAGAAATTTACCTTCTGATTGTAGATGCTTCCGTCAATAGCAGAAACGCATATCTGAGAAGGATTGAAATACTTCATGGGTCACCGCCTTAAAGAGGGATTAGTCAGTTTGATTGTATCATCCATTCGCATTCCCTTTTCAAAAGAATCGGTCCAATTATACCAAGTAAATTAATGTTGCTACAAGCCAAGTAAACCCTTGTGGAGTTTGCTTTAATAAGGTTCATTTTGAATCCAAATTATCCGAATAGATCCTAAGCCTTATGTTACCTAGAACCGAAATTCCGATTTCTCTTGCAATATGATTCCTTTCTATGATGACATCGGAGCAAATGTCAGTTTTGAAGCTCCTGAAATTGAATTTTATGCATTTTTTGTAGTTACTTGTTGTCTTCAGCTTGATGTCATGCCTTTTTTAGGAAAGATTATTTGAATTAAATTGCGCAAAATACCTGTAGTTTGGTTTTTCGGGTTATTTTGTAGCCCGTCCAGCTGTAAATTTGTGGTTTTTAGATCCCTTGACGTGGATATCGTTGCTCAGATTAGAGTCGATGCTTAACTACCGAACTTGTCGTATTTATCAATTAGTTGCTTGGAAAGTATTTTACCTTGAACGAGAGAATTGAGGCATCGTGGAATACCTGGCAGCAAAAATGAACTTCCGTAAGGGATCAGTAGAAATGGTGGCGGGTATCCAAAGGATATTGAGTTATTAAATGTAGAAACTAAATATATGCATAATTCATAAGGTATTGGTTAGATTTTTAATTGTTTCCATAAAGAGATACATCTGCATAGCTTGAAGGAATTGTCTAGTTCACTTAGACACTTTCTCTTAAGGCAAACTCCCATAATTTTTTTTTCTTGACAACCGAAAGTTTGTTGTCTAACCAAATGTTATCATGGTGACGAACACACTATCGAGTAAAAGTTTCACCATAAGTGGGATCGTAATGAAATTCTTCTTTCGGTCCGCACAGTTGCTTTCGTCGGCTCAAAAACGATTTCCAAATGGTACACATATACTTTTCCAAAGGAAGCGCTGTTTGCCATTACATAACGTAATCGAAATCTTCCAGAATAAACGGTACACACTTTGAAACCTTTTGCATTCACAAACTATCCTACTTTAACCGTTTTCCCAGCACTCATCCTGTTTTGTCTCCTATGCTCAATTCTATCGCGTTTTATAGCTCTCTGAATAGACTCTCAATCCAGCCCGAGGTTTTATTCAGTTCTTTCTAGCATTCAAACCTTCGTCCGTGTATTCAAACATTTTCCACTTTTTCTAATCCCCAGAGATAGATCGTAATCACAGATTAAACACTTTCAAGTTGCGGTTAGTCCTCTTGAACCATAACATGAACAAGCTATCAATAATAAGCGTCTTTACATCCACAAGATCCTTACACACAGACTGGGATGATGAAAAGCGTCCTGGGGCTCCACTGGGCGCTACGTAAGTGAGGGAAGGAATTTGACTTTGTTTACCCAATGGTAAGAAAAAGAGATTTGAAGTCATAATCACCATATTATTCAACATTCTGAAATTTAAATTAATAGCAATTCATCTTGTTTGCAATATAAAGCATTCCCTTAACAATTCAGACTGTTTGCTATGCAGAGCTTTCCTCGAAAATGCAGGAGCTATTCCCTGCTTATGGCTGGCATTCACATAAAGTCAATGTTCTCGAGTTGGAGACGCCCCAACAATCAAATTTGCTGGAGGATTTCACAGCTCTACTTTTAATGGAGTTGTTGGGAACCGAATGGGCTTTCAGAGCAACCTCGATTATGACAGCGAATTTTTTTAATCATCCCTACCCACTGGGCAAGTTCCAAGGATTTATTGGGGGTACAACAGAAATACAAAGAATTTGTGCAACAGTTAAACACATACACCTAGCAATATGGCAGTTAAATTGACATCTTCGGCTCCCTATTCCTTCTTCGGCATGGTTTTATCGCATTTCTTTGCGGCACCTCTTCCATCCTCGAAAGTTTTAGTTGTCAAAGTGTCCTGAGGTAGCTGTCTTTTGAGGTGTTACTGGTACGTTTCTTTCATTTTTTTATTTGTTCGAGGCAGTTGACTGTTTATGCTCTCCATCAAAGTTTAAATTATACTCCTGGCATAGGCCTAGTAGCCTTAGTCCATTCTCTGTAGTGTCATCTCGATCGGTGAATGGACCGACAAGTTTAGCGTCAATGCTGCGAGCATCAGAGCCCAGTCTGCAATTGAAATCGCCAAGGATGAGTGCTTGTGTACACATAGAGGAAAGTAATCTATAGGTTTTGGCCGCTAGTTTGTAGAAGGATTCTTTAACCTTTATATCATCCGTGGACTCAGTCGGAGCTTAATATTCCATCAGTTGAACTTTTACTCTTCTAATTTGGAGGGTTGATGTAGCATATCAATTTGAGACAGGGTTAAATTCAGTTTCTATGCCATTTTTGACCAGAAAGGCAACCTCACCATTCAGTATAGAGCTTTCACTGTGACCAGGAGCAGAATTTCATTCGAGAAAAAAATTCAATTCTAGAGGGGTATTTTCTAGTTAACCAAGTGAGTCATTTAACACGTGTATGAAGGCCCTTTTAGAAATAAATTAAGAGATGCCAACATTTATTTGTCAACTGTTTATTTGGACTGAAACAAATGTAGCATTAAAGTTGTTTTATGACTCGATGAGCCCAAGAAATGAAATTTATGTCGGGTTTTATTCGGCATTTTTCATTTAGAACATACAGGATATGCCTAGCGCAATTGCTCCGATGGAAGGTTTATTGAAGATCCCAGGTAGGAGTTGAAACGGTTAGCGTCCTCTGTTAACAGGTCAGCAATATATTATAAATGGTCTGACTAGCCATGACAATCTTAAATGTCCCTTTTATCTTAATTGAAGAAGTATCGGTGAGAGATACTGGGTTTATAATACATTGAGTCGAAGGAGATACCATATAGGTAAAAGCTGATTGACCGGTTCAACTTAAAACGAAGTCTTAGCAGAATCGTTTGGTCGAAATCATGTGCTACGAGTGGTTTCTGGGGCAAATAAATCAACCGAAGTTTCTGATCGATATCCCTCTCCTGAACTCTGATGCTCTTTTCAAAATTTTCAACGATTTTCAAATTAGGGACACCTGAATAACAGAACATCAAAGTTCGAATAGATTAAAGGCTGATATAGACTAAGCTTGCTACTAGAATTTCAAAGTTAAATTCAGAAGGATTGCTTAACGCTTAGAACATCTACATTCAGATGACAACGCAATAACCGTTGAGAACTCTACCTTATGAAGGAAATTTTCATTAGCTTTTAAACTCCGAATGCATTCTGATCCGTTTTGATTTCATAAACTCCCACTCATGGTGAGACCTAATCCGTTTGTGCGGATCGAAGCTGCCCTTATAGTGGACTCGAAAATGAGTCCAAAATGTCGCAGAAGTCCATATTTGTCAATCGCATGGAGGAAAAGAGGAATTCGCTCCATACATTACTCTCAAGGGAATAAGGTGAACGTATAGTTGGCATCGCTTCCAGGCAATCCTATATGCAAGCTCACTCGAAAAGATCACGCGGCAAGCTTGTGACCTATCAAGACCTAGGTTTTGTGGAGCTACACAATGCAGTGGCTGATTATTTAACACTCAAGCATTGATAATGGGTGAAGTGATTTTCAATATTTATTCTATTAAAAAGGTTGCCGAAGTGGAGTGATGATCGCTAATCGCAGATCAGCGGATCGTCGCGGTCGAAGGGAATTAATTTCTCCCCCTCGATGCCATTGACCGGCCTCACTTTAACTGAATGCCTCTCCGAGGTTTATGCCAAAAAATAAAACTCTACTTATGAGCCTGAGAAAGTCCATTTAAGTTGACAGTATTTAAACTCACTAGGAATATGAATACCGAAAATGCTCTGTTAAAATACCATTCGCCCACTGTATTAGAAGGCTTACAGAGCAGGATCTTTAAGTCCCTGGATTTTCTTCATTTTATTAAGTTTCAGTTGATCAAGGGATGGTAGAGCAAGATGAAATGAGGGGTTCAGTTTTAAGGTACCATATTAGGGGAAGGCAGCGAACTTGCTCCAAGTGCCATTCGGTTGGCCAAAACTCAAAGCTTGGCTAAACCAGTAAACGTGGCTGATAGTGATAAGCTGAAAATAACCTTTGACGTTGGAGTAAAGGCGGACACCTCAATCTTCTCCGGTCGATAATTTCCCGTTAAGCCATCGGTTTCCTGATCAGGATTGACCGGTGTTGACGGTTGTTCCAAGTACTCTAAGCACAGCTACAAGCTCGGCGATCCTCTTAAATGCAGCGAGACCATAATGACACCAAAGCTTTCGACTGATTCTAATGTCCTTTAACAGGATAGCGCAAAGCTTATTAAATGCTACAAATATGAGCCTACACCTATGGTTGTAAAGCGAAATATAAAATAACGAAGAAAATAGGTTCGGATTCGTATTAATTTAGGATTTCACCCTTCAGATCACTGTTACAGACTTAAAGTGCATCATTTTCAATAAATACTATCAATTTACAGCTATGCGTTTCATCTCACGGTTTTAAAAGACACTCTGTCTGCCAGTGTGAAAATCTAAGAAGCTTTGAACCCCCAACAAAATATATATATATATAATTACATGAAAGCGAAATGTTGACCACTGACCAAATCGCATCAAACAGTGCTTAAAACTGAGAGCGTCAAGTACTTTCATATTGCTTGTGCCAGCACAGAGTAGAATCATGCCATCTAGAAGATCCATTTGGAGATGAGGTTGGATGATTGACTGCGAAGGCCGCTGACCCATTGATATCGCTTTGATGCAGAAAAAATCTGTGAACGGAAAAAAATGAATGCATAAACATACAAACTTTGCTGAATCTTGCAGAACTATTAGTACAAATCACTTTTGACGACTGGTTCAGCACACAGTCCACTACTGATACTCAAGGGAGACTGTCGGAAAGCAGTTTTCTCTTGATTTATACCACCAACAGTTAGACTTCCATCTTGGTACTATGAATAGTGTGGTTTCCCTTGAAGAGGGCATTGATGTCTTAAAAAGAACAGAAATGAATGCTGCTAGCGAATCGAGAAAAAGACGTTTTGGAGATTTTAGCAATAAAGGTCTATTGGCATAATCAGAGCGTCGATTACAATTTAAATGGATTTGGATGCAACAGAGTGAAAAGTCCTATTTTTACCAACTTATTGGAATGCATCTATCATCCGTAGAAAAAAGTATTGCAGTAGTTTTCAAAATTTCAGAAGAATTGTCTATTAAACGGCCGATTTCCTGAGACACAGACTTATACTGATTTCTATAAATGCTAAATCGCACTTCTAGCAGAATGGTCCTTTTGTTTTTGCGAACGTTGGACCGTTATAGCAATAAAAATGATGGAACCCGATAAAGAAGACAAATAAACAGACCCCATTCTGGTCTGTTACGAACCACGCGATCAAATGGCTTATTCAGTTAGATTTCTCCTCGGCATCGGCAGAGTACAGATGATTTCACATTAAAATTTTGAACCCACTCAACGCTCCCCACAAAAATTCAAAAATGCGCTGATTGAAATAAATAAAACAATAAATGAATTAACACGTGTTATTTGATTGTTAATGGCGTTTATCCGTTATTAATGAAATTTAAATTATATTAGAAATTTTTTTATCATTTTTAATGACGTTTCGTTAAACTCGTAATCTGGTTGATGTAAAAAGTACTTTTTGGATAAAGTATCTATTTAGTTTTTAGCCTCAAAGCTTATATTGAAATAGAAAATAAGTTGAGTGCTTTTGCTTTCCATATTTACGGAAGGAACTCACCGATTTTTGTTCTTTGGTGGTGCAAATTTTCATGGATATTTTCTGGGAGTTTTCCAGATCGGGCGGAGATCCCTCTCGACTGAGGGTCAGCCTAGTTCTCTATGTGGGGAGATTGTATCGGTTAACTCTTTCTGACAATGAAGTAGTTATAAATGCACTAAGAAATTTATCAGTGGAACGGTAAATGCAGGTTCGTTACCTGAGTTGAACGCAGATCCCTTAAGAATGATGAAATGGTTTGAATCCTTTGAAACTCGACCTTATTATTTTTTTTCAAAACATTCTTAAATAGCTACTGGGCATCGAAACATAATTATTTACTTTAAGTCCCTCCTCAAGTGTTCAGATCTGAAAATGGCTTCTGTCGTGAGTGCGAGGGAACTAGGTTCCCGAAGGTCTCTTCTTATGCTTCAAGTAGAGACACTGCGCATTTCACCAGATTTCATTGAACCCAGGAATATAGGTAAGTAGGTTAGTTAATTCAGTATTTTTCCCCCTAGATTCATAAAAGACTTTTGATGTCACTCATTTCGACAATGGTGACAGGTTGATATTAAAACTTCAAGACTGAACTAATTGGGTAGACTCTCTCTAAATCTACATTTGCTCATCAAAAATTGTAGTTTTACGGATCAATGTTGACCTCCAGACTTTCGAATGGCATTTCTGAACTGCGATTCCTTTAAATGAAAGTCTTAGACACTGTTGTTAATACAGGATTTGTAGTGCCCTGTTAATATTGAAAGAATCCTAGGTTATTTGGATGACCACCCCTTAATAAAAACATCACACCTGTTAGTTAAAATATTGCTTTCACAGTTATTTAAAATCAAGTAAAAATCAGTTTATTAATCACCTAAAACCGCTAAAATTTGTTCATCCAACTTGTTTTAAACTTGCAGCCACTATTTGCTTTAACTTGCGGCTAGAGAATTTGTTTTTCGCTCGCTAACAGTAACAGCAAGTGTGGTACGTGTAGTACAATTACTTACTTGGATTTAGTAGGATATACTTGCGTCATTTCTAATCATAAAGGAAAATGGTTGATCAAATTTAATGTATTTCAGATTTCGAACATGGCAGACGTAAGAGCTTCCGCGGAGGAAGATGAAAAAACTACTCTCATTAAAGAATCAACTGACCCTTCATCCAAGACAGGGAATCCGGATATTCAAAAGTCACCAATCGAGATCGGTATAACAGTGACCGAGATTGGGTTTAAGCCAATCGAGTGTGATTCAATGAGCGTCACGATTCCTGCTCAGAAGTTCAACTCTTTTGTACCCATCGGTCAGTCTAGGAGGCAACTGCAATCCAGCCAGAATGAGTGCGGTCATGCTTGCTCCAAAGAACAATCGATTCTGTTCGTTGGCTTACTTATTATCTTATTCGTCAGTGTAGGCATGGCTACTCGCTTGTTTATCCGATATCTTCTCCGACCAGATAATTACAAACGACGTAGATTATTTTTTTGATGTAAAATGACATTTTGAATTGATTCGCCGTCCGGTTTGACTTTCAGCTTGATTCTAGAATCTAGGACGATGAGCCAACGGCTACATAGGCGGTTAACCCTTGAGTTAGCACAAATCTCTGAGACGTTTTCGCGTTTTACAGACTTTTCGAATATTAACTTTTCTCTATTCTAATGTATGCCTTCAGCATGGCACAATTTAGGTGTGCGGGTCGAAAATGCAACCAATTAAGTTTGAAGCATCTTAGTGAGACATTCACTCCCACTGGTGAAACGCTTATAGCATGTCGTACAGATCTATACCACGGGACCAGAGAAACCACTCAAAAGAGTAGAAGAGGGATTGCTAGTGTGTGTATTCAGATAATTGAGCTTAGGAATTGTGTTACACATGGCTTAATGGCATCAAGTGGCATTGCGCAACCACATTGGTAAACAATGCCAACCAATGCCAATGCATAAAAAAACGAGTCTAAGCGTCAGTTGTATTAGTCCGTGCTAAATTTGAGCAAAAGCAGAGTCGTACTACTTCAGACGTCGAGTAAACTAGATAAACAACTTATACTTGTAATGGCAGCTGAATGTGTCGTTTAAATATTCCAAGGTCCGCGTTGCAATGCTTATTTGATATTTTTGCTATTTTTAAACATGAAGAGTCTCTAGTTGATCCGACAAAGTTCTTACCGAAAATTTCAGCTATTATAATGACATCTGCTGCTACTGTATCGGTCAGGGGACAGTTCTGACTATCATGAGTAACTGGCAAAATATCAGTATTTTCGCGTCAAACTTTACCGATTTTTGTCAATCTCATCCTGACCAATCAGCCAACCTGTCTAAGTCGTGGTTGATCCTTTGAGAAGTACTCTGTAGCTGTATATTACACCGATTCTCGTGGTTATCAAATCCTGTTAAGGTAGCAGGAATACTAGCGGTTTTTGCAAGTATCTAAATCGGTACCGACTTGTCAATTCGATCTCATTTTCTACTCTGGTTTCGGATATTTACATAGTAATTTTATGTCATGTAGAGGTGAGGCCAAATGGAAGTTGAAAATTGATCGAAATTTTGTTATTCAGTGGATGTACGATCCTGACTGTGAAAGTTACACAAAGTGTCCCCAAACTATATGGTTGTCAGTGGAAAATGCCCAATAACTGGACCAAAACCGCATCAGAAACGTTAAAGTTATCGCTAGCTGTAAAATTAGTATCAGCCAAACCTACTCTCAACCTCATCGTGGTGATCACCGGTAACTCCAGAGGCAACTCTGTGGGCTAATGAAAGGGGCGGCCGGGGAGGCCTAATCACCTATCGGAGGTATATGTATACAGTTTGTCTGCTCTTAACATTGTCTAGGGCGGGCGAGGCGCCACTACGAAATTGGACTGCTATCTGTACGATGAAACCATGCCAGAGAAGTGGCCAGAGAACCGAAGACGTCGATAACCACTTTTAATGTCTTCTGGGTTAACTGTTGTATGCTACATGTTGTAAAAGCTATTTGTACTTCCGTTGTTCCCCCAATAAGTCCTTAGGACTTGTTTTAATGGGTGGGGAGTAAATAAAATAAAAAAAATCAGCTAAGATCTTGGTGTTATATGAACCCGATACTTTTCAACAAGAAATTTAACACTTGAAGTCCGAATTCTAGACTAAAATGATAGCTAGGTTCACCACGGCTTTGGGTCTTGAATGCAGCTGATGTATGGCCAGAGAGCCATCATAACCACTGTTATGTAACTTTTGATGTAGTTGACCGTATCCATGTCGTAAGCCTTATAAAGCTGATAATGCTCATGAATTTTTTCATATTAAAGTAGCCAGTTGATATGAAATGAACTAGACCTGGGGAGCGAAAATTCAAGACACCCTCGTAACCTGAGTGGTTTAGGGACTGCAGTGACTTAAAAACTTCACTAGTGACATGATGGACCGGGGTAGTATGTCACACTCATTTTTAATTGGTGTGGTACCACGGTTCGTTTTTGAGTACACATATGTGTATGTGCGTGTGTAATTCCATCCCTTTCTGTGTATGCTTGAAATGTCTTTTATAGGCATATAATTCAAATATTATTGATATCTTTGGATATTCATGCACAAAACTATTGGTTCTGCCTAGTCGGCGGTGCATTCACATCGAAGTTTGCTTTAGAAGCGCTCAGCAGCCGTTTACGCAACCTGTAGCCCTGGATAGTTGCGTTGTGTTCTCAGGTCAACCAGAAGAGAATTAAGCATCTAAACAGAAGGTAAACATGTTGAAGACAATAGAAAACAAACGCCACTCTATTTTGTCCTGTAGATAAGCACACTCCGGTTTGCAAAGGATGTGATGATAAATGACATCCTTCGTGAACGTCCAAAAAAGAATAGAAGCTTCTTCTATGGGACTCTTCGAGTATTGTCCGAAGATTCGATGTCCCTTTAATTGAAAGCCTCTCAGTTTAATCTTTACCTTGAAGAATAAGACTTATCTAAGGCGAAATTCGTTAACCACCAGTTCAAATTCGCTTAGGTGACTGAATGAAAGGAAAACGAGGAACTAAGTGACACAATGCGGAAATATACCAATGTGAACGATAATTCCATGTCTTAGTGATTGAGTGATTCCGGAGCAACTGGGATAAGCATCGCCTCATTCTGCCTCGTCTATTAGTTTTTATTTAGAATTAATGAATGCAAATCTTACCTAATACTTTTATATTCAAGCCTTATATATATCTATTCTAATCAAAGCTACTTCAAAGAATTTCAGTTCATTAAAACTAATTTATTTGAGCATTCTGATAATTTGAGGCGGTATACAAGAATGGACAAGGCACAATTAGTTCTGACTTTTAGGCTTCAGAAGAGGAGCTTCTCTAAGGGCGACTGAGGTTGATGCTGATTTTCTGATAATGATGGTGGCAGTCTCAAAACCTATATCTTAATTATCATTCTCTTCAATAGCATCTGTAACATTAATGCATAGGTCATTTATATCTAGAGGCTCCATCAGTCATCTTCTAGACGTCAACTATACCCTCCGCCTAATGCTCTTTCCTTTCAGTCTTTTCCTCCAGTGCCAAACCAGTCGTTGTGAAGTAAGTAGTAATTGAAATATTGAAATGGCTGGGCAGCGAGGGACGTTTATTCATTTTCAATCCTGCCCGGAGTCCTTGTAAGCCGATAACTTTCACTCACTAACGAGGCCGACGCAGCAAAGCCATAAGTTGACGAATAGGTTACCCGTGGCGTCAGCGCTATCACTCTCTATTTTGAACGCAATGACAATGTGAGTTCCTTTATATTCAATAAATTCATGTGCAACACACCAGAAATCATAATTACCCCTCAAAATGAAGCTGCTTTCCCTAACTGGAGGTGATAGTTAAATGCGGTTCAAGCTACCACCTAGTTAACTGATAAATTTATATACCAACAAGGGTAAGTGACATATCGACTAAAATTCCATTATGGTGCCCTCTTTACTTCAGAGTATCCAATCTGCGAAATGGGCGACTGTTTCGCGTCTCCTTTAGCACCCTACCCTAAAGACGCACAATACTTTTTGAGGTAAGGTAACCCCAACACCCCCCTCAGTACTACGAAATTACCAGAATCAGCAATACAGCCACTGATACTGCAGAATGAAAAGGGCAGATTCTAAACTACCTTGTCAAACGTTCATTCACGATTAGATTAAATAATCGAGGGAATGTGCATTACTCCTTGATCAATACATGCTTAACGTTTGCATTTAGAATAAACCAAGGGAAGTATTTCCCACTATTCATGAATTCACACACATAGAGATGGCATCGTTTCCCACATCTGCTGGGCCAATTAATCTTTTCTTTTTCAAATCATCATCGATATAGCCGTGACGCATCCTCTTTGTGATTTTCAATGAGCTATGAACGGCAATGAAAAACAACAAAGTTTAAGTTGCATGTGACGGGAGAACCATTTAGTGTAACTCCGGTTTAATTAAGAAAGTAGTAAAAGCATAAAGCAAACCCTCCCTACAAAGAGAAGATACACACGAATTTGTTTTCCTGTGATTTGACATTCGGAAATGATAAAAGCACCACCCCATTAAAATCAGGTTGAAAAATTCAGGAAGTGTAGAAAGAAGGGTTTAGTGGAGACGACAAAGGGAGAGACCAAGAGATCAGAAAGGAGGCAGCCAAATCAGCATGTCGTAAAGTTTATTTAGTGAAAGAAAAATGATGATGAGAGAGGTAGAAGCATTAGCGGTGTAGATAGCAGGTATTCAGTTCCACTAAGTTTAAGGCACCAAAGTGGTGGCAGATGAATCAGGCAGCATGAGGTGACGATTATGAGTAACGATAACCACGAAAAAGTTCCGAACATATATCCTTTAGATCAGTTTCTTGAGAAGAATGAAAACCATCTTTTTTATTTTAAAAAGAGCTGTGCATAGATGAATATGGTAACTCACGGCCTGGGTGGAATGGGTGGTCCGAATTGAGATGTCGCACGATTTCTGTGATGGGCAAAGTAGGTGCAATTAACGCAAACAATCACATAATTACTAGACTGCCTACTGACTTTCAATAAGTAGGAGGCTATATGCCATCATCCCAAAGCAAATCTAACGTGGGGGGGGGGGGGGGGGGGGGGGAGAGACGGGGACGAATTTGCACTCCATCCGTTAACTTACCCAAGAGTTAAGTTAGAAAAAATAAGCAATGACAGAAATACTAATACGCTGAGATAATGAACAAGGTTCTTTGTCAAGACACTTACGCCGGACTTGGGAAATTATTCTTACATCAAAAAGGAACATCAGTGAGCTTACTCGAACAGGGAGGCCAACATACGAGCTCCACCTGTTGTGGTACCGGAAGAGGGACCATTGCTCCCACTAGATGTGGCTCCAATCGAAGGTGTAGTACTGCCCGAAACGATAGGATCGAACATCTTCAGACTTGAGTTGTTGCTATTCCAAGAAGAGTGTATATTGGATGAAGAGGTATTGATGAAAGACTCGGCGAACATAGGTGCGGTAACGGTAGAAGCAGATCGAGTGTTAGCCAATGAGTAGGAGGATGAAGAGGTAGGGATATCAACACCAGAACCAAAGAGGTCACCAGCCGAATTTCTCGTTTGAAATGTCGAGATAGGCTGTGGGATTATGGGAGCAGTTCGACTGTGGGAATTTCGAGGAGTGCAAGGGAAGGGGGTAAGGCAATTAAGAAAAGCGAATGAGAATTAGATCGGTGCTGCGGTTAAATCATAAATAACAATCAATCGAAAAACTGTTTTGAAAATTTCAGACACTACTACTACGTTTTCAAAAGACACAGCAAAAGTCAAATAACAAGGCTGCAACAAAGAGTACAACAAAATTCTATAATTTTTGTACCTGTCCTGGGACTCTTCAGTAGACCTGAGGTAACAATAAGGTTAGGAAGTAATTGCGCTCTAAACGGCCATGATAGTCGGAAAGTCTATGTTGTTACGTAGAATTTCAATAGGATTTCGTGAGATCTCCAATACAAACAGGGAGGTGGTTCGGTTTGATAGTAGTATTTCAAGACTAATAGCTACTAGTGTTAGGTATATTATTTTAAACAAATATGTTCCCTTATCTAAAATTGTTGAAAAAAAATCAGTGAAGATTCTGATGTAGAGGCGGCACTATCGACACCAGTGTACACACTTTTGCTTATTATTTGGATTTAGGCACACTTTGAATCAGGATTAAAGGTTGAGGACATTCTACCAGCAATGGACACGTACATGGATTTAGGATCTAGGGAGCTTGACATGAACACAGCGAACTTACGCAGAGACCGGTGGAGGAGGTCCCGAAGTAGATGGCCTAGAAGCCGATGGGACGGGAGGAGCGACTCGTGGTTGAGGAGCCGGATAGCTGCCGATTGAGGGATTACCTCGATTTGGACCAGTGGATGGCCGAGAAGGTCCCGTTACCAATCTGGGAGAGCCGCCACCATTGTCACCCGCCTCCTGAAACGGCAACATTATGAATTAACGGTTTGCAACACCTCAGATGGCCACGATAGAGTCGAAACTAACTGATTCGCGCCAATCGTCAGTAATCGGTGGCGGAACAGGGGTAGTGACTGTGTGAGTCGTCACATCAGCTATGATGTTGAGGGCCTCCTTCATGGTGTTGTACATATTCAAGAGGTCCTGTTTTCGGCGCTTTTCCTCTTGAGACTCCTCCATGAGATGGTGCTATAACAGGTAAGAATGCATTATGGTCATATTTAATCAGTATAGCGGATCCAACGCATACGGTCTATTGACCCACATTTACTATTACATTTTAATTCCATCAATCTTCCTCTTGTTCATTTTGACGTAACAAGAACCTACTTCATGTGCCACTCATCAAATATCACTTTTTAGTTATTCACTATGGCAAGATTTACAATGAAGCGCCTTTTCATTCCAATACCCCTATTTACCTCAAATTTTGATATTCATCAAATCTTTTGGGCGACCAGAGATAATAGCCAAAGAGAATATCTATCGACTCCTACCCTGGATAGAGGAAGTGGGACTAATGGGCTTCTAAACTAGGGCCACCAATTAGCCAATTCTCGACAGGCCAAGGTTTAATCAGTAACTGAATAGGTTACGAAAGCATGACATCTTATGATTCGAGTGAGAACGTAAACGTTGCATCACGATCGCATGCTTTAATCTGCTTTAATCTGGTTAGCCAATTAAGATGAATGCAACTTATAGGTTCTATTCACATTGTTTCTATTGCGTTAAGCATTAAGATAAAAAAAATTATAAGAAAAACCAATCAATCATACAGTATCGAGAGAGTAAAGAGTAGGCAAGAGATCCGATTTCATGAACTTTTTCACCTAAAAAGTAAAAGAAAACCAAATATGTATTTCTATTAGACGATATTACAAGAGCAGAGAACAACAGTGAGCTATATATCAGACAACAGGAATGCTCACAGAAAAATGTAGAAGTGCTCACCCACTGCCTTTGGTGGCGAATAGGATATGAAACAGGCGGAAGGGTAAATATTGAAATACAAATAATAGCGTTAACTTACATCATCAATGAGGAGGTGCATCGTTATCTTGGGAACCAAATCAAGTTGAGTTTTGGTCACTATCTTCATGTAGGATTGCACCAGGTTACGAATGGTCTCAATTTGTCGTTTAAGGAGCGGGTTGTTCTCCTGGTTCAAATCGTCCTCGACCTGGGAGAAAAATCAAGTTAATATTAAGTGGAAATAGGGAAACCTATAATCCCTTTGGATGACTCAACCCTATTCTACGCCAAACTGCGCATGACGAGATACAGAGTGCGAATTGTTAAATGAGATAAAGCTAATAACCTAGGTCTCGATTGGAACACGGCGATTTCCAGACAGTGCTATGACCCGACTTCTAGTCCTTACACTGCTGACCCTAACAGAACACGCAGTGAGTTCAGTGGCTTGTGGGACGAAGGAAGTACCATTGGAACGAGACACCAATCTGACCAAAGGGCAGCAGCCGACCTATATACTCCGTTATACAGTCCACAAAAATGGGGTCTAGACCTATAGCTTACCTTCTCCTCTTCAAGAGTCTGAGCTGACTTTTCAGGAAACACACCAGCTCGAAGGAGGGCACCCTTCCAGTTATCACGAGAGCTGATGCTGTCCGCAGCTAGGTCAAGGGTCTTGAACTCCTTGTAAACGTTGACTTTGGGATCGGAGTGGAAGAGACTGAGGTTGGGACGACGCGAGAAGAAGGATGTGTCGCCAGCGCGCTGTTTGAGTCCTTCTAAGGGCAGAACAAACTTCTTTTCGCGCTCCTAATGGATAAGAAGGGGTAAAAATTGTTCAAATATTGACTTTACGCGTTTACAGAAACCGATTTTAAGAAATGGCTAGGTTTTTGTAACTCTCCGCTCTTAGAGCGGAGTCCGAATCAAGAACTAATAACGGTTTTTACTAACAAAAAATACCAAGGAAATGTGAGGTAGTAATGCATTGGGACTGGTTTAACAAGCTAGTATCCGATATGCGTAGTGTGGTGAAAAATATCATTGTGACCACACAGTCCGAAAGTCATCGTAGGTGAAAACCCCTCCCCAATTCACAATGAAAAGGAGCGCAGGAACTATCTTTATTTTTAAAATATTAACATTTATTTAGTTTGGAGGAAATTCGTACCGAAACTACCCAGAGGTATTGATATTTGAGATCCAACCACATGAGCAAATATGAAAAAAAGCATTGCAGATGCTAAAATTTGAATGCCCAAAGACCTCGAGTGTCTAACAAATTAAATGAGTGGTCCAACCCGGTTCGATAGTAATCTAGCACTGCCACGCACAAGCACCGACGAAATAGTACCAACCAACTTGGTGGTCAAACCTACTCTCTACCTCCACGTGGTGGTCACTGGTAACCTCTAGGGCAACCCAGAGGGCCAAAGAGAGGGGCGGTCGGAGAGGACTAATAAACCACCGGTCGCACAAGTTCATTATTATTCCAGCAGAAGTACAGTCAGAGTCCACCAAGAGTCCCTTAAAAAAGATACGACATAATACCTGGATCCATGGTCTGAAACTTGGATTATGGAACGTGCGCGGCTGTAGCAATGATTGGAAACTCCGACAGATAGCTGAAGAGACGTCTGGTAGGGGTATGGAAACTGTTGCCTTAACAGAAACTCGAATGGAATCCTGCTCCTTAACCATCGATAACTACGCTTTCTTCAACTCTGGACACAGTGAATGCTCTAGACCAAATGGTGGGGTCGCCTTTTTGGTTAAAAAGAACATAAAAGCTGAATTTAACCATGTCTCAAACATACTTGCAACGCTGACACTCCAAATTGGAGGAGTCAAAGTTGGACTGATGGGACGCTATGCTCCGACTGAGTGTACGGAGGACGCAATGGTTAAAGAATCCTTCTACAAACTTGTGGCCAAAACCTACAAACTACTACTTTCTAACTGCACACACAAAAATAATCATCCTTGGCGATTTCAATTGCAGATTGGGATCTGATGCCCGTAACATTGGTGCCAAACTAATCGGTCTCTTTACTGGTCAAGAAGACAATACAGAAAATGGTCTAAGGCTGCTAGGACTATGCCAGGAATATAAACTGCACGTGATGAATACTTTCTTTCGGAAACCAACGACTCGAAGATTGACCTGGTACCACCCTACAGGGAAAGGTGCTATTCTTGACTTTGTTCTGATGAGGAGATCAAATCTATTCATAATAAGTGATAGACGAGCTTCTAGAAAGGCAGACGCTTACTAACAGCATTCCTCAAACTCAAATCTTGTCTCAGAAAACGCTTAGGAAAGAGTAAGAACAGCCGAACTCTGAAGGAGGACATAAATAGTCAAAAGCAACGGTGGCGACTGCCCAAATGCATAGAACAAATAAGACAATCAAAGAAAAAATACCAGGAACATCTCAAAAGGGAAATACCTCATGACCCTTTGACTACTACATTCGAAGATATCTTGAAATCTATAGAAATTGCAGTTGCCAAAACAAGAAAGCAAAAAACTGAACGAAAGAAAATCAGATGGTATCCAGCCATCTGCGAGAAGGATAATAGACAACTACAGCTACAAAAGCAGCTGAGAGCAAATTGGCCCTCAAATTTATCTCAGGAAACTTTTGTGAGGTACAAAGAGCAGAGAAACAAGGTGAACAACCTGATACGAAACTGGAAAAAGGCATATCAAGAAGAGAGACTAACCAAATTTCCTGTACATCTCGCGGAGAAACAACCTCGTAAAGCCTTCATGTTGCTGAAGGACATAATGAAGGAAAACTCCTCATGGAACACACAAACTGGAAGGACACTAGTTAAATCAAAAGATCTGGTCGCACACTACCGGGAACTGTTCAAGGAAAGAACCACTGAGGAAATTAAAAACTATACTCATCTACCAAGAGACTCCTCTATTTCAATGGAGGAGATCGAGAGAGCTAAAAATAGATTAAAACTACATAAAAGTCCCAGCGAAAATGGAATTAGATCCGAACTGCTGAAATGGGACAACCAGTGTCTAAGTGCCTACCTACTAAAAGTGTTCAACGACTTCTATAATGGGACTACTCCTATACCTCGAGCTTGGATCGATGCTGAAGTTGTAAGTATCTACAAGCGCAAAGGTTCGCCTACAGATCCTGCAAACTACAGATCAATCTTCCTTCTAGATGCATTAGGTAAGTTATATGCATCCATTCTGTGCCAACGTTTGGAGCACCATCTTGCCGAATTACCCCCAAGAATCCAATTTGGATTCTGTGAAGGAAGATCAACCGAAAAGACTATACTTGGAGTGAGAACCATTACACAGAAAGCCGTGGACCAGAAGCAGAAAAGAGTGCTAGTTTTTGTCCACCTGGCCTGTAAAAGGCCTTTGACTCGCTGCCTACAGCTGCAATAATCAACCGAATGATAGATCTAGGCTGCTCTTGGCAAATGATCCACTCATTAAAGTCCTTGATAAACGCACCGAAGGGGAAATTGAGGGGAACAAGGGACTACTTTGAGATGAAACGTGGTGTGAGACAAGGTTCAAAAGAGGGGCCACTTCTCTTCAACCTAACCTTCCAACTCATATTAGACGAAGCCTTCTCCTCACTCAAGGACAGTGCAGTTCAGATGATTGATCACTCAGGCAAAAGATGGCAGCTAAATCATTTAGAATACGCCGATGACCTATGTCTTATTGCGCCAAACAAAGTCGCAGCTGTCAGATTAATAGAGCACCTGGCGAAAACGATGCAAAAATATGGAATGCAAATCGCAGCTAAAAAAACCTTCTGGTTTCAAATTGGAGACGGTGAGGACCAAACGCCTCTTGAGGCAGCTGGAATGTCATTCCGACATGCCTCACACTTCGAATATCTTGGTTCCATAATTCAAGACACCGGAAAGCCAGCCGGAGCAATAAAAGCAAACTTAGCCAGGCCAAAAAGGCTTCTAATACGACTACGACCATTTCTGCGCTCAAGAAGTCTCACAACATCCTGAAAGCAACTCTGGTGGGTATTTTTGTCGATCCTGCAATCTCTTACGGATTATCAACCACTGTCTTGCAGTACAGAATACGGCTCACCGTATGATACTTGGACTGTATTCGCGAAGAGCCAAAACTGTCGAGGAACTTCGAAAGGAACTCCCAATGCGAAGAATCCATCCACAAGGTCGGAAAAGTGGTACCTGAAGCTTGATGTCTTTGCCATCAACTCCGGTTTGACTGAACTAAAATAGGCTCGTCTATTTTGAAAAAGACGAGAATCAACTACCTTGCCAGTTGCTTGACAGATAGAAAAAGCACTGATCCAAAGCCTCTAATCCTTCGTTTACATTTACTGTCTTTCTACTAACCGAGATCGCGAGATGTGACTAATTACTCTAACAAACGAATCGTCATCTTCAAATGATAATTTCCAAGCCTCGAGTTTTCGCGACTTAGCGCCATTGATGAATGGTTTAATATTAAAGAGTAATATTATCTGACAACGAATTTAGTATCTGAACCTCGTTAATAATGGAAGTCGTTATGAGGCTCAGTCTGTCATCAGAGTTATCTCAATCATGGAAAAGGGAGAAAACTTTTTCATGGCAATCCATACAACTGACCTAATACCGAGGCACTGTCTTTCTTCAATTAGACTTTTAAAACAACTTTCTGCAACGAGAAAAGTCCTAAATAGAAAGTCCACTATATTTTTAAATGCATGCAATGAACTAGGAATTTGGTACTTTTAATATGAGACAGAAATGTGAGACCACATGCGTTTCAATTAACAAATCATGAGGAGTGAATTAATTGGTATAACAAGGCAAATGCTTACTTCTAGAATTATTTTGCACGAAAGCATAGAAAACGAAACTTGTAACGCCATGAATAGGTCTCACTCCAGTGCGACAAAATCCAGGTATTGACAATAATCTAGAAACCTATTCATCAAGACCCCCGCCATATCGGTTGAACGTAGTGTGGACATCTTAATCAATTGAACTTTGAATGAACACTATGACTAACAGTAGACGGCCTGATAACAAAGTTGATAGGCGCAACTAGTTTATCTGGGCGGTAAATCATCCAAATGGACTTCTAATGACTCCAGGAACTTAAAAGAACCACTGTAATATGATACGAATGGTACACTAACCAGACTATTCAAATCGCTATAACGGTTTTAATGAAGATATATTTCGAAAATATAATAACAGTTATCATGTACCGAGTGAGCTGTTTCTTACCTGACTATACATCGCCCTTTTCCCTTATTACAAACTCTTAATTTTTGAAGAGCTTGATAAGAACAGGTTGAAGAGCACTAGAAAGTTGTTTGGGATTATGCACTTGTACAGCGCTTGAACAACGAGACAATGTTGATACTGAATAGCTAGACAAATCTAACAAATTTAAAAGGCTTACAAAGAACGCATTCAACTATAAGCGTCTAACCTGAAGGAGGCCAATAGTGTGAGAGCGGGAAGATTCACAAACTTGCAGTTATACAAGGCATACTTGCTCACCTCATCATCACGATACCAAGTGAGCGACTCGGTGGTGAGGACGAACCAGAAATACCTGCTTCCGCCACGAAGGAGTTTGCCGTTGAGTAAGGTCAGCCAACCCTTACAGATGATCTGTTGAGAAGATACAAGTATCATAGTTAAACGCTTCACACCACTTAATAGTAGAGGGTAGTATCTACGACTTCCTTGTTCTCAACTGGTCGATTCTCCGAGGAAAATGGAAAGCCAAATCTTGTTAGACAAATCTACATACCGGCAAACTAAAGGATTTGAAATCATTGATCAGCTGAAACATTCAACATAGGGATAGGCTCGTTCATGCGCACACGAACTGATCGCGGTTTAGACCAATGAGTAATCAAAGTATCATAAACAAGCAATAAAGGCTTTAAAGCTTGAGTGAACAGAGAACTAAAAGAGAGGAAATGTTTTCCGAACAAACTTGGTATCGAAAAACCTATTTATTGTTACTACTTTGTCAGCCCAGTCAGCAGTAAAGCCACTGCGCCACGGTCTATTATATAACTCAAATCCAAGTAACAGACAATGATAGTGACGTTCACCAACCGGTATCTTTTTAAAGTTCGATCTCTGATAAAAGCTGGTAAAACGTTGAACCTAAAAACAGCTAATATATACCATGAAAATATGAAAAAACGTGCGATTATTTTATCAACTGGAGGCTTAGAAAATGACCAAGAACTCAATAACAGCATAAAATTGGATTATTGAACAGATAGAAAGGTATTCCTTTACTGAATTGATTTAACGTCAAATAATAAGCGAAAAAGAGCTTATAACAACGCAAGTGCGCAAACGCGAAACTCAGATTCATAGCCCCAGTTACTGTTAAGACTAGCCCTTCTTCAATCCAGAATGTAAATGAAAACCAAAGGAAATGGCTCTCAGCATTTAATCTCTTCGATCACAGAAGGTATCTTAATGCTTTGCTGCTCATCCCTTTGTAGGCCATTATCAACTAACACAGGTAATGATTAAAATTACTGGATACTCGACCGTTACTCTCTAGGCTAAATTCTACATAGGTTAAACTGAACCATCCAAGCTGAATATAACATAAATACAAGGGCATCATAAATACGAACCAGCGAATCCAAAGAAACTACCTTAAAATCGCATTATCGAACAGAATCCATAAGCGCATTATTTAAGGGACAAAAATTTGGTTCTTTCGGGGAAGCAAACCAGACTAATTACGCCACTACTTTGATCGGTTCTCTAGAAGTAATTCTACTATTAGAACTCCTACCCCCTTCTGTAACGATGCTGATAACACGCTCACTAGATTCAATAATAAACCAAAAAAATCAGAAATCATACACAAATCAGATCCTCACCTCGATTCAGGCTTCTCGATATTCGATTAAGACTTTAGTTCACTCAAACTTCACGCGGACTAACACAAACGATAGTTTGATCCCATAGCGCGTAAATACTATGTGCAATGAAAAAGAGCACATCTAAACGAATAGTGACCCTTCAAAAAAAAGCAAGCCAAACTAATCGAGACATACACTCTTATGCTACCTTTAAAATCAAATCATCCAAGAATGCTGACATCATTGTTTCAATTAAATAGGAAAACCGTTCAGCAGAGTGAAAGACGCGGTTAATGCTTAGGAATGCTATATTTCCAGCAGTATCCGAGTTCGAAGTTCATACATAAGGAAAATGGGACTAAATTATTGAAACTCGCTTTTGAAAGCCTTAGATTCATAATAGTGGCTTCCTCCAAAGCAAATACCAATTTGCGAAATTCATGTTTAGATGGAATAATACGAGCCTCAGGCGTTAGATTACAATGAAACAGAGGTCGAAACTATACTTTCGAGAACTAATTGTTCACCTGAAACAACATCTACATACGGCGGAAAAATATTTAGATAATTACAGTCAGAGTGGCTTCCACAATGACCAAGAAAACAACTCGTTGACAGAATTCACGGTTCTCAGGAGCAGCAAATCATTAGCGAATGCGAAGGCCAATTATGAATGGAATGAGAGCAGAGGGCACACATACATAGACAGACAGGACGAATAAGGAGCAAAACAGAGAGAGGGATGCGCTAACCGTATTAACAGGACGACGGTGACGACCAGGAGACTAGAGAAGGGATGGGTTAGATTAGGTAAGAGTTTAAAAAGAGGAACTTTGCGCATGTAACAAAGAGAGAAAAAAAGAGTTCTCACTTGATTGCCGAGTTTCTGTTTTGCCGCCTGGTTTGAGTTTTGCGAATCGGTACTGGAAAGGAGAAGGCGTTAAGCAATCAACTAAATGAAGGTAAAAAAAATTGTAAAAATAGGGCGCACTTGTTGAATCCGATGAAATCCTCGTGGTTGGTGTTCATGTAAGCAAGTTGGTAGTCGATGAGGCCTCTCAACTGATCTTTGGTTTTCACCTCCGATTCTCGGATGCGGGAATTGATGGTCCTTTCCACTTCGTCAGCAAGTAGTGGGTAGCTGCTCATCTGAAATGTAAAATAGGGTTATAAGTACTTGAGCATGTTGATAAGATCTGCTTTAAAAGTGAAAACATGCCTGTTTGAGACAGGTGTGGACGATGCTGGAGAGTTTAGTGACCACGCTATCGACACAGGCCAGAGACGGTGGCAAGAGACGACTAATGCGTTCTCGGACAATGACATCAAAAGCTTGATCAGGTGTGAAGAGACCACCTCTATAGAGAAAAACAACACAGTGCTAGTGTTGAGCAAGTAATCGTGTATACACTAGTAGGGGAAATAGGTGTCCTTAACTACCCAATACAAAAAGACAACGCGTGATTCCAATCATCGATCACAGTAAGTTAAGCCAAATAAAAGCATTGATAACTAAGACTAAAGAGCCAAACGACTACCATCCTCTTTGAGGGCCAAAAAGTGCAAGTGCAAAATTAGCCCAATCTGCAACTACATTTAGCGCAACAGTCACGCTACCGTAAGGAAATAAGGATAGACTAGAACACCCCGAATTCTTTATCGATGGTTTCGATGACAATCCAGAAACCATGCACGAGTATCTCGCACATCGGATGCCACGCATTCAGCGACTAAAATGACTACCTATACTGGCACGCTAGCTAAAAAAAAAAGGGAAGCCAACTGGGACTAAAGCTGTGTGAAATAGCCAGAAAAGGCACTCACCGAATACCCTGAACATTGAGGATAGCATAGGCAATTTCCCGACGCAGAGCTTGTTCATCTATTTGAATCTAAAGGATGAACGAAAACGAGCTCAAGAAGCTGCATATCATTTTATTTTCGATAATATATCACAAGTGAATAGGATAGAATGTTTGAAGATATATGTCAAAAGGAAATAGATTATGCGCTAACAAAGACCAGATGAAAAAGGGAAGGTGCCTAAGCAAACAAACTTCGCTAGTGATGGAAAGAAGGCCCAAAGTCCACATTTACTAGAGCCCAGGACGATGCTGTCATGTGACACTGCCCGCACATGCCGATTCTAAACAGAACTCAAAACAACATGCCCCTATCTCAAGTAAAGGGGTGTAACTTAAAGAGTAGAAATGAATCAACATGACGCTAGCCGCGAAGCCCACAAATAGTAGCCGCCGCAGCGCTTGAATATATCCCTCAAGAAGCTAAAACACTAGAGCAATGAATCGCTACCCCCTGCAATATTAAAACAGTTTTATTTAAGTGCTAATGAACTGAAGAGTGCAAGCGAATAAAACTACTTCTGAGAAAAGGCATAAAAAAAAAGCATTCACATGTTCTACATCACCGAGTACCGCATTTGCATATGACGGTAATTAGATCAGTGGAAAGGCTATTTTTCTCACCGCGAGCCCTTATCAAATCTCCCAATCCGAGTGCAGAAAGATGGTGATTAGGCCCACTTGATCTACTCGAAAGGTATAATTTTACACATCCAGATATTTAGTGTCTGAAGGCTAGAGTGCAGAAAAGAATAATTAACCTTCTTCAGTACTTTTAGATATAAGATACTGGCAGTTGAGGTTAAAGTATGATGACAGGCTTGGTAGAATTGGTGCTTAAAAGCGTACCTCGATCAAGTTAAAGGGAAATTGCTCATGGAAGATACGGTTGATTTCTGCACCCCCGGAGAGAGAGTCCACGCTGATTGCACCGGAATGGCCATCAATTGAGTTAAAGAAGTGCTCGCAGAAGTCATTTACTAGACTTTAGGAGAACAAACAAAGTCGAGTCAGGAATAGTTCCAGCTGAAGGATCAATAAGCCAACAGTATATGTAGGCAATAATAACGAATACCCTCGCACCCTTCATTAAAACTATAGAAATGCTGCGAACAGAATGAATGCTTTAACAGTGAATATTTCAGCTCAAATTAAAGTAAAGTAAATAGTTCTAGTCAGCAAAGCAGTGCGAAAATGGGAAAATGCCACGAAGTGATTCACAGCATTTACTGTATGAGAGCTTTCGTCTTGTAGGACGGATCGTCAGGTCTGAGATTTCTGAAAGCTTCAACGTCCTTCTCCAGACTGAGCATCTGAGTCTGAAGACGATTGCGGAGGGACGGAAGACTGTCTCGAATGTGATTGGTGAGCTGTTGATTCAGTGTGGCCTGGAGATATGCTGTGCCCATTCGGTCAGCCATGTGTCTATAGGCTGCGTGACTGAGGAAGAATTTCCGCTCACTAGCCATGGCAGCTTGGATGTCTTTCCGACCGTCGATATCCCTCTGGCTGCGGTTGACAACACCCACGTAGCCTATTCCAAATTTAACAATTAGAAAGGGAAATCCAAGCTCATGAAAATATTACTGACAGGCTAATCACCCCGACGTAGTGGGAAGATGCGGTTCTCGAGAACATCTCGAGCGTCCGTACCGGCATCCATCAGATCCAACTTGGTGATTACCCCGATGGTTCGGATGCCCGTTGGATCGACTTCTTTGGCAATTTTAAGAGCGTCGGAATTAGCCAGGTCAGAATTACCCGGTGTCACAGCCAATATGAGGGTATTTTCTGGCTCGATGAACTCCAGAACCATATTTCGAATTTGCAGCTCTATGTCGGGAGGTTGGTCACCGACGGGAACTTTGGTAAGGCCCGGCAGATCAATTAGAGTAAGATTCAAAACTGAACGAAAGGAGGTGATTAAAAGTTAAAGAGACGTTAACAAACCTTGAGGGGAATATATGCGAAGATTTATAGGAATGTTTGAAATGCCTTTGTTTTTGCCAGTTACGCGGTCAGTTTCTGCCTCAATTTCTTTACGAACATCATCAAAGTTTGTGAAATGTTTGTTTTTCAAGTGAAGAAATTCGGCATATTCTAAGAAGGAAAAGGGTAAAGCTACGATTGCAGCAATAACCTGTCTTGCCATTGATAAGCTGAAGAATAAGCGGTCTCCTTGTGACAATGCCAGAGCCACGAGGAAGAAAATCCCTTCCTACAAAATTTTCCAAGACGGAACTCTTTCCTGCACTTTGAGATCCTACGACTGCGATTTGTGGGAGATCCAAATTCAAGGGAACACTCAGTGAAGAGAATGTATCCTGTAGTTTATTTACAAGAGGGATGAGCGTTTGCATCCCTTGATTTCCACTCATCTTGTCTGAAGTATAATAGAACAAGTAATCTCAAGTAGTAAAACAAGCATCAAGCGACCAAAATTTCTTCCAAACATTTATGAGGATATGTTAAATTTCGGTTTATAAACACTAGCGACATGGAAGGCTTGAAAAAAAAGAAAAAAACTTTTTTAGCCGTTGCTAAAAGCAAAAAATAACACTGGTAATCAAAAAACCACTCGCAGGAAAACAGGACGAACCCAACCGACAAAAAAACGATTCAGAAGCTCCCCGGCATCAAATACAGCTTTTGGCAGAAAACTGGTTAGAACAAATTTTCAAATGCAGTTAAATTTAGTTTTAAATAGGTAAAGTCTCAAAAAGTTTTTTTTTAAATTTTCCGATGCAGCATATTTTTGTACTTCGCAATCTGGTTCTTCGAAATTGAAATCTGATATTCAAAAATATTAACATCTTTTACATTGGGAGGTGAACAAACACAAATTTTTAAAAATATTTTGGCAGAACAATCAAACTCCAAACCTATAAATAGCTCTCAAAGTTTAAAATACCTGACCTATCTCGACGATCAATGCAAAATTGGGTATTTTGCCGGAATCATGCTTTTAGAAATTTCAGGGAACATTTACTCAAAATTCAAGGAGAATATATGAACTTGTTAATAGTCAATTTCTTTATTATATGAGTTATTATTTGAACAACTGGTGGTATAAATTGACATGGTGGTATTTCTACTGCATCGCCGTTGAAGGAAAGCTAGTGACAGAATCGCCGGAGTCCGATAGTGTTGGCACTATTAAAAAAGATCGAAAGAATGTACCATGAAGGGAAAAATGCTAGGCTTGAGCCAGAAGTCTACATACGGTAATTTTTCGCAAAGAAACTAAGAGAGGAAAGAAATCAAAAGTATCCCTTTGTGGCAGACTGGAGGAAGCTGGAATTCCTACCATGTTAATGTTGTTTTCACCGCTACCAATTCAAAGCAGTTTCGCCTTAAAAAGTCTTATTTTTATCTATACTTTACAATTTTTAGCAGGTTCGTGAATGTTTTTCATAATTCTCTGACTATCCAAACGCCTAGAATTTAATCCGTTGCATGACTTCTTACATTCCAGATGTTTGGCTAAATGTAAATTGTGTATTAAATGAGGGTACATTCATGCATTGATATAAATTCATCATATTTGAAATTAAAATTACGAAGTGTCTAGGAAAAATACTCAAATAATTTAAACAATGGATTTTGTATTAAGAAGAGAGAGAAGATAACTGAAATTTCACTTTTGATAACAGAGAGCGGAATTCCTGATTCGCATATCAAAAGTTGTAACCGTTACGGAACCTGGAGACCTGCAATTTTATGTTCACCGTAGCTCATTAGGTTTTTATAAACCCCAAAAAATGATTTGAAAATATTTTGCATCTAGAAATGAAATCATTGCGGTTTTAATGGTAATACGCCAAACAATCAATTTTCCAATAGAGCCAAACTCAAGTGCTTCGGTGTTTAATTGAACTGCCTCTACTAATATACTTTCTATTGTTCTGGTTAATCAGCTGATCGATAAATAGCTTTTCCGCGCCTTTGTCTTTATTTCTGGCATTACGAACTCAATAACAGCGTGTTCCTTTAATACCCAAAAGTTTTCTTATCTCTTTTTCTGCTTTGTGTCAAGCAGCCGGGCGCATTTTTTTCAAAGTGGAACTGTCCTTATATAAGAACACTGGTCGGTTGCCTTGAACATTTTGAAAGGTACCTATTCAATGTTTGAATCAAAAATTTCTATCTCATGGCTTCTAAACGCGCTGTTCCGCGCACAGAATCTGTAAATAGACAAAGTAAAGGTGCGTCTAGCAGGTAAGCTTTCATTTTTTCACCTCGCATACGATCTGATTTGTAGACTACAGCGGTCATCAGGACAAGTAGGGGTGCGTATTTTAAGTCCAATCGCTTCATATTTATTCAGATTTTATTTATTTTGTTGTTTAAATAGTCTTCTACCAAGCTCGCTCAAGATTCTGATCACTCCATTCGCCCAACCTCTCGAAGAAATCCTATTCATATCCATTCGATCCACGTTAAAGCATCCGACCTTCATAGTGAATTCTCACAAATTGATACTCCACCATCTCTTGACCCTAATATCTCTGCTGCTTCCATTATTAGTATAAATAACTTTCAACCCTACAAGCGGAGGCGGTTATCTACCGCAGTGGATTCTTCCCGCTCCCACCGAAAATCCGTTCGTGGAGACCGTACAGGGAAATTTACTGGCTCAGCTCACCGAAGACATCCAAGGTTTGAATAACACGTAATTTCATTAGATACTCTTTTTTAGTATTGAAGAAACAGACTCTATTTCAACCCGTCGCGATTTCACCACTTCCTCTAGTTCTTCCAATCGCCGAAAAACGGGTCCCTGCAACAGCAAAAGACTGTAAGCATTTTTCGATAATTGAATTGCTCATTCGATCTTGGCTCTCTTCAGACGGGGGAGGGGGCATGTCGGCGGCAGTTCATTGGATCATATTTTTATTACGGATTTAAATCAACCTACTGACGACGATTTTTACCCCCCGACCACACAATCAAACCTTGCTACCATGCCTGCCAATTTGGAAGATCAGAATCATCCCAGCACTTCCGCCTCTAAAGTTCCCACCCGTTGCTCCAGAAGTCAGGAAACCGTGGAGCCTTCAGGCAGTGGAACCGGTGGTAGTTCTAATTGGTTCCGCTCTTTCGCCTGTTTTGCTAACAGTACCGATGACGAACAGACTGCTTTGGATCTATCAGGCAGGCACCCATAATTGTCTATGTTTACTAGCGTAAATCTATCGTTCTTTTGTTAACTAATATACTGACTTGTAGTTTGCGACATTTAATCATCAGAAGCGACTGTTTAGTTCTGAGTACGAACACGTCGCTTGTAAATGGCTACAATTGAATGGGATCATACTTGATTGCATTTCAGTCACAGGTTAGGGTCTCTATTCACATCATTTACGTTTTTATGGCTAACGCTTTTTTATAATATTGGCTGACGAAATAAAGCATCTATGCATTGTCGTTATGTGATTAGTAAGAATTCGGGGGATGTGGCCAAGATTGAAGCAGTATCTAACATGCGTCTTCCTGCCGGCGTAAGTCTCTCGACAGTTGCCTGAAACCAGGCTTCTTTCACTAGCTCAGTTTAATGTGTGTATTTGACGAGATTCCAAAGGGAAGAAAGCTCTACCTCTTTGTCCTATCTTGCTATAGCTGTGTGAACCGGTTTATTAATATAAGCAGAATTTGTGGACGGATTAAATTGAGATTTTTATTTCCACAATTTTAGCTAGGCTGAACGTTTGTAAGACGATCACATCAGCACGTAAGTGCGTCTACAGAAAGTTTAGTACTTGTGTATGTCTGCCACAAGAGTGCGAAGGTTTAATATTCAGCACCCGTGGACTTTTGATTTTGGGAGTCTCGGATGTCAATCAAGCTAGCAGCATCGCTGATAGTTTCTGGCTGCCTTTTGTAAATGTCGGATTGAAACTTCGTTCGTCGTCAACAAACTTGGTTATTTAGTAACTCTCTGAATTACAAACTTGAAACTTCTCCGATTGAATTATCATTGAGCGGCCACCCTTTTGCAGGCTGATATTTAACCAACTTCGGTGGCAATTTCAATCACTGTGTATGCATCTCTAGGTCTGATCCATTATTTAATTTTCTAGGCCCATACGCAGCCGAAGCAAATAATGTCTTACCTTTGAACGTTTTCATTGTCATTTACATAGTCTCGAAGATAAATTTCGCGGTTTTAACGGAGTCTTAAAGATGACCGTATTTGCTCAAAGAATATGTGGCGCACCAGACTTTAAGCCACGGTTCGATTATCCCGGATCTTTCATAAAAGGATCAAATTAACTATGTCTTTAATGATATGACGAACTTCAATCCGATTCCGTCGAAAGTTTTCAATAGTATTGATTCACTTCTCAACCCCGTTGGGATCAAATTTATTTAGTACAGGAGATAAAATTACGTGTACATAAAAAAACGTCCTGAAAGGTTAGGCACTTGTCGTTTTTTTGTGAGACAGGCAAAGTCATGCGGCACGAATGAACAAGATTTGCCATACCTTTTACCTGATAAGCACGTACTAATGTTTTGTTACGCTTTACTAAAGACAAATAGTAGACCTATATAGGTGACCGAGAAGTAGGTATGTTTTCGTCTAATTGCCCTATTTCAATGTTGAAAAAAGCCTCATTTCACTTGTTCAGCGCTAGTTCGTTTATGTAAGCCCCTTGTTAATCTGTGGACTTTTGTTGTTTAATTCCTAATTGTCGAAGGCTCTTTACCAATTGATCAATAATCACCGCCGTCCAATCAGACCTCGAACAGTTATCCAGTAATTGGGCCGTTTCATCAGCTGTGATTAGTGCCTAATTTAAAGATTTACGATTATTTTACGTAATTCGGTACTGCGTTTTACGCCTATGGACTCTAGACAATCGCCAATAAAAGGTTACCTTAGCATGCACTTTGTTATATTGCTGTGTCTTTGGGTACGAAATTCAATCATGTTTTTGTTCTAACTTTTCAGCTCCATCAAATAGGAGTGGCAACACTCGGTCGGGTACAGGGACTAATCAGCCAATGCCGAATATTTCTGAAAGTATGGTATTTCCTAATCCTACGCAGTCCGAACTCACAGGATCTGTCGGTGTTACTGGAAATCTCGCACGGCTAGTTACCTCTGTTTCCTCTGCTGCAACACCAGCTTTCACTAACACTCCTTCCACTTCTTCCTCCTCAAGGACACTTCGCCACCAAAGAGGTGGAAGTAGAGCTTCCTCTGGTCGCCATGATTCCTCCTCGTCAAGTCGTCGGTTGATTCAAGGTAGTGGACGCCAAAGCTCTTCAAGAACTTATCAGGCCTCCAATGCACCTTCCCCCAGTGCTCATGTCCACCAACAACAGGGCTTGTCTAATCAGTCTCAATCCCATCATCACCAAATCCAAGGATCCGGTATCAATTACCGGATTATGCAACTGAAGAATTTACGAAATGATGTTGCTGCTCAGATGCTGCTTTTGCAGGAAATTAACCAGGTACCTATTCTCCTATATTTTCTCCACATTTGATTTAATTATGCTCAGCTGAATTGATATCGTTACTCCGTTAAAAAATGGGACTCACTATTAATAACATTCATGATTTCTTAAATTTGTCCCATAAGATGGATAGGGAGACGTTTTCCTTTTCAGGCTTTATTGATGGGTTCGGATGATTCATTGGCTGGCCTAGCAGTTCAGGAGCTTGTCTCCGCAGTGGTAGATCTACTCTCGGCCGAGGAGGTCCTCGCGTGCCTACCAGAGGAAGAAGTGATTGAGATCAAAAATCTATGTTGCAACATCCTTGCCCATCTGATGGATGTTATCCCCAAAGCCGCCGACACTGTAGTTATGGCTGTGCCCCTTCTCATCAACACCATGTCTTGCAGTTTCGTTGGAGACATTCTCGAACGAATTATCAATGTTCTTGAACAAGTCTCGCGACGAAATGGCCGTCAAGTCCTTCTTTATGGAGGGGTCATGGTGAGTTTGAACAGCATATCTGTTATTAAACATCAATTAGTATTGGCTGCTTCCTCGATTTGCGAACAATTTATGTTCGCCTATTTTAAATTCAACTCTGCGATGGCTCCTGGTAAATCTATAGGTTATCCCGGTGTCCTAGTTCAACTTATTAGCTTAATTCATCAGTGAAAGGGAATATATTTGATTAATCCATTTCTCGAAGTCAGTGACCTATGCTTATTAGTCCATTTACTAGAGCACTACAGTTGTTTAAGTATGCATGTACTAACTGGATTTAAAATTTGTGGAATTTGCGTATGTGCACCCTCAAATTTCACTATGGAATTTCCTTTTTTCAACTTGATCTTTGAAATATGCACCGACTTTCCCTTACTATGGCTGGTTAAAACTTTCTTCGCCCTCGGTATCTTCCCACACTCCAAGCTGGCAGCGTTCGAGATCCTTTATACAGGGAGCCTCTCGGAAGGAAGATCGCGCTTGATCGTGGCTGTAGGATTCGAAATACCGAGGGATAGAGCAATTCGTTCATTAGAATTCGTCGCATTCGGATTATAATGACCTTTTCATGATGTCGAAATCTCCCCTTGGTTTCAGCGAGTATCTTCCTTTAAAGAAGCTTTTTGACTTGCACTTAATTATGATTCTTTTCTCGTCTTTGAGAGCGTAATGGGCTACTACGATTTCGTAACGGTGGCTCAGCATCGGACAATCCTCTCGATGGTGGCCAATTGTTTTGCAAATGTACGCAAGGAGGATTTTGATTCTCACATTGCGGGCTGTTTGTCCAGTCTCAGTGAACGTCTCTCACCCATTGCTTCTACCGAACCGCGTTGTATAGAACGTATTTGTCTCTGCTTTGCCCGTCTCGTACATGCCTTCAAATCGGAACCACAAAAGCTTCGACATATTGCATCTTTCGGTCTCTGTGACCATCTCCGTCACTTAGTGAGTTCTTTTATCTTTTCTAATGTTCTAATTAGTACAATCACACGCTCTGCGCCTAAAGTACACCCTAGGCCCAAGACGAAGGGGTTAAGTAGCACTATCAACGGCAGCAGTAAAATCGCCTTTTTTTTTATTTCGTCGGAATCTGCATTCGCTCTACTTGCTCTCAGCAAGTCGTAAACACTACTTGCGCTACTTATTCTCTATTCTTGCATTTGCTTAATGCGGTAGAGATTTGAAGTTTCTTTTTTAAATGACAAGCACAGATATTTATTGAAGGGAAGTATCCTCAAACTCTTGTCCCAGGAATAGGAACGGCGCTTTGGAGTCCTGATCGAGGGTCTTCTCTGTGATTACTCGTTTATAGACCAGCATCAACCAGTGTGGTTGCCCATTCTGAGCATTAGACACGCACTGATGGGTTTTCAACCCATATTTTCTGACGATTCAGGTTATGACATTAGCCCGTACACTAGTGAGCTATGATATCCAGGTTAGCCAAGTCATTCTAAACTGTAGACAACCGAACTGTGTTGCGGCTCCAGCATTTGCATTTCTAATTAACTTGTAAGTTCCACAATTCATATGAATGATAGGCCCTGATTAACCTTGATAGATAGCTTTCCCATTATCGACAGTTGAAAACCTTTGAAGATGGCGAATCCGTAGTAGTCTTAACTTTAGCTCAAATACTTGTCTTCGACTGGCTTTTACCTAAAAGGTAGAATTTCAAATAGATTAACACTAAATTTATCGAAGTTTTGTAAATCATAAAGGTTTAGAATCACTACTCTGTACTCCTCACTGCACTTAGTTTTTACACTACCTCAGTTACGCTATAGAGCAATAGGCCACATTGCGGAGTATGAACGCATAAACTCCAAGGATCTTCTCAGTCGCCTAAAATTTCTCATTTATTTGCCCCCCTTTTTTTTAGTTGACCGCATCGCCACCCATCGTTTCTAATATGAGAGATATCTCCAACATGCTTGCCACCCTCTGTAATTACTGTCCAGACTTGGCAGTCGATATTCTCAAAATGGGTACGTGTCCACTTAAGGATCTACGCATCACCACTACCACCTTATTCTATTGACAAGCATGTGTCCTCTCAGTAACACTTGTGCATTTAGTCTTCAACATGTTGTTTATTCCTAATTCTCTGTCTGGTCTACATTAAACTTCCTGCATTTTCCTTTTGCCTAATTTCAGGCTATGCTGAGACAGTCTACAACTTATTGACAGACCTAAAGCCCCAAGAACTTTCTGTCCATTCACCAACCGCCAAAACCAGCGGTGCAGCGAGAGGCCCTCGAAGCACCTCCCTACGAACCAGCATTGCACGAACTTTAGAGATTCGCGGTACTGAAAATGTCTCCGCCATCATAAGTCTCATTAGGTATGTCTCAGTTCGTCTTTTCATGTGCGTAACGTACCCGAGCATGTTCACGTAGCCGTAAGGGCTAAGATGTAACCATTAACCAATCACATTTCGTCACGTGTTCGTATGCACATGTAGCTGGTAGTAGACTAGGACTAAGTATTTGTTTGTATACTGGATTCATCAAATCATTTGCAAATAAGACGCATTATAATTATTCTGTAGGGCTATGCTCCCGCCTGTTCAAGAAGGTAGTATCGCAATATGTCCTCCGATCAACCCTACTTTGAAGAGTCTATGTGTACGTTTTTTCACAATTTTTTCATTACCTCGTTCTTTACCTCAATGAACTTTTGACTGATTCTAGTCACCGTCGAGTTCATTAAGTGTCCCTGACTTACGAATAGCTCTGTTTCGCGAGCAATGTAAAACGTTTGAAAACATGGTGACTCGCAACAAATCCAAGGCAAATGATGAAAAGTCGTCTCAAGAGGTATCAGTAGAGAGTCTGATGATAGTGAAGATGGTACATCTGCTATTCCCAATGCTTCTAGATCTCTATACTGAACTCAATGGCATATCTCCTCGGCTCAAATGTATCGAAGCTATTCAACGGATCGTCTGCAATGTCAGTCCTTTTGTTCTTTCCTGGGTAGTTTCACCGCGGGCTGTATCCTCCATGGTCGCTGACATGCTCAACAATCCTGAATTCTCTCTCATCGCTGCCGGACTGCAGTTGGCTAACATATTCATCGTGCGTATCCCTAAGGTTTTTGCTGTCTACTTCCGTAAGGAGGGTGTTCTCTTCCGTCTGCATCGATTGGCATCCCTTGTTGATGAGGGAGAACAGGAAGAACAACCCACACATCAGAAGCCCACTGGACCCTCAGCCTCGGTGGCGGCGGTCAACGCTCCTCCAATGTCTGCTAGCGAAAACATGCCATACCATCTTCGAAGCTCAACTTATTCGGAGTCGATGGTCACGGAACCTGGGATGTCGCGAACCAGTATTCGATTCCAAAGACTCCGTAAGTACTTCCATTCCTATGGAATTACAGTAGTTACAATCGTGGCTCCATTGTTGATGAGTAAGCTCTGTGACTTGATCAAAATTTGAGATGTAGGAGTAGTTATTCTGTCGTTTGCTTCAATCTCAATTTTTGACACGCTATATTGGTGCAGCACAATTCATTGTTTCATAGGAATCCAAGTGGTTAGAGTTAGTTAGCGGTAAGATAAGTGATGTTCTTCACCGGTTTAGTATTGGACTCCAAATTGAAGGCCCTTCAATCTGGGCAAGAAAAGTGTTAGAAGACGTTCTCCTTCTCAATAGAGTTTGGACGCATGTTTGGATTTCCGGTTTTTTAAACACCACCAGGGGTTTCGATTGGTTATTTCTACAGCTTATTTTGGTCATAGCTAGTTTCAACGTCGCTTTTATCCGCATAATATGTTCAAACATTTCAATAAACACAGTAATGTCACCCGCGTGATCTTAGTTACCCTCTGTGTTTATGGGCAGAGTTCACAGTCAGGTCATTAAAGGCTTGGTTTAATTGAAAAACATTAACCCTCCCGAAGTCAATCGTTAAACAGGCGAGTATTAACTAGTAATTAATGGCCCGCCGAGTAAATTTCATGATCGATCGTTAGAGCAATAACTGCCCGCCTCTCCAATTCTTCTCATCCCAGTAAACCATTGTCGTGCCCTTACTGGCGACGCATTCATTCATGCATGATCTTGACAACTTGCCATTTAATTTCAGCAGCAAACCAACGTGCCGCAGTAGCGGAAGAGGTCTCAGCTCCCAGGTCACTGCATTTTATTGATCCAGTTGATCTAGAAGGTTCACCCAGTGATTCTTACGGGTCCTCGGATTCCTCCAGTTCTGCCACTCTCGATATGGACACTACAGGAGATCTTAATCAAACACTGACGAGGTTCGTTTTCTCCAAACTCCGCAATACCTCTCTCTTCCATTACCCATTCAATGTCTTCATTCCCTCCACTCTCATTTAGTCATACAGCCGCCACCATATCAGTTGTCGATAACGCCTACCATGACAGCACTCTCCGTGCGTGGATAAAAACCCAATGTCAGGAGTTGTACGACCGCATTCAATCTTTTGTCACTAATCAACCTAAACCTGAAACGCTCGCCTCCAAAGCAGCGGCCGGTAAGAAATCAATTCGTCGAAATCCGTTGGCCTCGCACAACTTTTCTCAGTTAGTCCCCGTCCCTCAGGACCTCGTGCCCGAATTGGAAGCCCTGAGTTTTCAACTCGGGAAAGCAGATGATCCTGGCGTTTGGATAGATGGACTAACCCATCTTGCCAATCTCCTTATTCGACAAATGAATGCCTCAGAGGATGAGGCCCCCTCTCCCTTTGAAATCCAACAAAGTGGAATGCTGAATGCCCTTCAGGCTTTCCTTTGTAATTCCAACGAGCGGCGCCTTAGATTTTTCCTTCTTCTGAGGGTATGCTTGCGCCTAACTTATTTATTTGAGTGCCACTGTTAAAGTAATGTACACTGCAATTTTTGTGTGGCTGATTTCAGGTCTTTGTGGGTCCACGCTATACGGACAACATTGATCTAAGAAGGATTGCCGAATCGCCAAAGGTATTGATCCAAACTAAGAACGCTCTCCTCTCTCTCAAGCAGAAGCCCGACGTTCACGAACTCGCCTTTCCGATGCTGGTCAACTGCCTTCTTGACTGTTTACATCAGCAGGAGCACTTTCAAGTACTAACGAATCCAGCATCCCTATCGAGTACGGATGCTTATGCTGAGGAGATGTTTATGACAATGCGTCAGTCGGTTCCTCTGCCACCACCGCCTCAGTCGACGGAGACACCCACACGACGAAACGGGGCTAACTCTAGTCCCATTTTCCCTAATGATACACAATCATCAGTGTCACCTCCACCTCGCTCAGGTTTTTCGCGTCGTATGGCTGGTCTGGCTCCCGGCTATCTCAAATTAGAGCTCATTCGTCAAGTGGATGAATCCTCTCCTGCTGCAGGATCTAGTTCTCAAGGAGTCGCTGGTGCATCATCGTCAAAGAAATCTTCTCCGGAGTTATCCATATGGGATCAGGCCCCTGCCTCAATATCTCTCCAAATTTCCTCTCTTGTCACCCCTCAGAGACTTCGAAGTCATTTAACTCAGAGATGCATGATTGCCTCCGTTATGCATTCTCCGGACGATGGAGATCGTTTCATCCCTCGGGATTTCATCTTCGACCGTGAGGAAGGACCAATGGCGTCGATCCCTAACCCCACCCTGACCCAACAGCTCCTTCACCGACGTCGTGGTGGTCGGAGGAATGTCCATGCTGTTGAAAGCATGCATACCCGGCCCAATGACGACCCTTCTGCTCCGGTGGAATCTAGGACTCAGTCTAGACCTGCACCTTCCTCATCTTCCACCTTCATTCATAGCCGCGAAGAGCTTATCTCCTTGGAACGCGAAATGCTCAGTTCAAGAACTAGAGATGTGAGTTAACTTTGCTTTATTCAAAATTCCCTAAAGCAGCTTTTTCTAAATTACTATTGTTTAAAATCCTTAAAGACGTAGTAATGGCTGCCATATTTCATACTATCAGGGATAGTATGGCCAATGATTTTGGCGCCTTGTACCTATTTATGGTGGTCATCATCTACCTCAGAGCCCACAACAGCTTCTAGGTTCCACATTATGTACTTTTACTTAGAAATTACTCTGTTATGATGGCGATTTTTTTATATAACTCGATTCAAATTTTATTTTTCTCAGAGTCAAGGGGCCCTCTATCAGCATCCACGCATTCCCATGGTTGGTCTCACTCACTGCCACTGCTTTCTTCCTTGATCGGTCGATAGACATTTCTGTCTTCATTCAAAATTGTCATTTAGAAGCAGCAACAATTTGCAGCTCTATTTGTGGTATACGGCTCTGCTGCTATATTACTTAAACAAATTGTGTGGCCGTTTACACAGAACATTTTATTAATATCAGTCACAAGATCAGGGGACCCAGCAAGTCCTCTCTAAATGCGGCGGTTTTTTAGTCGCCTTCATTGCTTTTTAGCACTAGTAGCAAAGTGGTTGTCATCAGGTTCGAATATCCTTATTCGGTTGCATACTCTTTGTAAAGTTTTGCGATTTCTCAAAGAGCAACCTATGATTGAACATACTTGATACGAGGCTTCGTATTTCCTTAGCCGTATCTTCCTGCATGTAGTAATCGTATTCACTATTTGACAATTGTTCTCATGGGCACAACTGGGTCATTTCGATTGAATTTCTTTCTTGTCACTGTGAGAAGAATATCTCTGACTTGATATTTTGCCATTTTGCTTCATCAATGATATCGAAATGGTACTCAACAGGTTCAGAATGACGCTTATACCTATAGCGTTCATAACTTATGTGGATTTAATATTGATCGTGCTTAGTGGTATCAACAGGTATCTAGTGTTCAGAGTGCCTAGGTTAGCCTTGAAAGAAATAGCTTTTATAATGTCAAAAGTGTCAGAGTAATACTGAATCTCTGGATTTATCTGGTTGCTGATGCTTTGAGTCTGCTCAGTTCCTGCCGTTTTTTTGTATTTTGCCATTAGAAGAGTTACTTGTATCCATTTTGCCGTTTCGTTTAGCAACAGCGGCAATGTGTGATTCCGCGGGTTCAATCTGAAGTTTTTTAGCATCTCTGTTGTTCTTTGTGGACGCATTTGACAAAAAAACATCGTTCTGGTCTAAATTAACCGTCTTCACTACCACAAACAACAAGGTGATTGTCTATACCCTCAACAGGTTAGCCTTGAAAGTTTTCATAATATTGGAGGTTTCGTTTATGTCTTTGTAGGTTCTATTTAGTCGCTCCGTATCGATGCTATTATTCATCCTATGCTGATATTCGCTGAAAGGTGGTCATCAACTTGTTCGATCGGTTTATCCAAAATTGTTTCATCATTTGACTATCAGGAGAGTTGTGGTAATCTGTTCCGCTATTTTACTTCGCAACAACAACAATTTCCGATCCACCAGTTCCGGGTGAAGTTTTTACTTCTTTGGTTCTCGCAGTAGTTATTTTTTCATCAAAACATCTATCTGATGTAATTTTACCTACTACCATATCAAAAAGGAAACAGGGATCATTGGTTTATCCAACCGGTTCGTTTCGATTAGGATAACATTCACCGGGTCTGTATTTGGTTATTTTACCCAGCGAGTATACGATTACCAGCAGTCTTGCTCAAAAATTTGGTTTGTTAAAGTAGGTTCTTCTTTTGTTAGTCTGTTTGCATGTTCAACGTTTCACCTAGTGTGTGCAGCCGATTCTTCTCCAAAGGCTTCAGTCTCTTCATCTAGTGTTGTGTATTCAATAGTATCTCACCAATTTAACATTGTTTTATACAGCAACAGCAGCAGCTTTTATCGGTCGAACTTCAGCAGGTCACTTGCAGTAGCCGCTTCTCCGAAAAGATATTCGATTTTGTCTAGTACCAACAGTTTGGGTCTCAGCAAAATCAATGTCAACAGTTTTTTTCGGGCATATTCGCTCTTCCGTACCAGATCATTTTCACATAATATTCATTGCTTTTATCCATGTCAGCATTGCTTTTCTATTTATTACATCGATTTTACTTAATGTCATCAGTTTTCATGAACGCTAACGGTAGGCTGGATCTCATCGTGTTTAGCTGGTTTCCCCACCTCTAGAATTTTCTCGGTCCACAATCAACAGGATTACTGTTCGTTCATAATTGTATTTACTCGTCTTCTTCTGATTAAAGATCAAAGCAAATCCGTATTTGTACCTCTAGACATATCGAATAGGTAGTTTTTCGACTATGAAAGTTGTTCCAGTAGTTCGTTTTGGAATACTTGTTCCTTTCGTAACCACTAATAGGGTCTACCGAAATCCTCATTGGTTAATGTAGCAGGTTCAAGGATCTCGGAGTTTTCAACATTTCCAGCCTCCTCAACAAATGCCCGTAAAATTCATCCCCTTATTTGTATTTCTGCTGAAACTCTTCTGGGCTTACTCGCTTTTAATTTAACTATTGTCGTCTCAACAGCTCCCAGTACAATCGAATTTCACTCGGATCCAGGGCCATTTTGTTTATTTAAGTTTGTGTTTGCTACGTTAGCGATACTAGCAGCTTCTACCGGACATACCCCAGGTTCGCCTCAACTGCTCTTTTTGGTCTTTGAATATACATAAACAGAGTATTAATATATTTTTTTTTTTGAGTCTCAACAGTATCGGCTTGTTAATCATAATTCTTCTGGCTTGTGAGGCTTTGAGTGCAGCTTATCAGCCAAATTTAACTTCAAAAAGTTTTCTCTGATAAACCCTCTTTTGCTATTTATGTCTACGGTAAGCATCTAAACTTCTTCAGCTCTGTTAATGCTTTTTTAATCGTCTCATGTAGGCGCCTTAGCCTGTAGCTTTACCTGCCCAAGGCGTTGTTGTCAAGCTACTGCTCTTGGTAAACAATGTGATTGAATGTGTTCATTCAGGATCTTCTGTTTACCCAACCACTCAATCAGGGTCGAATCATTTACTATTTCTATTACTATTACTGTTTAATCTTTTAACGGTTGTTACTTATCAAAACTGAATGAGAATGTTGGTTTCTGTGCAGCGATCTCAACAGCTACGAGGACAAAGCGTTAGTTTTCAAAATGTGGCTCTGTGAAATGCCTTTTTTATCCATTAAGTTTGTTTTGTGCATTCAGCATATCCAGCAATTGCAAATGGCTGAATTTCAAGTTGGTATTAGTCCAAATATGGTTCATACTCACTAATAAGGTTCTACGATGGCTAGCTGTCATAAACCCGTCACCAACACTTAATTTTAGACTTATGATTTCCCGATTCTTAGTTACACCGGCCTCTTTTACATCAGGGCTGATTTTAAAATTTCCCCTGGTGTTTCCAGATTGAAAAACTACTCAGATCTGAATTGGCTCGTATTCTGTAGTAAAATCGCTGTTTTCTAGGTCCCAACTACCGCGGTGAGTCCATTAACTATTTCGCTCTTTCCGATTATTGAACATTTGATCACTGATTTGCCTATTAGATCTTGCTACGGCAATTTTTAAATTAAAAGTATGGCTAGTTGATTCTCTAACAAAATCTATCGGTCATTTTTAGAGCTATTGACCCGTTCCATGTAAACTATGCTTGATCAAGCCTTCGAAATCACTGTTATCAAACTTTGGAGTGCATTCTCCAGAGACTACGGTCTCTTAACTCATTGAAAGCGATTTCTTACGTGTTTAGTTCAAACCACCATCAGCCATGTTGTGCAAAGTGCATCAGCGCAATTTTATTATTTATTTACTCCCCACCCATTAGGGCAAGTCCCAGGGACTTATTGGGGGTACAACAGAAGTACAAATAGCTTTTGCAATATGTAACACACAACAGTTAACTTAGAAAAGGGTGAAAGCGTTGATCGACGTCTTCGGTTCTCTGGTCACTTCTCTGACATGGTTCCATAGTACAGGTGGCAGTTCACTATCGTAGTGACACCTCGTCCGTCCTCGACATTGTTAAGGGCAGACAATCTTAATACCTCTTCCAGACGACTTTTTAACCTTCTGGGAGAGATTCCATTCACTGCTACATGCACGCACTTTTCAAAGTCAGGTTTGAGACCATGAATCTAGGTATTTGCGTCGTGCCTCGCTTACCAAGTTTTACGAAGTTGTACTTGTGCTGGCATAATCTAATTTCACACGTCCGGTGGATGATTAGTCCTATCTGGCCGCCCCTCTCATTAGTCCCCAGAGTTGCCGCTAGGGTCATCAAGAGGAGATAGAAAGTAGGTTTGACCACCTACAAATAACAGTTTTTTTAATCATGTATTTTTAGAAATGAAAATGAGGGACAGAAACTTGTTCGCTTTCAAATCTAGACATTCTGTCGCTTTCAGTTATATTTAGACTAAGTAAGCCCCTCTTTAAGTCTTCAAGATGAAAGTAATTTGTCTGTACGGCCGCCTTCACTAGTCAAGATAAGGTGTTAGGAAAGCTTCCGCTTTGTCATCCTGATGATCACTGTCTCGTTTATTTTTACGATAGTAGCCTTTAGCAGAGTAGATTTTGAATCGATTCGAAAATGCTAAAAACCTTTCCCACTTTCAAATAAACTTCCTCAGAGTCAAAAATGAGTGGTCCGAGCCAGCTTTTAGCCCACCAGTTTGGTTTTCTAACTCTGAAAGAGTGGAGTCTAACAGACGGGGTAAATTTTTCCCCTATCAATTTTTGCTTCCCCAGCATCATTCTTCAGGACTTACGTAGGTTATCTATCAACCAATAGATTGGTTTTACAAAACTCTTAATTCAACATTTCCAAATTCGCGCATTGGAACGAAAATCGAGTACATTGTTTCCGTCAATTTGTAGAATCCCCGCTCCAGAAATCTTTCTCTCCTCGCCGCTTTCGGAATGCTCCAATTCCCGGGTTCCACAAGTGGTACTGGAAACCCTCCATCTTCCTCAATGGCAGCAGCGCAAGCACTACCATCGCCACAATTGGGCTCTTTCCACATAATTCCCGATGTGTCCGTTCCCTCAAGGTCCACAACTAACCCCCAACATTCCCACGATCGTTCCATTTCTGATGCCACCGCGTTTGGAACTAATTTAGGCGGCGTTAGTGCTTCTACGCCTTCTAATGTTGGTAGCAATAGTAGACGCGAACGTGGTTCGACCCATCCTCTCACCTCCTCCTCCTCCTCCTCTTCTTCTTCTGTTACTGCACTGTCTTCCCATCAGCACTACTCAACTCGACTTCTCACTCAACAGCAGCAACAACAGCAATCTAGTCATCGAAGCCAACAACAATACCCAATGGTGTTTAGTGGTAGTCCTACGGACTTCCTCGAAAACGTCGCTGGTACCAGCTCTCTAGTGCCTGTGTTTTACGTTGGTAGAAATCGAATTCCCGATCGAATGCCTCTCTATCAGGCGCTGCGCATCTTCTCTCCTGAAGTCAAGGAACGCGGTCGGCAACTTCTAGCAGAACACCGTTTTTCCATGACCGAGCAGAATCGCGAGGATAGAGTATATTGATAATACTTATTTTTTCAAAATAATATGAACCCAATGCACGTTATGTTCTACCCTTGACAGATAAATGCCTTCATTTGGCGCAATATCCACACCATTCATTATGTTTTGGAGAAGGCGGGCACTGTTCCTAACAACAGTACTGCGGATCCGTCCATGGAATTCCAGTTTCCTCTCGCATCCACATCATCAACTGCCAGCGCAAGCACGACAGCTGTTAAACATTCACCCACGTCATCCATATCTGCGGCAATTAGCTGCCTGAAGCGTTCAAGACGCTCTGAAGAGTCAACTAACGTTTCCACATCCACCTCTGCTCTTAAACCAGTGACAGAACGCCTCTTCACTTTTTTGGAACCCTTGACTGAATATGATGCTCTCAATGAAGGCTACATGGCTACCAATTTAAGCCTTCTTCGTATTCTTTACGGTCTCAGTGAATTTGGAAACACTCTGGATGATCTCGTCGAGCCCTTTCCCATTGTCCCAGCTGTAAGTTCTGCCCATATTGGTCCCTCGGACTATTTTAGTAGTTCTTTCCATTCATTTCTGGTGCGTTTGCCCTCGCAGGATCAGTTTCTGAGTCAAAAACTCTCAGCCAAAGCTTCGCGCCAATTACAAGATGTATTTTATATTCTTGCTGGAAATCTGCCCAACTGGTTGGTTCAAACCATTTCTACTTGCCCTTTCTTGTTTCCCTTCTCTGTGCGGCAGAATTTCTTCTATGTCCACAACTTTGATCGGGAGAGAACTATCCTCCACTTACAGGCAAGGGCAAAATTTTTCACTTAATGCCATTCTTGAAGAAGTCTTCAGTGTTTGCTTTTCTCTCTAGGATACGATCGCGAATGCCTCGTTAGAAAGTGAAACTGCAGGTGGCAATAGCAGCCATGTAGGTATTTCTCGAAGAGAAAGGGGCCAGCGCTCCTCTATTGTCCAGCGTTTATCCCACTTCGGTCGACATTCTCTAGCCGCTGTACGCTATGGAGGTTTCGACGGTGGTACTGCTATTCTTGAAAACTTGCTCTCCGAGTCGTCACCTCAAATTCAGCGGCATAAAATCACTGTGAGCCGTGATCCTAAGCGTCTCTTACGCTCTGCGGAGACAGCCATGAATGATCTTCGTGACTCTAGGTCAATCGTTGAGATTGCATTTGAGGGTGAAGTTGGCTTTGGTTTGGGTCCAACTCTAGAGTTCTACACCCTTGTTAGCCATCAGCTGATGGCATCGAGTCTTAATCTCTGGCACGGTGACAATTATACCACCGATGGTTACATAATCGCACCAGCGCCTGGTCTTTATCCCAGGCCCTTGCCCAAAAATCTTCGCTCCGCTCAGTCCAGAGACATCCGAACAAAGTTCTATTTCCTCGGTCAACTGATGGCTCGTGCGCTGTTGGATTGGCGTCAGCTTGATCTCTCACTTTCACCTACTCTTCTCAAATGGTTCCTCTATGTTCAGTCGCCGGAAGAGGATTTGGTTCTTTCTGGACCCCGAGTGGGTGTAACTCCTGCCGATTTGGCTTTGGTGGATCCCCCCTTTGCAAAACATTTTCATAGTCTTCTCAAACTTTCCCGCAGAAGGAAGGAATTGGTAGATGAATTGGCGAATAGTAAAACAGCTGTTGCCGCTGCTAGTGAGGAGATTCAAGCTATTGACTCCGAGGTCGATGACCTCTGCCTAACCTTCGTCCTTCCAGGATATCAAGTAATTTTCTACTGATCTTTGCTCAGTACCCACTTCGGTTTCTGAGTGGATCTGATATTTAAAAGCTTTTGAATATCTTAGATTGATCTCTGTCGCAATGGAAGCCAAACTTCAGTTACAGGAAATAATTTAGGTGAATATCTGAACCTAGTAGCTAACTGGTTCCTCGTCGAAGGCGTCCGTCGTCAGGTTACTGCTCTTATCTCCGGTTTTGATTCCGTTCTACCGGGTGTACGAACAGGCAAACTTGCCACCCTCTTCCGACCAGACGAGTGCGAGGGCCTTTTCTGTGGATCTGGAGGTCTAGGTGGACTCTATCGTGATCAGTCGTCTTTACTTCGCACTGGTGTTACCTCCCAGGTCGTCTCCGTAATGCCAATTTTCATATCATCGAAGAACACTGGTGCTTCTACATCGGCTGCTGCCGCTGGCTGGGATGTGGATACTCTTATGAAATCCTGCCTTTGTGATCATGGATATACCCACCAGTCCACAGCTATCCAGTACCTCTTTGAAATCATGTCGGAGTTCGATGAAACTCAACGAAGGCTCTTCATCCAATTTGCCACCGGTAGTCCTCGTCTTCCCATCGGAGGTAAATTCATCCTTTACTGCGTGTGCTTGGTTAAGTCTGCTCTAACGGATTACTACTTTTAAAATTGTAGGATTCCGAGCTCTGAAGCCACCGCTGAAAATAGTGATGAAACGGGAGGCTGAGGAACATGCAGATCAGCATTTGCCCTCTGTTATGACATGTCAGAACTACTTGAAGCTGCCTAACTACTCCAGCAAAAAGATCATGCTGGAAAAGTTACTTTACGCTATCCACGAAGGCCAGCATGCCTTTCATCTCTCCTAGCACTCTTCACCGTCTATCCTCCCTTTCCCCTTGTGCGTGTGCGTGTGTGTATGTGTTTAATTATTCCCCTTCATTCTCCAGTTTTACCGCCTCCTGCACTCTTAGCATTACTTTACACTTCATAACTTTCCCTCATCCAATTTTCATTCAAGTTTTCCGAATTCCTCTTCCGCCCTTACCCTCTCGTAATTTGTTTTCTCACCCCGTAAATGAGGGGACGAACAAATATATGCGTACAGTTAGTGTAAATGAAGTTGCTGCTTTTTTGCTCTTTCACTGTCACTATTGCTCAGAATGCCAATATAATATCACTTCCCGAGTCTGCCAGAGAAACGAGTCTTGCAGGCATTCGTGGATTTTTCTAGTGTCCTTGGATCATTCTGACATTGAGATTGATGGGAATGGAGGAATTCGGCTATTTTGAAACGGCTCACGTGTGTCATAGTGCAGAAAGAAGAGCTCTATAGTGTCGGATAGGTGTTGTAGACGCGTGTTGTATTTCTTTGACAGAGGCCAAGAGTGCTATCAAAATCAGTGGTTATCAGATTGAGCTGATTAAGTGATGGACCTTGAGCGTAGAGCAACAACCGCACAATTAAAGAATATCAGAAGTTTTTCGAACTTGTACTAAATAGTTCTATTTAGTCAAGTGTGCTAAGGTTCCGCTAGGCAGGTTTTTTAATCTGATAAGGTCACAGAATACGCGTCCATGCAAAAGCTTTGTATATAAGTGTCCTATGGCTCTGATGAGAAAACATAGATGCCTTGGAACCTTGCAAGTGCGCGAGTCACTGTGTTTTCCCTCTCAGGGACTGGCTAACCTTACATCTACAGTGCCAACGTGATTGAGATTAACTCGCACCCAGAACTCAAGGATACAGTGACCAGTTAGCCAATCAACGTTACGACTATAAACTCGCTCCTTCAAGGCCAACATCTCACCTCTTAGCATCTAGATTGTTCATGTCTTCGTAACTTTTTGCTGTCATGTGAATATCAGAAATGGGCACTTTATAAGTGGAAATGTAGGTACGATAGGCAAATCTGAAGAATCTAGCGGTAGAGGTTCAAAAAAAAATACTTCAATTAAGTAGTAATGGAGAGAGGAAGGGAAAATTGCACTAATTTTCATTGATTTGTACTTTCCTAAGAGCCACTTTAGAAGAATTTTCTAATTACGGAAAAAAAATGAAAAGGTGGTTCAAAGAACTTTCAAATCTCAATTTTGTTCAGTAGCAACGGATAATCGAGGGTGCATGATGTTTTTGCCCCTTTTGAGGGATTTTTTGAAATCCATATGAATCGATGACAAAATTGGCAGATTTTAACGCCGAAAGGAATCTAGTCCTAAACGATGGTTCCGAAAAAAGACTCAGAGTAAGATTTAAAAGAAATTAGTATCCTTTCTGTTAACGTGTCGGCGGTCCACCGTTAGACTTCAGTGAGAAATGAAAGCGAGAGAACTTCAGCCGATAGTCATTAGATCCGGGAACGATGCAGCAGTTTTCAAGAAGGCACAATGGCTGGTTCAAAGGCATGCAGCGATGAGTTGAGCGTAGAGTGAGCTAAATGAAAATACCTCTTAATTTACTCGTTTCCTTTATAATCCGTTTGTTTACATCTTCATAGTCGCATTGAAAAGTTTATTAATATATAAAAAGCACCACAACTAAATCCAACCTGCACTGGGAAGGGCAATTTTAAAACCAGAATAAGCGATTCTCAGAGCCGACCGAAAACAGCAAAGGGGTGGTTGCTGAAAGTTACTTTAAGGACAAAAAGCAAAATTAATAGCAGACACCATGGACGACAGGATGTAAACCAAATCAGAAGGAGAAATTCAACAACTCCTGATGATCAGATTTAGAGGCAAAGTGAAGTATATTTACGATTTCAATAGAGGGTCAAGTAAGATAGAACTATGAGAATGTTATTTTTTGGGAAAGTTAAAGGGCAACAAACAAATTAGGCAATCATATCCAAGAAGTCAGCATAAAACCTGATTTCATGACGTTGACACCTACCATGACTCATGGCACATCACACCATTCTGCAGGTTCCTTAGTGCAGCCAAGTCCAGTTTTCTACAAGTTCACCACTCGATTTAAGTCATTTCGATATTGGGTAGTGTCATTTGTTTCGGATTTCTCAAACTCGACAGTATAAAGACTTCAGTCGATCAGACCAGTATCGTAGAGCTGGTATGCTCGTAGCAAAGCAAAATTCATTACACCGAATAAAAACCTTAGGCATATGTTGCCCTGAGACACGAGGCTTAGCCTAACCATTCGCACTATTTGAAATTCGACACCTCACCAAATTCGACACCTTCATTTCCCCTTTGCGACCAAATATTGCCAACTTGCTGCACCGCTCCTATCCCAAACATACCTGTTCTAACCGCGGACCGAGAGTCTTTGGATCAATTCTCCCATTGCCACATTCGGCATAACCCCATGGCAAGCAGTCTATTCAATGCGTACTTCACACAAACTTCGGTGACATATTCAGTGAAGAGGGTCATAAGCAGTTTCAGTGAGGTACGGTAGCACAAAGCATCAAGCTCACCATATCCCAGAAGAATCAAATCACCCGACATATTCAAGTTGATTACCCTCCCAACTTGTTTAGCTTTCAGCAGAGGTTAATAAAAGCATGAAAAATTTGAAATGAGGAACTGCTTCACAACCACTCAGATCTTAGACCGAATAAAGTTTAAGTGACAATCTTAAGGTTATAGAAGAGGACTGTTGGTCAGATGAACGAAATTATAAGCATGGAATAAATCCTAAACTTGGTTTCTTTAGCGCTTGGGCATCGAGAAGAACCGCTTTATAGATAAAAGGTAGCCGCTGTGGATTAAGTAAATGAAATGTGTGTGGCTTTCATGAAAATAAAAAAGAGAGTTCCATATCCATAAATTCCTTTTCCAATTGATTCGTATGAAATCATTCAAGTCCGTTCCTTTCTGCAAAGGGAATTTCTCCAGCACAATTTCGTCGTACGGGTAGCAGCTCCACTTCGGTCCCACCTCGTACTGGCAGACAATTTTCATGCCTCTTCCAGAAGCCTTCCGTTTCTTCATGCTGCATGCGCGCACTTTCCACAATCAACTTTGAGACCATGAATCCAGGTGTTTGTGTCGTACCTCGTTTACCAGGCTGTAAGAGCTTGTACTTCGGCTAGCGTAATCTAATGTTAAGCGTCCGGTGGGTGATTGGTCCTTCCCGACCACCCGTCACATTAGCCCCTAGGGCAGCAATCACCGCCAGTTGAAGCTGTTGCACCAGACGCGGTCAACATGGGAAAGGGTCGTGTAGGCAGGGGCCATGTGCAGGCTTAGAGTTCATTTACTACACGAGGTATCGTGCGACAGTTTGATAATGACAGGGCCATGTGCGAACCAGTCGTTGATGTTAACTTGACAGACTCGCCACAGCTTTATTGTTGGGCTTTGTGAAGAACACGAAGTACACATTTCGCGTATGTCACCAAGCGATCTGTCAGGCTGTCCTTGTGAGTCTATTAACTTAGGTTTGTGTATGCTAACAGGTAGTAATCTGCGCGAGTACGTCCTCAATCAATGGCCACTTGGAGTGCTTCAGTACCCATCTCAGCCTATCTGGAATTGCATGTTAGTGAAATCCTTACCACTCGGAGCACCACTTGATGAATGACACTTTTGTGCAGCATAGAAGAGCAACAAAAGTCTAAACGCGTGCAATTTTGCCACGTGGTACTTTACAGTGGAGAGAACCAACTCTCAATAGATTCGTGCAGGCGATGTCACACACTGCCAAGCTTCATGCCAGTCCTCTAACAATTGAAAAAAAGTATTGCGATTAATGCTGCGGCTAGAAGCAATTAGCTGGGACAAACAGGTATTCTGAGAGAAGATTGACATATATCTGTGTTAACCTCAACAAGCATACCTGTCCAGTTGAAACTGACGGATTGAATAGGCGATCACTGAGATCATTTAGAATATCATTCAGCAGGTAGATTCGCCTGTTAGGTAGCTGTTTACTCCAAAAGCGAACAGCCACGAAACCATTTAGAATTCTGTCATCCAGACATAATCTGAAATAGCAATAAAGGTGACTCTAGGATGGGTGCGAGATGGCAAACCTACGGCCTACCAGGAACATCAACTGCTGCTAAACCTTCTGTTGGTTGCCAAATCCTTTTTGCAAACATCAACATCGGTTAACAGCAAAGGCACGAAAACTCGGCCTACAAGAAGGAGGACATCTTGGACAACGAGTTCAAATTGAGTTGAAACCCCGATTCCTAGGCTCCGTGATGACATTCATGTGGTATTTTAAGGGGCACCAATTTCAAGCTCCGCTATTTAGTATGCCACAAGGGCTATTTTTCCATTATTTCAACCTACCCATTTAGATTTAATCAGCCCGATGAATTAGAACACGTTCAAAAATGCCCTCCAACTAACGAATAATCTTTTGCTTGAAAGCTCTCACATTGAATTTGTAATCACGTTTGAGATCGACACAAGTAAATCACTTAAACAGGCGGTCATGCTTGGCGAGCGCATCTTGGTCAGCGACTTCAACGGCACCTGTTTATGACAAGAGCAGGTAGTTTTCATGGTCGCGTTTGTTATCAAAATTCTACCTACCATTTAATGAGATCAAACTAGAGAGCTAAGACACTTCAAAACTTCAAAAGCGCAATACGCTCACTGCATCGGAAGCCAAAAGATAGAATATATGAAGAGTTGTGCTGTTATAGGGCCAGTCATGGCAAGGCGTGGTCTCCTGTGGTTTTGGCCAGGCCTCAACTTCCTCGCTTGGTTGACTACAGCCCATAAACATATAACTGCCTCTCTCTGTCCAATGGGTTTATCCCTCAAATCAACGCAGATCTGCACTGGGTGCGGTTATTCCTCCTTTCGTTCCCCTTAAAACTAAGGCCATTTCAATGCAATACCACTCTTGTAAATATACCTTGAGAGATTTGTATCACTTGCCTTTCGCCCTGTACTATGTGAATACTGATTCCACTTTCTATTCAATTCAAAAGGCTCTATTTTAGACAAAATCATTAAAAGAGCACTTAGCAAATAAACTTGCCATCTTGGAAAGGAAGCACTAGAAGTAAAATACAACTTGTTTCTTTCACTTGCAACGCCATTACTTCCACAATCCTCTTAACTATGTCATTAGGCTACCTCTCCGATTCCTGTTTCGCAGGTGGCAGTTCACAATAATATGGTTGTTTAAATAAAACCATGCTACACCCGCGGTTAACCTTGAATACTTGTTTCTTTGACAACAAAACTTCTTCAGATAGAAATGCTTCCATCTGACATCCGCTTCTAATAAGGAAACACTATCCCGCATTCCACTTTGTTGATCAACGAGACATCTCTTTTTCAGGAAAAGCAACCTACTACAGTTGAGTTGCATATTCAGTTTGTGTGGAGAAAGCTGGTTAAATATAATAGGGATATAGGGATATAAGGGTTATGGAAGAGGCACCGGCAATTTCCGATGGAAGTAGGATGATGTGAAGATCGGAGAGTGAGAATCACAAAAGGAACTTGACTACGAGTTGAGAACATACTGCTCACAAATTACTCTGCATTTTGTTGGTAAGGGACAAAACCACCTCTGGGATTTCCATCATTGCACTTGACAATGCGAAGCGATCTGACAAAGAAAATATCATCAACTGTTAACTGTTGTGCTTAATTGCTATAAAAGCTATTTGTACCTCTGTTGTACCCCCAATAAGTCCTTGGGACTTGCCCTAATAGGTGGGGAGAAAATAAATAAAATAAAATAAAATATAAAATCAATTCGAATAAGCAATAAACCGAAAAGTAGCTTTAGAAGGAGCCATTAAAAGAACCAGCCTTTGAACCTGATCGTGTTGAAGGAGAATGCAGTGCGAGAACAATGGCACACAAACTGGAACTTCGCCTACAGATCTACTCTGCATATCTGCACTTCCTCTGTTCACTCCAAATTAAGTCTGTAGGAAGCATTTCTCGCTCCCTGAATCTAATGGCTGTCTTGGTATGTCAGTGAAGGAAACGAATGGCGTTGAACAGATGAAGACAGCTAAAATCTTCAGGTGGCCACTGCGGAGGTCATGATGAGTGCGAATTACTAGAGGAGAGCCGCTGAGAGGAAGCACAGACGGAAACCTGATGCAGCTCAATTTTGTCGCCATGATGGCAGTGACATTCCCCATCCTGTTGTCAATGAATTGCAGTATGTTTCCAATCGCAGCACTTTCATCTATAACCCCATTATTAGTGAAGTAAACAAATGACGTTGAACAGATGAATTTACTTCACTCACTTACTTGCTTGCTTTGAAAGTAATCAAGAGGAAGGGAGTAGAAAGGCGAGCACTCGCGCTATTAGATCCAGTGCAAAACAGAACTAAGAATACGGCATTTAATCAGGTGCCAACAGAGTGCACATTAAAGTGGTGACAGCAGTTATCGCGTTCGCTGACATTGCGGAGGTAGCACAAGGGCACAAGAGGATAATAAAATCCAAAGTGACCCAGATGCTCTGAAACGAGTTTGCTGTTCAAGTCAGTTTAAGATGAGTCGTTTTATATCCCGGATTCGAAGTGCACAATAGACCGTCTAGACAGTCTAGATGGTAGTGACACCTAGATCGACTGGCACCAAATCAGAAGTGTTGAGAGATAATTCACGAATTGTCATCAGACCCGAAAACAGGTGGACCCTTCTACAAGTCGCCATTGAGGCTCTTTGTGTCGAGCTGCCGAGAATGGAACCCGTTCTGATCCGTTTTATCCGCAATTCATAACTACAGGGAACTGAGGCCATTACGCTGTCAAAACTCGAGCTCACTGTTGGTGCAGTGACAAGGCACATTCTCACACGAGGTGGGACAAGCTGGTTAGACATCCCAGAAAAGGCTATAGCGAAGACAAATTCACTGCACTCCGTGATTACTCTCAGTAGCTGCAGTGCGCATTTCGCGCTCAGGTTTACTCCGAGAGCGATAAGGAGAGAATTACTTTCTTTCCGAAACCAATGACTCGAAGATTGACCTGGTACCACCCTACAGGGTGATATACGAACTTCTAGAAAGGCAGACGCAAACTCTGATCACCGCTTACTAACAGTATTCCTCAAACTCAAATCTACACCTAGATTGATAGGAGAAAGACAACGTGATATTGTTTGTACCAACGCTAACTGCCAAAGATCCTTCGCCAGAATAAGTGATATGCGAATGCACGCAAGACAAGATCACGGAGAAGAAGAACATAGAACTGAAGAGATGCTCGACCCTAGACTAAAGTGCCCTTTTGTAGACTGCCTTAAAAGATACAAGACCCAAGGGTGGCTAGAAAGACATATTAGGAACTGTAACCCTTCGGTCGAAATCAGAGAAAGGGAGAAATCAACAGAGAAGAGGAAACAATCAAACTGAATTAGAAAAGCAGAAAGCTGAATACAAATGAAGAAAAAAATGATAGAGTGAAAGATAGAAAGCAACGAAATGTCCCTGAGGCAGGATGAAATACACATCTGCTGCCTCACGGCTGCGAAGAACTCTATCCCAGGTACTCCACGAGATGCAGCAGGAGAACTAAATGCCATCGCGCCACGTAACCATGCCGAGAAAAGACAAGCGGGTCGATATACGTCAAATAACCGCTCCTCGCTATTGTATTTCTGTTGTACCCCTAATAAGTCCTTGGGACTTGTCCTAAAGGATGGGGTGGAATAAAAAAAAATAAAAAAAACCAATGCTGAATAAAATGACAGCAGGAACAAAGACCAATGATTTTCAGAAGGTGAGTAAGTTTTTATACAAATAAAATTTACTATTTGTATATTTATTGCAATACTCTACACTCTCAGGTAGTTCTGTCTTCCCAAATATCTACATTTTATTTATTCAGTGACATTTTATTGTGAGGCAAGAAAAAAGCCGCTCAAAAAATGCTCTTTCATTATTCATTCGACATTTCTCTTTGCAATTTCGGCAATGATAATGATCACCCAAACCGTCACAATGGAAGGTACCTATAGCATTCGATAATGAATGAGAGGATTGTTCGACTGAGACCACCATTCTGAAACGAAAAAATTACTGCGTCGTTTCCATATAAGTGGCTTAAGCCATCAGCTTTTACGGATTTTTTTATGAAACAAACAGAGCCGTTTAAGAGCAAACTTTCAATCAAACACAATTGCTCGTGCCGTATCAAATTTGCATCTTCGAATGTAGACAGTAGCTTGTTGTCGAGGCTTGTGTGCTGTACCGACACCGTTTCTTGGCTGAACACGATTCTCGCTACTGGACATGTCAGGATTCCTCACAAATGCGCTAATTCCTCACAGTAGGATACACTGTGATCCCGTTCAGAAGTGCTCGCTAAATATCAGTACGGCATAGACCAACCACCGGTCGCTGCAATACCCCTTCAATGGAATTCCGAATCATTTTCACATTCCATTCCAAAGGTGATGAAATTCTTCAGAAAATCACAGGATCAACCCACATTCCAAATAAAGTGACCAAACAACCATCAAAGATGAAGTAAATTATGGGTATGTGCGAACTCGTGTCTAAGGCCGGGCTAGAAATCTTGAAGAATTTTATGCATTTCTTATTTATTTATGCCGACTACAATGAGCAGCAAACGCATTTGCTCAGGATGATTACAAGTCTGAGGATTTCAAGCTATTAAAAGCGAGGAATATAGAAACATCAAAATTTATTATTTTCAGTTATGCTAATTTTTTTCAATTTCTACTTTTCAGGTTCAGTGAACTAATCTGCGACCTTGCAGATCACTATAATCTAGTTGTCAGGTGAATACTTTCATTCCATCAATGATTATGTCGTTTTCATCCTTTCTACGGCAGAATAGAATCTTCTACACTTTGAGTTTTAGTATATAGTGTCACTTGCAAATTGGCTGATGCAAATAATCTCTTAAAAATGAGCTGGGCCCAGAAGTTTCTTAGTTTTTCTCGCTCTCTTATGTCAGCTACAACGAGCTTTTCGCTTGATAGTAATAAACTGTCAAACACCCAAGCTTTTGGCGAGAACATTCTGCAGCTTATGGGGCCGCAGGTAGCTGACGTCCTCCTGGCTAAATCTAAGAGTGATTTTGCAATTCCTTTGTCATTATGTAGTCAAATTCCGGTTTGACTAGAAGAATAGAATGATCAAATTAAGATCCACCTTCCACCTGTAAAAGCCACTGAGAGAGGGAAGTAAAGATCTGTGAGATTAAGAAGGAAATTCGTCCAATGCTAAGGAATTTTATAGGCTTCCTATTAGCAACTGCTGCTCAACTCTGCATAAATTCCAATTCAATACATTTGACCAGTCCTGGTAACAAAGTTAAGACTCAATTGCCCTTAGTAACTGCAGGTTTAACTTGTAATTTAAGGAGACAACAGCCCAAATCCAATGGGAATATTTTTGATTTAACTTAATATTGACCCTAAACGAGAGCTCATAACTGAACGCCACTTTGAGTCCATGAGCACCAAATTCAAGCGATTCGAGTGGTCACGATTTGGAAAAAAAGACAGCAAGTAGATAAGATTTTGACTGCTAAGCTGATATCGAAATACAGCATCACTATCCCCCGACAATTGCGAACTTCAGAGTTCAGTAAATGTGCTCAAAGGGGACCTTGAATTGAGCGTTTCTTTGTTGACGTTGTGTGCTCAGTTCTCACAGATATCTCATCTTATTCTTTATGCTATTTTCCTTCTAGACTTTTAAGCCTTAGGTAGGCCAACAAACCTATTACTGATAGTAATTTGAGCATTTCTATTTCCTTCCTGGTAAAGGTAGGATGAATGGATGGCTGACTACGGATATCCATGTAAGTAGCAGTTATAAATAAGGTCCATTATCTTCAAGAAACCCACCCCACCAGATTCAATTAGAAGGCTTTCATGATCAGGGCATTAACACTGAGAATTAACCGTATGTTTGAGCACTGGATGTCTTTTAGTTCTCACATCAAGTGCGCCTACATATGCAAACCAGTTCATTGATGATGGAGCACAAGTGTTGCAGCAGGATCCTGGAAATATCTCATTTCTAGAAAGCGGGTATCATCAGTCAACGATGATAGGCCGGTGCATGGGAGGTTAGAAATTGCCGAACCCCAGTAGAGGAGAGTGAGTAGACAGGAACGACTTATTTATTGGAAATACTGCATGCATATTTCAAACTAAAGGCTACTTCAAGATTTGCTGGTCACTAAAGTAGGATAACAGATCCTTTAATCTCCCCCGAAGTAGTTGGATCACTAAAGAGGCGTCCGAAAATGTCTGAAACTATTCCAAAATTCGTTTGACATGACGATTAGATCTAAAAGAAAGTTCACAAGAGTGCGGGAGGGAATGTTTTGATCTGGGAATATCTCAATGAGGGCCGTATATTCAAGTAAGAATAATGAACTGTGAGGCCTCATTTTATTAATTACTGATAATAAACCGATCCCTTTTCCTCCACAATATTCGTTTACCTATTTAATTTGTTGAAATCTACCATGGAAGCTAAAATTGCTAAGCTGAAGTACTAGGGCAGATGAAGAATAGTTAAGCAAGAGTAGATCAGACACGGCTCATAGTGCTTCTTCTCCATTGGCTCTAAAATAAATAAAAATGAAGTCAACAACAAACTTCCATTATTGAAATACAGCACGTCTCAAAGGCTTCTGCTGGCACATTCATGATACAATTAATGTTCATGCACACACATCCGGATGTGTTGTGAAGTGTTTCCTCTCACTACTACTCCTACTATTACTACTACTGCTACTCAAAATTCCATTTACTTCAAGAGTTGACTTCAATCTAGTTAGAGAGTTTTCCAATTTATTTAAGTTGATGGGGCATTAGAGTCCCTCACACCTAGGTGTGGATGTCAAACTGGCGCTTAAAAACCGAAACAGGATAGCATTACTGTAGTTATTGTGACATGTAACAATTTTACCGGTTATTTTATTAACAATGAAAAAGAGTTGACTGTATCAGATGCTGTGTAAAATTAGGATCTTTGTGGTTAGCTGAGACGGGACGCCGGTTTGATACGGACAGACAAAAGGTTATGAGCTATATGGTAGTCAAACCCACTCTCAACCTCGTGGTGACCACGGGTAACCCTAGGGGCAACTCTGGGGCTAATGAGAGGGGCGGCCGGTTAGGACTGATCACCCTCCGGCCTGCTAGTCGAGGCACGACGCAAATACCTGGATTCATGGTCTCGAACTGGAATCTCCGCAATCCCCTTATAATACCACGCGGTCATTTTCTCATACCTCCTGTCATTATGAATGCGAATGTAAAATGCTGCTGACTCTTCCAATTTCGGTCAACTGAACATGTAAACATATTTTATCTGGTAATCAAACACAACTGAGAAGTTTCAGGGCCAACACACAAATTAGATCAGTTGAGCAACACAAATGTGCCCTGGACGTTAGGTCTGTTTCTTCCTTTATTTAGAGCCTTTGCCGGCCCGAAGTTCGTGCGAACTGTGACTGAGTGAAAGAATACCATTTTCCGTAATAATGATCGCTACTTTGATGGAAGTTGGTTGCACACGGACAGCAACACGAAACACGTTTTTTACCATTTGTGTTTGGATTTAAGGGAACAACATTTACAACCACGTTCTAAAGGGAACTGCTTACCAAATTCAGTGATTCAGTTGTGCTGATTTGGTTTGTCAGAATTGTGTGCAAAATCAAATTTGTTTACAACATTTGCCTACATTTCATCTTCACCGTTTCCAATTCCATTCATTTTATTAAAAACATGCTGCTATTCAGAGTCGAAGCTCTGTGTAGTGCTAGAAAGCGTTGCTCTTCTTTTTTTAGTATTTTAAAAAGTTGCTAAATTTGTCACTTACTTCGTGGGATGACATACCGGTGCTTATCTCATCTTCGTTGCCCTCCTCTTCCTCTTCGGTTTCGTTAAATCGAGGTTTTCGAAATCCTTCGGGTTCGGCATACACTAAAATGTACGTTTCATTAAGGCATCATCGACTGGAATTTGACAGTCATTCAATTCTCCCGGATTAATCAGGGATTTTTTTGAACGCAGTGCTCTGCATTATAGTCTGTTCAGGCAGTTATTAACAATTTCTCTAAGCTGATTAGACTATTAAAATACAGCCTCCTACTTGAAAGAGCTGGTTTCGTACCTCAAATTGCAAAAATATTGAATTTGTGCTTGAAATTGCCGCATCGGAGCTCGCCAACAGCCCCTTGCTAATGTACTGACTATATACTCATTCTAGCCCGCTTGCAGCGATGCACATGAAAACATTGCCCACCATTGAAAAATCCAGTTGATTAAGGTCTTTTCCTACTTTTATCCACCTTTGCGATACTTCAAAATACAACTACCCCAATAAAAAATAATGCACTTACACCTTCTCCTCGACTCCAGAACTGGGTAATCAAGACAGTAGATGCTGCAGAACGTACGGCTTTGAGGGCAAGCAGTATTGCAAAAACCCTTGGGTCCCAAAAGGACTCTGAAAGCATCTCTATCCTCTTCCACCAGGGATTTATCTTCAAGAAGGCAAGAAGACTCGTTTACAGTCACACGAATCACTCCCACAATACTTCCACGTAGAGTTTTCGGAGGACGATCCTTTGAAACGAAATAAAGTTGCCGCTTTTCCAGTCGCAGCGTTCCTCTGCCAGTTTTCGAATAGTTTACCATTCCGTCGCCGAACATCGTCTCACTGTAAACCTCCATAGGCATCTTGAAGACACCCTCACTTGTGACATCAATGTGCATTGTTCCCTCATAGTAATCAGAATCAGATATATAACGCTGAATACGCATGTTCATGACAAGGATACCGATATTATTGTAGGTGAGATTGAAATTAATATGAGCCAAGTTTGAGAAACCTCCGGTAAGAGAGAATATATTGTAGATTCTAGAATTTTCCCTAGGTAAGCTTGTGATGCTGTTGATAAAGTGGAATAACGGAGTGAGAAGACGAAGGGTGTTATGCATAGAACCCATGGAAGGGACCTCATGAATAGCCGTTTGACCTAATGGCGGGCCCCGGATCATAGTAGTTTCATGGGAGATTGGAAAACTGCATTCGTGATCACCAGGCGAGAGGTTGATTGAGATCAATCCCTTCAAGCGTATAAATCTATCAGTCGCATCTACACAAGGAATATACGCTAAGTGACTTGCACCCTGAATTGATAATTAAGACAGGAGAGTAATGCCCATACGTTTGGCTATGCACCTCTCTTGACCACCACCATAAAATCCGGGAGGACAAACGCAGCAAGCGATTTTTGTGAAGTTGAAGCAGTCAGCGTAAGCATCACGACAATGTTTGACGTCACATTCTACAATACGTATGACAGGATAATTTTGCGGTCCGATGAACATAAGAATTACGGAGTACTCTACATTTGGCTCTCTGCTACTAAAATGCCTAACAAAGTGAGGGGTAAGAAGGCTTATCTGGGGAACACGCGGAGGATAAAGTATCGAGAGAGGTATTTTGAAGCCCGAATGTTTGTCACTTCCTTTCTCTCACAAAAGAACGCTGGATTCTAAAAATTGACGCATTGAAAGCTGGTAGTTTTGGGTATACATTTCTGGAACTACCTAAATTTGGAAATCCCTCGAAGGTCTACAAGCTCTGGGGATGACAAAATGATTTCCCCTAGACTATCATCTACTGCCACTGTAAGAAGAGTGGAAACTGAATTTCACTCGATAGAACAAGCTTTCTGAGTCAACACATTGTTAAATTTGTGCAAAATTGAACTCGATGTTGACAGAAATACGTAGACTTAGAAGAAATGAACATGAAAATTAAAAAGGAGAAAATTGCATTTTACGTCACGTACCTTCCAGATTCAGTTTTGTGTGTAACTGAAATGCCACAGGTTACTACTACTTGCATTACTCTTATATTGCACTCTTTAACTAATGCAAATAAAATTGCGGAGAATTCCACAACTTCACGCATGAAATTGCACGAAAATTATGTATCTTGCAGATATTGTAGAGCTTCAGTCGCACAGTAAAAACTCAAACGTACAAAAATTGCTAACTTCTCATCACTGAGAAACATGGATCTCGAGAGATACTTGCTCATAGTGCTTGCTTAATCACCAGGGGGAGGGATTGAATGCACTGTCGAGAGAAGGGATAGACTTACTAGGTGCTCGATAATATTCCGCCTTGAGGAGAGGGAGTTGAAGAACGAGAACAAGGCGAAATGCAAGTAGCATAGCCGTCGCTAAAACAGGCTTCTCTTTCGCTCACTGGCTTATGTATTTATATCCAGGCTCGGCGATAAACAATCTAGTACCTGAATGTAAGTTTGTATGTTTGTTTATATGGACTTATTTTTTCAGACACAAATGTAGATGGGCATGTGAAGCTGAGCAGTAATCCATTTATGCTAGTCAACAAAGCGCCTGGAGACAAATATGTACCATTTGAAAAGCCATGATGTTATCTGCAAAACAATCTAGCTGATCCTTTGATTTTTAGGTGAAAATGCACACGTGTATTTATTTGTCTTGGCTCAAGTTTAAGACATGCCAAATGCACCTGAATTGTTATTACCCAATGCTTTTAAAATACGGAGATATTGCAGGCAGTTGAAGACAAATAGAACCTAATGCAACTCAATTCCTGGAAGTTTCTGAAAGTTTCCTTCTAAAGGAAGAGCATCCCATAAATTGAGATCGCCATGAAACATGTCCCTTATCTTATCAAAATAAGAGACACTTGTGCACTTACGCGGAGTCAGCAACATAGTTGATTCTGAAAGAAATGCCCATATTTGTACACTCCCCTTCCAAGTTGGAAGAAATTCTGTTGTAGAAGTTAGAATATCATAATGACTGAGCAATTATTGTTCCGAGTCTATAGTTCCTGATTGGAGTGAAAGCCTCGTACTAGCCACCAATTATTACTACCAAACCTTTCTAGCCCTCCCGTGATTAAAACCGTTTTCCCTTGTTAGCGCTGATGGTCACATGTGGGCCAAACATCATTTGTGCGTAGACTGAGAAGCCTGCTTTTGTGAGTGTATCATATTCAAATTGATTTACACCACGCAGCATAACTTGCCAATGACACCACGGCTAAGCATAAAGAATAACTCGTGTGGTATAGCAAGAATAATATCTGCGAACACAACCACAACCGCAACCACAACCACCATCACCACCACCACCATCACCACCACCACCACCACCACCATCGCCACCACCACCACCTTTAATCAGATTTGCGGCCTGCCAAACTGCAACTCAAGGTTCGCCTCTGGGGGAGAGATAGTGGTGGGAGGACCTCATTCCGAGGTATCGCGTCCTGAGGCTCAAGACGGTTGATTAGGTTGTAGTTCGAAGAAAAAGAAGAAGCCTCTCTCAAATCCGTGGTTTATCACGTGAAGTTCAAATACTGCGAGAGGCACCAGCGCTGGTGTAATTCAGGGCAGAAATGCTCTGAATGAGACTCATTATTGCTAGAAAAATGCTACTAAAGGCCTCTGTTATTAACAGTTGAAACAGACCTCCCACACACTGTATTTCGAGGTCGGCATTGTGTGTCTGTGTGTGGTTTGTGTAAGTAATAATGCGTAAATGCATTTAGAGATTTTCTTTAGATCGCTTTTGCAGTTCCTCTAATGTGAACGATTTCACGGCATAAACACAAGCACTGGGTCGTGCGTCGGGACGTATCTCAGCTCTTGTAGGACTCTTGTGGTGCTGCGTCTCCGATTCTCGCGATCGATCGAGCTAGTGTTAAAACTCCGCCCTGTACCAATCAGGTTGGCTTGCTTTCACCTCAAACACAGGCTTCTGCACCGATTTCGTCCCTCCATGGACGACCTGGCTGAAAAAAAACTAGCTCAGTAAGTAGAAACTTCCTACACCACATAGCTTCTACAGCCTTAGAACGAACAAGACAGGCAAAAGACTCAACACCAGCCCACTAGAAGAGAATGCGCTAAACGAACTCAAGGTCCTTTGCCACCAAGCCACCTACGCACTCGCGCCTATCGTGTGTTGTTCCAACTCAAAAGGCGCTGTTCAATTTTGAGTTGCTGCGGAGGCGGAAATAACAACGTCCTCAAGAACTCAGAGGGGCTTAGTTAAACTCCTATTCTCGCGTTTAGAGCTCATTCTTTTTGTTCCATGCTTTCTACATCTCAAAACGCCTATTCGTCCCCTCTCTCGTACCATACGTCAACTTGACACCAGTTTTAACACCGACAAACTATTTAAGCAGTACAATTGAGTTCAGTTTGGTGCATCGAAACTACCGCGATTTTTCAGACATGTCTGGATGGGATCGTACTTTATTGTACCAGGCAAGTTGAAGACACGTTCTCCACTAGCAGCACCTGAAGGGGCACTAAGAAGGCAGGCTTGGATTCGCTACGGACAGAACTCCTTTGGCATCTCACGTACGAGCTCACTAACCACCTCTTTAGTCATGCGCCTGAGTGATAAGTTCACATTCGAACAGGTGAATAAACAGAGAAGACATTTCTTCCAGTGCTAACTGGCTGAGTAAGTTGGCATTCACCTCAGATGAGTTTTACAACTAGCATATCGCGCCTCAATGCCGTGGATTCTCAAACTTTCCGAAGCGGAGGAGAACTCACGTTCTGCCCTCTCGTTGAAGATGAAATACAAGATCAGTGGATGGACACTGCTCAAAATCACTCTAACCAACTGAAGTATCAATAAAAGCATCAAACCAAAGCCAAAACTATGAAATGAATTTACAGGATAAGATTTGTTATTTCTCCCCATCCATTAAAGCAAGTCCCAAGGACTTATTGGGGGTACAACAGAATTAAGAATAGTTTTTACAACAAGTAAGCACGACAGTTAACAAAGAACACAGTAAAGGCGTCTTCGGCTGTATGGTCTCTTCTCTGGCGTGGCCTCGTCGTACAGGTAGCAGTTCAGCTTCGTCGCGGCGCCTCGTTCGTCTTCGTCCATATTAATGTCTCTTACTATAAATCTTTCAAAAATCTGAAGGCGACTCCAATCATTGCTACATGCACGCGCATTCCACATTCCAGTTTGAAACCATGAATCCGGTTAATTACATCGCGCCTCGTGTTCCAAGCTGTAAGAAGTAGTACATCTGCTGGCATCATCTAATTTTATACGTCCGGAGGGTGATTTGTCCTAAACGGCCGCCTCTCTCATTAGCCCCCAAAGTTACCCCTGGGGTTACCGGTGGTCACCACGAGGAGGTTGAGAGTAAGTTTGACCACGACTTGAAGCACTGTTGAGGTTATGCACTTTTTAAACAACGGTGACTCTGCTTAGATCAGCACCACATTCAGTTCAGTTTGGCAGTCCACTAATTAGAGCTTTCACCATTTGAATGCCCTGTTTGTTCAGCTCCTATTTCGAAACATGCGCCTGCCTTGTATCACCGACTTTAGATGCCTTGGTTAAGACGAGCCGATGTTCACGATGGAAGCTGCTGGTTTTGCCTTCCTACAGTTAGAGGTAATGCAACATTTGAGGTTTGTTGTAGCTTAGCGGATAATCTCCGAAAATTGAGACACAGTTTTTGATTGGTTTTCCTGGTAGCGAGAGTGACGAAAATGACGTCCTTGAACAAAATGAAAACTGTAGTTTTTAAAAGATTTCCTGCAATTTAAGTTCGCCTTTCATTCTTGAACTCTTCTCATAGCTACTTCCATTTCGTTTGATGACAGCTGAAGATATCAAGTGGCAAACTCTTTCAGGGATTTGGGAGGGTATACCTTTCTCTTTCCTATGTTTTAAGCAACTGGTCATCATTCGTCCAATTTTTAAACTTGAAGTCAATACAAATTCGCTCAACTCATCGATTCACATGATAAATCCTTATAGATACTGGGCGGAGTTACACTTGTCATCGCAGAATAGCTCAAACACTGGGCCAATAAATTTTTTTGACTTTGAAAGGAGTGGATATAATTGTCATTGAATTCGCAAACTGTTAGGAGTGGGCCATTAATCTTTCGTCAAACAGCTGTTTCGTGAAGGCCCTCATTGAAGATAAGCGTCGAGATCTTCAAAACGCTGAAGTGCGCGCCAACGGAGATAAAGAATTCCAGATAAAGACTTCAAAACGGTCGGATGGGCCCGATTCGGCAATAAATGAACTGGTCTTAGTTGTTTCAAGGCTGCAGATTGGGACGATTCGTGCTAAATAGTTGGGACTTAAAAATAAATGACACTACTGATTATTTAAAAGTGATGTTTTCTTCTAAATATACATGGGTTCCAAAGGTAAGGCCACCGCCGCTACATTTCAGTATGTACCAAATAGGATATTACTATGAACTAATAAAAAAATTGGAAAGGAAAATGCTGGTTTGCTTTCAGGAGCACTGACCGTTCCAGCAACCAGTTTCACAACAGAAATCGAGGTTAAAATTAAAATTAATTTGGGAAAGTCTTGCAGATCTCTTCCTAATTAATCGTGCATGCACTACAGTAAACAAAAAATAGTGTGTTTGATTCTTACCAAAGGAATTTATTTCTTTGTTATAAGGTGGGTCGATTTCCTCGGCTTGACTGGCTATGTAAAGGAGATTTGTCCCGAATAAGGAATGAAATTCTTGATATGCAACTCACATCAATAGATTTAAAGATATTCTGTTAGCGTAAAAAATACATTACCATAGTTAAAGCGCTGATAACTTGATGTCGTTAATTTCAAGTTGAAATGCTTCATTTAAGCTTCCAACTCATCAGAACTTTGTAGCAACCTCACTGCGCTATTCAAATAATTATTTTCAAAACAGTTTAAGGCTTTTGATTTAATAATTAAATTTGTTTTGAAATAAATAAATGTTTTAACATATCGAAAATAGAAATGCGACATCCTTGAAATAAAACCGCACAGTATAATTGGGTCGGTACGTCTATTGATTTGTGTAATAGATAAAATGTAATGTTTCCTACATCGAAACCTGAAAACAGAAACGATTTGAATCGTTCGAACTTGAAGCAAAGCAGTTTTTCGTCCGAGGAAACACTTTCATTCTCCAATTTTAAGGTATCGTTTCTGGAACGAAAAGTCCCCCTTCTTTTATGCACAATCGGGATCATCTTGCTGGTTCTCGTTGCCCTTAGCATATACTCAATTTATATTTCATTGATTCTTCATGGGTATATATTGGTTACTAAAGATCCAATTGCCAAAATTGTTTGTGGTGATGTAAAGGGTTTTGTGGAAAATGGGATTGTACATTATCTTGGAATACCGTATGCTCTTCCTCCCATCGGTGACCTCCGATTCAAAAAGCCCGTTGAACTTACTACAAGTGATTTGTGTGCCGAGGCTTGGGATTCTCCGCGAAACCACGAGAAGGGCATTCTTCAGGCGATGTCTTATCGTAGTGTTTGCATTCAACTCCTTCCTGTATCAAATGAAATTATCGGCAGTGAAGATTGCCTCTATCTTAACGTTTTCGCCCCTCAAACTCATAAACCAGGTGAACTTCATCCCGTTATTTTTATAATCGGTGGTTTTTTCTTTAATTACGGTGGTTCATCTAATGGCTCCTCATTCTTTCACCAACCGGATTTGGAAACTATCATTGAATTAAATGCAATTCAGGTTACTTTTAATTACCGATTGGGACCTTTTGGTTTCCTAACTAATCCATTTACTAAAATTGCGAATATTGGTGTGCGCGACCAACTTGCGGCACTGCGGTGGGTCAGGGCAAATATACGTAGTTTCGGAGGGGATCCTCTTAAGATAACGATATTCTCTTATGGTTCAGGCGCGACGACCACCATAGCCTTGATTGGTTCTCCCTTGGCCCAAAATCTCTTTGACAAGGCTTGGATAAGTGCTCCTGCTCTTAAGAAACCGGAGATAACTCTTCCCTCAGCCGTCGAAGCTTCGAAGAATGTTCTCAGCTGCATGAAATCCGAGTGCAACCAATCCGGCGAGGAAATTTTGCTCATCTGGAATTGGACTGTTATTGAACCTTGGATCGAGCAATTCTTCACTATTCCTTCACCATCATCCACCTATTGTCTTCCTGGTTTACCCTGCAGTGGAGGAATTCTAGTCATTGATGATGAAGTCATAACTAGTTCAAGTTGGAATGCGCCACTTTCGCATATTCCAATTGTTGTCGGGCAAAATTCTCATGAAGCTGAGGCCTATACATTTCCAAACACCGTTCAGCTATGGACCTTCCCTGCAATGTTCGAGTACATTCAAAGCATTCTCGGAAGTCAGAGTCCAGAGTTCGGACTAATAAACGAATACTACCTATCCAAGGCTATAATTGAAGGGGCTGTAACTAAGAATTTCTCAAGTAATATGCCTGACGTGGTAACTAAGTATTCTGAAATAGTAACAGATATCCGTGTCACTTGTCCTTTGCAAGCTTATGCTCATTCGCTTCGAAAAGTGCAACCCATACAGCGATACTGCATTCGTAGTCGACATGCTCATTTCGATCCTTACGGATTTGATTCTTTCGTTTCTTCTGCATTTCACGGTTGGGACGCGTTTCTTCTCTTCAAAATCTATCGTTATCACCCTGACTACCAATATGCCGTTGATAGCACTATTGTATCTGACAGAACACTTGAGAAACTCAGCGAAAACTTCTGCACCTCTTTGAAACATTTCATCTGGAGTGGCATGCTGTTTCCTGGCAAAAAAAATACCTTGCTTACGATTTTTGAAAACGAAGTGGTTTATTCAACTTCCGTAGATGACTTAGCTATGTGTGAGGAGTGGAATAATCTGCTCGCCGAGTCCCCATATCTTTATGCCTGGAGGGCCTGATGGTTGGCCCTTGAACAATTAGCTAGATTATGCGATATATTGTATTATCATTATTATTATTATTATTATTAAACAGACGTATTCTGCCCTTTTGTTTCTAGAATACAATTTATAATGAGATTAAGCATCAAATTTTCTTTCCAGGATCCGTTGATGCCAAAAGTTTGTATTCTGTCATTGAGACAAAGTAATCTTGAATTACGGCATGAAGCAATAATTTTTTGCATAAAGTAATTGGAGGGAATTAATCAAGTTTCAGATTTAATTTTCTAAATCAGAGTAGGAGAACATCCGGACGCCATTTATTTGGTTTTTTAAAAATAAAATTCACTTAAATCTCTCTGGATGGGAGCTGGGCGTTTCCAAAGTGCAGCATAGTGAAAGTCAACGCCCTAAATATTCAACCACTGTCATTGCGTTCCTCTTCTTTCCTTCTTTAGTTAACAAGCGCCAGCGAGCAGGTGGTATCCGCATCCGAATCAGTGGTAGATTTGAAGTTCTATCGATGAAATTATCAGTAGAAATAAAGTCTGTGCAGTTAAATGCATGAATTATCAATGAAAAATAAATAAATCGAATAACAGCCGAAATTAAGACACTGACAGTTATTGTCTCATTGGAAAATACTAAGTGATAGTTACAATTTCAACTGTTTATGAGAGTTTAAGAAGAAATTATGATTTTCATTTTAAATGAAACCTCTAGAAGTGCCAATTTTTCAAATTCATGGTTCCATATTATGCATTGTTAGCGCGACAAAGCTATAAGATAAAAATAGAATCCTTTTTCTTATTCTGACACTAAAGACCACGAAAAGGCTTTGTCAAACCAAGCCTGTGGCAGTGGCCAATTCATAGCACTCTTATTGACTAAAACAAATTCGTACTCTTTTTTCAAGGCAATATATTGGAGACATGTCTTCAGTAGTCATTATTCGAATAAACGTATATGCACTTAGAAGTATTTCCACAGCATAGAGTTCCTGGCATGGGCTTTAACTACTCAAAACTCTCGGCTGACATCAGTATTCCGAAGCCTATTTGGATAGTCCTAAGCGCCAGCCTAAATGCGCACTACGCAACTAATAAACCCTTGTCTGTATCCAGCCCAATTTGGCGTCCATTTGTAAGTACTACTGGTTCAACTTCTGAGGATGCCGAGAAAAACCAGTCGACCGATCAACCCACACACATGGAGATGCGGGGCAACACAACCACAATATCGCCAACTGGACAGTGTTCATATCAAATTCTTGTATGCAAATATTCTGATAGTTTGTTAAGGCAAGTGTGTTGGGGATTGAATTTTTCAATCTACCTGATGAGATTACTTTACTTTCAAGATGGATTGCCTTCTGTAGGGGAGCTGCAGATTTCTCTTAGTTTCATAAATGCCGCGGTTGATGCAGCTAACGAATGGCCCGTGATTGTTGAATGTATCGTGTTCGCCAAGAAAGCTAGTTTTAGACTTCCGTTGTTGTTCAAAGCATTGGAGTGAACCAATGCGTTCAAATGAGTTCGTAAAATTGATCGAAGTCAAGAAGTTAATCGCTTAAGGTTGATATAGCCGCTTAGTAAATATGGTCGGTGGAGAAAATTAAGGTACCTTGAAGTCCTTTGATCTTTAGAATTCCAAATGAAGTGTCGAATGACCATCAGTGAGTTGGGCGAAAATAAGCACTGTGTGAAGGAGCCAGAGTGGAGGTGAGAGTAGATTGGAATGGATGATGTGGGGGCTGCCAAGCAATGAAGCCTTTAAAAAGTGCCAGGATGGGAGGGAGGAAGGTCAGAGAAACAGTGGCCTTAATAGGCTGCGGACAGGGCTGTCAAATGAGCCTCTATTCGATGGTTTGTTTCATCTATCTTAAGTCTTTCACATGAAATCCCATTTCCATTCCTTGGCCGATTCCCTTATTTTGGTTTCCTCACTTTATAAATAAAGGAGGAGTTAAAACCGAAGATGAAGGTTTTAATTAAATGTCACTCCTCTCGTTCTGCTTTTCATCAAATATAATCCGGTAATTTTTACTTCAATCACACAACACAGTGGCGCCATCTGCAATATACACCAAGTCCATCTCTCATGAATACTACAGCGATCCACTTCCGAGAAGACTGCCTCCTATTATCTACAAATAAGTCCTTCCAGTTAAGAATGAGCCTGTTTTTCGCATCTATACTCTGCCCTGTTACGTAAGTCTTTACTGCTCTGAAAGCCACGCCTCCGCTTGTGTTTCAAGACAACTTGCAAGTACAAAAGGATTTCCTCTTTTCGCTCGATATCACCCCACTGTGTTAACGATCAGAAAACGATGATATCGCTAGTCCTGCATTTTTCTACATAAAACGAGTACCTTCGCAGATACATCGCCTCCCGTCTACTCAGTCTTCTTTCTCGTCCAATTCAGCAACTGCTTAACGATCTCCAACTCGCTTCGCTGTACAAAATCCACAGGTTGGCGCGCTGGTTTGCTGTCCCATCCTTTAATGCGAATTGAGGACAGAGTACAAAGATGATTCATTGAGCTTAAAGTTAACTTGAGCTGAGATCGACTTAGCGGTAGACCTTCATATCACTTAATGGAGATAATATTAGCACACACATACGGTGCACGATAGATACATTTGACAAGTGCTTCAGTGTTTAGGTTTGAACATAGTCACCACTGTGTGTTGTGACTGTTACAGGCTCAACCAAATGTTGTTAGAAGACAGATTCCACCATTGAATCAAGTTCTGCCGACCCCACCTTGCAACTACTGTCAGCTTAGACAATGAAATAGAGTAATAAATATTGTTATCGAGGCAGGAGAGGTTAAGAGGATAGTCAACCAATGAGGAGTCCTTATGTGGACTGGTTTCCTTGATCTCCATTCAAAGGCTCCTCCAATATTTACGGCCTTCCTCCCAAACATAGCCTGTGCAGATTTCGAACCGAGCATTATTTTGGACTGGGTGACTTTCACGTGGTTGTCTGCCCTCTTTGACAGAGCAAGGTGTCTCTATGGTGGATCAGGAAGATGCCACCTGGCCATGACACTATCCAGAAAGGCTCATTGCGTCCAGCAAGCGATGTGGTTTGGTAAGCAGTTAATTCGAGTAAGGTTTATATTGAAACAACCTTAGTAGGGATAGTGAGCTGAGGGATATAACGAGGATATTGACCAGAGGATCTGGCAAGAAAACCCAGTTGGCTCATGGAATTGATTGGAAGCTTCCATGTTAACTTACTGAATCGCAAATAGAATGCATCAGAGACTGTAAAATTAATGCAGTGAGTTGATTTTGAGGTGCGTCTGTAAGGCCAGGCTCTAAAACACCTACTCTACGTTTCTCTTGAATATCACTGGGATCTTTTCTCACTCTCAGTTCATGGAAAGCTTAAGTTGGTGCGAAAAGTCTGCATCCTCAACACCTTCGTACTTGAGATCGCCCTGAAATTCTTTGTCTACTAAAAAAGGAATAGCCATCGGAGTAAACCTGAGCGCGAAATGCGCACTGCAGCTACTGAGAGTAATCACGGAGTGCAGTGAATTTGTCTTCGCTATAGCCTTTTCTGGGATGTCTAACCAGCTTGTCCCACCTCGTGTGAGAATGTGCCTTGTCACTGCACCAACAGTGAGCTCGAGTTTTGACAGCGTAATGGCCTCAGTTCCCTGTAGTTATGAATTGCGGATAAAACGGATCAGAACGGGTTCCATTCTCGGCAGCTCGACACAAAGAGCCTCAATGGCGACTTGTAGAAGGGTCCACCTGTTTTCGGGTCTGATGACAATTCGTGAATTATCTCTCAACACTTCTGATTTGGTGCCAGTCGATCTAGGTGTCACTACCATCTAGACTGTCTAGACGGTCTATTGTGCACTTCGAATCCGGGATATAAAACGACTCATCTTAAACTGACTTGAACAGCAAACTCGTTTCAGAGCATCTGGGTCACTTTGGATTTTATTATCCTCTTGTGCCCTTGTGCTACCTCCGCAATGTCAGCGAACGCGATAACTGCTGTCACCACTTTAATGTGCACTCTGTTGGCACCTGATTAAATGCCGTATTCTTAGTTCTGTTTTGCACTGGATCTAATAGCGCGAGTGCTCGCCTTTCTACTCCCTTCCTCTTGATTACTTTCAAAGCAAGCAAGTAAGTGAGTGAAGTAAATTCATCTGTTCAACGTCATTTGTTTACTTCACTAATAATGGGGTTATAGATGAAAGTGCTGCGATTGGAAACATACTGCAATTCATTGACAACAGGATGGGGAATGTCACTGCCATCATGGCGACAAAATTGAGCTGCATCAGGTTTCCGTCTGTGCTTCCTCTCAGCGGCTCTCCTCTAGTAATTCGCACTCATCATGACCTCCGCAGTGGCCACCTGAAGATTTTAGCTGTCTTCATCTGTTCAACGCCATTCGTTTCCTTCACTGACATACCAAGACAGCCATTAGATTCAGGGAGCGAGAAATGCTTCCTACAGACTTAATTTGGAGTGAACAGAGGAAGTGCAGATATGCAGAGTAGATCTGTAGGCGAAGTTCCAGTTTGTGTGCCATTGTTCTCGCACTGCATTCTCCTTCAACACGATCAGGTTCAAAGGCTGGTTCTTTTAATGGCTCCTTCTAAAGCTACTTTTCGGTTTATTGCTTATTCGAATTGATTTTATATTTTATTTTATTTTATTTATTTTCTCCCCACCTATTAGGGCAAGTCCCAAGGACTTATTGGGGGTACAACAGAGGTACAAATAGCTTTTATAGCAATTAAGCACAACAGTTAACAGTTGATGATATTTTCTTTGTCAGATCGCTTCGCATTGTCAAGTGCAATGATGGAAATCCCAGAGGTGGTTTTGTCCCTTACCAACAAAATGCAGAGTAATTTGTGAGCAGTATGTTCTCAACTCGTAGTCAAGTTCCTTTTGTGATTCTCACTCTCCGATCTTCACATCATCCTACTTCCATCGGAAATTGCCGGTGCCTCTTCCATAACCCTTATATCCCTATATCCCTATTATATTTAACCAGCTTTCTCCACACAAACTGAATATGCAACTCAACTGTAGTAGGTTGCTTTTCCTGAAAAAGAGATGTCTCGTTGATCAACAAAGTGGAATGCGGGATAGTGTTTCCTTATTAGAAGCGGATGTCAGATGGAAGCATTTCTATCTGAAGAAGTTTTGTTGTCAAAGAAACAAGTATTCAAGGTTAACCGCGGGTGTAGCATGGTTTTATTTAAACAACCATATTATTGTGAACTGCCACCTGCGAAACAGGAATCGGAGAGGTAGCCTAATGACATAGTTAAGAGGATTGTGGAAGTAATGGCGTTGCAAGTGAAAGAAACAAGTTGTATTTTACTTCTAGTGCTTCCTTTCCAAGATGGCAAGTTTATTTGCTAAGTGCTCTTTTAATGATTTTGTCTAAAATAGAGCCTTTTGAATTGAATAGAAAGTGGAATCAGTATTCACATAGTACAGGGCGAAAGGCAAGTGATACAAATCTCTCAAGGTATATTTACAAGAGTGGTATTGCATTGAAATGGCCTTAGTTTAGGGGAACGAAAGGAGGAATAACCGCACCCAGTGCAGATCTGCGTTGATTTGAGGGATAAACCCATTGGACAGAGAGAGGCAGTTATATGTTTATGGGCTGTAGTCAACCAAGCGAGGAAGTTGAGGCCTGGCCAAAACCACAGGAGACCACGCCTTGCCATGACTGGCCCTATAACAGCACAACTCTTCATATATTCTATCTTTTGGCTTCCGATGCAGTGAGCGTATTGCGCTTTTGAAGTTTTGAAGTGTCTTAGCTCTCTAGTTTGATCTCATTAAATGGTAGGTAGAATTTTGATAACAAACGCGACCATGAAAACTACCTGCTCTTGTCATAAACAGGTGCCGTTGAAGTCGCTGACCAAGATGCGCTCGCCAAGCATGACCGCCTGTTTAAGTGATTTACTTGTGTCGATCTCAAACGTGATTACAAATTCAATGTGAGAGCTTTCAAGCAAAAGATTATTCGTTAGTTGGAGGGCATTTTTGAACGTGTTCTAATTCATCGGGCTGATTAAATCTAAATGGGTAGGTTGAAATAATGGAAAAATAGCCCTTGTGGCATACTAAATAGCGGAGCTTGAAATTGGTGCCCCTTAAAATACCACATGAATGTCATCACGGAGCCTAGGAATCGGGGTTTCAACTCAATTTGAACTCGTTGTCCAAGATGTCCTCCTTCTTGTAGGCCGAGTTTTCGTGCCTTTGCTGTTAACCGATGTTGATGTTTGCAAAAAGGATTTGGCAACCAACAGAAGGTTTAGCAGCAGTTGATGTTCCTGGTAGGCCGTAGGTTTGCCATCTCGCACCCATCCTAGAGTCACCTTTATTGCTATTTCAGATTATGTCTGGATGACAGAATTCTAAATGGTTTCGTGGCTGTTCGCTTTTGGAGTAAACAGCTACCTAACAGGCGAATCTACCTGCTGAATGATATTCTAAATGATCTCAGTGATCGCCTATTCAATCCGTCAGTTTCAACTGGACAGGTATGCTTGTTGAGGTTAACACAGATATATGTCAATCTTCTCTCAGAATACCTGTTTGTCCCAGCTAATTGCTTCTAGCCGCAGCATTAATCGCAATACTTTTTTTCAATTGTTAGAGGACTGGCATGAAGCTTGGCAGTGTGTGACATCGCCTGCACGAATCTATTGAGAGTTGGTTCTCTCCACTGTAAAGTACCACGTGGCAAAATTGCACGCGTTTAGACTTTTGTTGCTCTTCTATGCTGCACAAAAGTGTCATTCATCAAGTGGTGCTCCGAGTGGTAAGGATTTCACTAACATGCAATTCCAGATAGGCTGAGATGGGTACTGAAGCACTCCAAGTGGCCATTGATTGAGGACGTACTCGCGCAGATTACTACCTGTTAGCATACACAAACCTAAGTTAATAGACTCACAAGGACAGCCTGACAGATCGCTTGGTGACATACGCGAAATGTGTACTTCGTGTTCTTCACAAAGCCCAACAATAAAGCTGTGGCGAGTCTGTCAAGTTAACATCAACGACTGGTTCGCACATGGCCCTGTCATTATCAAACTGTCGCACGATACCTCGTGTAGTAAATGAACTCTAAGCCTGCACATGGCCCCTGCCTACACGACCCTTTCCCATGTTGACCGCGTCTGGTGCAACAGCTTCAACTGGCGGTGATTGCTGCCCTAGGGGCTAATGTGACGGGTGGTCGGGAAGGACCAATCACCCACCGGACGCTTAACATTAGATTACGCTAGCCGAAGTACAAGCTCTTACAGCCTGGTAAACGAGGTACGACACAAACACCTGGATTCATGGTCTCAAAGTTGATTGTGGAAAGTGCGCGCATGCAGCATGAAGAAACGGAAGGCTTCTGGAAGAGGCATGAAAATTGTCTGCCAGTACGAGGTGGGACCGAAGTGGAGCTGCTACCCGTACGACGAAATTGTGCTGGAGAAATTCCCTTTGCAGAAAGGAACGGACTTGAATGATTTCATACGAATCAATTGGAAAAGGAATTTATGGATATGGAACTCTCTTTTTTATTTTCATGAAAGCCACACACATTTCATTTACTTAATCCACAGCGGCTACCTTTTATCTATAAAGCGGTTCTTCTCGATGCCCAAGCGCTAAAGAAACCAAGTTTAGGATTTATTCCATGCTTATAATTTCGTTCATCTGACCAACAGTCCTCTTCTATAACCTTAAGATTGTCACTTAAACTTTATTCGGTCTAAGATCTGAGTGGTTGTGAAGCAGTTCCTCATTTCAAATTTTTCATGCTTTTATTAACCTCTGCTGAAAGCTAAACAAGTTGGGAGGGTAATCAACTTGAATATGTCGGGTGATTTGATTCTTCTGGGATATGGTGAGCTTGATGCTTTGTGCTACCGTACCTCACTGAAACTGCTTATGACCCTCTTCACTGAATATGTCACCGAAGTTTGTGTGAAGTACGCATTGAATAGACTGCTTGCCATGGGGTTATGCCGAATGTGGCAATGGGAGAATTGATCCAAAGACTCTCGGTCCGCGGTTAGAACAGGTATGTTTGGGATAGGAGCGGTGCAGCAAGTTGGCAATATTTGGTCGCAAAGGGGAAATGAAGGTGTCGAATTTGGTGAGGTGTCGAATTTCAAATAGTGCGAATGGTTAGGCTAAGCCTCGTGTCTCAGGGCAACATATGCCTAAGGTTTTTATTCGGTGTAATGAATTTTGCTTTGCTACGAGCATACCAGCTCTACGATACTGGTCTGATCGACTGAAGTCTTTATACTGTCGAGTTTGAGAAATCCGAAACAAATGACACTACCCAATATCGAAATGACTTAAATCGAGTGGTGAACTTGTAGAAAACTGGACTTGGCTGCACTAAGGAACCTGCAGAATGGTGTGATGTGCCATGAGTCATGGTAGGTGTCAACGTCATGAAATCAGGTTTTATGCTGACTTCTTGGATATGATTGCCTAATTTGTTTGTTGCCCTTTAACTTTCCCAAAAAATAACATTCTCATAGTTCTATCTTACTTGACCCTCTATTGAAATCGTAAATATACTTCACTTTGCCTCTAAATCTGATCATCAGGAGTTGTTGAATTTCTCCTTCTGATTTGGTTTACATCCTGTCGTCCATGGTGTCTGCTATTAATTTTGCTTTTTGTCCTTAAAGTAACTTTCAGCAACCACCTCTTTGCTGTTTTCGGTCGGCTCTGAGAATCGCTTATTCTGGTTTTAAAATTGCCCTTCCCAGTGCAGGTTGAATTTAGTTGTGGTGCTTTTTATACATTAACAAACTTTTCAATGCGACTATGAAGATGTAAACAAACGGATTATAAAGGAAACGAGTAAATTAAGAGGTATTTTCATTTAGCTCACTCTACGCTCAACTCATCGCTGCATGCCTTTGAACCAGCCATTGTGCCTTCTTGAAAACTGCTGCATCGTTCCCGGATCTAATGACTATCGGCTGAAGTTCTCTCGCTTTCATTTCTCACTGAAGTCTAACGGTGGACCGCCGACACGTTAACAGAAAGGATACTAATTTCTTTTAAATCTTACTCTGAGTCTTTTTTCGGAACCATCGTTTAGGACTAGATTCCTTTCGGCGTTAAAATCTGCCAATTTTGTCATCGATTCATATGGATTTCAAAAAATCCCTCAAAAGGGGCAAAAACATCATGCACCCTCGATTATCCGTTGCTACTGAACAAAATTGAGATTTGAAAGTTCTTTGAACCACCTTTTCATTTTTTTTCCGTAATTAGAAAATTCTTCTAAAGTGGCTCTTAGGAAAGTACAAATCAATGAAAATTAGTGCAATTTTCCCTTCCTCTCTCCATTACTACTTAATTGAAGTATTTTTTTTTTGAACCTCTACCGCTAGATTCTTCAGATTTGCCTATCGTACCTACATTTCCACTTATAAAGTGCCCATTTCTGATATTCACATGACAGCAAAAAGTTACGAAGACATGAACAATCTAGATGCTAAGAGGTGAGATGTTGGCCTTGAAGGAGCGAGTTTATAGTCGTAACGTTGATTGGCTAACTGGTCACTGTATCCTTGAGTTCTGGGTGCGAGTTAATCTCAATCACGTTGGCACTGTAGATGTAAGGTTAGCCAGTCCCTGAGAGGGAAAACACAGTGACTCGCGCACTTGCAAGGTTCCAAGGCATCTATGTTTTCTCATCAGAGCCATAGGACACTTATATACAAAGCTTTTGCATGGACGCGTATTCTGTGACCTTATCAGATTAAAAACCTGCCTAGCGGAACCTTAGCACACTTGACTAAATAGAACTATTTAGTACAAGTTCGAAAAACTTCTGATAATCTTTAATTGTGCCATCGAGATCTCAGTATTGTGGTCGCCTGTTGAAGTCCACTTTATGAGTTGATTCATTGGTGTCTGAAGACCCCCACACGGAAGCATGCTACTCTGATGGATAAATCGGAATCAAATATTATACTCTTTGTTGTGCTTTGCGGTATGAGATTAAGCCAGCTACTCTCAGTTTTTTAGTAGCACAAAAGGCGTTCTGACCATTTGTCAAACATTATATAATACCCTTGAAACGACCAGATGATGCTTGGCATTGAAAATGGCAGCATAAAATGCTAGCTCACTTCTCCCACTACGGTTAAAGACCACGATGGACTACGAATGCATTACAAAGTTGATTATTTCCACAATTATTATGCTACTTAGCCTTGGTTTGTTATTTGTCCTACCTGGAGCGAGAGACGGCAAATATCTCATTCTTTCAGTTGCATGGAAAAACAGTCTTCAGGTCGCCCTTCCTATGCACAAGCCTTTAACCCAACACTACTATTTTCATCCAATTCGCACTGTATATCACATCGTGCCAGTGCAATTGCGAAGAGAGGTGCAATCCTAAACTATTTTGGAATCATAGGCTTTTATGAATGATTTACAAATTTTTCGTATAGTCAATCTGTGGTCTGCGGTTCTGCGGAACCAATATTCCGTTTGATACACTCGATAGCTTACATTATCCGTTGAAAAATAAAATTCCTAGCTCTGTTTGGGATATGTGCTGCCGCATAGCCATTATCCTTGAGCATAATCGTTTAGATGAAGGATTCTAGTCGTTTTATCAAAGTAGACCTTGCTGAAGTATTAGTCCGCCGTGAAAATTTGAGCGCATTACAAAGTAATCTTAACTTGCTTACACTAAAGCCTGATCTGACAATCTGACCTTAAACTGTTTGCCAAAATCTACTGATTTTTGGCTTAATAGGCAAATTCTCAGCCACGTAAACATCCAATCTAACCTACTGGCCTCAAGTACTGTTAGTTCACATCTCAATCGGGTGTTTACCGCCCAAAACCACCAACCCAGTATGTGCACTTTAACAATGTAAATGTTCCCTTCAAATTATCGCAATCAGTCCGCTTAGTCGAGACCAAAGATACTTTAGGCAGAGATGTACTAATTTTACATGATTAGGCGAAAATGTCAAATTGATAGATATTATTGCATCGTCCATGCTGTCGTTACGCCTGCCTCTCTGGTCTGACGGCCCACTGTTTTAACATAATTTTTGGCATCACTCAGTTAGCGCCTATACCAATTAACACTTATGTGACAGTTGCATGAATAAACGAACAGCTACTTGACATTTGGTGATTCTGTACTTGTCACTTATTTACACATGTATTTCAATAATGTTGGTTCCCATGTTTGGTAAATAAGTATTGAGAACTGCGTTAGTGGTATCAATTAACGAAACCACTCCCGCAGGTACAAGTGGGTAGAACACCCAGGCTACTTTGCATTGATGTCATCAACTCGCCTTCTTTCTTGCCTAACAGTGTTTCAACACGATGACGTCTGTGAATCCCTCGCAAATACATGTTTATACTATCAAATAGCTACTCAAACTGGCTATAAACAGAATAATTATAATTTGCCGCGTTAACAAGCCAAGGCCATTGTTGTTGCTGCTGCAGTTATTGTAAAGAAAGGTCAAAATCCGAGGGTACGTAAGTTAGCAGTTCGTTCTGTTATTAAAACAAGTCGGTGTGTGCATAGCTTTCTTGATGCAAAAATTGGATACCTCGTTTCGGAACACTTAGGCGTGCATAAATAGGTATCGTACCTCCCTGCTGATGTCCAACTTTAGTTAAGACGGCTGGAAATGATTTTTCCTATACGCCTTGAGTAAGTAAAGTGCATTTACCTATTTGAGTAACCCTTCGAGATTTAGTGCGGGAGAGTTCATTGAGCTGGTTTAAAGTGAATCTGCCTGATGGCATTCGTTACTTCCGCCTCTCGAGCTGACACGATTCGCCATTCAGTCAAGCAACGTCAGCTGCTGGACAACTGTCCTCCACCCATTTGTGCCTCAACACTTTAGAAGACGAAACAGTGATTTGAATTGAGCTTTTCCCTTGCAAATGCCTCGGCTAAGCTCTGCGCAAAACTAGTGCTACTAAATTCCACACGTAGTATGCATATAGGTGCATTATGCATATGCGTTAGGCAGGAACGTTCACTTGATATCGAAAAAGTAGCAGGGCATCAAATTCTCACCTCTTCATGGTGCTGAACCAGTCTCTTTTAGGTCTGACCGTTAATATGACCTTGGGCATGAGTCTGTTATGAGCACGATGATGGTGAACCAGTCGCATATCCAGTGATTGAAATTCTTAATGATGGTCTGTAACTGAATAACTCACATTCGAAGCATTGAAAGACACCTTAAATCAATGCGAGTTTGTGACTAGTCACATTGATGCAATCAAACGAGAGGCTCTTATTAAACAGGATAGGACTTGAGAGAGTTGAATGCATCCGCAGATCATAAGTGTGGTTTTCGTGTGGTAGACAATGGATATTGGAGAATGCATTCCCTAAGGAAACCTTCGATTGACCGATGGGGAAGTAGCGAATGAAAGCATTTCAGCGGGAGTTAAGTATGCAATCTTCTACCGATCATTTTAGAGGCACAGCACACAAAGAAGCGCCCAGTATCAAGACCCATCCAACAACATTTGAGTTATTTTATCAAGTTTGCTTAAGCTCCCAACCATCGAAGAACAGTAGCCATTTGCCTGACTAATTGCTGTTAAATTTTATCCAGATCATGACTGGACTCACATTTCGAGAGCACACTGAACAATCAGGCAGATACACTTCAGGATGCTTCAGACTAGGATAAATCGTATATTTACAAGAATCCACAACTTCGATTTTCCTTGTTGAGGTTAGTTTTCTTAAGAGAATGGTTGTAGCCAGGATCTCAGATCTCAAATTTGACCACTTCGATGCAAAATATCTTAGTAAGAAAGGATATAGTTTCACTTGGAAAGTTTCAGAAAAGAGACCACTTATCAAACATGAAATGAATGCATTGCGATCCAGATTACTTTGCCCAAATGTTGCAGGTAGGAATTACGAGTCTCAGTTCACCTTAATGAATCGCTCCGTTTTCATACATACCCAAGGGAAAAGGTCGCATTTTATGTTGATTTTGCGTTGGTGGTGCATGAGCTCGATTTTTCGTCATTTAAGCCTCATATATAACTACCAAACAGCCACCCAAATACGCTTGCTTATCTAAAAAAACAGAAATAACAGGGTCCAGATTGAGGGAAGGGAAATGAAGGGAAGTAGACACCAAATATCGGGACAGACACTAGGAAAAACAGTCGAAAAAACAAGAGCAAACGGGGATCTTGAGAGACTTGATCAGTGGATGCTACCTCGCACAATGTGCTCAATAGTAAAAATGAACAAAATTGCCTAAAGTGGTGCAACTTTTATTCTCATTAATTAGGCTTTCTAATTTAAATATAGGCACTTTTAATTGTATGAGTGTTGGTGAGCTAATTGGAAGATGACTAAGACAGTGCAACTCTGAGGATCGTTTGGTCCTTGTAACACAGATCGAGTGATCTAATTGGCATGGTAGCTGGTGATCGGACATCTTTGAATGAAAGGTAGTTAGGCCTACCTACTGCAGTGCTATGCAAAAGATGAAGAATTCTAAAAGCTATATTATAAGGTGATACGAGGCTTAATGTATACACTGGTTGTTCAGATAAACGATACCAAGAAAACAAAAAACTGCCACTCATCGCAGCGAAGAGACTTGTTAAAATATTAAGATATTCCAGCACCGGAGACTTTAAATTGGGGTCTAAGCATTTTCACTTGCTCTGATACTTGGTATTTTGAGCTAATGCAAAGAAACTCATATTTACTTCTTCTACAGAGCCCTGTTATTTGAATGTCCTGAGGCAGAGTCACTAAAATTCTCTTTCGAAGAATAATGAAACATAGTATTCCCTACTACTGTGAGCTACATAAGTAGACATAGGACTTAAAACAAAAATTTGGAATATTAATGTAGATTTCGGGCTACAGGAGGGGGGTGCCATAAAGTGTAGAGAAATCAAGGGTAGCTATGGGGACATAAGGCCCCGTAAAATCCTGAAACATTATTTTCTCAAATGAAGATAGCAGCCACAAAAAACAGAAACTCGTGGAAAAGGAGGTTGATGGAAAGAAGACGGAAATAAGTCGGAGAAGAAATTCAAGACAAATTACTTTTGTTGAAATCTAACGAGTTCTAGATCGACCTGGTTTCTGCTTGATCTCATTGACAATTTCTTACTCATTCTATATGAGTAATATCTGAAGAATGCCAAGCCTAAAAATTAGACATTTAACTACTGATGACTAAAGAGCTTCGGGAAACTAATTAACTCTTTCGGACTTTAGACGCTGTAAAACCTTTACTGGCTGACTGACTTAAGGTTGAAATATCACTTTCTGGTAATACAATTCACACTACTTCTTGCGAGGTCCAGTGGTATTATCCGTTAATATTCCTGCGGTGCTTTCAAAACGGATCATTGGTACAAATACCATTAATCTAGCTTTTCGGTGTATAACTCGAATATATTTAGTACGATATTTGACTAGTCCGGACTTCGATGGCAGATCTCGAGGGCCTAACCCTGAAATAGGAAAATCGGTTTCTTCATTCCTTGAACAAAAGTTGTGGTAGTGAATCCTTGCAAGACATCAAAAACTAACTCCTTCTTCGGCACAAGTACACAGTTGACTGAAATTCGCCGCACTTTACAAATGATTTATATTAGTATGAATGAACAGGCCCTGTCAACTCGGCGGATGAAACCTAGGATTTGCCAAAAAATATGAAATACTATTAGGGACTACTGAATATGATGCACATGGGTTTGTTTTGATTGCTTATTTCGGTGAAGAAGCAGACTCTATAAGTTGAGAAATACGAGTTTGAAGGCTCAGGTAAAAGAGATCATGGTAACCTCACATCTTCGAAGTTGAATTTGTAGACATAATGTGTTCGGCTAAATCGGGAACTATGTAGTTAGAGATTAATCTAGCCTAAAAAAGGGTTCTTGAGAGCTGCGAATAGTTGGACTAAGAAGAGTGAATCTGTCGATGCACATTAAGAAGAGGACAGTGTCCATTAAAGCTGATGCGCTAAAGTGAGCTTCATATGGGAAGGAATTCCGAAGAAGGCATTTAACAATCTAGATGAATTAGGTGTTAAATTGTGCGACTGCTGAGAAAGTACTGACCTAACAACTTCATCTCATTCAATATTTACACAGTTGAAGCATCAGCTGCATTTCGTAAAGTTATATGGTTAGTAGTGGGACTTAGAGCACCTTTTTACAAGCTAGAGATATTGTAACCCATTTTGGATTAGGATATTTAATCGCGACAGTTCTGAAATGGGCGAACTTAACAAATCTGGGTTTGTGAGTGCAAATTCCAAGTAATGCAACCTTAAACGGTCAGTTGATATGAAATGTGAACACGAAAAGAGGATTCAACTTAAAAAAATACCCAAACTTTAACTGGGTTTGTAACAAATGCACAAATATGCTTCTATTTTAAAAAAAATATTAGGACGATAGAAGACTTTGGCTTTATATCCCATGCAGATGGACTCAAATTTAAAACCGTAGAAGCTCGAAAATACAGGTACTACCTTGACTGATCAATAGTGCACTCTGATTTAGGATCATGTAGTGAATATGCCTAAGGAGTTTCCATGACTTGGAAATGCCGATTCAGATATAAGCTGATCGATTCAGGACCACGAATTTGCGGCCTTGTGAGTAGATCGTTGTGAATAGTATGGAAGGTTATAATTGCTACTTAAAGAAACATAGATGGTGAAGTGAAAGGGGGAACTATGCGAGATTCGGACCCAGGAATGTCTAGAACCGAATGATTTAGGCTTGTCACCTCCAAGTTTTCATGCATTCTTGAAGGCAGGAATGCTGGGACTTGTTGATGCACGGCAGTGGTGACTTGTTTAGACGGATCAAGATTTCTGAGTAGGACAAGCAATGACAAGAATGAGATGGCCACTACTAAAATTATCACACTGTGTCAGATGGAGCTGGTGGTGAAAGTGCTGGTAATTTGGTGGGTAATAGGTCTGGTGTAACTTCGGCCTTTTAATTTGCAACACTTGGGTTCTTCTCAGACACTGAGATGAAGGTTGGAAGATCTTACCCATAGAAATCGAGTCTTCGAACTCAGGATTGACGATTGGGCTGCTGTATGAAGAAGAAACCTGTGCCAAATGTTTGGACTACCACTGAAGAGACACTAAAGCTAATGTGAATCCGAGAGGAACTGCTACTATCTACCGACTACCTTATTTCCGAATTGAAAAACTGATAACCCACATCATTGAAATATTTCTAACAGAACACTATCGAGCTGGATAGCCAACGATTTTTTCGATTTGATTTACTTTGATAAACTAGGGGCAATTTTGATGGCTAAAATTAAAACAAATTCAGGGCTATTCATTTGGAGCAAGAGGAATGTTTTGATTTCATGGAGGTTAGTTCCATCATGCCTCTCTAACATCATCCAGATTTGTAGGCACGTAGAATTCTGCAAATCATTTTTAGAGGCAGAATTCGAGGCTTTAGTTGATGGCTTTGCAAGTCGTTTCAGATAGTCTTTGCAAGCAGTATTGAGCGATTTTTCGAGAATCCCACTTCTACATTGGAAAGCAGGTTTTGGGGGGGTGAGCAAAATCTTGATTTCTAAATAATGTTCCGATCATTTCAAACTAAAGCACGATCTGATAGTTTACTGTCATTTGCTGTCTCTTGCCCTGATAGCCAAACTCGCAGCTACGACTCCAATGAGGTCATGTCCCAATCGAGTATTTGCTGCCCAATACCATCCAGCTCGACATACGTACCTTCGGAGTGTCAATGATCCCTTCAGATTATCTCAGTTACTTTGCTTAGTTGAGACTAAAGCTACTTTATACAAAGGTGAACTATTTTTCATAATTGGACGAAGATGCCAGTTTGGTAGATATTAATACACCATCCACACTGGCATTGCGCCTGCTTATTTGCTTTGAAGACCCACTATTCAACTGCTGCGCCTGTACCAGTTAACACTTATGCCACATTTGCATAAATACATGAACAGCTAATTGACACTTGGTACTTCTATAATCGTCAAATGTGAGTTGGTGGCATTGACCAACGGGAAACTTGTGCAGAAATCCTGCTATTATGCCGTTAAGTCACCAACTCACTGTGCTTCTTGGCCAAAATTATTCCAACGAGATAATATCTGCAATTCATTCGAAAATTTGTGTTAATGCTCAAAGCTACTGACAACAGAGTACTTTTAATTTGCCGCACTTACACTCCAAGAAAATTGTTTTTGTTGTTGTGGTTGTTGTTGTCGTTGTAAAGTAAGGCCAGAATCTTAGAGTACGCAAGTCAATGGTTGGCTCTGTCATCAAAATAAGTGCATGCACGTATAGCATTCTGGAGGCGAAATTTTTAGACATCGTTTTGGAACAACCGGGTGTGGATGATTAAACTTTTCACTGCCCTACTGATGTTTACCTATAGTTAGAGCGGTTGAAGTTGAATTTTCGTGCATTCATTGAGCAAATAATATGATTTTACATATTTGCATAACCCATAAGGATGTAGAGGTGATGGCATTCATTAGCTAAGTCTCACTTGCTGACATAACATCAACAGTTGAACAACGGCTCCCCACATATTTGTGATCCCAAATGTGCACTGCATGTCATTTGGTGTGCGTAAGGAAGGAGCATTCACTTGATATCGAAAAAGTAGCAGGGCATCAAATTCTCACCTCTTCATGGTGCTGAACCAGTCTCTTTTAGGTCTGGTCGTTAATATGACCTTGGGCATGAGTCTGTTATGAGCACGATGATGGTGAACCAGTCGCATATCCAGTGATTGAAATTCTTAATGTTGGTCTGTAACTGAATAACTCACATTCGAAGCATTGAAAGACACCTTAAATCAATGCGAGTTTGTGACTAGTCACATTGATGCAATCAAACGAGAGGCTCTTATTAAACAGGATAGGACTTGAGAGAGTTGAATGCATCCGCAGATCATAAGTGTGGTTTACGTGTGGTAGACAGTGGATATTGGAGAATGCAGTCCCTAAGGCAATCTTCGATTGACCGATGGGGAAGTAGCGAATGAAAGCAGACTTGGCAGACATGGGCCGAAGACTACCAAACTTCATTCATATCTTCTAATGACTGTCCCGTTATGTCATTCACCACGTGGATGACCTGTTGTTTTGCAGTTTGCATTCCCAATAGAATTGGTTTGGACACGGAACACTACACTTAGGGTTTTCCCTTACTGACTGAACGCGCACTAATGGGAGTTGGACGCGAATTCTCCAACGAGACACGCTAGAAACCGCCAATCAATGAAAACTCTCACTTGCCTAAAAAAATCTTTTACTTTGGCATTCGTTAAAAAACTAGAAAACAAAATATACACAAAGGTAAGAAAAATAGTGGAGGCGAAGGAGCTACCTCACCGTCTCCTGCCTGTGAATGTGCTGAATTTGAGGGGATCATAGCCAAAGAAATTGATAAAATTAGTTATACACTGACTTCTCGTTATATAATGTCCCTTCCTTAATGAAAGGCCACTTTTACAGAAGGGACAGGCAAACCGTGTTGCAGTATAAACCTGATTGGAAAAAGGCAAAGTTACTTAGATGATACGGGAAGAGACCGATGTGTGAGATTGTGGAAACTTACTCGATGAGGATCATGTTCGGAGATCTGTTGAATGAGCATATTCATCGCAATATCCTCGCAATTCATCAGTTCATCAATGACCGAGTAAATCTCATGTGGAAGCTCAAACGTGTAAGCGTAGAGATAATACTGAAATTGTAATAAAATTAGCGTTGATCAAGGATTGAAACAAGTATGTTTGTGCGATAAAAATCAGATATTCATTGTCAAAAGATAAAAGAAAGCAGCGAACCTTATGGAAAAATGAAGCACCAGTAAGTACTAGAGAATACGAATCTGAAAATTTGGCAACATAACGGAATTGCCCCTTCGAGTTCAGCCATTCATGACCTTTTGAAACGAAACCAACCATGCGATCTCGATATTCACGCCATACACTTAAAGTGAAAAAGGCTAGAATCAAATATCAGAGGGCTTTTACTTCAGTCAAGCTGGAATCATCTGTAATATAAGATGACACCATCTGAATTTACACAATGGCTTACTTAAAACCCCTCTCTAAAGCCTTGGCATCCGGTATGACTTCATCGTCAACGGATAATACGGCATCGGTGTTGATGAGATCGAAGGGTAAAAATCGGTTCTGAAGTTTATTCACCGGTGTTTGAATGATCTACAGGAGCAAACATGAGGGCGTTAGTCCACTTTAATTTTTTTACATCATGATGTGCTGCAAAGGGCATTCGCGCTCAGGTCTAAAAATGTGTTTGCGAGGACTTCAATACTATAGACCATCTAACACACATCTAAGATTCCACTTTATATCCTTGACAGAAATAAGTCGCCCTGACAGAAGATCGCTCATTTTTCATATCCCTGAGGTCGCATCAACTGATATACACGGCCAAACCATTCACTAGATGAGCACCACTACAGCCACGGACACTGATTAATCAAGGAGTCGGCACTTTGCCAAATCCCTTGCAGAACCAGTCGATGTTTTGCGAATCGCGATGAAAATGAACCTGCTGTCCATCGCGTTTGACCGTTGTTAAAATGAGGCCTGTTCTAATCCTCCACATAGGGAGATACAATTGCACAAAGAAAGCTGAACAATGAATTTCGCCTTTCGCACGACTTTAGTGAAGTTAGACAGAAACGAACTCCAGATATTTTGCGATTATTTGATTGCCCAGAGTCCAGACTTTCTAAATTGCTTGACAATTGAATTGGACATTGTAAATTAATGAATACTCATTTTCAAAAAGCTCAATGGAAACAAATCCGAGTGGCAGAAAATTTCATGAAATAGTACATCAAGGGCCAATGTCCCCATAAAGACTAAGAGAATGGTAACAGTCTAGTATCAAAGAAGTCGCAAATTACTAGGATAGACAAAATTTTTTGCTATTCGGCATTTTCTCATAGATCCGTGGTAGAAGGCTAACGGCTACAGCGAACTCTGGACAACATTTCCACGCCTAGTGACCAATGTGACCATACAGCAGGCATGACATGCCCAGTGGGAAATCAGATCCACTGGCTAGATATTGACGGAAACAGATGGGATATACGACAACGGACTTCTCCTCTATGTTCAGAAGTGCTCATCCCACTTTCCGTTTCCTTTTCCACTAGCCTTAAATCTCATTGGTTGTGCTAACTAGACCTAAATACTCAACAGCTGATTATAACACGAGGAGAGGTCTTGAAAAGCAGTCTTCAGTAAGGACAACCTTTTGCTCAACTATACATTTTCGACTAACATGCCACAATGGAACGAAGCAACTCATTACTTTGTCCACTAATTCGCTTACCCGCCTTTTCTAAACTAAGTATCGCTGTGGCAATTGTTTCAAGTCACATGACGTCACCTTGATTCCTTTAAACACTATCCACCAAATACCAGCTTTCATTTCTATACTGCCAAAAATGATTAAATAAAGCGATCGAAACCTCGGGATGGCGATTTCATTGATACTAATTCTATTTGGAATATATTTTATGAAAATACTTACATGAAGTGGAATTTTCAGTTTTGGCCACTGGAGTGATTCGGGTTTCAGGACCTGGTGATTCCATATGACAATAACAGATTCTATTAAATGCTCGACTTGTCTGAACTTAGCGATGTTCTCGGAGAGCATTTGGACCCTGTCGTATGTCAAAATGATTACTGCAACGAGAAAATATCTGCATGTAAAATGAATTCGATATGTAGGTTGACCAAAAGTGTGGATGGCTAGTGAAGAGTTATGCGTTTGCCCTAAAAATTTTGCCAATCGTTTTCAACTAATCTGAAAGCCTCAGAATAGCCAAGAGGAACGCTTCTTGCTAGAACCTACCATTCTAGTGCTTTAAGACACCACTCTGTGAATGACTATCCACAAATAGTAGCACTGCGTCAGGTTGAGAGGAGGCACTTTGAAGTCTCTCTGCCTGAGGACAGATCCTTTGGTTAGTTCTTTGACGGTCAAAGTTATATGAGCAATGCATATGCACTGGGGGATTCCGAAGTGGCGGTCTGATGTGTCTGAAGTGCATCCGGCTTCATCACCACCAACGATCGTGGTTATGCTCGTGAAATGAAAGAAGACCCAAGCAACTGCACTTTTACAAATTTCTGATGACTGCTGTGTTAAACTATTAGGGTTGCAGCTCTTAAGACAATTTACAATTCAAGTTAAAAACTGAGCCCACGCCAGCACACTACAGCGTATTTAATGACGCATCTGAAATGCTTTTCTAGGAATCGTAGTGCGTAAATAAGACGAAGATAAAATTTTTTGATAAGGGCTATTCCGTTGTGAAAATTAAGAATTCGAAAACAAACAATGAAGCCACACATACCAGTGAATTTGTTGGAGCAGAGTGAAGAATCTAAAATGATGAAAAGAGATGCACTTAGAACGCATTTTATGGAATAAAAAATTACCAGACACTGATAATTAAATTAACGAGATATTGTATCATTGTCTCATCCACCGAGTAGTTGATTATTTAGAACTTCCACACTTACTCGACTCGCATACTGTCCACGGAGTAGAAGTGAAGGTCCAAAGTGGTCCTTCAAAATCCGCTTCTAACTGGATAGCACAAGTCGGCTCAATCTTTTCCGAAATATCATTCGAAATCGACTTCGCGTTGCCGTATACGACATTCAGTTCATACATTCCGATCGAAGTTCCGGGAATTTTGGAGACGAAGTGAGTCCGAACCACTGGAGCAGCAGGTTGGGGTAAGGAAAGGACTCTGTTCAACTGAGCTACCGCGGTCTCCACCTGCTTACTGACTGTTTTCAAGTGCCGACTGAATAACTTCGATCCCTACAAATTTACAACAACAGCAACAACAACCACCACCAGCACTTGATCCAGCTTTCAATTGGGGCATCAATTTAAAATGCAATTCAGAGACCTTGATCCAAGCATGATGACGCCATGTAACACTTTGAATATCTGATTTCAAACGTCTTCCACGCACAACTCGACAGTCAAATGTAAACTAACTCACTTTGTCAAGTCTTCGAGTTCGCTCCTCAAGCGTCATCTTCTCCAACTTCACCACGAAATCGTTCGCATCTGCAAAAGGCTGAAACACAATAGCCTCAATCCACAGTGGTCTCAGTAGCAGGAAGAATGGGAGGTAGGTTTCAGCGATTCTCCAATCCAGTGCTGTAGGAATGACAGGGATCGAGTGAAACATGAAGCAGGTCCATAACTGAGCATGAATTGATCGAACCGCTGACGGAGTCAGTGAGTCCCACTTGTCTAGCACGATTAGACAAAATTTAGACTGTTGAATCACCTACAACGGAAGAGTACTCGATGTTAATTCCAGTTGCAATACTGCTTTACTGTTCTCATTGCTAGCCAACTTTTCGACTTGAAATGGTGGCGTTGCTTCATTCGCTTATGCTGTGAAAATACTGCACACTACCACTCAAGCAGGTGCTACTCTGCCATCTTCAGCCGCACTCTTTAGCCTACCTGCCAGAACTATTTGGGGCATCAAGCTTCCCATCTACTGAGCCTTGTTTATTCAGAATACAATTTGCATTAAGAAAACTGCGATTACAGGTTATGCGAAGGCGAATTCGTTAAGCAATAACAGCACTTAATGATTCCTTGACCGATACCCTCACAAAACTATTGACATGCAACTGGAAGCTTCGAAACCTGCATCAGGCAGAATCAAATTTTCCAAAGGAACTCCTAGCAATAGACGGTTGTCTATGAAGGAATATTGTCAAGTATGTCTCGATTTCAAAAAAACGATTTGAAGTTCGCAAATTCACAACAGCTCGGATTCGTCAGGATTCTACATCTGCGATGAAGAATCAATTTTTGATGGACGTCAGCGAAGCCGGTGGAAAAGCCCCTAACTGTCAGGCTCAGGCAACCGACAGACATGTGACATACACATCATCCAAGAACTGTCAACCTGAAGTCATAAGAGCCCAACTTCGACAATGCCACAGCGGCTAACATTAAAAATGCAGATCCAGTGGTATCCATAACATATCCATAACAGCACGAACTTTTCATTCAGACACAGCCAGCTAGGTTGGATATCCGCTTACTGGTTCATTGCTTCTGCATGAGTGCAGTTCCATCTTATCATAATGAAGAAAGCGGAATCACTTTGACGCCACTTCAGTCAATCAACAATCGAGAGATCGAAGTCTGGCTCAGACTTCGAGAGATCGCAAGGTAGGTCAGTGCTATCAAACTACCATCCAAACATCCCACGCTCTTATTAAGGCTAATCTCATCTAACTTCATCAGCTTCCGCATCCAGATTCGACCGTTTTCGGGTGACAAACGTCGAAATCAAATCTGACTTTCGGCCTATTCCTCCTTCCACTTTACTAACACATAGTTAGTGCATTGACACAAGCATGCCAACACCGTGTTGCCATGGTAGTCGCCAAACACTTGCTGCTAACACAGCACAGTGCATAGAGATCACTCCTGCCTAACCATTCCATTGGTCAGTGCCTGTTGCAAAGATCCACACTTGGCCAGTGCAACCTAGTTAGCAAGGCAACTAGGACTCTGAACCCCATTGTCGAGTTCTTTGCTTCTTGTGCCTTTATTATGGAGAGAAGTGGATGAGCAACTTACGTCCGCAGAAAGACTGCATGGCAGAAAGCGCGGTTTTACATCCATCGGAGGTATTCCGTTTGGAAAACACTCGTTATCATTTGCATGCGTGATCATGACGGTAACGCGTTTCATGACTGAAAGACTTCTAACCATTTCTGGCGCTCTAAGAGGTTCACCTCCAAGGCAACCTAAGTGGGCTGCAAGGAGATGTACTCTGTTGTACGGATCCGTAAGTGTCAAGTCAGATTGGAATTTCGGTTGAGGAATGATCAAAGTGGTAGATGACATTGGCCAGAATGGAAAGACTAGACCATAAACAGTTGACGCAAACTCTGCTCGATTCACAGCGAAATCTGGAGTTGCGATGATAACCTTCTTTGAGTTCACAGCTGAGCTTTTCACAAAGGTAAAGCAGTAGTCATTTTTACGATCCGAGAGACACTTCGACAGACTCTCATTTGTCATTGCGAGTTGCATCTGACCAGAGGAACACGTTGTACTGAGTCGCGGCAGGAGGCTGTAGGCAGTTTCCAGATATTTATGAAATTCTGCCGAAGAGGTGCATAGTTCCATGGAGTGATGGAGCAGGTAATTTCGTAGTTCAGTCTGTGCTCTGTTCATCAACGCACACAGGCTTCCATTGTGATTTAAGTTTTTATCTAAATTGTTCCAACTCACTGCTTTGAAGCGCTGAAATATAAAGCAGATATGGTCACGCGAGAATCAGCAGCAGCTCTGCTATGGTTGATTTCACTCTACGAAATCGGCTAAAGCATCTTCTAGACTGGCACTTAAGTTAAGCCTTAATAACACCAATTGGTCTTTGGCTCAATATGAATAATTTCCAAGCAACCTTAGTCATTGTTTGTGTTTATTAACAGTACGGCATGTGATCAAAACCAGTCAACGATTGCACATGCTAAATCTGTATTACAAGTCCGAACTTTGGGAGTAAGAAAATTGAAATATCAAGACGTACGGCTTACCACGTTGTGCCGATCTCGTTGAAGAGCAATTTCTTCATGGGAAATGCCTGTATTAGGAAAGAAATTTCGTGGTTTATCTGTTCATCGTTTGATGACAAATTGGTTTGTTGTTGAAATAAATAGTTAGAAAAGCAATCAGGTAAAGCTTACCCTCATCAAACGCAATTTGTCTTACTGCAACGGTGATTGCCACCGTAATAAGGGAGATTACAAGCAGCCGTTTATAATGCCGAATAAAGCACAAGGGCGAGAATTGAGTTAAACCCCACATCGCAGTGGCTCGAAGGTAAACTTTCTTAAAAGAAAAGCAAATAGACTCATCATATGCGCCCAAATTGAGACGATTACGTCCCAAAGACGTCTTTCATGACTTGCATCTATTTGTGTAAAGAGTGATTAGAATGTCAGCTTACTTGGTGAGCTTGATTTGGTTAATTCATTTACCGTAGCAAATTTACTTATGGTTGTGCCGAATCACAGCGCTCTGATTGGCAGGCTGTCTCAGGTGTAGCCAATGGCACTGCGCAACAAATTGAATTAAAGGATATTCAGGTGTTGTGACGACACCACTTCCTATTCGCTGGTATGTTGATAAATTACAAGCAATAGCATGGCCCTAACCTCTATCCAAATGCTACTTTTGTCTGTTAAAATTTTATAAACTTTATGGTCACTTTCGATCGTCTTTCAGCATTAAGAAGGAAGTTCATACGGTTAAACTGAAGTTCTCGAAGCGAAACATGTCAAGTGAAAGTAATGAATGGAGAGCCTCTTGATATTCCCACAGCGCAAGTGCATCATCACTGGCTGGTGTAGTGCCCTCCTATTGGCTAGTTTTTCAACATCATATTTCGACTCGCTAATAATTTCTTCGAATTTCAAACAGGTCCAATGGACTCAATCTTGTTATTGCAAGATGCTTTCGTTGCCTTCTTCTGGTTTTTAATTCTGCCTGAACTGATCTGCAACATAGGTAGTATCTGCATGCTCATTGTGAAATATTTTACTAATTCATTCATTTAATATTGAAAATTCCTATCTAATCAAGTATCTCCAAAAGTCCATGTTAGAAGCAATGGTCAAGAATTTGAAAAAAATGTAGCGATTCATGTGATATCGCACGCGTTCTGTGATTTCGAAATGTAGCAAGTTATATCCATTGGGACTGGTGGCCTTTCGTTACCCAAGCAAAACTCGGTTGTGCGCTTCAGTAATTCATCTAATCGGACACCACGTGAAAAATTCCAGGCATGGTAAGACTGGCAGTCCTAGTTTGGCCATGCTCAAACCATGGTTACTCAGCTGGTGCGTTCAAAACGTTCCAACCCAACTGAAACATTTCGTACCATGGCGAAGATGCAGGAACCAATCATGATCATCGTGCAACTTCGGGACAAGAAGAAGTGCTATTGTCTGGCTAAAGGGTTGTGGTAAAATGCTAATAATAAATAAATGATTTCAACAACAAGAGTGCCGCTTCAACTGCTACCTCCGGAGTTGGGTATCTCCCATCTGATTTATTGCCGACTAAAGGTGAAGAACAACTGCGACCAGCGAACAATCATAAAATGTTTAACCAACCAGCAGAATAAGTTTTGAGGCTATCCTGGGAACTTCAAACGATTGAAAAGCAATGTAGCTTGAAAAACTAGCAGAGATCTTCGCAAATTTGGGCTGCTGTCGCACTTCAATGCTCACTCATACACGCATCCTTTTACTCGATGGGCTATTTGGCTAGCAGTCTTGCTAAATTCAGATTCCATAACAGGGAGAGCACGGAAGGGAGTTCTAAACTGAGTACAGCTATTTAATGCACCTGTAAGTTTTGTTGAAGCTTGTGACCGTTGGATGACAATAAAGGGTTGTTTACATCCGCCTTTTTGACTAACAGTACTAGTTCCACGGAGGCTAAAATGGAAGGGCCGATATAGTCTTTCTAATTTTGATACTGATAGACCATTTATCACTAAAATTGGTCAACAAACACTAGCTTAGGCATAGTAAGCGTTGTCTATCTCGATACCCTAATAATCGCCGTTTTCAGGAATAATTCAAATAAAGTGGGCATTTGAAAACTCAATGTCAGTGAAATATTTGGCCAATTTGATAAAAACTTATTAAAATCGGAAAAGAAGAAGATAAGTAGCAGTGGAGTTGAACGAAATCGGAAAGAGGACGGGGCGCGTGAGTGAAGGAGCTGAACTGACGGTGGAAGGGCGTCCTAGCAAGCGACTCACGCTAATGTAATAAATCACACTATGCCACGTTCGATACTCCAGCGGAACGTGCTGGTGCACGCCCACCAAAACTCATACCTTGAGAGTGCTTTTCCGTTGTTATTCTTATCCTCTGAATTTGTAAAAAAAGGGTTAATGTCTGAAATAGCGACTACTCTCAGAGCCATCAAACGCCTTCTTTGCTTGACGTAAGTCATTTTAACCACCATCATCCCTCAGATACGCATGAGCTAATCTGTTGATTCCAAGCGTTCTTGTAAAGGGATTTTCACAATCCACATTGAAATATCCAGTCGAATTCCAGTTCGAATAAAACAGATTGAACAAATTAAGATTCACCAACTGTGTGGAAATGCCATTGAGAAAGGAGAAGCAGGCTATCGTATGAGCCACTCCTGTTCAGATCTACATAAATTCGAATCTAATACACTTTGCCATGCGTAGAAATAAAGTTCAGATTCAACTGTACTTAATGATCCCCAATTTAAACGCGTATTTTAAGGTGCAAGCAGCTCAGGTTCAATTGGAATATTTTTGATTCAATATTGTGTTGACACCAAACGGTATATTATATTGAACGATCCTGTTGCGACCTATGGAAGTACAGACTTTTAGGCCTTGAGTTGACTAACAAGCCTCTTCTTACAAATCCTCACCTACCGGAGGTCCAACCGGAGCTTGAAAACAGACACAGGATAGCATTGCTGTAGTTATTGTGGCATGTAAATTGTATCAGTTTCTTTACTAACAATGAAAAACAGTTGATTTTATCAACTCTGAAGGCTAATGAGAGGGGCGGCCGGTCAGGACTAATCACCCTCCGGACGTATAAAATTAGATGATGCCAGCAGATGTACTACTTCTTACAGCTTGGAACACGAGGCACGATGTAATTAACCGGATTCATGGTTTCAAACTGGAATGTGGAATGCGCGTGCATGTAGCAATGATTGGAGTCGCCTTCAGATTTTTGAAAGATTTCTAGTAAGAGACATTAATATGGACGAAGACGAACGAGGCGCCGCGACGAAGCTGAACTGCTACCTGTACGACGAGGCCACGCCAGAGAAGAGACCATACAGCCGAAGACGCCTTTACTGTGTTCTGTGTTAACTGTCGTGCTTACTTGTTGTAAAAACTATTCTTAATTCTGTTGTACCCCCAATAAGTCCTTGGGACTTGCCCTAATGGATGGGGAGAAATAAAAAATCTTATCCTGTAAATTCATTTCATAGTTTTGGCTTTGGTTTGATGCTTTTATTGATACTTCAGTTGGTTAGAGTGATTTTGAGCAGTGTCCATCCATTGATCTTGTATTTCATCTTCAACGAGAGGGCAGAACGTGAGTTCTCCTCCGCTTCGGAAAGTTTGAGAATCCACGGCATTGAGGCGCGATATGCTAGTTGTAAAACTCATCTGAGGTGAATGCCAACTTACTCAGCCAGTTAGCACTGGAAGAAATGTCTTCTCTGTTTATTCACCTGTTCGAATGTGAACTTATCACTCAGGCGCATGACTAAAGAGGTGGTTAGTGAGCTCGTACGTGAGATGCCAAAGGAGTTCTGTCCGTAGCGAATCCAAGCCTGCCTTCTTAGTGCCCCTTCAGGTGCTGCTAGTGGAGAACGTGTCTTCAACTTGCCTGGTACAATAAAGTACGATCCCATCCAGACATGTCTGAAAAATCGCGGTAGTTTCGATGCACCAAACTGAACTCAATTGTACTGCTTAAATAGTTTGTCGGTGTTAAAACTGGTGTCAAGTTGACGTATGGTACGAGAGAGGGGACGAATAGGCGTTTTGAGATGTAGAAAGCGTGGAACAAAAAGAATGAGCTCTAAACGCGAGAATAGGAGTTTAACTAAGCCCCTCTGAGTTCTTGAGGACGTTGTTATTTCCGCCTCCGCAGCAACTCAAAATTGAACAGCGCCTTTTGAGTTGGAACAACACACGATAGGCGCGAGTGCGTAGGTGGCTTGGTGGCAAAGGACCTTGAGTTCGTTTAGCGCATTCTCTTCTAGTGGGCTGGTGTTGAGTCTTTTGCCTGTCTTGTTCGTTCTAAGGCTGTAGAAGCTATGTGGTGTAGGAAGTTTCTACTTACTGAGCTAGTTTGTTTCAGCCAGGTCGTCCATGGAGGGACGAAATCGGTGCAGAAGCCTGTGTTTGAGGTGAAAGCAAGCCAACCTGATTGGTACAGGGCGGAGTTTTAACACTAGCTCGATCGATCGCGAGAATCGGAGACGCAGCACCACAAGAGTCCTACAAGAGCTGAGATACGTCCCGACGCACGACCCAGTGCTTGTGTTTATGCCGTGAAATCGTTCACATTAGAGGAACTGCAAAAGCGATCTAAAGAAAATCTCTAAATGCATTTACGCATTATTACTTACACAAACCACACACAGACACACAATGCCGACCTCGAAATACAGTGTGTGGGAGGTCTGTTTCAACTGTTAATAACAGAGGCCTTTAGTAGCATTTTTCTAGCAATAATGAGTCTCATTCAGAGCATTTCTGCCCTGAATTACACCAGCGCTGGTGCCTCTCGCAGTATTTGAACTTCACGTGATAAACCACGGATTTGAGAGAGGCTTCTTCTTTTTCTTCGAACTACAACCTAATCAACCGTCTTGAGCCTCAGGACGCGATACCTCGGAATGAGGTCCTCCCACCACTATCTCTCCCCCAGAGGCGAACCTTGAGTTGCAGTTTGGCAGGCCGCAAATCTGATTAAAGGTGGTGGTGGTGGCGGTGGTGGTGGTGGTGGTGATGGTGGTGATGGTGGTGATGGTGGTGGTGATGGTGGTGATGGTGGTTGTGGTTGTGGTTGTGGTTGAGTTCGCAGATATTATTCTTGCTATAGCACACGAGTTATTCTTTATGCTTAGCCGTGGTGTCATTGGCAAGTTATGCTGCGTGGTGTAAATCAATTTGAATATGATACACTCACAAAAGCAGGCTTCTCAGTCTACGCACAAATGATGTTTGGCCCACATGTGACCATCAGCGCTAACAAGGGAAAACGGTTTTAATCACGGGAGGGCTAGAAAGGTTCGGTAGTAATAATTGGTGGCCAGTACGAGGCTTTCACTCCAATCAGGAACTATAGACTCGGAACAATAATTGCTCAGTCATTATGATATTCTAACTTCTACAACAGAATTTCTTCCAACTTGGAAGGGATTGTACAACCATAGAGCATTTCTTTCAGAAAGTGTAAAGTTCAGAAGCAAGAAGATTATAAACTGCAAATGAAACCATTTCGTTTTTGCATTGAGTTTTCCAGTCACAACACGTTCATCATTCGTTCAGTAGAGTTCGAGAATCCGCTTTATGGTTGTGGTGCATCTATGGTTTAAATGCTTGGTGCATATAGAGTGTCTTCATAATGGGTCAAGACAATCGATTGAGGTCTGCATCTTCACTTTCAAGTCAGAGGATCAACTAGAGTGTTTTAATACAAGATGGCCTATTTGTCTCTAAATGTACTACAAAAATACGTCCATATGAACAAGCATGCAAATTTACATTCAAGTACTAGAATGTTTGTAGCGGAGCCTGTTGGAGTGATGGTGATGCTTCTTGCATTCCTCCTTGTTCTCGTTCTGCAATTCCCTCTCCTCAAAACGGAATATTATCGGGCACCTTCTAAGTCTACCCCTTCTGCTCTCGTCAATGCATTTCACCTCCTCTTGCAGCCTCAAGACGAATGTTGACGATTAAGTATTCCATCCTCCTGGTTGCTGAAAAGACAGCCAAACTTCAAGGTGGGTGGGTGGGTGCCTTTTGTGGGATTGAAATGAAAAAGGGTCCTTTTGAGTGACATGCAGTTTCCGGTTTCCTTATTGAAGCAACAGATGATAGTCAGTGGGAGATCGTTTTAGCTAGCCCAATTTAGGTTATCCCGGAAATTTCGAACCGAATTCTCCATCGTCATTGCTTCAACCTATGGAATCCAGCATTTGATATGAGAGCATTTGATCTTCTATCAGGCCTTCATACGTTACTCATAGGGAAACATTCAGCAGTACTTTACTTTGTAGTTCTCACTTATACCCATATTTATCTGCTCAAACAATCGCTCTTTCATGCTCACTGAAGGATGCGACGTCAAACACGTCTTGAAACCAACGCCGGCTGTTTCACTTTCACAGCTCCCGAATTATATAGCGGTGGTGCAGAGAGCTGCATAGCCAAATGTGAGGGCATTATTTTCTTATCTAAGTCACCGATTCAACGTGCAAATGACTTCATGTGAATTCACGGTGTAGATGTCACTGATATTTTTTTTATATATATTTTCTCCCAACCACTAGGACAAGTCCCAAGGACTTATTTGGGGTACAACAGATTTAAGAGTAGTTTTTACAACAAGTAAGCACGACAGTTAACACAGAACACAGTAAAGGCGTCTTCGGCTGTATGGTCTCTTCTCTGGCGTGGCCTCGTCGTAAAGGTAGCAGTTCAGCTTCGTCGCGGCGCCTCGTTCGTCTTCGTCCTAGAAATCTTTCAAAAATCTGAAGGCGACTCCAATCATTGCTACATGCACGCGCATTCCACATTCCAGTTTGAAACCATGAATCCGGTTAATTACATCGTGCCTCGTGTTCCAAGCTGTAAGAAGTAGTACATCTGCTGGCATCATCTAATTTTATACGTCCGGAGGGTGATTAGTTCTGACCGGCCGCCCCTCTCATTAGCCCCCAAAGTTACCCCTGGGGTTACCGGTGGTCACCACGAGGAGGTTGAGAGTAAGGTTGACCACCCAAGATATACGACTCGAAGCACTCGCGCCATTCGTGTGTTGTTCCAACTCAAAAGGCGCTGTTCAATTTTGAGTTGCTGCGGAGGCGGAAATAACAACGTCCTCAAGAACTCAGAGGGGCTTAGTTAAACTCCTATTCTCGCGTTTAGAGCTCATTCTTTTTGTTCCATGCTTTCTACATCTCAAAACGCCTATTCGTCCCCTCTCTCGTACCATACGTCAACTTGACACCAGTTTTAACACCGACAAACTATTTAAGCAGTACAATTGAGTTCAGTTTGGTGCATCGAAACTACCGCGATTTTTCAGACATGTCTGGATGGGATCGTACTTTATTGTACCAGGCAAGTTGAAGATACGTTCTCCACTAGCAGCACCTGAAGGGACACCAAGAAGGCAGGCTTGGATTCGCTACGGACAGAACTCCTTTGGCATCTCACGTACGAGCTCACTAACCACCTCTTTAGTCATGCGCCTGAGTGATAAGTTCACATTCGAACAGGTGAATAAACAGAGAAGACATTTCTTCCAGTGCTAACTGGCTGAGTAAGTTGGCATTCACCTCAGATGAGTTTTACAACTAGCATATCGCGCCTCAATGCCGTGGATTCTCAAACTTTCCGAAGCGGAGGAGAACTCACGTTCTGCCCTCTCGTTGAAGATGAAATACAAGATCAATGGATGGACACTGCTCAAAATCACTCTAACCAACTGAAGTATCAATAAAAGCATCAAACCAAAGCCAAAACTATGAAATGAATTTACAAGATAAGATATACGACTTGAAGCACTGTTGAGGTTATGCACTTTTCTAAACAACGGTCAGTCTGCTCAGTCTGCTCTAATTAGAGCTTTCACCATTTGAATGCCCTGTTTGTTCAGCTCCTATTTCGGAACATGCGCCTGCCTTGTGTCACCGACTTTTGATGCTTTCGTTAAGACAAGCCGATGTTTATCAGCAGTTAAGGTCCGTTGTTACTCAGCTGATAACCTCCAATCACTGAGAGTGATGAACGCGATATTTCATGCAAAATAACTCCACTTTAAATAAAATTTCCTGAATTTCACAATCTTTGTTCATTCGCACATACTTCACATAACAATTTCTTACATATTTAATGACGTCTGAAAGCATCAGTAGACATGCTCTTTTTGAAGGGTGAGTGGGAACGCCTCTCTCTTCCCCAACGCAGGCAGTTTTCACTTTGATATTCAATATTCAAATCGGTTATTCATATCATATATCCCTGTTGTTACTAGGTGAAATTTACTTTATCCTCATCGGAAAGCTCAAACAATGAACCAACAGGCTTCGTTGACTTGGGATCAGTTGGATATGATTGAGTAATTTTTGGATCGCTGTCAAATTTACAGACTAACATGAATAGGAGATAAGTCCTTCATCAAAGAGCTGCTTTGTTGAGGCCCTCATTGAAGATCTGGACAAGTAGGCGTCAGAATCTTCAAGACGCTGAAGTGTGTACCCATGGAGAATGAAACCACCAGCTCCGGATGCCATTCGAATCGCTGGATGAGTCCGATTCGGTAGCACCTGAATCGGTCTTAGCCACGTATCGTGGAGCGATAACTGGGCGCAACAGCCTCTGCGTTTTAGAATGTTGTAGAGGTCTGCTAGAGTCTGCCGAAAATAAAAAAAAACTTTGGAGTGCTGCACTGCATTTCTGGCAATATCTTCAAAAGGAACCAATTCAACTCACCGAGAGAACATGGGAATGCACAACAAATGGTCTACCAGGGGGAAGAAATTGCATCAAAAGAAGGGTAATTTCAACGGGGTAGAACTTGGAGGCGACGATGAGACAGTCGGGGCGATCCGTCATTTCTGGTGAGAGTTGGGCGTCGGTAGGGCAGAGAATTCTCTTTACTTCATTCAACTGCTCCTGTCTCTTTTCCAAACGTTTCCGCCGTTCTTCCACTGTTATGGCGTCAGCCTTTTGCAGACGTCGTTCCTTTCTACGACTGAATCGCTTTTTCTTTTCATCCCCGTCTTCTTGATCCGCTTCGTTAGCTTCTAGTGCTGTAGGTACTTGGATTTTTGATTCGTTGTTTACTAATTAAGATTAAACTTAGTTTACTGTCCAGTTCTGACCTCCCAGAAGACAAAGCATGTAAAAAAAATAATCCCACCTGTAGTCTCCTCTTCCAACCGTGGTTTCTAAAATTGCAGGATTTACAATAAAGACTTGGGGCACGATAGACAAGTTTTAGGCAGGAAAATTCAACCTTGCATTCTGGAGAGTCCGAGCAAATGTCTTCGCAATGTTCCCGAGCGAATTTTCCAGTCAGGAGGAGCGAGGTTACATCTTCAAACTGAATATTGTAAATCTGCAGCAATAAAAAAGCATTTATGCCACTCCCATACTGACGGCCTAGTGATAAAGAATTCGACGATGAAAAAGAGGAGGGAGAAGAATAACTATTGACGAAAGATGCTGAGAGAAAAGCCCGCTTCTAGTAAATGGTTTGCGTTAGTTAAATTGGTGAAATCTATGCCATAGTGGTCGAAGTGAATATACAAATAAGAAACCACTGCTAGGACAAACAATACTAAGTTATTAAAGTTTTCAGGAATGACCAAAACGACATATCTTCAACCATAAGAGCGGCAACAAAATGCTAATTAATAAGATTTGCGTCATACGGACTATTTCCAGCCAAATGGATTCCAAAATGGTTCTAGAGACGTGAGCTTTGTTGGTATTATAGTATTTGGGATGATTAAATAAGGTACAGCTACTAAAAAGAAATAGTAGGCTGTGAACTTCAGAGTTGAACTCACAGGCGAGAAGTCTCCGGGAGGCGACACATCGACTACCGGAGCCGAAGTGCCGTGATGGAAAGTGATAAGTCGACTGCCACAGCTTCGGTTACCTAGACGCTCTAGAACTGCCTTACTGACCAGCCCTGAGTAACTTTCAGTCAGCATCACCGTGGTACCCGCATGTACGTTTGCGTAAGTTAGCAACTGCACCAGCGAGTCGTAACGGAGTGTGCTGTAAAATGTGAAACTATTTTTAATGTTTAAGCAATGAAAAACTATATTCTTTCTTAAAGCCGGTTCCTGGATAGCCTTAGTTCACAGCTTTCAATTGCTTATGACAAGACAGCATGGCAAAAATTCAATCAATAAGTCAACGGTACCAGTTAGTCATCCAAGCGCAATGGCACTACAGAACTATTACTATCGGAGGAACATTTAGGACTTACCAAGGACCCGTCGCCCATGTGACCATGATGTTCGTTCAAGTCTCAAATACGTCGGTATCTTTCCCACTGGTAAATTCAATGAGTGCCGAAAGCGCTCTGATCTTGCACCCCGCAACAATAGCTCGGCGCAAACTTCGTCTAAGTAGTAATGACTGAATCCTCAGGAAAAAAGTTCTATGATTTTTCAACCGAAAATCTAACCGACTGACTTCTGACAAATAGAGCTAGCTTCAAGTTAGTCTACCTCTGCTAATACTTAATTCAATCAAGTACCCGGTTATGACAAAACTGCTAAAGTAAAGCCAAAGCCTCCGTAGATCTCTACCACTTGGAAACAAGGAGCCAACAGAATATAGGCTCCGACTACACTTACGAGGCTTTACAAACCATTTGCATCTCGCAGAGATTGCGAGCAGTATGCGGTCGAACTGCAAACACACAGAGATAGTTCTTTTTCTTCCTATTGAGATACTTTTCTTGGGAATACCTTGTCTTCATGCGGAACGTGGTGCTTTTTTCAACTAGTTTTGATATTATGGCCTAAGAGAAAGCCAAACATGGATTAACCTAGTAGAATTAGAGGAGCGGTGATGAAGATGTAATATATGTCATGTAACACTCACATTGCCTGAAGACCCGGTGGACTTTAGACTTTGAATGTCTTCTGCAGTGAGAATCTGATTGTCACTACGATCAAAAAGATGCCGATTATCCTTGGAGGACTCCGATTCCATTAGGCCATCAACATTCACTTCTTCTTCTTTCACTTGCGTAACATTGGCGCCATCGAAAAATAATGTTGCTCCCATGGGAAAACCAATTATTTGTGACATTGGAACCTTGTCTTTGCCAATATCGAGATGTCTGAAGCGGGGTTGAAATGAGATAGTAATATCGATGGTAATATGTTCAAAGAAAACTTACTTTTTAGACATGATGGTGACGATTTGGAAGTTATCGCCTTTTTGAATGATCACCTTGTCTCCTTCTTCAATAGGCTTCCATACGGCTAAAAACCCGATTGCACATTAAAATGGTAAATTCTGAAATTGCTACACTATACCGCGGCATTATGGCAGAGTAATCGGCATAACAGATTTTTGAAAATAGCGAAATACGATCATTAAGAAATGCCGACCTTTTAGAAAAATGAAATCATATCAGTAAAAAAAAATCAAATACAACAAGAGGAGCGTTCCTAAACTACATGCACACTGAAGCGAGGGCTTAAAAATACTTAATCAGAGCTTTCCTCTTGTAGAAAGGCTTATGCAAAGAGATATAAATAGTATAGAATTAATTATTATACAAAACACGCACCATGCATATTTCACAGTTGGGCTACTTGCCAATGCCAACCCGAAGCAGGAACCCATTAGTAGGCCTTGGCGGGTTAATTGAAAAAGCCACATTTTATATAAATGTGCTCGTAACCGATATAAACTACCAGCACATTCCTCCGAGTTGTGCCCCCTTTAATTGTTTAAAATTTTTGATACTTCCTCAAGACCAATGGCTCTATCAGTTTTAGCCTAAATTTTAGCCGAGCGTTGGATTAGTGACAACTCCTTCAACAAGTTGTTTTAGTCCAAAACGTAAAAATCGAAATAGTACCCATGCACCCGGCTTATTCATTTCAAAAGAACAGGTCCGACAAGTTTTCTTTATTTTTGATCCATGAAAATTTTCAATTAAAGTGATTTGCGCCATTGAAATAAATCATGATAGATATGTGTTACGTTAAAATGCATGGTATGAATTACCACTTAAAAAATATGTTACTTCCGCATGCAACGATATTCTATCTGTTTGAGGAATTGGTCACCATCGATGCCTTCCACTCCCAAAGAGTTCCGAAGTGGTTAATATCATTCACTTAAAAAATTTAGCTATCACGACGTAAAAATGGGCTTGGCAACAAAACGATAATATGCTCACTGGTGCAACGCAAACGTTTGGCTCGCCTTGTATGCACTGTCCACAGGGGTGACAGTCCCAATTTTTCAAATTAATGGTTCCATATTATGCATTGTTGGCGCGACAAAGCTATAAAATAAGATAAAAACAGAATCCTTTTTCTTATTCTGACACTAAAGACCACGAAAAGGCTTTGTCAAACCAAGCCTGTGGCAGTGGCCAATTCATAGCACTCTTATTGACTAAAACAAATTCGTACTCTTTTTTCAAGGCAATATATTGGAGACATGTCTTCAGTAGTTCATTATTCGAATAAACGTATATGCACTTAGAAGTATTTCCACAGCATAGAGTTCCTGGCATGGGCTTCAACTACTCAAAACTCTCGGCTGACATCAGTATTCCGAAGCCTATTTGGATAGTCCTAAGCGCCAGCCTAAATGCGCACTACGCAACTAATAAACCCTTGTCTGTGTCCAGCCCAATTTGGCGTCCATTTGTAAGTACTACTGGTTCAACTTCTGAGGATGCCGAGAAAAACCAGTCGACCGATCAACCCACACACACGGAGATGCGGGGCAACACAACCACGATATCGCCAATTGGACAGTGTTCATATCAAATTCTTGTATGCAAATATTCTGATAGCTTGATAAGGCAAGTGTGTTGGGGATTGAATTTTTCAATCTACCTGATGAGATTGCTTTACTTTCAAGATGGATTGCCTTCTGTAGGGGAGCTGCAGATTTCTCTTAGTTTCATAAATGCCGCGGTTGATGCGGCTAATGAATGGCCCGTGATTGTTGAATGTATCGTGTTCGCCAAGAAAGCTAGTTTTAGACTTCCGTTGTTGTTCAAAGCATTGGAGTGAACCAATGCGTTCAAATGAGTTCGTAAAATTGATCGAAGTCAAGAAGTTAATCGCTTAAGGTTGATATAGCCGCTTAGTAAATATGGTCGGTGGAGAAAATTAAGGTACCTTGAAGTCCTTTGATCTTTAGAATTCCAAATGAAGTGTCGAATGACCATCAGTGAGTTGGGCGAAAATAAGCACTGTGTGAAGGAGCCAGAGTGGAGGTGAGAGTAGATTGGAATGGATGATGTGGGGGCTGCCAAGCAATGAAGCCTTTAAAAAGTGCCAGGATGGGAGGGAGGAAGGTCAGAGAAACAGTGGCCTTAATAGGCTGCGGACAGGGCTGTCAAATGAGCCCCTATTCGATGGTTTGTTTCATCTACCTTAAGTCTTTCACATGAAATTCCATTTCCATTCCTTGGCCGATTCCCTTATTTTGGTTTCCTCACTTTATAAATAAAGGAGGAGTTAAAACCGAAGATGAAGGTTTTAAATAAATGTCACTCCTCTCGTTCTGCTTTTCATCAAATATAATCCCAGTTCCTCGGTAATTTTCACTTCAATTTACACTAGAGTTAGAGGCGGTAGCTCATAAGGTGAACTGCTGCCTGCAAAATCGAGGTCATTCGGTGAGGAATTATCCCTCCGCAGCTTGTTAAATGGGCAAATTGAAGAATTGATTTTTGCAGGCGCTGGCGTTAATACTGCAATCCTTGGTGCATTTGCGATGTCGTTGAATAGCCGAGCGCGACTGCCCTCTTTAGCGTTCACGAACCTAGAGATTTTCCCCTTAACCAAGGGGGCTAATAATCGAGACTACATAGTTCCTTTGGATCCACCTCCCGAGTCAAGATTGGAACTCTTCGACAAGTATCATAATGCACCTCATTTGATTACGCTGACAAAGTCTGAACGTCTGGAGCTGGAAAGAAGCTTTCCAACTGTCTATCCACACGACACATGGGCCAGAATGAAGTGGAGCAACTATGGCAACACAGTCGCGCCATCTGCAATATACACCAAGTCCATCTCTCATGAATACTACAGCGATCCACTTCCGAGAAGACTGCCTCCTATTATCTACAAATAAGTCCTTCCAGTTAAGAATGAGCCTGTTTGTCGCATCTATACTCTGCCCTGTTACGTAAGTCTTTACTGCTCTGAAAGCCACGCCTCCGCTTGTGTTTCAAGACAATTGCAAGTACAAAAGGATTTCCTCTTTTCGCTCGATATCACCCCACTGTGTTAACGATCAGAAAACGATGATATCGCTAGTCCTGCATTTTTCTACATAAAACGTGTACCTTCGCAGATACATCGCCTCCCGTCTACTCAGTCTTCTTTCTCGTCCAATTCAGCAACTGCTTAACGATCTCCAACTCGCTTCGCTGTACAAAATCCACAGGTTGGCGCGCTGGTTTGCTGTCCCATCCTTTAATGCGAATTGAGGACAGAGTACAAAGATGATTCATTGAGTTTAAAGTTAACTTGAGCTGGGATCGACTTAGCGGTAGACCTTCATATCACTTAATGGAGGTAATATTGGCACACACATCCGGTGCAAGATGGATAAATTTGACAAGTGCTTCAGTGGTTAGGTTTGACCACAGTCACCAATGTGTGTTGTGACTGTGATAGGCTCAACCAAATGTTGTTAGAAGACAGATTCCACCATTGAATCAAGTTCTGCCTACACCACCTTGCAACCACTGCCGATACGCTTGCGATAGCAGATGTTAGCTTTAGTGCAACCAGCTGCATGGTCTTCGTATTAATTCCACCAATGGGAGAGTCCACTTATCTCCTCCCGAAACCACTTTATTCAATTAAGTTTTCATATTCAAGTGGGCAAAATTCGATGCACTGTTTACAGGGGTGACAACAGCCACTTCACTTCATATCCGTTGATCACATAATTAATATTCGCTTCGACTAAAATCTCCTCATATTTCCATCTATTGATAGGAAAGTCTTTTTGGAGCTTTTTATTCTGAAGGAGAAATATAATAAAGCATTGTATTTTATTTCCGATTTCTAATAGAATACTTATTGACTAAGCAGAATTTTTGAGAAAGTACCAAGTTTTCAACTAACTCTTTGCTGATCAACCCACCAGTTTCTTCATGGATCATGGTATATAAAATGAATAATTCTAACTATTTTGCTAATTAAGTTTTGGTCTATTTCGAATCTGAGCGATTGTGAAAAACGCCATTTGTGAAACTGGAATGGAAAAGCAGAAATGTGATTTTGCATCTTACAATTTTTCATATTCGTTAAATGAGCAAGGGAGAACTACAGGTTTCATTAATATGTCGAGCTTCAATCTACCCATAACAGCATGATTTCACGTAGTTCATTGCAATCTCGATTTATATACCTTTGAGTTATGAGCTGTAAAACAAGCTTTAAGCCCGTAGAGCAATCACTTTAGTCTTCGCATTAAGTCCTGATGAAGAAACTAACGCAGCTCAATCATCAGAGTATGTAGGTAGGTTCTTCTTGAATTACGATGGAAAATTTGTTCCATTTTATCTACATTAAGAATGAGGTGTATGAATGTCTTTTGTTCAGCAGACACAACGTCTAACTACTATTTGAATTTTTTGACACAATGCATGGCGCTTTTAATAAACCGAATCAAATTAAAGTGACCTAAACGCTTACTTGAGTGGTGGCCTTGAAACCTCAAGCTCGCAATATTTCCAGTATACTTTGTGTTTTTTTATTGGAAAAACTATCGCAAAGAGCTGGCCTTCCATAATAAATTTAACCCATCAGAAACAAAGGCTTTAAAGTAATTGGTGACAAAGAGTAGTTTACAATTCATCAGCAAGTCGGTATATTCGAAAGGGTTGGTGGCAACAACTGAATATAATTTAATTAAGTTTTCGTACGCCGTGGATACGTCCAAGATAGTCAAAAAATATTCTCGCTAAATAAACACAATAAACATTAAATTGTCGGTTTTAAAATTTATAAATAAAACCAGGCATACAAAGTCGCAGATTTCAAACACAAGTAAAGGTAAGTCGAAAAAGCAGTCTCCGAAGCGTCAAGTAACAGTTTTTAACTTAAAAATGAGACTCTTTGCTTTACCTTCAGAAAAGCTTGCCTTCCGAGCATGGCAATGCGGTGTTTATCTCAATTTTGTCCCTTAGATTTTACTCGGCACTATAAACGGCTGCTTGTAATCTCCCTTATTACGGTGGCAATCATCGTTGCAGTAAGAATAACAAGGCTTGATGAGGGTAAGCTTTACCTGATTGCTTTTCTAACTACTTATTTCAACAACCAACCGATTGGTCAACAAACGATGAACAGATAAACCACGAAATTTCTTTCCTAATACAGGCATTTCCCACGAAGAAATTGCTCTTCAACGAGATTGGCACAACGTGGTAAGCAATACGTCTTAATATTTCAATTTTCTTACTCCCAAAGTTCGGACTTGTAATACAGATTTAGCATGTGCAATCGTTGACTGGTTTTGATCACATGCCGTACTGTTGATAAACACAAAAAATGACTAAGGTTGCTTGGAAATTATTCATATTGAGCCAAAGAAAAATTGGTGTTATTGAGGCTTAACTTAAGTGCCAGTCTAGAAGATGCTTCAGCCGATTTCGTAGAGTGAAATCAACCATAGCAGAGCTGCTGCTGATTCTCGCGTGACCATATCTGCTTTATATTTCAGCGCTTCAAAGCAGTGAGTTGGAACAATTTAGATAAAAACTTAAATCACAATGGAAGCCTGTGTGCGTTGATGAACAGAGCACAGACTGAACTACGAAATTACCTGCTCCATCACTCCATGGAACTATGCACCTCTTCGGCAGAATTTCATAAATATCTGGAAACTGCCTACAGCCTCCTGCCGCGACTCAGTACAACGTGTTCCTCTGGTCAGATGCAACTCGCAATGACAAATGAGAGTCTGTCGAAGTGCCTCTCGGATCGTAAAAATGACTACTGCTTCACCTTTGTGAAAAGCTCAGCTGTGAACTCAAAGAAGGTTATCATCGCAACTCCAGATTTCGCTGTGAATCGAGCAGAGTTTGCGTCAACTGTTTATGGTCTAGTCTTTCCATTCTGGCCAATGTCATCTACCACTTTGATCATTCCTCAACCGAAATTCCAATCTGACTTGACACTTACGGATCCGTACAACAGAGTACATCTCCTTGCAGCCCACTTAGGTTACCTTGGAGGTGAACCTCTTAGAGCGCCAGAAATGGTTAGAAGTCTTTCAGTCATGAAACGCGTTACCGTCATGATCACGCATGCAAATGATAACGAGTGTTTTCCAAACGGAATACCTCCGATGGATGTAAAACCGCGCTTTCTGCCATGCAGTCTTTCTGCGGACGTAAGTTGCTCATCCACTTCTCTCCATAATAAAGGCACAAGAAGCAAAGAACTCGACAATGGGGTTCAGAGTCCTGGTTGCCTTGCTAACTAGGTTGCACTGGCCAAGTGTGGATCTTTGCAACAGGCACTGACCAATGGAATGGTTAGGCAGGAGTGATCTCTATGCACTGTGCTGTGTTAGCAGCAAGTGTTTGGCGACTACCATGGCAACACGGTGTTGGCATGCTTGTGTCAGTGGAGGGAGAGAATAGGCCGAAAGTCAGATTTGATTTCGACGTTTGTCACCCGAAAACGGTCGAATCTGGATGCGGAAGCTGATGAACTTAAGAGAGATTGGCCTTAATAAGAGCGTGGGATGTTTGGATATTAGTTTGATAGCACTGACCTACCTTGCAATCTCTCGAAGTCTGAGCCAGACTTCGATCTCTCGATTGTTGATTGTCTGAAATGGCGTCAAAGTGATTCCGCTTTCTTCATTATGATAAGATGGAACTGCACTCATGCAGAAGCAATGAACCAGTAAGCGGATATCCAACCTAGCTGGCTGTGTCTGAATGAAAAGTTCGTGCTGTTATGGATATGTTATGGATACCACTGGATCTGCATTTTTAATGTTAGCCGCTGTGGCATTGTCGAAGTTGGGCTCTTATGACTTCAGGTTGACAGTTCTTGGATGATGTGTATGCCACATGTCTGTCGGTTGCCTGAGCCTGACAGTTAGGGGCTTTTCCACCGGCTTCGCTGACGTCCATCAAAAATTGATTCTTCATCGCAGATGTAGAATCCTGACGAATCCGAGCTGTTGTGAATTTGTGTACTTCAAATCGTTTCTTGAAATCGAGACAGACTTGTCTATATTCCTTCATAGACAACCGTCTATTGCTAGGAGTTCTTTTGGCAAATTTGTTTCTGTCCGATGCAGGTTTCGAAGCTTCCAGTTGCATGTCAATAGTTTTGTGAGGGTATCAGTCAAGGAATCATGAAGTGCTGTTATTGCTTAACGAATTCGCCTTCGCATAACCTGTAATCGCAGTTTTCTTGATGCGAATTGTATTCTGAATAAACAAGGCTCAGTAGATGGGAAGCTTGATGCCCCAAATAGTTCTGGCAGGTAGGCTAAAGAGTGCGGCTGAAGATGGCAGAGTAGCACCTGGTTGAGTGGTAGTGTGCAGTATTTTCACAGCATAAGCGAATGAAGCAACGCCACCATTTCAAGTCGAAAAGTTGGCTAGCAATGAGAACAGTAAAGCAGTATTGCAACTGGAATTAACATCGAGTACTCTTCCGTTGTAGGTGATTCAACAGTCCAAATTTTGTCTAATTGTGCTAGACAAGTGGGATTCACTGACACCGTCAGCGGTTCGATCAATTCATGCTCAGTTATGGACCTGCTTCATGTTTCACTCGATCCCTGTCATTCCTACAGCACTGGATTGGAGAATCGCTGAAACCTACCTCCCATTCTTCCTGCTACTGAGACCACTGTGGATTGAGGCTATTGTGTTCCAGCCTTTTGCAGATGCGAACGATTTCGTGGTGAAGTTGGAGAAGATGACGCTTGAGGAGCGAACTCGAAGACTTGACAAAGTGAGTTAGTTTACATTTGACTGTCGAGTTGTGCGTGGAAGACGTTTGAAATCAGATATTCAAAGTGTTACATGGCGTCATCATGCTTGGATCAAGGTCTCTGAATTGCATTTTAAATTGATGCCCCAATTGAAAGCTGGATCAAGTGCTGGTGGTGGTTGTTGTTGCTGTTGTTGTAAATTTGTAGGGATCGAAGTTATTCAGTCGGCACTTGAAAACAGTCAGTAAGCAGGTGGAGACCGCGGTAGCTCAGTTGAACAGAGTCCTTTCCTTACCCCAACCTGCTGCTCCAGTGGTTCGGACTCACTTCGTCTCCAAAATTCCCGGAACTTCGATCGGAATGTATGAACTGAATGTCGTATACGGCAACGCGAAGTCGATTTCGAATGATATTTCGGAAAAGATTGAGCCGACTTGTGCTATCCAGTTAGAAGCGGATTTTGAAGGACCACTTTGGACCTTCACTTCTACTCCGTGGACAGTATGCGAGTCGAGTAAGTGTGGAAGTTCTAAATATTCAACTTTTCATTGGAAGAATCAATGGTAAATTATCTCGGTAAATCCTTCAATCGACCTGGGACCTTAGGTTGCATAATCGAACACTTGAAGATGACAAGTCTGTGAAATGCACCAGGGTACTGACTGGCTTGCGTTGGAAGTTCCTTCTTTCCTTCCTTCCTTGCTTCCTTTTTTCCTTCCTGTAATTCTTCGTTCATTCCTTCTTTCCTTCCTTCCTATGTCTCCATCATCGTTTTGGTTTGTTTTGGTACCGATGGTTCTTTTCGCAATAAGTCCAGTTTGTTATGCTTTCTGAAGCAACCTACTACGTGGACATGATTGTGTAATATTCACTTTCGAAATAGATGCATTAGATAACGTGGGTTGAAACCCAGTGAAGCGTATTTAGTGACGGGCTAGCGCTTCTCATAGTCCGATGATGTATTGCGATTAGAGAGTCAAGGATTTAGTTCTCGTTCAGAGAGGTACCATGGAGAACGCTGTCCTTATTCCAAAAAGTGAGTATTAAGTGCGGCTATTTTTGTCATTTTAGAATCTTCATTCTGCTCCAAGAAATTCACTGGTATGTTTATATTAGAACTCACAATTCTCACATCGCAAAATGCCTTTTTCAAACGTGATTTTTTCGTCTGATTTACGTATACCGATTCCTGGACTTCTAAACGTCCCAAAATGTATACATTGCACAGAGTAACCACATATAGCGGTATAACTTGGGACAAAAAACACTGGCCAATATACCTTTTCTCAGTCGAGGCCTCTTCAAAATACCCTCTTGTTGCAGCGTTTGCATTTAAGGATAATCACTCACAGAGTGGTTTATCAAAGCATTGAAACGCCATGCTCTAGCATCTTCTAGGAATAAATTTTGGCACTTATGGCTTTCAACTGCCGAAACCTAGAGCTATTGCAGCTTTTTAGTCCACCCACATCTCAAATGCATGTTAGATGCAGATATTTGAAGCTGAACCTAGGAGCGTAAAGCACTGGCTAATTATTTTCTCGTTTCAGTAATCATTTTGACGTATGACAGGGTCCAAATGCTCTTGAAGAACATTGTTGTTTTCAATAGAGTCGAGCATTTAATAGAATCTGTTATTGTCATATGGAATCACCAGGTCTTGAAACCCGAATCATTCCATTGGCCAAAACTGAAAGTTCCACTTCATGTAAGTATTTTCATAAAATATATTTAAAATAGAATTAGTATCAATGAAATCTGTATCCCTAATTTTTGGTAGAATAGGAATGAAAGCTGGTTTTTGGTGGATAGTGTTCAGAGGAATCAAGGTGACGTCGTGTGACTTGAAACAACTGCCACAGCGATACTTAGCTTAGAAAAGGCCAGCAAGCGGATCAGTGGACAAAGTTATTAGTTATTTTGTTCCATTGTGACGTGTTGGTTGGTCGAATATGTGTGGTTGAGCAGGAGTGCGAGCATGGAACTGTGTGGATTTAATTCAGATTAGATGCCGACCGTCAAAATGAGGGCACTGTAAAATACTATCCTTATCGAAGACTGCTTTTCATGAACTCTTACAGAGTGATAAGCAAGTTTTGATTGTTTGCCCCTGGTTAGCACAGGCAGCTAGTAGTAAGGGAGAGCTATAATTCGTTGTCGTGCATCCTATCTCATTCCAACACCACCTAACCAATGCATTTATTTCCCCTGTAACTGATGATCTCCGACATTTATCGCCCATTGTGAGATTAACCCTGCTTCGCAGAAGCGACATTTAGGGATTGGTCTTGTTTGCTGAATGGTCAGATTGGCTGACAAGTGTGGAAAGATTGACCAGAGCTGTTAATCACGGCCAGTCTTCATTTATCTAAGCAGTTGTTACTTCCACCACGAGACTGGGAAAAAAATGATGGAAGCATTTTTGTGGTCTATTTTGTAGTAAATAGCATGACTCCAGACGTTTCTTCTCTGCGTTCACCTTTGTTATGTCAGTTGCCCTTAGTATACGTACCATTTGTAGTAATGTTCCGCCCTAGGGATTCCGTTTCTGTTGTACTCTTTAAAAATTGATCTTTCCATGCACGCATTGTGGAAAGCGCAGAATATCTGGAATCCTTATCTTACTGCCCTAATTATATTTGCTTTTCCGTTGAAAACAGGTAGATTACAGTCATGCCGGTGACTAACATAATCCTTCAACTTGCTTTGTACAGTTGTGTCTCACTACGTTCAGGATAAATAGCGAGACGGATTTTAACATGAGCAATGGACAGTGAGTTGATTTGCATGGTGATGTGCAAACATCAATTAGTTTTGACAACTGATTGGTTAAAACTGAGAGCCCTTGACGAATCAGTTTCCGTGGTTGCTATGTGCTCATCTAGCGAACGATTTGTCCACGTATTTCAGTTAATACGACCTCATGGGGACGAGCGATTGAGAAGTCAACCGTCAAGGCGACTTGCTTGCATAGGAAACTAGATGTGTGCTAGATTATCTGTAGCCTTAAAGCTGTCGAAGGCACTTTAGTAAAAATGCATTCGAATGCATTTTACACATCGCCAAACAGAATCCAACCAGGATTAACGCTCTTATGCTTGTTCATATAGATCATTCAGACGACAGTGAATAAACTGCAGAACCGCTTTTTGCCCTTTGATCTCATTAAAACCGATGCCGTGCTGTCAGTCGACGATGAGGTAATACCGGATGCCAATGCGTTAGAGAGAGGTTTTAAGTAAGTCATTGGATTCATTTAAGTGGTGTCATCGCATATCGCAGATGGTTTGAACTTAACCTAATCGAAAGCTTTTCGGCACTGGCTTTTGTTTTTTACCTTTAAGCTTATGGAGTCAGTATCGAGATAGAATAGTTGGCTTCGTTGCAAGAGGTCATGAATGGCTGAAGTCGCAGTCCAAATTCCGCTATATTGCTAAACCCCTGGGTCCGTACTCCCTCATCCTGACGAGTGCCTCATTTTTCCACAAGGTTTGGATTTTATTTATCTCTACGATGAATATTTTATATTGCTACTGTTAAAGTTCACCCGTGACACTCACCTTTACATTACAAAGCACAAACCTATTTCCATTAAATCCTTGATCAGCATTAATACTATTACAATTTCAGTATTATCTCTACGCCTATACGTTTGAGCTTCCATATGAGATTTACTCGACCATTGATGAACTCATAAATTGTGAGGATATTGCAATGAACATGCTCATTCAACAGATCTCCGAACATGAACCTCACCTAGTAAGCTGTCACAATCTGATAAATCGGCCTCTTTCAGTATCGTCTAATTAACTTTGTATCATTCCAATCAGGTTTATACTGCAACAAAGTTTATTTGCCCCACCTGCACAAGTGGTCTTTCACTAAAAAAGGATCATTATATGACTAGAAGCCAGTGCATAACTAATTTCATCAATGTTTTTGGTTATGATCCCCTCAAATTCAGCACGTTTGTACTCAAGAAAGGGTGAAGCACCTTAATCACCACTTTTCTCCTGTACACTTTTTTTCGAGATTTTTATGAATTTCGGAATTAAAAGTGCCAGCATATGTGCAAATTTATTCAATTCTGTTGAAAAATCGGCAAGTGCCTATTAGCCGTTTACGAGTTGGGGAAAAGAAAGATATTCCCTCCCGCCCTGATACCTTAAACCGCTATCAAATCGGTATGAGGAAGTGTTATTCAAACAGGAGTTATCTTTTGGTTGAGACATCATATTTTCCAGTGAAAGGAATCAGATGCCTTGCCGCAGGTTCCATTGGAATAGCTCAACGCCAGATGATTGTGCAGCTATTACGCCCTCTTGTTTAAGTTACCGATCCTCTAAATCTGCATGATGCAACGCTGTAGTGACTAAGTGCTCCTTCATCTTTTTCGAAAGGATAAATGTCTAGTGCTCCTTTCATTCTAGTAGGGGTTGGCTTGGCTGCGAATTCCAACTTGAAGTACAGGTTCTGTTAGGTTAGGTGTGGACATGTAGGTGGTTACCGAGCCATATTAACGATAGAACCGGATTCTGCCACATAGGGCTTATCTACAATGCACTCTGATACTGATCACGAGCCAGTATCAGCCAGCCATGCAAATGCCCCAAACGGTTGGTCCAAACACTTTCGCTTAGTTATTTTGCTTTGGCGATTAAGCAGGCGGTTGCCAGAAGTCAGTGATATACATCTGACCTCATTTTTCTTCATTTGAGGTCACTTGAAGTGAAATGAGAATGTCTTAGTCACTCTTAGCGCCTGCACATAAAGAAGAACTTTGCCGCAAAACGTAAGAACTAGGCTGATGATGGAAGTACGTACATAGATGATGAAGTAAAAATGAAAAAAAATAAATTCACCGGATACCGGCCGGATAGGATTAATCACCCACCGGATGTACAAATATATTATTATGCCAAAAAAGTACACCTGAGTCCACCAAGAGCCTCTTAATCAAGATAGGTACGACGTAATATCTGGATTCTGGTCTTAAACTTGGATTATGGAACGTGCGTGGATGTAGCAATGAAAGGAGTCTCCTCCAGAAAGTTAAAAAGATTTCTGGAAGAGGTATGAAGATTGTTCGCCTTAACAATGTCGAGGACGTACGAGGTGCCACTACGAAGTTGAACTGCTACCTGATGAAACCATGCCAGAAAAGTGACCAGCGAACCGAAGACGCCGATAAACGCTTTTACTGTTTTCTGTGTTAACTGTTGTGCGCTGCCTGTTGTAAAAGCTATTTGTACTTCTATTGCACCCCGAATAAGTCCTTGAAACTTGCCTTAATGGGTGAAGAGTAAATAATAATAAAAAAATCGGCCTTCCAGACTGCTGCAAGACCACCACATAGGTGCACTTTTGTGCCAGCCACTTGCATCGGCGAATTGCATTAAATGAAGCAAGTTAACTCGCTATCCATAGTGCACGCCTGCTAACCAGTTCCTTGGAAGCCTGAGAGCAGAAACACATGTTGTTCTGGAGTTGATGGCTGACTCAGATAAATTGAAATGGTCCTACCTCATAATACAGTGGTGTTAATTGCTCGGTTTGCAACATGAAGGTTAAATGAAAGGCCTTTACTAAGAGGGAAATCCAGTTCCACGCCTCTCTGCCGAGAGCGATAGTAGGACGGGTAGATTTGTTGAGAAGTTCACCGAAGGGGACTCTCATGGGTCAATGAGAGCCGACGGCGAGAAAGGTAAAAGTGTATTGAAGAATGTCATGGGTGGTAGTAGAACTAAACGATTTTGCTCACCCCCCAACAAACTGCTTTCCATCTGTTTTTTTCTTTGATCGCTAGAACTGTTCTCTGGTTTTTCACTGTTAATCAATTCAAATACTTTTTTACTGGAAATATTTCAACCATCCTAGTTATCAAATCCTAAATTCAGAGGTTAGATATTCGATGGATGGTAAAAGATTACCCGCAGCATTGAATCTGTTTTAGGTCACTTCTGCTAATAATCACACCAGCTTCAGTGATAGTCCCACGATTTGACCTATTCCTCTTCATCAAATGACAGCCTAATCAATCATCTTGAGCCCTTAGAGGCGAACCAGGGACGGCAAATTAGAATGCTGCCAGATTGAAAAGACCTAATGCCACTATATTCAAGCGCCAAAACCACTACTACTACTACTACTACTACTACTACTACTACTACTACTACTACTACTACTACTACTACTACTACTACTACTACTACTACTACTACTACTACTACTACTACTACTGCCACCAACGCATCGCGCTGTAGAATTAGATTAAACCAATGTAAAGGTTGGTACGGACTGGTAAACTACGTCGTTGGAGATTCCCCAATAGCACACTGAGCAGCACAGAAAACAGAGATGAGCAGACTAGCACTACCCCACAGCACAGTTAGGAAACGAAGACCTGGCGGTAAGAAACTTCTCACATTATGAAAAGCTCCCACAATGCGGTCTGTTAAATATGCGTTTTGAAGCCAGACAACTTTAAACTGCAATCGAAACCAATTAACTTGCACTTATTGATCTCCATTTGCAGTCTCTTCTTCCCTAGAAAGGAAGCCCTCAGTAGATTTCCAGAATCTGTGCCATGCTGAGAGCTATAAGTTATCTAACGCCTGTGCATATGGAATGCCCTCAACCTGGGCCAACACAATAAATATACGCGTGCATCCTCATTTTCAAGTCAGAGGGTCAGCTAGAGTGTTTTTCATACAAGACCGCCTATTTGTCTCTCGCTAGAAAAATGCGTCCCTATAAACAAGCATGCAAATTTACATTCAAATGCTAGAATGTTTATAGCGGAGCCTGGATACGCATAGGAAAGCCTGTTGGTTGTGCTTCTTGCATTCCTCCTTGTTCTCGTTCTGCAATTCCCTCTCCTCAAAACGGAATATTATCGGGCACCTTCTAAGTCTACCCCTTCTGCTCTCGTCAATGCATTTCACCTCCTCTTGCAGCCTCAAGACGAATGTTGACGATTAAGTATTCCATCCTCCTGGTTGCTGAAAAGACAGCCAAACTTCAAGGTGGGTGGGTGGGTGCCTTTTGTGGGATTGAAATGAAAAAGGGTCCTTTTGAGTGACATGCAGTTTCCGGTTTCCTTATTGAAGCAACAGATGATAGTCAGTGGGAGATCGTTTTAGCTAGCCCGATTCAGGTTATCCCGGAAATTTCGAACCGAATTCTCCATCGTCATTGCTTCAACCTATGGAATCCAGCATTTGATATGAGAGCATTTGATCTTCTATCAGGCCTTCATACGTTACTCATAGGGAAACATTCAGCAGTACTTTACTTTGTAGTTCTCACTTATACCCATATTTATCTGCTCAAACAATTGCTCTTTCATGTTCACTGAAGGATGCGACGCCAAACACGTCTTGAAACCAACGCCGGCTGTTTCACTTTCACAGCTCCCGAATTATATAGCGGTGGTGCAGAGAGCTGCATAGCCAAATGTGAGGGCATTATTTTCTTATCTAAGTCACCGATTCAACGTGCAAATGACTTCATGTGAATTCACGGTGTTGATGTCACTGATAAACTTATAGGCTCGAAGTGAATGATCTCAATCAGATTCCAATTGCTAATTCTTTTGTGAATCAGTACTCATCGAATGAAAAACCCTGGATGGATCGCGGAAAACAGCAAGTTGATAAGAGTGAAAAGGAGGAGGAGGAGGAAGATGAGGGCAAAGTAAGCACTGGTATGTCATCAGGTTAGATAGTTGACAAGTGTCCAAACTTGTCAAATGACCAAAGAAGAATTGTGACTTGTATTACCACCACACAATACGTAGTGGATTGAGCAAAATATAGGCAAATGTTGGAAATAAATTAGATTCATAACTTTTGAAAGCCAGAGAAGAAGAAGCGCTGGGAGCCATTTTTAAGCTATTCTTGTGTAACTATTCTTCACTTGCACTGGACCTTCAGCGTAACAATCCTAGCTTTCAAGGTAGATTTCAACAAATTAAATAGATGTATAAACATTGCAGAAGCAAAGAACTCGGATTATTACCAGCAATTAAAAAAAGAGCCCTAAAGGTCATTATTTTACCTGAATATACGGTGTCCATTGAAAGATTTCAAGATCGACACAAGCACTCTGGGTTTCATTTGAACTTCTTCTTAGACCTGCATTTACTAAGACGTACGCATTTTGAAAGAGAAGCAAATAGCTTTGAATATTCATTCAAACTTGCCATTCTAACTAGTTTATGGAGGTTGAAGGATACCTTGATCTACTTTACTGTCCCTTTATTCGAACGAGTGCTCCGAATGAAATAAGCAAGTAGCACTTAAAGTAATGAATTCGTTTCTGCTTACTCATTTTCCTCCATTTAGTTCCTGAAATTTCCAATCTCGCATGCATCGGCCTATCACGGTTGGCCTGTCAAATCTATTCTCAACCTCCTCGTGGTGACCAGGGAGAGGGTGGGAGTAATCACCCACCGGGCGTACAAATATATCATTATGCCAGCCTGGTAAACGCGGGACGATGTAAATGTCTGGATTCATGGTCTCGAGCTAGACTGTGGAACGTGCGTGCATGTGGCAATGAATGGAATCTCGGCCAGAAATTTGAAAAGATTTCTGAAGAAGGTACAGAGATTGTCTGCCCTTAACAATGTCGAGAACGTACGAGATGCCACTACGAAGTGGAACTGCTACCTGTACTATGGAATCATGCCAGAGAAGTGACCAGAGAACCGAAGGCGTCGATAACTGCTTTTACTGTCTTCTGTGTTAACTGTTGTATGTTACATATCGTTAAAGCTATTTGTACTTCTGTTGTTCCCCTAATAAGTCCTTGGGACTTGCCCTAATGGGTGGGGAGTAAATAAAAAAATAAAATAATCACCGTTGGCTTATGATACCCACTTCCTGGAAATGAGGTAGGCTCGGTAATTTGCTATAAAATTTATGCTCCATCATCAATAAACTAGCGTGCGTGTGCTTGCCCACTTGATGTGAGAACTAGGAGAAATCCAATGCCCAAACATAGGGCTAATTCCATGTTAACAGCATGATCGTGAAAGCCCTTTAAGTGAAATTGGTGGGGTGGGTTTCTTGAAGATCATGGACCTTATTTATAATTGCTATTTACATTGATATCTGTACTCAGTGACCTTGGTAATTAATACACCTACGCGTCCATCCATCCATTCATCCATCCATCTATATCCCACATTTATCGGCATGGAAATGGAAATGCTCAAAATAATATCTGGAAGAGGCCTGTCAAACCAACTAAGGCAAAAAAATCTAGAAGGGAAATGGCACTGAAGAATAAAACGAGATCTCTTTAAAAATGGATTTCAATCGTATGCATTTCAGCGGGAGCTAAGTATGCAATCTTCTACCGATCATTTTTTAGGCACAGCACACAACAGAAACGCCCAGTATCAAGACCCATTCAACTACATTTATGGAGTTATTTTATCAAGTTTGCTGAAGATCCCAACCATCGAAGAATAGTGGCCATTTGTCTGACTACCTGCTGTTTAACTTTATTCAGATCATGAAAACTCACAAATCTCCTGAACTTGGTGCGCCTGGACTCACAGCGTTGTCCAACGCTGAGCTCATATTTAAGGGCAGCGTTAAGGTGGGAATTATGAAGCACGATTGAGTCTGAACTTTATTCCCGTGGGTGAGCAAGTGTTTTTGATTGGAAATTTTGCAGAGTTGAGCAGTTGTTAACGAGAGGAATCCAATTAAGGCAAGTTCCACGGTCTTGTTAAAGGTAAAACAGAAGTACAAATAGCTTTTACAACGATTAACACACAGCAGTTAACACAGAAGACAGTAAAAGCGGATATCGACGTCTTCGGTTCTCTTGTCACTTCTCTGGTATGGTTTCATAGTACAGGCAGCAGTTCAACTTCGTACTGGCACCACGTCCGTCCTTAACACTATTAAGGCGGACAATCTTCTTACCTCTTTCAGAAGTCTTATCAACTTTCTGGCGGAGGTTCCATTCATTGCTACCTGCATGTGCTTTCTACAGTCCAGTGTGAGACCGTTTACTAGGCTGTACGAGGTTGTACTTCTGCTAGCATAATCTTATTTTATACGTCCGTTGAGTGATTAGTCCTATTCGGCCCCTATCATTAGCCCCCACTTGGTTTCTTTTTTTATTCACCCTTACCCGTGGGGCAAGATCCAAGGACTTATTGGGGATACAGCAGAAATACAAGAACTTGTATGGCCGCTAAACACTTCTACAAAGCATAAAACAGTTAAATTGACATCTTCGGCTGCCTAGCCATTTCTCGGCATGGTTTCGTGGTGCAGTAACATTTCATTCTTCTGCTACACATCTTGCAGCACCTCATTGTCCTCGTCTGCCTATTCTTATCCCGATATTCTTTTCTGGCGACCATAAATGAGTCAGAATTATTCTCAGCCATGATGGAGCAGATGTGTTGTTCATCCTGCTGGTTGGATTTTTCTTCACAGTCTTTTTCCTGCATTCCTCCATCATGTTCAGTTCTTCCACTTTCTCTACTTCAGTTTGGCCTTTTCCTCTGCTCTGTTGGCTTCTCTCTTTTTATGATTTTGATCGAAGTCTGATAGTCCCTAATATGTCTTTTAAGCCACCCATGAACCTTGTATCTTTTAAGGCAGTGTGTAAGAGGGCACTTTAGTCTACGGTCGAGTATCTCTTCATTTTTATGTTCTTCTTTTCCATTATCTTGTCTTACGTGTCGTCGCACTTCCTTTGTTGTGGCGAAACATCGGTGGCTGTTTGCGTTGGTACAGACAGTATCAAGTTGCCTTTCTCCTACCAATCTAGGTGTGTAATTTTCAGCTGGAAATTTATGACTTTTCTTTGGATCAAGTAGCCATGAGTCTGAATGCTCATGCCATATTTCTTTCGCATCTCTAAGTAATTGAGGCATCCAATTCCTTGTATGTGGAACTTTCTTAGTTTCGCCTTTTTCAAAGTTACTGTCAAGTATGGAGAGTATCAGGCTTTGTCCATTTTCAAGCTCGTCCATAGGTTCAACCTCTTTGCCTGTATAAGACCTGCCATGTTACGCAGTGGGAGCTCCTTTCGGAGTTCCTCAACAGTTTTGGCTCTTCGCGAATACAACCCAAGTATCACACGGCGAGCCGTATTCTGTGCTGCTTTAAGTCAATTGTTATCTTTTACTCTCAAGACAATGGTTAATAATCCGTACTTGATTGCAGGATCGACAAAAATACCCACCAGAGTTGCTTTCAGGATGTTGTGAGACTTCTTGAGCGCAGAAATGGTCGTAGTCGTATTAGATGCCTTTTTGGCCTGGCTAAGTTTGCTTTTATTGCTACGGCTGGCTTTCCGATGTCTTGAATTATGGAACCAAGATATTCGAAGTGTGAGGCATGTCGGAATGACATTCCAGCTGCCTCAAGAGGCGTTTGGTCCTCACCGTCACCAATTCGAAACCAAAGGGTTTTTTCGCTGCGATTTGCATTCCAAATTTTTGCATCGTTTTCGCCAGATGCTCTATTAATCTGACAGCTGCGACTTTGTTTGGCGCAATAAGATATAGGTCATCGGCGTATTCTAAATGATTTAGCTGCCATCTTTTACCCGAGTGATCGATCATCTGCACTGCACTGTCCTTGAGTGAGGAGAAGGCTTCATCCAGTAAGAGCTGGAAGATTAGGTTGAAAATAAGTGGTCCTTCTTTTGAGCCTTGTCTCACATTACGTTTCAACACAAAATAGTCCTTTTTTTTCCCCCAGTTTTCCCATCAGTGAGTCCATCAAGGACTTTACTGAATGGATCATTTGCCAGGAGCAGCTCAGATCTATCATTCGGTTGATTATTGCAGCTGTAAGCAGCTAGTCAAAGGCCTTTTCCAGGTCGACAAACACTGGCACTATTTTCTGCTTTTGGTCCACGGCTTTCTGTATAATGGTTCTTACTCTCCAAGCATAGCCCGTTCGGTGGATCTTCCTTCGCAGAATCCAAATTGGATTCTTGAACGTAATTCGGCGAGGTGGTGCTTTAGACGTTGGCACAGTATAGATACATAGAGACTGCCTAATATATCTAGAAGGAAGATTGATCTATGGCTTGCAGGATCTGTCTGCGAGCCTTTACGCTTGTAGATAGTTACAACTGCATCATCAATCCAGGCTCGAGATCACATTGTAGAAGTCATTGAAAACTTTAGAAAATAGGCAATTAGATACTGAGCATCCTATTTCAGTAACTCAGATCTAATTCCATTTTCGCCGGGACTTTTGCATAGTTTTAGTCTGCTTAAAGCTGCCTCAATCTCCTCCATTGAAACAGAAGAGTCTCTTGGTACAAGATCATAATTCTTAATTTCTTCTGTTCTTAAACAGTTCCTGGTAGTGTGCGACCAGATCTTTCGGTTTGACTAGTATCGTAGCACTTTGTGTTTTTCATGAGGAGTTTTCCTTCTCTACATCCTTCAACAGGCGCGCACGTTCCATAATCCAAGTTTCATATCACGAATCCAGGTATTACGTCGTACCTTTTTTAAGAGGCTCTTGGTGGACTCAGGCTGTATCTCCGCTGGCATATATATTCATATATTCATATCCGGGCGCCCCTCTCATTAGCCACCAGAGTTTCCGCTGGTGGTCACCACGAGTAGGTTGAGAGTAGGTTTGATCACCGCCAGCACTTGGTAAATTTTCTTGTTCACTATTTCAAATGGATCGCTTATCTGAATTTGGAGACTTTTATTCCCTGTTCGACCGAGTAATAGCACAAAGATTGCAGAATCCCCTTAAATTTTAGCGGCGAAGACGTCGGCTGCAGGCCTTTCTCCATAAACTAGATTATCGCGACCTAAAAGGACCCAGAATGGCTCATGTTAACAGGAACAGTGGAACCTGCAAATGAAATGAGCATAATTTAAAATGCTGAATCATGGTGACTCTATCTTCTTTATCTTCTGCAGCTTAAAATCCCCAGCTAGATTGTCATGACTTTTTTTTAGTTTGAGCAAATACATTCGTTTCTTATTAAAGATAGCATAAGCTGGAACCACCGCTTAACTGGCTTTATTTTTAATAGCAATTTTTAACTTTACTCAAAATGCGGTTCAATTCTGTAAGCTCCTGAACGATTTTTGCATATTAGCATTCAGATTTGGAGTGGAATATATATGCTAAGAAGGGTACCATTGTAGGGTGGAATTCGAATCTCCATGAAAGGTGTATTGCTAAGAATGGCATTAACATGAAAGTCACATATTTGGGACTGATGATGGTTGATTCACGTTACGCTGAGTTTTAGAGACCACGTGCTTTAACAGGGTCACAGTTTAGAGTGCTGTGAGAATCCGAGGCATAACTTTTCAGAGAGAGGCGAAGGAAAGTCAGATATGCCTATTGTTTTGGTAAAAGTGGTTGTGAAGGCGATCTCGGACCAGTTCATGTACGTGAGTGAGTGGTCTGCCTTTGATCTAGATGAAAACGTATAAAGGAGGATACTTAAACCACACATGGAGTCAACGGAGTGGCCCTTGTGATTCTGAGAGATTATTACTATAGATGGGGTCAGTTAAAATTGCTTGTGGTAGGTCACTGAGAGTAGTGACGATTTCAGGCATTTATTTGTTTAAAAGCGGAATAAACACTCAGGTCCACATGAATCCATGAGTTCTGATGGGCTTGCACTTAGGCGTTTCCTCGCGGATATCAGACTTCGCATAGTGTCATAAATTATATTTTTGGTTCCTCCCTTGCTTGGACGCCTTTCTTCCGTCAATTCAGTGATTCCACTCGCGCATCTCGTCCTGTTTCCAAGTACGTTAACTCCACTGCTACCCATCGCCTTCTTTTCACTTTTAATAATTTTTTTATCAATCCGACTAAATTTTTCTTCGACAAAGAATTTCGAAATGTTCAGAAAGGCCAGTTAATAGTTCCGTTTCGCTTCCCGAAGGCACTAACACTTGATTTATCCTGAAGATAGGGATTCCTGTCGTTTAACCCTGGGATTCGAATGAGCCGGCTTTTCCTAACACATTTTAGGGTTATCATATGTGGACGTATTAAGATTGTATTGACATTTCCAGTTTAGCCTCGTGATACTGGTAATGTCAGTCAGAAAGGCAGATATGGATTTTTCTTTTTGTCACAAGTTCCAACAAGACCTGCTGCTGCATTCACTAGCTATTTTTATTTATTTTCCATTACTCCCCACCCATTAGGGCAAGTTCCAAGAACTTATTGGGGGAACAGCAGAAGTACAAATAGCTTTAACAACATGCAACATACAACAGTTAACACAGAAGACAATAAAAGCGGTTATCGACATCTTCGGTTCTCAGGTAGCAGTTCCACCTCGTAGTGGCACCTCTTTCGTCCTCGACATTATTAAGGGCAGACAATCCCTATACCTTCTCAAGAAATCTTTTCAAATTTCTGGCCGAAATTCCATTCATTGCCACATGCACGCCCGTTCCACAGTCCAGTTCGAGACCATGAATCCAGGCATTTACGTCGTTCCCGTTTACCAGGCTGTACATAGTATGGTAGTATAGAAATAAAAGCTGGTCCTTGGTGGATTATGTTCAAAGGAATCAAGGTGAAGTCGTGTGACTTGAAACAACTGCCACAGCGATACTTAGTTTAGAAAAGGCGGGCAAGCGAATCAGTGGATAAAGTAATGCTTTGTTAAATTTCACTGTGGTGTATGGTTGAGCAGGAACGCGAGCATGGAACTCTGTGGATTTAATTCAGATTAGACGCTGACCACCAAAATGAGTGGACTGCAAAACGTTGCTCTTTTCGAGGACTGCTTTCAGGACCTCTCATCGTGTCATAAGCCGCTGTTGAGTATTCACGTCTGGTTATCACAAACAAACGTATATTTAAGGCTATTGCAGTTGCGCCTCTCTGCGTGGAAGAATAAGAGGCGGCCAATTTGACTACCCCCGAGCGTAGTTCGTCGGAGCATTGGAGAGTAAATTAAGTTGCATGGTTGTGTGCTAACATCTTTGAGTTCTGGCAACTCCTTGCCAAACCAGTATCCGTGGCGGCTGCGTGCTAATTCACCTAGTGAATAGTTTGTTCATGTCCACCAGTTAACACCACCCCAAGGAAGTCGTCTATCAAGACGACTTACTTCTTTGGAAGCCTGGACACATGCCAGATTGTTTGCAGCCCTAAAGCCCGCGAAAGCAGTTTGATAGACATGAGCCTAATGCATTCTGCACGTGCAGATGCAGAATACAAATTGGATCAACGCCCTCATGTTAATCTATGTAGATCATTCAAACACAAAAGAATAAATTACAGAACCAATTTTCGCCCTTTGATCTCATTAAAACCGATAGCGTGCTGTCAGTCGACGCTGAGGTAATACCGGATGCCAATGCTTAAGAGAGAGGTTTTAAGTAAGTCGTTGCGTTAAGTGGCGTTTCAGGTTTACTTTAAATGGAGGCTTTTTGAGATTCGATTTCATTCCTATAACTTTAATTAAATGGCGTGAGCATCGAGAGAGAATAGTTGGCTTCGTGATTGAAATCGAAGAGACAATTCCGTTGTGTTACCAAATCCTCAGATTCTCATTCTCTCCTTCTAACTGGCGCCTCAATTTTCCGCAAGGTTTTACATTTATCTTCATTTATCCCTTAAGAATGAATTTCAGTTATCAGCCTACAACCATTCAACTCTTGATCAACACTACTATTGTTATCATTTCAGTATTATCTCTACGCTTGGGCTTCCGCTTGACATTCATTTGCCTATTGATGAGTTCATGAACTGTGACAATATCGCGATGAATATGTTAGTTCAGCAGACCTCCGAACATGATCCTCACCGAGTGAGTTTCCACAATCTTGTTTGTTTATATCTTCTGATATCGTCTAGTTAACGTCCTATCTTCCCAAATAGGTTAATACTGCAACACGGTTTCTTGCCCCACCTGCAAAAGTGGCCTTTCCTTAAAGAAAGGGCCTTTTATAACGAGAAGCTGGTGCATAACTAATTTATCAATGTTTTTGGTTATCATTCCCTTAAGTTCAGAGCATTTGCGCTCAAGAAAGGGTGAAGCACCTCAATCACCAATACTTCTCATACTCTTGTGTACTATTTGCTTTCTAGATTTTCGTGAATACTAAAATACTATATTTATTCGGTAAGAGATTTTCAACTAATCTATGGTTACTAGCGCGTTTCTTTGGAGAATGCGCGCTCTACTGCCACTAAAGCATATTCAGTTACTAACTGTAGTGTTCTGCGTCTAAACTGTTTTTTTTTGGGAAGGCAAGCTTTAGAAAATCAAGTTCTCCATGTGATGAAGGCCACATCGAGCTAACTGAGGAACAATCATCAGAACACATAAATGAATTTTGGTATTCTTCGGCCCATGTCGGCCAAGTCTGCTTTCATTCGCTACTTCCCCATCGGTCAATCGAAGATTGCCTTAGGGACTGCATTCTCCAATATCCACTGTCTACCACACGAAAACCACACTGATGATCTGCGGATGCATTCAACTCTCTCAAGTCCTATCCTGTTTAATAAGAGCCTCTCGTTTGATTGCATCAATGTGACTAGTCACAAACTCGCATTGATTTAAGGTGTCTTTCAATGCTTCGAATGTGAGTTATTCAGTTACAGACCATCATTAAGAATTTCAATCACTGGATATGCGACTGGTTCACCATCATCGTGCTCATAACAGACTCATGCCCAAGGTCATATTAACGGTCAGACCTAAAAGAGACTGGTTCAGCACCATGAAGAGGTGAGAATTTGATGCCCTGCTACTTTTTCGATATCAAGTGAATGCTCCTTCCTTACGCACACCAAATGACATGCAGTGCACATTTGGGATCACAAATGTGTGGGGAGCCGTTGTTCAACTGTTGATGTTATGTCAGCAAGTGAGACTTAGCTAATGAATGCCATCACCTCTACATCCTTATGGGTTATGCAAATAAGTAAAATCATATTATTTGCTCAATGAATGCACGAAAATTCAACTTCAACCGCTCTAACTATAGGTAAACATCAGTAGGGCAGTGAAAAGTTTAATCATCCACACCCGGTTGTTCCAAAACGATGTCTAAAAATTTCGCCTCTAGAATGCTATACGTGCATGCACTTATTTTGATAACAGAGCCAACCACTGACTTGCGTACTCTAAGATTCTGGCCTTACTTTACAACGACAACAACAACCACAACAACAAAAACAATTTTCTTGGAGTGTAAGTGCGGCAAATTAAAAGTACTCTGTTGTCAGTAGCTTTGAGCATTAACACAAATTTTCGAATGAATTGCAGATATTATCTCGTTGGAATAATTTTGGCCAAGGAGCACAGTGAGTTGGTGACTTAACGGCATAATAGCAGGATTTCTGCACAAGTTTCCCGTTGGTCAATGCCACCAACTCACATTTGACGATTATAGAAGTACCAAGTGTCAATTAGCTGTTCATGTATTTATGCAAATGTGGCATAAGTGTTAACTGGTACAGGCGCAGCAGTTGAATAGTGGGTCTTCAAAGCAAATAAGCAGGCGCAATGCCAGTGTGGATGGTGTATTAATATCTACCAAACTGGCATCTTCGTCCAATTATGAAAAATAGTTCACCTTTGTATAAAGTAGCTTTAGTCTCAACTAAGCAAAGTAACTGAGATAATCTGAAGGGATCATTGACACTCCGAAGGTACGTATGTCGAGCTGGATGGTATTGGGCAGCAAATACTCGATTGGGACATGACCTCATTGGAGTCGTAGCTGCGAGTTTGGCTATCAGGGCAAGAGACAGCAAATGACAGTAAACTATCAGATCGTGCTTTAGTTTGAAATGATCGGAACATTATTTAGAAATCAAGATTTTGCTCACCCCCCCAAAACCTGCTTTCCAATGTAGAAGTGGGATTCTCGAAAAATCGCTCAATACTGCTTGCAAAGACTATCTGAAACGACTTGCAAAGCCATCAACTAAAGCCTCGAATTCTGCCTCTAAAAATGATTTGCAGAATTCTACGTGCCTACAAATCTGGATGATGTTAGAGAGGCATGATGGAACTAACCTCCATGAAATCAAAACATTCCTCTTGCTCCAAATGAATAGCCCTGAATTTGTTTTAATTTTAGCCATCAAAATTGCCCCTAGTTTATCAAAGTAAATCAAATCGAAAAAATCGTTGGCTATCCAGCTCGATAGTGTTCTGTTAGAAATATTTCAATGATGTGGGTTATCAGTTTTTCAATTCGGAAATAAGGTAGTCGGTAGATAGTAGCAGTTCCTCTCGGATTCACATTAGCTTTAGTGTCTCTTCAGTGGTAGTCCAAACATTTGGCACAGGTTTCTTCTTCATACAGCAGCCCAATCGTCAATCCTGAGTTCGAAGACTCGATTTCTATGGGTAAGATCTTCCAACCTTCATCTCAGTGTCTGAGAAGAACCCAAGTGTTGCAAATTAAAAGGCCGAAGTTACACCAGACCTATTACCCACCAAATTACCAGCACTTTCACCACCAGCTCCATCTGACACAGTGTGATAATTTTAGTAGTGGCCATCTCATTCTTGTCATTGCTTGTCCTACTCAGAAATCTTGATCCGTCTAAACAAGTCACCACTGCCGTGCATCAACAAGTCCCAGCATTCCTGCCTTCAAGAATGCATGAAAACCTGGAGGTGACAAGCCTAAATCATTCGGTTCTAGACATTCCTGGATCCGAATCTCGCATAGTTCCCCCTTTCACTTCACCATCTATGTTTCTTTAAGTAGCAATTATAACCTTCCATACTATTCACAACGATCTACTCACAAGGCCGCAAATTCGTGGTCCTGAATCGATCAGCTTATATCTGAATCGGCATTTCCAAGTCATGGAAACTCCTTAGGCATATTCACTACATGATCCTAAATCAGAGTGCACTATTGATCAGTCAAGGTAGTACCTGTATTTTCGAGCTTCTACGGTTTTAAATTTGAGTCCATCTGCATGGGATATAAAGCCAAAGTCTTCTATCGTCCTAATATTTTTTTTTAAAATAGAAGCATATTTGTGCATTTGTTACAAACCCAGTTAAAGTTTGGGTATTTTTTTAAGTTGAATCCTCTTTTCGTGTTCACATTTCATATCAACTGACCGTTTAAGGTTGCATTACTTGGAATTTGCACTCACAAACCCAGATTTGTTAAGTTCGCCCATTTCAGAACTGTCGCGATTAAATATCCTAATCCAAAATGGGTTACAATATCTCTAGCTTGTAAAAAGGTGCTCTAAGTCCCACTACTAACCATATAACTTTACGAAATGCAGCTGATGCTTCAACTGTGTAAATATTGAATGAGATGAAGTTGTTAGGTCAGTACTTTCTCAGCAGTCGCACAATTTAACACCTAATTCATCTAGATTGTTAAATGCCTTCTTCGGAATTCCTTCCCATATGAAGCTCACTTTAGCGCATCAGCTTTAATGGACACTGTCCTCTTCTTAATGTGCATCGACAGATTCACTCTTCTTAGTCCAACTATTCGCAGCTCTCAAGAACCCTTTTTTAGGCTAGATTAATCTCTAACTACATAGTTCCCGATTTAGCCGAACACATTATGTCTACAAATTCAACTTCGAAGATGTGAGGTTACCATGATCTCTTTTACCTGAGCCTTCAAACTCGTATTTCTCAACTTATAGAGTCTGCTTCTTCACCGAAATAAGCAATCAAAACAAACCCATGTGCATCATATTCAGTAGTCCCTAATAGTATTTCATATTTTTTGGCAAATCCTAGGTTTCATCCGCCGAGTTGACAGGGCCTGTTCATTCATACTAATATAAATCATTTGTAAAGTGCGGCGAATTTCAGTCAACTGTGTACTTGTGCCGAAGAAGGAGTTAGTTTTTGATGTCTTGCAAGGATTCACTACCACAACTTTTGTTCAAGGAATGAAGAAACCGATTTTCCTATTTCAGGGTTAGGCCCTCGAGATCTGCCATCGAAGTCCGGACTAGTCAAATATCGTACTAAATATATTCGAGTTATACACCGAAAAGCTAGATTAATGGTATTTGTACCAATGATCCGTTTTGAAAGCACCGCAGGAATATTAACGGATAATACCACTGGACCTCGCAAGAAGTAGTGTGAATTGTATTACCAGAAAGTGATATTTCAACCTTAAGTCAGTCAGCCAGTAAAGGTTTTACAGCGTCTAAAGTCCGAAAGAGTTAATTAGTTTCCCGAAGCTCTTTAGTCATCAGTAGTTAAATGTCTAATTTTTAGGCTTGGCATTCTTCAGATATTACTCATATAGAATGAGTAAGAAATTGTCAATGAGATCAAGCAGAAACCAGGTCGATCTAGAACTCGTTAGATTTCAACAAAAGTAATTTGTCTTGAATTTCTTCTCCGACTTATTTCCGTCTTCTTTCCATCAACCTCCTTTTCCACGAGTTTCTGTTTTTTGTGGCTGCTATCTTCATTTGAGAAAATAATGTTTCAGGATTTTACGGGGCCTTATGTCCCCATAGCTACCCTTGATTTCTCTACACTTTATGGCACCCCCCTCCTGTAGCCCGAAATCTACATTAATATTCCAAATTTTCGTTTTAAGTCCTATGTCTACTTATGTAGCTCACAGTAGTAGGGAATACTATGTTTCATTATTCTTCGAAAGAGAATTTTAGTGACTCTGCCTCAGGACATTCAAATAACAGGGCTCTGTAGAAGAAGTAAATATGAGTTTCTTTGCATTAGCTCAAAATACCAAGTATCAGAGCAAGTGAAAATGCTTAGACCCCAATTTAAAGTCTCCGGTGCTGGAATATCTTAATATTTTAACAAGTCTCTTCGCTGCGATGAGTGGCAGTTTTTTGTTTTCTTGGTATCGTTTATCTGAACAACCAGTGTATACATTAAGCCTCGTATCACCTTATAATATAGCTTTTAGAATTCTTCATCTTTTGCATAGCACTGCAGTAGGTAGGCCTAACTACCTTTCATTCAAAGATGTCCGATCACCAGCTACCATGCCAATTAGATCACTCGATCTGTGTTACAAGGACCAAACGATCCTCAGAGTTGCACTGTCTTAGTCATCTTCCAATTAGCTCACCAACACTCATACAATTAAAAGTGCCTATATTTAAATTAGAAAGCCTAATTAATGAGAATAAAAGTTGCACCACTTTAGGCAATTTTGTTCATTTTTACTATTGAGCACATTGTGCGAGGTAGCATCCACTGATCAAGTCTCTCAAGATCCCCGTTTGCTCTTGTTTTTTCGACTGTTTTTCCTAGTGTCTGTCCCGATATTTGGTGTCTACTTCCCTTCATTTCCCTTCCCTCAATCTGGACCCTGTTATTTCTGTTTTTTTAGATAAGCAAGCGTATTTGGGTGGCTGTTTGGTAGTTATATATGAGGCTTAAATGACGAAAAATCGAGCTCATGCACCACCAACGCAAAATCAACATAAAATGCGACCTTTTCCCTTGGGTATGTATGAAAACGGAGCGATTCATTAAGGTGAACTGAGACTCGTAATTCCTACCTGCAACATTTGGGCAAAGTAATCTGGATCGCAATGCATTCATTTCATGTTTGATAAGTGGTCTCTTTTCTGAAACTTTCCAAGTGAAACTATATCCTTTCTTACTAAGATATTTTGCATCGAAGTGGTCAAATTTGAGATCTGAGATCCTGGCTACAACCATTCTCTTAAGAAAACTAACCTCAACAAGGAAAATCGAAGTTGTGGATTCTTGTAAATATACGATTTATCCTAGTCTGAAGCATCCTGAAGTGTACCTGCCTGATTGTTCAGTGTGCTCTCGAAATTTGGCACGCAATAGATCCAAGATAACACAAATGTATGTTTGAATGACTAGAGAAAAAGCCTTCCTTACAATATCAACTTGGCAGGTTGTGATTTAGTATCTGATGACAAATACCTGAGTTTCCTAACTTCCACCTTGGACTCAAATTTGATTTTGTATATTTTTGTCTCAAGGAGGAAATGATGCGGTGTCTAGGAGAAAATTGGTTAAATAGAAGCGTCCGGTTAGTTTATCATGTATTTCACCTTTCGTAGGTGCATATTGGAGAAGAACTAACACTGCAAGCAATTCAGCAGATATACACACAGTCTATTATTTGCAAAGCTAATGCAGTTGCTGAAAGTCAATAGAGTATCGTGAATTATCGGCGACAATCCTGCGTTCGCTCATGTGGTTGATGTATTCCAGTATGGCTGTTGTTAACCCCATTTCAGCTTAATTTTGCCTCTCTTCCTCTGTCTCTCGTGCCATCTCGACGGCGCCTTTATGTTTCATTTATGAGGCTTTGGTCTCATAATTTAAAACCTAAGACAGTTAAAAATTTACAGTAAAGGCTAATGGATTTCTAACCTGAGTAACTGTCAACGGCGTTTGCCTAAGTAATGATGAGACATTCAGATCGAAATCTCAGGCTCTTCCAAGTATTGCTCTCCTTAGATTAGATTTTCTATTGAAAACTTGCTGAAACTGTGATGTGCTGGGGAGGCTCACTTGTGGAAATCCAACTGGTCTCAACGGTTCAAGAGGGAGTATTAAATAAGCAACAGTGTTTGTAAAGTCAGATCTTTCTTTTAATCACACGCAGCTTCCATGTGGTTTGAGTCCAGAAAGTACTGGCTATTGGTCAAGAACTCGGTGATTGCATATGGAAAAAGGCTACATCACTTACTTTTGCAAAATTAGTGCTCATTTAATAGCTAGTAGCCTTCAGTTCCACTTTGAGAGAGCGAAGAAAGTGAGAGTGAGAGAGGCAGAAGTGGACTTTTCGTAGCCCATAAATGAGAGAACACACTGTATGTAAACTCACAGATTGACTGCTTTACCTTAATCCAGCAAACCTTTATCAGTCTTTGAAATCTAAGAGGATTTTAAATGTCACAATATCAAAATGATGCACGCTAGCCCTATTTAGCATAAAAAAATCATGCCACCTTGGTAAGCTTTCATTAGAGCTCTTTGCATTCGATACCTGCGGATAAGTAAATAACCTACCTGGACATTTAAAGACTTTCTTTCTTTTAGTGCCCTCAACCAATGGAATATACCGTTTCGCAATGAGCGCTGATAACAAATTTTTTTGTGAGTTCCATTGACTTGCTTTCAATATCCAAGAACATTGTTTAGTAATTAGCTAATGACCTGACAGGTCTAACAAGTATGTTACGATTCCACGACTGATCGTTGTCTGTGCTAGCTTTGCCTTGATCGGAATAGATACACTGTGTTTGATCAACAAGTAGTAGCTTATTATGGTCATCAGGGATAGTACCGTAGGAAACTAATCCGTCACTTCCTCAGGGCTCTATGGTGTTGAAGTCAGTCGATAGGAAGACATCAGCAATCCTTGCTAACTGAGTATCTGTGCTTGATGTTCTGATGAACAAAAACACTGAGGGGCTCAACAATGGACACCAGGTGCATGGATTAGAAGCCAAAATAGACTTATCTAAGATAAAGTTTCGGTCTCCAAGTTCCATTCGGATGCAGATCTTCTACAATAACAGAAGTCGACATAGCTACGCCTCTTTCTATTTCCCTTCATTCACCAATGTCAAAGTCCATAAACACTTGTCCGATTGTAAATAAAAGTTTTAAGTACGACTTTCCTTATGCCAGTGTATTTTCATCGAATTCAAGCGTTAGGCCTAGGAGTTGATTTTAATCGTATTTTGTGTTCATAGAAAAGCTCCAAGATCAAGTAGAAAGTATTCTACTGAGTCGTGCAGCTAGTAGACCAGAACTACGATTCGGTGATAGGCACCGAACCTATTCAGTCAGACTTCAAGAATCCAAATCGTGTTTAAATTGCTCAAATAATGCGATAACATGGGATAAATCCGAAACAATGTATGCATTCACGGAGCTAGCGCATTCATAATTTCTGATTGCTGCTTGACTAGTAAGGCTGCGAGTCTAAGTACCAGAGGTATTCATAATGTTAGGCTTGTTCATTCCAAGCACAAGGAAATCAAATGCGCATTGGGTACATGGATGACTCCCTACTGCCGAAAGCCCTTTTAAATAAGTGGTTTGCATGATGCTAAGACGCGAGAAAACTGCCTTTGAGACGGAGAATAATCTTCCTTTGTGAGTTTCAAGTGATCGCGTCACATCCATTAATGGTTCAAAAATTGCACATATATAATTGCGTAGGCAAGAAAAAAATGACTGAAGTCAGTTTAGTGCATAAAGACAGCTAAAACTGGTTGAATGCACCGATAGAGTTATTTGAATATGGGAAGGTAATATTGGATATCATTCTATGCGCATTCCATGTGTTCTAAAGCCAATTTCAATCATCGTTTTATCTGTTCGACTAAATATTTCATTCAAATAGATTTTTGAAATGTTCAAAAAAGGCGAGTATATGCCTTCGTTCCACTTCCCGAAGACCGGAGTGCTTGATTTTTTCCTGAATGTGGCAATTATTAAGGTACCGACGTGCACAATGATTATTACCCTCTGCCTTTGTGGAAACTTTTCAGAGTTAAATTAATAATTATAACTATAATCGTAATTGGTGGACTCTAGGAGGATAAGCTTGATAGATACACATCGTGCTCATGAATGCTGTCGGGAGCTTGAAATCTATCAGAGGTTGAGAGTATTCCGAACCCGAGTGTTCTTTAATCCGTAGGTCTGACGTTTCATCCCGGAATTTGAGACAGTGTTGGTTAATATGCCTTAGCGATATGATAAGTGAACTCCCTGCATCATAATTAGAAATGTTTTATTGAACTTCCTATTTTGGCCTTCGTGGAACTAATACTGTAGGTGAGAAAGACGGATCCTCCAAAGATCTTAAAAGATCTTAAGCTTCAACAAAACCTGCAGATGTACTAAGTACCATGCTCGGTATAGAGCCTCTTACTGTTATTCAATCTGAAATCACCTTGACTGCCAGTCAAATGGCTTAGCAGAGAAGTCGCAAATCAGTACTCATCTCTGTTTAGAGCAAGTTTCATTCACTGGATCTGCTTCAATTCCTAAAAAAAGTATTTGAGAATTGAAACAGGATGTTGATGGATTAGCCAATAGGAGAGTCACTACACCAGCCAATGATGTTGCATTCGCACCCTGGCATTATGATGAGGCTCTCCATCATGTACATTGATTTGCTTTCTTTCACTTGGATAACTCAGTTTTAATTGTAGGAACCACCGTCTGAATACTGAAGAATGACTAATAAAGACCAAAAGTATTCTTTTTTTAATTGATGTTTGGATAGAGGTTCGCGCTTGGCTATGGCTCGTGATCCGAAAGTATGTCAACAAATCAAAAACGGTTTCGTCAGAGTATCTCAATATCTCTTGATTCGCTTCATTAAGTTGTAGCACTGGCTATCTCTAAGCTAATCTGTCAATCACTACACTCTCATTCTGCACAAGCGAAGGTACATTTTCTTCAATAAGTTACTTATTTAAATCAAACTTACGAATAAACAGCTTCCATACTGACAGATTCCACAAATTGATGTAAGTAAAAAAATAGTCCAGGATGAGTTAACGTCCCGGTTCGCAGATGTGAGACTGCTTGCTTTTATTTTAGAAAAGGTTGGCTTCTGAACACGGCAATGTGGTATTTAACTCGATGTTATCCCTTATCCTTTACTCGACAAAATAAATGGGTGCTCATAAGCGGCTTTATTCTGGTGGCAATCATCGCTGCGATAAGATTGTCTACGTTAAATAAAGGTAAGATCTCGTTAACTGTTTCTCTGACAAAGATATATGTTCATTTTTCATACCAAATAAACTGCCAAATAGCGTTAGACTGATGAAACGCCTAAATAATTTCCTACTTCTAGCCTTTCCCACACAGAAATTGCTCTTAGACATGACTGACTCCACTTAGTGAAAAGTATGACTCAACGTCTATTTAAATTTGTTATTGCTTAATCGTTAATGGTTTAATATTTTGATCTCCTGATGTATGAAAGGGATAATTTAAATTGAAATTATGTCTGACTAACATTGAAAAAGCTTAGTTATGTTGTCCGTCTAGAAGGTGCTTTAGACAATTTCATAGCGTGGAATTAAACATTGGGAGTGGTGGGACCCGTGTGATCATTCCTACTTTGAATTTCAGCGTTTCATGGAGTGGGTTGGATTAATTTAGATAAGAATTCAAATCACAATGGAAACCTCTGTGCGTTGATGAACAAAGCACAGACTGAACTACGAAATTACCTGCTCCATCACTCCATGGAACTATGTACCTCTTCGGCAGAATTTCATAAATATCTGGAAACTGCCTACAGCCTCCTGCCGCGACTCAGTACAACGTGTTCCTCTGGTCAGATGCAACTCGCAATGACAAATGAGAGTCTGTCGAAGTGTCTCTCGGATCGTAAAAATGACTACTGCTTCACCTTTGTGAAAAGCTCAGCTGTGAACTCAAAGAAGGTTATCATCGCAACTCCAGATTTCGCTGTGAACCGAGCAGAGTTTGCGTCAACTGTTTATGGTCTAGTCTTTCCATTCTGGCCAATGTCATCTACCACTTTAATCATTCCTCAACCGAAATTCCAATCTGACTTGACACTTACGGATCCGTACAACAGAGTACATCTCCTTGCAGCCCACTTAGGTTGCCTTGGAGGTGAACCTCTTAGAGCGCCAGAAATGGTTAGAAGTCTTTCAGTCATGAAACGCGTTACCGTCATGATCACGCATGCAAATGATAACGAGTGTTTTCCAAACGGAATACCTCCGATGGATGTAAAACCGCGCTTTCTGCCATGCAGTCTTTCTGCGGACGTAAGTTGCTCATCCACTTCTCTCCTCAATAAAGGCACAAGAAGCAAAGAACTCGACAATGGGGTTCAGAGTCCTAGTTGCCTTGCTAACTAGGTTGCACTGGCCAAGTGTGGATCTTTGCAACAGGCACTGACCAATGGAATGGTTAGGCAGGAGTGATCTCTATGCACTGTGCTGTGTTAGCAGCAAGTGTTTGGCGACTACCATGGCAACACGGTGTTGGCATGCTTGTGTCAATGCACTAACTATGTGTTAGCAAAGTGGAAGGAAGGAATAGGCCGAAAGTCAGATTTGATTTCGACGTTTGTCACCCAAAAACGGTCGAATCTGGATGCGGAAGCTGATGAAGTTAGATGAGATTAGCCTTAAGAAGCGCGTGGGATGTTTGGATGGTAGTTTGATAGCACTGACTTACCTTGCGATCTCTCGAAGTCTGAGCCAGACTTCGATCTCTCGATTGTTGATTGACTGAAGTGGCGTCAAAGTGATTCCGCTTTCCTCATTAAGATCAGATGGAACTGCACTCATGCAGAAGCAATGAACCAGTAAGCGGATATCCAACCTAGCTGGCTGCGTCTGAATGAGGAGTTCGTGCTGTTATGGATATGTTATGGATACCACTGGATCTGCATTTTTAATGTTAGCCGCTGTGGCATTGTCGAAGTTGGGCTCTTATGACTTCAGGTTGACAGTCCTTGGATGATGTGTATGCCACATGTCTGTCGGTTGCCTGAGCCTGACAGTTAGGTGCTTTTCCACCGGCTTCGCTGACATCCATCAAATTGATTCTTCGTTGCAGATGTAGAATCCTGACGAATCCGAGCTGTTATGAATTTGTGTACTTCAAATCGTTTCTTGAAATCGAGACAGACTTGTCTATATTCCTTCATAGACAACCGTCTATTGCTAGGAGTTCTTTTGGCAAATTTGTATCTGCCTGATGCAGGTTTCGAAGCTTCCAGTTGCATGTCAATAGTTTTGTGAGGGTATCGGTCAAGGAATCATGAAGTGCTATTATTGCTTAACGAATTCGCCTTCGCATAACCTGTAATCGCAGTTTTCTTGATGCGAATTGTATTCTGAATAAACAAGGCTCAGTAGATGGGAAGCTTGATGCCCCAAATAGTTCTGGTAGGTAGGCTAAAGAGTGCGGCTGGAGATGGCAGAGTAGCACCTGGTTGAGTGGTAGTGTGCAGTATTTTTACAGCGTAAGCGAATGAAGCAACGCCAACATTTCAAGTCGAAAAGTTGGTTCCCACTGTAGTATTGCAACTGGAATTAACATGGAGTACTCTTCCGTTGTAGGTGATTCAACAGTCCAAATTTTGTCTAATTGTGCTAGACAAGTGGGACTCACTGACTCCGTCAGCGGTTCGATCAATTCATGCTCAGTTATGGACCTGCTTCATGTTTCACTCGATCCCTGTCATTCCTACAGCACTGGATTGGAGAATCGCTGAAACCTACCTCCCATTCTTCCTGCTACTGAGACCACTGTGGATTGAGGCTATTGTGTTCCAGCCTTTTGCAGATGCGAACGATTTCGTGGTGAAGTTGGAGAAGATGACGCTTGAGGAGCGAACTCGAAAACTTGACAAAGTGAGTTAGTTTACATTTGACTGTCGAGTTGTGCGTGGAAGACGTTTGAAATCAGATATTCAAAGTGTTACATGGCGTCATCATGCTTGGATCAAGGTCTCTGAATTGCAATTTAAATTGATGCCCCAATTGAAAGCTGGATCAAGTGCTGGTGGTGGTTGTTGTTGCTGTTGTTGTAAATTTGTAGGGATCGAAGTTATTCAGTCGGCACTTGAAAACAGTCAGTAAGCAGGTGGAGACCGCGGTAGCTCAGTTGAACAGAGTTCTTTCCTTACCCCAACCTGCTGCTCCTGTGGTTCGGACTCACTTCGTCTCCAAAATTCCCGGAACTTCGATCGGAATGTATGAACTGAATGTCGTATATGGCAACACGAATGATACTTCGGAAAAGATTGAGCCGACTTGTGCTATCCAGTTAGAAGCGGATTTTGAAGGACCACTTTGGACCTTCACTTCTACTCCGTGGACAGTACGTGAGTCGAGTAAGTGTGCGAATTCTAAATATTCAGCTCTTCGGTTGGAGACAATGATTGTCTTGTTAAATTCTTCAAATGAACAGAGAACGTAATTCACAGAGTACGTGACATGACTCTGAAATCCACTTAAGTGACTAAGCTAGCTTGCGCTTGTAGATTCTTTCTTCCCTAAAGATTTCATTCCTTTGAAGAAATTGCCATTTTGTTTTGAGTTGGAATCGTCCATTCACTGTTCTTTACGTAGTATGCACTCTAAAACATCTAACGACGTGTTGATTATGATAAAGCAGTTGGGACTACACCTAACACAATTGATGGCACAGATTCAAACCCACTTAAGTGCATGCACTGGCTTCAGAGTCGTTTTAAGGTAGCTTTCCGCTCAAAAATTAGGGATATAAACCACTGTGCTTAAAATCAGTCTTGGGCATTATTTTAATTCCATAAAGCTGGAATCAAGTGAAGATCTTGCCATTTCAGGTTTTTCGGGATGCCTCAAGAAATTCACTGGTATGTTATAATTCATTGTATATTTTTAAACTCAGGATTTCCATGGCAAAAATAGCTTGTTAAAAAATAGTCTTTTCGTCTGGTTTAAGTATACCGATTCCCAGTAATGTCTCTCAACTGCGCCTCTGAATGCACCTACGTGTGCTAGCATGCACATAAGGTTTAACACAAACATTAAAGTGTTGTTGACGGGACAAGTCTGTTTGCTTAACGCAGTTGTTTGCTTAACTCATGCATGAAATTTAAAAAAGTACAGTGCCTTCGTGCGTCTCACGACTTCCGAGCATTACTAACAGGCGTTGATGGTAATGCTGATGCATATACGTGAGACACATCACACCATTTTCGAAATCTACCGGTTTGCATGCAGTGCTCACAGTAACCACTCACCTTGGTAAAGCTTTCGTTAGCAAACAACTAGCCGAATTATCTTTCCTCAATCAGAGCGACTTCAAAGTTCCTTCCTCTCACTCTGACACAGTGTTTGTGTTTGTGGACAGTCACTCACCAAGTGGTATATTCAGGCACTGGAATGCCAGGCTTCAATTATGATCCTAATGGCTTTTCTAAGACTCTTAACTTATTAGAAAGCCATCGACAAATGTCCTAGGCCAAAACCTGTAGCTATCGGACTTGTTGCAGAAGGTAGTTCCCCACCACTTACCCTACATGTTGAATGCAGATATTTGAAATGTAACGCAGAGGTGAGAAGCACTGGCTGGTTATTTTCTCATTTCAGTAATCATTTTGACGTACGACAGGGTCAAAATGCTCTTGAAGAACATTGTTGTTTTCAATAGAGTCGAGCATCTAATAGAATCTATTATTGTCATATGGAATCACCAGGTCCTGAAACCCGAATCATTCCATTGGCCAAAACTGAAAGTTCCACTTCATGTAAGTATTTTCATAAAATATATTCAAAATAGAATTAGTATCAATGAAATAGCTGTCCCGAGGTTTTGATTACGTTATTTAATCATTTTTTTGGTAGTTCAAAAATAAAAGCTGGTTTTCGATGGATACTCTTCAAATGAATCAAGGTGACGTCACAGCGATACTTGGTTTAGCAAAGGCGGACAAGCGAATTAGTGGACAAGTTAATGAGTTGTTTCGTTCCATTGTGGTGCGTGGTTAGGCAGGAGTGCGAGCATGTTACTGTGTGGTTTTAATTCTGATTAGATGCCGACCATCAAAATGAGTGGACTGCAAAACGTTGCCCCTGCCGTTTTCAAGACCTCTTGTAGTATTATAAGCCGCTGCTGAGTATTTACGTTTGGTTGGCACAACCAAACGTAGATTTAGGGCTAGTGGAAAAGGAAACGGAAAATGGGCTAAGCACCTGCGGACAGAGACAGAGAAGTCCGTTGTCGTATATCCCATCTGCTTCTATCAATGCTTAGCCAGTGGATCACCCACTGTAAGGTGGATGTACCGAGCTTAGCAGAATCCACGGTCCAAGGCTTGCTACGTCTGCTTAATGACCAGATTGTCCGACACGTGTGAAATGATTGTCCGAAACTCCCACTAGCGACTAGCCTTCATTTATCAAAGAAGTTGTTGCTTCCATGGCGCGATTATGAGGAAATGATGGGCTGAATAGTGTGAAGTTCTGGTTGTTTTTGTCGTTTGCAACTGCCTTGACTCTAGACTGTCCTTCACTCTCTTCATCTGTATTCTAACAGTTGCCCTAATACAAAATTTTTAGTGCTTTTCTGCCATAGAGATGCCTTTCCCATTGTGCTCTTTGAAAGACGTGGTTTCATTCGTTTGCATGGGCTGATTTAGCTGTCGCTTATTGTATTCACTTTCCCACTGAAAGCCTAAGACTATCAACATTTTTAAGCTTGCTTTGTGCAGTTGCGCCTCTCTGTGTGGAAACTTAAAAGCAGACGAAATTTGACTAAAACATTTCACAAATCACACGAATGGGAGACGGAACTGATTTGTGCGGCGGTGCGCAAGCATCGTCTCGTCCAAGCAAGTGATTAGTCAATGCAAATGAGAAGTCGTCCGTCAAGGCCCCTCTTCTTCTCTCAACGATATAAAATGGAAGCCCAGATGCGTGGTACGATATATGTGGCATTGAATCCATCGTAAACATTTTGGACATGAGCCAAAATCCATTTTTATCATCATTAGGCAAAATTTAAAGTGGATTAAAGCCTTTATGTTTGTCCTTGTAGATTATTCAGACACCAAAGAATAAACTACAGAACCGCTTTTTGCCCTTTGATCTCATTAAAACCGATGCTGTGCTGTCAGTCGACGATGAGGTAATACCGGATGCCGATGTTTTAGAGAGAGGTTTTAAGTGAGTCAAACAGCACTGTTTTTCCGAATTCGACATAGTGAAAAAAATTCTGACATTAACTTTCATATTTTAACTTTAAGTGTGTGGCTTAGGCACCGAGATAGAATAGTTGGCTTCGTGGTGAAGGGTCATAAATGGCTTAAATCGAAGGGCCAATTCCGTTATGTTGCCATACCTTCAGATTCGTACTCTCTAGTACTTACTGGTGCTTCATTTTTCCATAAGGTTCGCTGCTTTCTTTTATCTTTTGAAAATGAATATCTGATTTTTATCGCACAAATATACTTGTTTCGATCCTTGATCAATGCTACTATTATCGCAATTTCAGTATTATCTCTACGCTTACACGTTTGAGCTTCCACGTGAGATTTATTCGGTCATTGATGAACTAATGAATTGTGAGGATATTGCGATGAATATGCTCATTCAACAGATCTCCGAACATAATCCTCATCGAGTAAGTTTCCACAATCTCACACATCGGTCTCTTCCCGTATCATCTAAGTAACTTTGCCTTTTTCCAATCAGGTTTATACTGCAACACGGTTTGCCTGTCCCTTCTGTAAAAGTGGCCTTTCATTAAGGAAGGGACATTATATAACGAGAAGTCAGTGTATAACTAATTTTATCAATTTCTTTGGCTATGATCCCCTCAAATTCAGCACATTCACAGGCAGGAGACGGTGAGGTAGCTCCTTCGCCTCCACTATTTTTCTTACCTTTGTGTATATTTTGTTTTCTAGTTTTTTAACGAATGCCAAAGTAAAAGATTTTTTTAGGCAAGTGAGAGTTTTCATTGATTGGCGGTTTCTAGCGTGTCTCGTTGGAGAATTCGCGTCCAACTCCCATTAGTGCGCGTTCAGTCAGTAAGGGAAAACCCTAAGTGTAGTGTTCCGTGTCCAAACCAATTCTATTGGGAATGCAAACTGCAAAACAACAGGTCATCCACGTGGTGAATGACATAACGGGACAGTCATTAGAAGATATGAATGAAGTTTGGTAGTCTTCGGCCCATGTCTGCCAAGTCTGCTTTCATTCGCTACTTCCCCATCGGTCAATCGAAGATTGCCTTAGGGACTGCATTCTCCAATATCCACTGTCTACCACACGAAAACCACACTTATGATCTGCGGATGCATTCAACTCTCTCAAGTCCTATCCTGTTTAATAAGAGCCTCTCGTTTGATTGCATCAATGTGACTAGTCACAAACTCGCATTGATTTAAGGTGTCTTTCAATGCTTCGAATGTGAGTTATTCAGTTACAGACCATCATTAAGAATTTCAATCACTGGATATGCGACTGGTTCACCATCATCGTGCTCATAACAGACTCATGCCCAAGGTCATATTAACGGTCAGACCTAAAAGAGACTGGTTCAGCACCATGAAGAGGTGAGAATTTGATGCCCTGCTACTTTTTCGATATCAAGTGAATGTTCCTGCCTAACGCATATGCATAATGCACTTATATGCATGATACGTGTGGAATTAAGTAGCACTAGTTTTGCGCAGAGCTTAGCCGAGGCATTTGCAAGGGAAAAGCTCAATTCAAATCACTGTTTCGTCTTCTAAAATGTTGAGGCACAAATGGGTGGAGGACAGTTGTCCAGCAGCTGACGTTGCTTGACTGAATGGCGAATCGTGTCAGCTCGAGAGGCGGAAGTAACGAATGCCATCAGGCAGATTCACTTTAAACCAGCTCAATGAACTCTCCCGCACTAAATCTCGAAGGGTTACTCAAATAGGTAAATACACTTTACTTACTCAAGGCGTATAGGAAAAATCATTTCCAGCCGTCTTAACTAAAGTTGGACAACAGCAGGGAAGTGCGATACCTTTTTATACACTCCTCACAGATAATGTGGGCTATCACGGGTATCAAACGGAATATTAATCGTATTAATGTCAGAATAGCATGCAATATACCGGCGAAAAGATTTGTAAATCATTCATAAAAGCCGATGATTCCAAAACAGTTTAGGATAGCACCTCTCTTCACAATTGCACTGGCACGATGTAATTTAAAGTACAATACTAGCTTGTTTATAGGAAGGGCGACCTGAACACTATTTCTCCATGCAACTGAAAGATTGAGATACTTGAAGTCTCTTGCGCCAGGTCAAGTCTGTGACGCATGTCGGACAAATAGCATACTAAAGTTCAGAAGCACAATAACTGTGGAAATAATCAACGTTGTAATGCATTCGTAGTCCATCGTGGTCTTTAACCGTAGTGGTAGAAGTAAGCTAGCATTTTATGCTGCCATTTTCTAGTCTTCCGGTTGAATGAGCTACTCTGGGTCCTTTTAGGTCGCGATAATCTAGTTTTCCTACAAAGAATTTCATTCCATCGACGATTATTCACTTTCCGTCCCTTCTACAACATCAAGGAGTCTTCCTCAGCCTGAAGTTCAGTAGATAATGTCTCCTTTGAGTGGAACTTTATGATTTGGCTGATGCGAGTCATCTCTTAGAAGTGAGGTAGGCCCGGTATTCCCCATGCTTTCCTCGTTTTCTTCGCTCGTCATACAGGTGCTCATGTTATTAACTCCAACCGGCTTTCGGCTTGAGAATAACGAACTGTCGAATGCCTAAGCTTTTTGGTGAGGAAATTTTGCAGTTTATGGAGAAAGGCCTGCAGCCGACGTCTTCATCGCTATCATTTAAGGAGATTCTGCAATTTTTGTTCAATTACTCGGTCGAACAGAGGAAGAGTGTCCAAATTCAGATAAGCTAAACATTTGAAAGTGCCGGTGAGAAAAGAGCAGCAGCATACCAGAAATAGTGAGCAAGAAAATTTACCAAGTGCTGACGGTGATCAAACCTACTCTCAACCTACTCGTGGTGACCACCAGCGGCAACTCTGGTGGCTAATGAGAGGGGCGCCCGGATAGGACTAATCACCCAATGGAGGTTTAAAATTTGATTATGTTAGCAGAAGCGCAACTTCGTACAGCCTGGCAAACGAAGCACAAAGTAAATACCTGGATTCATGCTCTCAAACTTGACTGTGGAAAGCGGGTGCATGTAGTGATGAACGGAATATCCGCCAGGAAATAGAAAGGATTTTTGGAAGAGGTATTAAGATTGCCTGCCTTCACCAGTGTCGAGTGCCACTACGAAGTTGAACTGTTACCTGTACTAGGAAAAATTGCCAGAGAAGCGACCAGTGAACCGAAGACATCAATAACTTTTGCTGTATTCTGTGTTAAATTTTGTGTGCTACATGTTGTAAAAGCTATTTTTACTTCTGTTTAACCCCCAACAACACATCGGAACATACCCTAATCGGATTTCTATCGTTAAAAACTGCTCAACAGGAAAATTTATAATTGACACATCAACGAGTAGTTAAATATTTAAAACTTACACAAGTAATCGACTCACGTATTGTCCACGCAGTAGGAGTGAAGGTCCAAAGTGGTCCTTCAAAATCCGCTTCCAAACGAAAACGAAGTGAGTCCGGGCGGCGGTGAGCTACCGCGGTCTCCACCTGCTTACTGACTGTTTTCAAGTGCCGACTGAATAACTTCGATCCCTACAAATTTACAACAACAGCAACAACAACCACCACCAGCACTTGATCCAGCTTTCAATTGGGGCATCAATTTAAATTGCAATTCAGAGACCTTGATCCAAGCATGATGACGCCATGTAACACTTTGAATATCTGATTTCAAACGTCTTCCACGCACAACTCGACAGTCAAATGTAAACTAACTCACTTTGTCAAGTCTTCGAGTTCGCTCCTCAAGCGTCATCTTCTCCAACTTCACCACGAAATCGTTCGCATCTGCAAAAGGCTGGAACACAATAGCCTCAATCCACAGTGGTCTCAGTAGCAGGAAGAATGGGAGGTAGGTTTCAGCGATTCTCCAATCCAGTGCTGTAGGAATGACAGGGATCGAGTGAAACATGAAGCAGGTCCATAACTGAGCATGAATTGATCGAACCGCTGACGGAGTCAGTGAGTCCCACTTGTCTAGCACAATTAGACAAAATTTGGACTGTTGAATCACCTACAACGGAAGAGTACTCCATGTTAATTCCAGTTGCAATACTACAGTGGGAACCAACTTTTCGACTTGAAATGGTGGCGTTGCTTCATTCGCTTACGCTGTAAAAATACTGCACACTACCACTCAACCAGGTGCTACTCTGCCATCTCCAGCCGCACTCTTTAGCCTACCTGCCAGAACTATTTGGGGCATCAAGCTTCCCATCTACTGAGCCTTGTTTATTCAGAATACAATTTGCATTAAGAAAACTGCGATTACAGGTTATGCGAAGGCGAATTCGCAGAAGAACTCCTAGCAATAGACGGTTATCTATGAAGGAATATAGTCAAGTCTGTCTCAATTTCAAGAAACGACAACAGCTCGGATTCGTCAGGATTCTACATCTGCGATGAAGAATCAATTTTTGATGGACGTCAGCGAAGCCGGTGGAAAAGCACCTAACTGTCAGGCTCAGGCAACCGACAGACATGTGGCACACACATCATCCAAGAACTGTCAACCTGAAGTCATAAGAGCCCAACTTCGACAATGCCACAGCGGCTAACATTAAAAATGCAGATCCAGTGGTATCCATAACATATCCATAACAGCACGGACTCCTCGTTCAGACACAGCCAGCTAGGTTGGATATCCGCTTACTGGTTCATTGCTTCTGCATGAGTGCAGTTCCATCTGATGTTAAAGAAGAAAGCGGAATCACTTTGACGCCAGTTCAGACAGTCAACAATCGAGAGATCGAAGTCTGGCTCAGACTTCGAGAGATCGCAAGGTAGGTCAGTGCTATCAAACTACCATCCAAACATCCCACGCGCTTCTTAAGGCTAATCTCATCTAACTTCATCAGCTTCCGCATCCAGATTCGACCGTTTTCGGGTGACAAACGTCGAAATCAAATCTGACTTTCGGCCTATTCCTTCCTTCCACTTTACTAACACATAGTTAGTGCATTGACACAAGCATGCCAACACCGTGTTGCCATGGTATTCGACAAACACTTGCTGCTAACACAGCACAGTGCATAGAGATCACTCCTGCCTAACCATTCCATTGGTCAGTGCCTGTTGCAAAGATCCACACTTGGCCAGTGCAACCTAGTTAGCAAGGCAACCAGGACTCTGAACCCCATTGTCGAGTTCTTTGCTTCTTGTGCCTTTATTATGGAGAGAAGTGGATGAGCAACTTACGTCCGCAGAAAGACTGCATGGCAGAAAGCGCGGTTTTACATCCATCGGAGGTATTCCGTTTGGAAAACACTCGTTATCATTTGCATGCGTGATCATGACGGTAACGCGTTTCATGACTGAAAGACTTCTAACCATTTCTGGCGCTCTAAGAGGTTCACCTCCAAGGCAACCTAAGTGGGCTGCAAGGAGATGTACTCTGTTGTACGGATCCGTAAGTGTCAAGTCAGATTGGAATTTCGGTTGAGGAATGATCAAAGTGGTAGACGACATTGGCCAGAATGGAAAGACTAGACCATAAACAGTTGACGCAAACTCTGCTCGGTTCACAGCGAAATCTGGAGTTGCGATGATAACCTTCTTTGAGTTCACAGCTGAGCTTTTCACAAAGGTGAAGCAGTAGTCATTTTTACGATCCGAGAGGCACTTCGACAGACTCTCATTTGTCATTGCGAGTTGCATCTGACCAGAGGAACACGTTGTACTGAGTCGCGGTAGGAGGCTGTAGGCAGTTTCCAGATATTTATGAAATTCTGCCGAAGAGGTGCATAGTTCCATAGAGTGATGGAGCAGGTAATTTCGTAGTTCAGTCTGTGCTTTGTTCATCAACGCACACAGGCTTCCATTGTGATTTAAGTTTTTATCTAAATTATTCCAACTCACTGCTTTGAAGCGCTGAAATATAAAGCAGATATGGTCACGCGAGAATCAGCAGCAGCTCTGCTATGGTTGATTTCACTCTACGAAATCGGCTGAAGCATCTTCTAGACTGGCACTTAAGTTAAGCCTCAATAACACCAATTTTTCTTTGGCTCAATATGAATAATTTCCAAGCAACCTTAGTCATTGTTTGTGTTTATTAACAGTACGGCATGTGATCAAAACCAGTCAACGATTGCACATGCTAAATCTGTATTACAAGTCCGAACTTTGGGAGTAAGAAAATTGAAATATTAAGACGTATTGCTTACCACGTTGTGCCAATCTCGTTGAAGAGCAATTTCTTCGTGGGAAATGCCTGTATTAGGAAAGAAATTTCGTGGTTTATCTGTTCATCGTTTGTTGACCAATCGGTTGGTTGTTGAAATAAGTAGTTAGAAAAGCAATCAGGTAAAGCTTACCCTCATCAAGCCTTGTTATTCTTACTGCAACGATGATTGCCACCGTAATAAGGGAGATTACAAGCAGCCGTTTATAGTGCCGAGTAAAATCTAAGGGACAAAATTGAGATAAACACCGCATTGCCATGCTCGGAAGGCAAGCTTTTCTGAAGGTAAAGCAAAGAGTCTCATTTTTAAGTTAAAAAACTGTTACTTGACGCTTCGGAGACTGCTTTTTCGACTTACCTTTACTTGTGTTTGAAATCTGCGATTTTGTATGCCTGGTTTTATTTATAAATTTTAAAACCGACAATTTAATGTTTATTGTGTTTATTTTGCGAGAATATTTTTTGACTATCTTGGACGTATCCACGGCGTAAGAAAACTTAATTAAATTATATTCAGTTGTTGCCACCAACCCTTTCGAATATACCGACTTGCTGATGAATTGTAAACTACTCTTTGTCACCAATTACTTTAAAGCCTTTGTTTCTGATGGGTTAAATTTATTATGGAAGGCCAGCTCTTTGCGATAGTTTTTCCAATAAAAAAAACACAAAGTATACTGGAAATATTGCAAGTTGAGGTTTCAAGGCCACCACTCAAGTAAGCGTTTAGGTCACTTTAATTTGATTCGGTTTATTAAAAGCGCCATGCATTGTGTCAAAAAATTCAAATAGTAGTTAGACGTTGTGTCTGCTGAACAAAAGACATTCATACACCTCATTCTTAATGTAGATAAAATGGAACAAATTTTCCATCGTAATTCAAGAAGAATCTACCTACATACTCTGATGATTGAGCTGCGTTAGTTTCTTCATCAGGACTTAATGCGAAGACTAAAGTGATTGCTCTACGGGCTTAAAGCTTGTTTTACAGCTCATAACTCAAAGGTATATAAATCGAGATTGCAATGAACTACGTGAAATCATGCTGTTATGGGTAGATTGAAGCTCGACATATTAATGAAACCTGTAGTTCTCCCTTGCTCATTTAACGAATATGAAAAATTGTAAGATGCCAAATCACATTTCTGCTTTTCCATTCCAGTTTCACAAATGGCGTTTTTCACAATCGCTCAGATTCGAAATAGACCAAAACTTAATTAGCAAACTAGTTAGAATTATTCATTTTATATACCATGATCCATGAAGAAACTGGTGGGTTGATCAGCAAAGAGTTAGTTGACAACTTGGTACTTTCTAAAAAATTCTGCTTAGTCAATAAGTATTCTATTAGAAATCGGAAATAAAATACAATGCTTTATTATATTTCTCCTTCAGAATAAAAAGCTCCAAAAAGACTTTCCTATCAATAGATGGAAATATGAGGAGATTTTAGTCGAAGCGAATATTAATTATGTGATCAACGGATATGAAGTGAAGTGGCTGTTGTCACCCCTGTAAACAGTGCATCGAATTTTGCCCACTTGAATATGAAAACTTAATTGAATAAAGTGGTTTCGGGAGGAGATAAGTGGACTCTCCCATTGGTGGAATTAATACGAAGACCATGCAGCTGGTTACACTAAAGCTAACATCTGCTATCGCAAGCGTATCGGTAATGGTTGCAAGGTGGTGTAGGCAGAACTTGATTCAATGGTGGAATCTGTCTTCTAACAACATTTGGTTGAGTCTATCACAGTCACAACACACATTGGTGACTGTGGTCAAACCTAGCCACTGAAGCACTTGTCAAATTTATCCATCTTGCACCGGATGTGTGTGCCAATATTACCTCCATTAAGTGATATGAAGGTCTACCGCTAAGTCGATCCCAGCTCAAGTTAACTTTAAACTCAATGAATCATCTTTGTACTCTGTCCTCAATTCGCATTAAAGGATGGGACAGCAAACCAGCGCGCCAACCTGTGGATTTTGTACAGCGAAGCGAGTTGGAGATCGTTAAGCAGTTGCTGAATTGGACGAGAAAGAAGACTGAGTAGACGGGAGGCGATGTATCTGCGAAGGTACACGTTTTATGTAGAAAAATGCAGGACTAGCGATATCATCGTTTTCTGATCGTTAACACAGTGGGGTGATATCGAGCGAAAAGAGGAAATCCTTTTGTACTTGCAATTGTCTTGAAACACAAGCGGAGGCGTGGCTTTCAGAGCAGTAAAGACTTACGTAACAGGGCAGAGTATAGATGCGACAAACAGGCTCATTCTTAACTGGAAGGACTTATTTGTAGATAATAGGAGGCAGTCTTCTCGGAAGTGGATCGCTGTAGTATTCATGAGAGATGGACTTGGTGTATATTGCAGATGGCGCGACTGTGTTGCCATAGTTGCTCCACTTCATTCTGGCCCATGTGTCGTGTGGATAGACAGTTGGAAAGCTTCTTTCCAGCTCCAGACGTTCAGACTTTGTCAGCGTAATCAAATGAGGTGCATTATGATACTTGTCGAAGAGTTTCAATCTTGACTCGGGAGGTGGATCCAAAGGAACTATGTAGTCTCGATTATTAGCCCCCTTGGTTAAGGGGAAAATCTCTAGGTTCGTGAACGCTAAAGAGGGCAGTCGCGCTCGGCTATTCAACGACATCGCAAATGCACCAAGGATTGCAGTATTAACGCCAGCGCCTGCAAAAATCAATTCTTCAATTTGCCCATTTAACAAGCAGCGGAGGGATAATTCCTCACCGAATGACCTCGATTTTGCAGGCAGCGTTTCACCTTATAAGCTATTGCCTCTAACTCTAGTGTAAATTGAAGTGAAAATTACCGAGGAACTGGGATTATGTTTGATGAAAAGCAGAACGAGAGGAGTGACATTTAATTAAAGCCTTCATCTTCGGTTTTAACTCCTCCTTTATTTATAAACTGAGGAAACCTAAATAAGGGAATTGTCCAGGGAATGAAAATGGAATTTCATGTGAAAGACTTAAGGAAGATGAAACAAACCATCGAATAGAGGCTCATTTGACAGCCCTGTCCGCAGCCTATTAAGGCCACTGTTTCTCTAACCTTCCTCCCTCCCATCCTGGCACTTTTTAAAGGCTTCATTGCTTGGCAGCCCCCACATCATCCATTCCAATCTACTCTCACCTCCACTCTGGCTCCTTCACACAGTGCTCATTTTCGCCCAACTCACTGATGGTCATTCGACACTTCATTTGGAATTCTAAGGATCAAAGGACTTCAAGGTACCTTAATTTTCTCCACCGACCATATTTACTAAGCAGCTATGTCAACCTTAAGCGATTAACTTCTTGACTTTGATCAATTTTACGAATTCATTTGAACGCATTGGTTCACTCCAATGCTTTGAACAACAACGGAAGTCTAAAACTAGCTTTCTTGGCGAACACGATACATTCAACAATTACGGGCCATTCGTTAGCTGCATCAACCGCGGCATTTATGAAACTAAGAGAAATCTGCAGCTCCCCTACAGAAGGCAATCCATCTTGAAAGTAAAGCAATCTCATCAGGTAGATTGAAAAATTCAATCCCCAACACACTTGCCTTATCAAGCTATCAGAATATTTGCATAGAAACATTTGATATGAACACTGTCCAATTGGCGATATCGTGGTTGTGTTGCCCCGCATCTCCGTGTGCGTGGGTTGATCGGTGGACTGGTTTTTCTCGGCATCCTCAGACGTTGAACCAGTAGTACTTACAAATGGACGCCAAATTGGGCTGGACACAGACAAGGGTTTATTAGTTGCGTAGTGCGCATTTAGGCTGGCGCTTAGGACTATCCAAATAGGCTTCGGAATACTGATGTCAGCCGAGAGTTTTGAGTAGTTGAAGCCCATGCCAGGAACTCTATGCTGTGGAAATACTTCTAAGTGCATATACGTTTATTCGAATAATGACTACTGACTGAAGACATGTCTCCAATATATTGCCTTGAAAAAAGAGTACGAATTTGTTTTAGTCAATAAGAGTGCTATGAATTGGCCACTGCCACAGGCTTGGTTTGACAAAGCCTTTTCGTGGTCTTTAGTGTCAGAATAAGAAAAAGGATTCTGTTTTTATCTTATTTTATAGCTTTGTCGCGCCAACAATGCATAATATGGAACCATTAATTTGAAAAATTAGGACTGTCACCCCTGTGGACAGTGCATACAAGGCAAGCCAAACGTTTGCGTTGCACCAGTGAGCATATTATCGTTTTGTTGCCGAGCGCATTTTTACGTCGTGATAGCTAAATTTTTTAAGTGAATGATATTAACCACTTCGGAACTCTTTGGGGGTGGAAGGCATCGATGGTGACCAATTCCTCAAACAGATAGAATATCGTTGCATGCGGAAGTAACATATTTTTTAAGTGGTAATTCACACCATGCATTTTAACGTAACACATATCTATCATGATTTATTTCAATGGCGCAAAACACTTTAATTGAAAATTTTCATGAATCAAAAATAAAGAAAACTTGTAGGACTTGTTCTTTTGAAATGAATAAGCCGAGTGCATGGGTATTATTTCGATTTTTACTTTGTGGACTAAAACAACTTGTTGAAGGCGTTGTCACTAATCCAAAGCTCGGCTAAAATTTAGGCTAAAACTGATAGAGCCATTGGTCTTGAGGAAGTATCAAAATTTTAAACAATTAAAGGGGGCACAACTCGGAGGAATGTGCTGGTAGTTTATATCGGTTACGAGCACATTTATATAAAATGTGGCTTTTTCAATTAACCCGCCAAGGCCTACTAATGGGTTCCTGCTTCGGGTTGGCATTGGCAAGTAGCCCAACTGTGAAATATGCATGGTGCGTGTTTTGTATAATAATTAATTCTATACTATTTATATCTCTTTGCATAAGCCTTTCTACAAGAGGAAAGCTCTGATTAAGTATTTTTAAGCCCTCGCTTCAGTGTGCATGTAGTTTAGGAACGCTCCTCTTGTTGTATTTGATTTTTTTTACTGATATGATTTCATTTTTCTAAAAGATCGGCATTTCTTAATGATCATATTTCGCTATTTTCAAAAATCTGTTATGCCGATTACTCTGCCTAATTCCGCGGTATAGTGTAGCAATTTCAGAATTTACCATTTTAATGTGCAATCGGATTTTTAGCCGTATGGAAGCCTATTGAAGAAGGAGACAAGGTGATCATTCAAAAAGGCGATAACTTCCAAATCGTCACCATCATGTCTAAAAAGTAAGTTTTCTTTGAACATATTACCATCGATATTACTATCTGATTTCAACCCCGCTTCAGACATCTCGATATTGGCAAAGACAAGGTTCCAATGTCACAAATAATTGGTTTTCCCATGGGAGCAACATTATTTTTCGATGGCGCCAATGTTACGCAAGTGAAAGAAGAAGAAGTGAATGTTGATGGCCTAATGGAATCGGAGTCCTCCAAGGATAATCGGCATCTTTTTGATCGTAGTGACAATCAGATTCTCACTGCAGAAGACATTCAAAGTCTAAAGTCCACCGGGTCTTCAGGCAATGTGAGTGTTACATGACATATATTACATCTTCATCACCGCTCCTCTAATTCTACTAGGTTAATCCATGTTTGGCTTTCTCTTAGGCCATAATATCAAAACTAGTTGAAAAAAGCACCACTTTCCGCATGAAGACAAGGTATTCCCAAGAAAAGTATCTCAATAGGAAGAAAAAGAACTATCTCTGTGTGTTTGCAGTTCGACCGCATACTGCTCGCAATCTCTGCGAGATGCAAATGGTTTGTAAAGCCTCGTAAGTGTAGTCGGAGCCTATATTCTGTTGGCTCCTTATTTCCAAGTGGTAGAGATCTACGGAGGCTTTGGCTTTACTTTAGCAGTTTTGTCATAACTGGGTACTTGATTGAATTAAGTATTAGCAGAGGTAGACTAACTTGAAGCTAGCTCTATTTGTCAGAAGTCAGTCGGTTAGATTTTCGGTTGAAAAATCATAGAACTTTTTTCCTGAGGATTCAGTCATTACTACTTAGACGAAGTTTACGCCGAGCTATTGTTGCGGGGTGCAAGATCAGAGCGCTTTCGGCATTCATTGAATTTACCAGTGGGAAAGATACCGACGTATTTGAGACTTGAACGAACATCATGGTCACATGGGCGACGGGTCCTTGGTAAGTCCTAAATGTTCCCCCGATAGTAATAGTTCTGTAGTGCCATTGCGCTTGGATGACTAACTGGTACCGTTGACTTATTGATTGAATTTTTGCCATGCTGTCTTGTCATAAGCAATTGAAAGCTGTGAACTAAGGCTATCCAGGAACCGGCTTTAAGAAAGAATATAGTTTTTCATTGCTTAAACATTAAAAATAGTTTCACATTTTACAGCACACTCCGTTACGACTCGCTGGTGCAGTTGCTAACTTACGCAAACGTACATGCGGGTACCACGGTGATGCTGACTGAAAGTTACTCAGGGCTGGTCAGTAAGGCAGTTCTAGAGCGTCTAGGTAACCGAAGCTGTGGCAGTCGACTTATCACTTTCCATCACGGCACTTCGGCTCCGGTAGTCGATGTGTCGCCTCCCGCAGACTTCTCGCCTGTGAGTTCAACTCTGAAGTTCACAGCCTACTATTTCTTTTTAGTAGCTGTACCTTATTTAATCATCCCAAATACTATAATACCAATAAAGCTCACGTCTCTAGAACCATTTTGGAATCCATTTGGCTGGAAATAGTCCGTATGACGCAAATCTTATTAATTAGCATTTTGTTGCCGCTCTTATGGTTGAAGATATGTCGTTTTGGTCATTCCTGAAAACTTTAATAACTTAGTATTGTTTGTCCTAGCAGTGGTTTCTTATTTGTATATTCACTTCGACCACTATGGCATAGATTTCACCAATTTAACTAACGCAAACCATTTACTAGAAGCGGGCTTTTCTCTCAGCATCTTTCGTCAATAGTTATTCTTCTCCCTCCTCTTTTTCATCGTCGAATTCTTTATCACTAGGCCGTCAGTATGGGAGTGGCATAAATGCTTTTTTATTGCTGCAGATTTACAATATTCAGTTTGAAGATGTAACCTCGCTCCTCCTGACTGGAAAATTCGCTCGGGAACATTGCGAAGACATTTGCTCGGACTCTCCAGAATGCAAGGTTGAATTTTCCTGCCTAAAACTTGTCTATCGTGCCCCAAGTCTTTATTGTAAATCCTGCAATTTTAGAAACCGCGGTTGGAAGAGAAGACTACAGGTGGGATTATGTTTTTAACATGCTTTGTCTTCTGGGAGGTCAGAACTGGACAGTAAACTAAGTTTAATCTTAATTAGTAAACAACGAATCAAAAATCCAAGTACCTACAGCACTAGAAGCTAACGAAGCGGATCAAGAAGACGGGGATGAAAAGAAAAAGCGATTCAGTCGTAGAAAGGAACGACGTCTGCAAAAGGCTGACGCCATAGCAGTGGAAGAACGGCGGAAACGTTTGGAAAAGAGACAGGAGCAGTTGAATGAAGTAAAGAGAATTCTCTGCCCTACCGACGCCCAACTCTCACCAGAAATGACGGATCGCCCCGACTGTCTCATCGTCGCCTCCAAGTTCTACCCCGTTGAAATTACCCTTCTTTTGATGCAATTTCTTCCCCCTGGTAGACCATTTGTTGTGCATTCCCATGTTCTCTCGGTGAGTTGAATTGGTTCCTTTTGAAGATATTGCCAGAAATGCAGTGCAGCACTCCAAAGTTTTTTTATTTTCGGCAGACTCTAGCAGACCTCTATAACATTCTAAAACGCAGAGGCTGTTGCGCCCAGTTATCGCTCCACGATACGTGGCTAAGACCGATTCAGGTGCTACCGAATCGGACTCATCCAGCGATTCGAATGGCATCCGGAGCTGGTGGTTTCATTCTCCATGGGTACACACTTCAGCGTCTTGAAGATTCTGACGCCTACTTGTCCAGATCTTCAATGAGGGCCTCAACAAAGCAGCTCTTTGATGAAGGACTTATCTCCTATTCATGTTAGTCTGTAAATTTGACAGCGATCCAAAAATTACTCAATCATATCCAACTGATCCCAAGTCAACGAAGCCTGTTGGTTCATTGTTTGAGCTTTCCGATGAGGATAAAGTAAATTTCACCTAGTAACAACAGGGATATATGATATGAATAACCGATTCGAATATTGAATATCAAAGTGAAAACTGCCTGTGTTGGGGAAGAGAGAGGCGTTCCCACTCACCCTTCAAAAAGAGCATGTTTACTGATGCTTTCAGACGTCATTAAATATGTAAGAAATTGTTATGTGAAGTATGTGCGAATGAACAAAGATTGTGAAATTCAGGAAATTTTATTTAAAGTGGAGTTATTTTGCATGAAATATCGCGTTCATCACCCTCAGTGATTGGAGGTTATCAGCTGAGTAACAACGGACCTTAACTGCTGATAAACATCGGCTTGTCTTAACGAAAGCATCAAAAGTCGGTGACACAAGGCAGGCGCATGTTCCGAAATAGGAGCTGAACAGGCAGGGCATTCAAATGGTGAAAGCTCTAATTAGTGGACTGCCAAACTGAACTGAATATGGTGCTGACCTGAGCAGATTGACCGTTGTTTAGAAAAGTGCATAACCTCAACAGTGCTTCAAGTCGTATATCTTATCTTGTAAATTCATTTCATAGTTTTGGCTTTGGTTTGATGCTTTTATTGATACTTCAGTTGGTTAGAGTGATTTTGAGCAGTGTCCATCCATTGATCTTGTATTTCATCTTCAACGAGAGGGCAGAACGTGAGTTCTCCTCCGCTTCGGAAAGTTTGAGAATCCACGGCATTGAGGCGCGATATGCTAGTTGTAAAACTCATCTGAGGTGAATGCCAACTTACTCAGCCAGTTAGCACTGGAAGAAATGTCTTCTCTGTTTATTCACCTGTTCGAATGTGAACTTATCACTCAGGCGCATGACTAAAGAGGTGGTTAGTGAGCTCGTACGTGAGATGCCGAAGGAGTTCTGTCCGTAGCGAACCCAAGCCTGCCTTCTTAGTGCCCCTTCAGGTGCTGCTAGTGGAGAACGTGTCTTCAACTTGCCCGGTACAATAAAGTACGATCCCATCCAGACATGTCTGAAAAATCGCGGTAGTTTCGATGCACCAAACTGAACTCAATTGTACTGCTTAAATAGTTTGTCGGTGTTAAAACTGGTGTCAAGTTGACGTATGGTACGAGAGAGGGGACGAATAGACGTTTTGAGATGTAGAAAGCGTGGAACAAAAAGAATGAGCTCTAAACGCGAGAATAGGAGTTTAACCAAGCCCCTCTGAGTTCTTGAGGACGTTGTTATTTCCGCCTCCGCAGCAACTCAAAATTGAACAGCACCTTTTGAGTTGGAACAACACACGAATGGCGCGAGTGCGTAGGTGGCTTGGTGGCAAAGGACCTTGAGTTCGTTTAGCGCATTCTCTTCTAGTGGGCTGGTGTGGAGTCTTTTGCCTGTCTTGTTCGTTCTAAGGCTGTAGAAGCTATGTGGTGTAGGACGTTTCTACTTACTGGGCTAGTTTTGTTCAGCCAGGTCGTCCATGGAGGGACGAAATCGGTGCAGAAACCTGTGTTTGAGGTGAAAGCAAGCCAACCTGATTGGTACAGGGCGGAGTTTTAACACTAGCTCGATCGATCGCGAGAATCGGAGACGCAGCACTACAAGAGTCCTACAAGAGCTGAGATACGTCCCGACGCACGACCCAGTGCTTGTATTTATGCCGTGAAATCGTTCCCATTAGAGGAACTGCAAAAGTGATCTAAAGAAAATCTCTAAATTCATTTACGCATTATTACTTACACAAACCACACACAGACACACAATGCCGACCTCGAAATAAAGTGTGTGGGAGGTCTGTTTCAACTGTTAATAACAGAGGCCTTTAGTAGCATTTTTCTAGCAATAATGAGTCTCATTCAGAGCATTTCTGCCCTGAATTACACCAGCGCTGGTGCCTCTCGCAGTATTTGAACTTCACGTGATAGACCACGGATTTGAGAGAGGCTTCTTCTTTTTCTTCGAACTACAACCTAATCAACCGTCTTGAGCCTTAAGGACGCGATACTTCGGAATGAGGTCCTTCCACCATTATCGCTCCCCCAGAGGCGAACCTTGAGTTGCAGTGTAGAAGGCCGCAGATCTAATCAACGGTGGTGGTGGTGGTTGTGTTCGCAGATATTATTCTTGCTATACCACACGAGTTATTCTTTATGCTTAGCCGTGGTGTCATTGGCAAGTTATGCTGCGTGGTATAAATCAATTTGAACTAATTACACTCACAAATGCAGGCTTCTCAGTATAGGCACAAATGATGTATGGCCCACATATGACCATCAGCGCTAACAAGGGAAAACGGGTTTAAACACAGAAAGGTTAAAAAGGTTCGGAAGCAGAAGATCCTAAACTACAAATGAAACCATTTCGCTTTTGCATTGTGATTTCGCGTTACAACATGTTCTTCGTTAAAAATGAAGCGTTCAGTAGAGTGCGAGAATCCGCGTTACGCCTGTAACGCATCTGTGGTTTAAAGCATGGTGTCATAACAATGCAGGTGCATATGGAGTGCCCTCAACCTGGCCCAACAAAATAAATATAAGTGTGCATCCTCACTTTCAAGTCAGAGGATCAACTAGAGTGTTTTAATACAAGATGGTCTACTTGTCTCTAGATGTACTAAAAAAATACGTCCATATAAACAAGCATGCAAATTTACATTCACGTACTAGAATGTTGATAGCGGAGCCTGTTGGAGTGATGGTGGTGCTTCTTGCATTCCTCCTTGTTCTCGTTCTGCAATTCCCTCTCCTCAAAACGGAATATTATCGAGCACCTTCTAAGTCTACCCCTTCTGCTTTCGTCAATGCATTTCACCTCCTCTTGCAGCCTCAAGACGAATGTTGACGATTAAGTATTCCATCCTCCTGGTTGCTGAAAAGACAGCCAAACTTCAAGGTGGGTGGGTGGGCGCCTTTTGTGGGATTGAAATGGAAAAGGGTCCTTTTGAGTGACATGCAGTTTCCAGTTTCCTTAGTGAAGCAGACGATGATAGTCAGTGGGAGATCGTTTTATCTAACCCAAATCAAGTTATCTCGGAATTTTCGAATCGATTCTTCCACCGTAATCGATTCAACCTATGGAATCCAACACTTGATATGAGACCACTGGACTGTCGAGCATTTGAGTTTCTATCAGGCCTTCATACGTTTCTCACAGGGAGACATTTCAGCAGTACTCTACCCTGTAGTTCGCATTATACACCCATATTTATCGTACCAAACAATCGCTCTTTCATGTTCATTGAAGAATGCGGCATCAAACACCGTCTTGAAACTAACGCCGGCTGTTTCACATTCACAAAACCGCTTGCTGCGTTTGTGCTCTCGGATTAATAGCGGTGGTGCAGAGAGTTGCATAGCCAAATGTGAGGGCATTATTCTCTTGTCTAAGTCACCGATTCAACGTGCAAATGACTTTGTGTGTATTCACGGTGTAGATGTCACTGATAAATTTATAGACTTGCAGTGGATGATCTCAGTCAGATTCCAATCGCTAATTCTTTTGTGAATCAGTATTCATAGAATGAAAAACTCTGGATGGATCGCGGAAAACGGCAAGTTGATAAGAGTGAAAAGGAGGAGGAGGAAGATGAGGGCAAAATAAACACCGGTATGTCATCAGGTTAGATAGTTGACAAGTGTCCAAACTTGTCAAATGACCAAAGAAGAATTGCTATTTGTATTACCACCGTACAGGGCTGCGACTCTAGCAACAACAGTATGTTTTCACATAAAGGATTGAGCAAAATGTGGGCAAATGTTGCAAATAAATTTGATTTTGCACACAATTCTGACAAACCAAATCAGCACAACTGAATCACTGAATTTGGTAAGCAGTTCCCTTTAGAACGTGGTTGTAAATGTTGTTCCTTTAAATCCAAACACAAATGGTAAAAAGCGTGTTTCGTGTTGCTGTCCGTGTGCAACCAACTTCCATCAAAGTAGCGATCATTATTACGGAAAATGGTATTCTTTCACTCAGTCACAGTTCGTACGAACTTCGGGCCGGCAAAGGCTCTAAATAAAGGAAGAAACAGACCTAACGTCCAGGGCACATTTGTGTTGCTCAACTGATCTAATTTGTGTGTTGGCCCTGAAACTTCTCAGTTGTGTTTGATTACCAGATAAAATATGTTTACATGTTCAGTTGATCGAAATTGGAAGAGTCAGCAGCATTTTACATTCGCATTCATAATGACAGGAGGTATGAAAAAATGACCGCGTGGTATTATACTGAGATCGCGGAGATTCGAGACCATGAATCCAGGTTTTTCGTCGTGCCTCGTTTACCAGGCTGTACCAGGTTGTACTTCTGCTGGCATAATCTAATTTCTTACGTCCGTAGAGTGATTTGTCCTATCCGGTCGCCCCTCTCATTAGCCCCAGAGTTGCCCCTGGGGTTACAGGCAGGTCAATGCGAGGAGGTCGACCGTATATTTGACCACCATCTTGCTCATAACCTTTTGTCTGCCCGTCTCAAACTGTCATTCCATCTCGGCTAACCACACCAATCCTAATTCTACAAGCATCTGATACAATCAACTGTTTTTCATTGTCACATGCCACAATAACTACAGTAATGCTATCCTGTGTCGGTTTTCAAGCTCCGGTTGGACCTCCGGTAGGTGAGGATTTGTAAGAAGAGGCTTGTCAATCTACTCAAGGCCTAAAAGTCTGTACTTCACTGAGAGCTAAGAATTCAGTCGTCTACTGGTCACTTCCATAGGTCGCAACAGGATCGTTCAATATAATATACCGTTTGGTGTCAACACAATATTGAATCAAAAATATTCCAATTGAACCTGAGCTGCTTGCACCTTAAAATACGCGTTTAAATTGGGGATCATTAAGTACAGTTGAATCTGAACTTTATTTCTACGCATGGCAAAGTGTATTAGATTCGAATTTATGTAGATTTGAACAGGAGTGGCTCATACGATAGCCTGCTTCTCCTTCCACACAGTTGGTGAATCTTAATTTGTTCAATCTGTTCTATTCGAACTGGAATTCGACTGGATATTTCAATGTGGATTGTGAAAATCCCTTTACAAGAACGCTTGGAATCAACAGATTAGCTCATGCGTATCTGAGGGATGATGGTGGTTAAAATGACTTACGTCAAGCAAAGAAGGCGTTTGATGGCTCTGAGAGTAGTCGCTATTTCAGACATTAACCCTTTTTTTACAAATTCAGAGGATAAGAATAACAACGGAAAAGCACTCTCAAGGTATGAGTTTTGGTGGGCGTGCGCCAGCACGTTCCGCTGGAGTATCGAACGTGGCATAGTGTGATTTATTACATTTGCGTGAGTCGCTTGCTAGGACGCCCTTCCACCGTCAGTTCAGCTCCTTCACTCACGCGCCCCGTCCTCTTTCCGATTTCGTTCAACTCCACTGCTACTCATCTTCTTCTTTTCCGATTTTAATAAGTTTTTATCAAATTGGCCAAATATTTCACTGACATTGAGTTTTCAAATGCCCACTTTATTTGAATTATTCCTGAAAACGGCGATTATTAAGGTATCGAGATAGACAACGCTTACTATGCCTAAGCTAGTGTTTGTTGACCAATTTTAGTGATAAATGGTCTATCAGTATCAAAATTAGAAAGAATATATCGGCGCTTCCATTTTAGCCTCCGTGGAACTGGTACTGTAAGTCAAAAAGGCGGATGTAAACAACCCTTTATTGTCATCCAACGGTCACAAGCTTCAACAAAACTTACAGGTGCATTAAATAGCTGTACTCAGTTTAGAACTCCCTTCCGTGCTCTCCCTGTTATGGAATCTGAATTTAGCAAGACTGCTAGCCAAATAGCCCATCGAGTAAAAGGTTGCGTGTATGAGTGAGCATTGAAGTGCGACAGCAGCCCAAATTTGCGAAGATCTCTGCTAGTTTTTCAAGCTACATTGCTTTTCAATCGTTTGAAGTTCCCAGGATAGCCTCAAAACTTATTCTGCTGGTTGGTTAAACATTTTATGATTGTTCGCTGGTCGCAGTTGTTCTTCACATTTAGTCGGCAATAAATCAGATGGGAGATACCCAACTCCAGAGGTAGCAGTTGAAGCGGCACTCTTGTTGTTGAAATCATTTATTTATTATTAGCATTTTACCACAACCCTTCAGCCAGACAATAGCACTTCTTCTTGTCCCGAAGTTGCACGATGATCATGATTGGTTCCTGCATCTTCGCCATGGTACGAAATGTTTCAGTTGGGTTGGAACGTTTTGAACGCACCAGCTGAGTAACCATGGTTTGAGCATGGCCAAACTAGGACTGCCAGTCTTACCATGCCTGGAATTTTTCACGTGGTGTCCGATTAGATGAATTACTGAAGCGCACAACCGAGTTTTGCTTGGGTAACGAAAGGCCACCAGTCCCAATGGATATAACTTGCTACATTTCGAAATCACAGAACGCGTGCGATATCACATGAATCGCTACATTTTTTTCAAATTCTTGACCATTGCTTCTAACATGGACTTTTGGAGATACTTGATTAGATAGGAATTTTCAATATTAAAAGAATGAATTAGTAAAATATTTCACAATGAGCATGGCAGATACTACCTATGTTGCAGATCAGTTCAGGTAGAATTAAAAACCAGAAGAAGGCAACGAAAGCATCTTGCAATAACAAGATTGAGTCCATTGGACCTGTTTGAAATTCGAAGAAATTAGTAGCGAGTCGAAATATGATGTTGAAAAACTAACCAATAGGAGGGCACTACACCAGCCAGTGATGATGCACTCGCGCTGTGGGAATATCAAGAGGCTCTCCATTCATTACTTTCACTTGACATGTTTCGCTTCGAGAACTTCAGTTTAACCGTATGAACTTCCTTCTTAATGCTGAAAGACGATCGAAAGTGACCATAAAGTTTATAAAATTTTAACAGAATAAAGTAGCATTTGGATAGAGGTTAGGGCCATGCTATTGCTTGTAATTTATCAACATACCAGCGAATAGGAAGTGGTGTCGTCACAACACCTGAATATCCTTTAATTCAATTTGTTGCGCAGTGCCATTGGCTACGCCTGAGACAGCCTGCCAATCAGAGCGCTGTGATTCGGCACAACCATAAGTAAATTTGCTACGGTAAATGAATTAACCAAATCAAGCTCACCAAGTAAGCTGACATTCTAATCACTCTTTACACAAATAGATGCAAGTCATGAAAGACGTCTTTGGGACGTAATCGTCTCAATTTGGGCGCATATGATGAGTCTATTTGCTTTTCTTTTAAGAAAGTTTACCTTCGAGCCACTGCGATGTGGGGTTTAACTCAATTCTCGCCCTTGTGCTTTATTCGGCATTATAAACGGCTGCTTGTAATCTCCCTTATTACGGTGGCAATCATCGTTGCAGTAAGAATAACAAGGCTTGATGAGGGTAAGCTTTACCTGATTGCTTTTCTAACTACTTATTTCAACAACCAACCGATTGGTCAACAAATGATGGACGGATAAACCACGAAAAATCTTTCCTACTTCAGACAATTCCCACGAAGAAATTGCTCTTCAACGAGATCGGCCCAACCTGGTATGCCACACATCTTAGTATTTTAACGTTCTCATTCTCAGAGTTCAAACTTTTAGTACAGGTTTGCACGTACAATGGTTGATTAGTTTCGATCACATGCCGTACTGTTGATAAACACAAAAAATGACTAAGGTTGCTTGGAAATTATTCATATTGAGCCAAAGACCAATTGGTGTTATTAAGGTTTAACTTAAGTGCCCGTCTAGAAGATGCTTCAGCCGATTTCGTAGAGTGAAATCAACCATAGCAGAGCTGCTGCTGATTCTCGCGTGACCATATCTGCTTTATATTTCAGCGCTTCAAAGCAGTGAGTTGGAATAATATAAATAAGGCCTTAAATCACAATGGAAGCCTGTGTGCATTTATGAACAAAGCACAGACTGAACTACGAAATTACCTGCTCCATCACTCCATGGAACTATGCACCTCTTCGGCAGAATTTCATAAATATCTGGAAACTGCCTACAGCCTCCTGCCGCGACTCAGTACAACGTGTTCCTCTGGTCAGATGCAACTCGCAATGACAAATGAGAGTCTGTCGAAGTGTCTCTCGGATCGTAAAAATGACTACTGCTTCACCTTTGTGAAAAGCTCAGCTGTGAACTCAAAGAAGGTTATCATCGCAACTCCAGATTTCGCTGTGAATCGAGCAGAGTTTGCGTCAACTGTTTATGGTCTAGTCTTTCCATTCTGGCCAATGTCATCTACCACTTTGATCATTCCTCAACCGAAATTCCAATCTGACTTGACACTTACGGATCCGTACAACAGAGTACATCTCCTTGCAGCCCACTTAGGTTGCCTTGGAGGTGAACCTCTTAGAGCGCCAGAAATGGTTAGAAGTCTTTCAGTCATGAAACGCGTTACCGTCATGATCACGCATGCAAATGATAACGAGTGTTTTCCAAACGGAATACCTCCGATGGATGTAAAACCGCGCTTTCTGCCATGCAGTCTTTCTGCGGACGTAAGTTGCTCATCCACTTCTCTCCATAATAAAGGCACAAGAAGCAAAGAACTCGACAATGGGGTTCAGAGTCCTGGTTGCCTTGCTAACTAGGTTGCACTGGCCAAGTGTGGATCTTTGCAACAGGCACTGACCAATGGAATGGTTAGGCAGGAGTGATCTCTATGCACTGTGCTGTGTTAGCAGCAAGTGTTTGGCGACTACCATGGCAACACGGTGTTGGCATGCTTGTGTCAATGCACTAACTATGTGTTAGTAAAGTGGAAGGAAGGAATAGGCCGAAAGTCAGATTTGATTTCGACGTTTGTCACCCAAAAACGGTCGAATCTGGATGCGGAAGCTGATGAAGTTAGATGAGATTAGCCTTAAGAAGCGCGTGGGATGTTTGGATGGTAGTTTGATAGCACTGACCTACCTTGCGATCTCTCGAAGTCTGAGCCAGACTTCGATCTCTCGATTGTTGATTGTCTGAAATGGCGTCAAAGTGATTCCGCTTTCTTCATTATGATAAGATGGAACTGCACTTATGCAGAAGCAATGAACCAGTAAGCGGATATCCAACCTAGCTGGCTGTGTCTGAATGGGGAGTTCGTGCTGTTATGGATATGTTATGGATACCACTGGATCTGCATTTTTAATGTTAGCCGCTGTGGCATTGTCGAAGTTGGGCTCTTATGACTTCAGGTTGACAGTTCTTGGATGATGTGGTGGCCACATGTCTGTCGGTTGCCTGAGCCTGACAGTTAGGTGCTTTTCCACCGGCTTCGCTGACGTCCATCAAAAATTGATTCTTCATCGCAGATGTAGAATCCTGACGAATCCGAGCTGTTGTGAATTTGTGTACTTCAAGTTGTTTCTTGAAATCGAGACAGACTTGACTATATTCCTTCATAGACAACCGTCTATTGCTAGGAGTTCTTTTGGCAAATTTGTTTCTGTCCAATGCAGGTTTCGAAGCTTCCTGTTGCATGTCAATAGTTTTGTGAGGGTATCGGTCAAGGAATCATGAAGTGTTGTTATTGCTTAGCGAATTCGCCTTCGCATAACCTGTAATCGCAGTTTTCTGAATAAACAAGGCTCAGTAGATGGGAAGCTTGATGCCCCAAATAGTTCTGGCAGGTAGGCTAAAGAGTGCGGCTGAAGATGGCAGAGTAGCACCTGGTTGAGTGGTAGTGTGCAGTATTTTTACAGCGTAAGCGAATGAAGCAACGCCACCATTTCAATTCGAAAAGTTGGTTCCCACTGTAGTATTGCAACTGGAATTAACATCGAGTACTCTTCCGTTGTAGGTGATTCAACAGTCCAAATTTTGTCTAATTGTGCTAGACAAGTGGGATTCACTGACACCGTCAGCGGTTCGATCAATTCATGCTCAGTTATGGACCTGCTTCATGTTTCACTCGATCCCTGTCATTCCTACAGCACTGGATTGGAGAATCGCTGAAACCTACCTCCCATTCTTCCTGCTACTGAGACCACTGTGGATTGAGGCTATTGTGTTCCAGCCTTTTGCAGATGCGAACGATTTCGTGGTGAACTTGGAGAAGATGACACTTGAGGAGCGAACTCGAAGACTTGACAAAGTGAGTTAGTTTACATTTGACTGTCGAGTTGTGCGTGGAAAATGTGTGATATCAGATATTCAAAGTTTACATGGCATCATCATGCTTGGATCAAGGTCTCTGAATTGCATTTTAAATTGATGTCCCAATTGATAGCTGGATCAAGTGGTAGTGGTTGTTGTTATTGTTATTGTTGTTTTTGTTTTTGTTGTTGAAAATTTGTAGGGATCGAAGCTGTTCAGTCGGCACTTGAACACAGTCAGTAAGCAGGTGGAAACCGCGGTAGCTCAGTTGAACAGAGTCCTTTCCTTACCCCAACCTGCTGCTCCAGTGGTTCGGACTCACTTCGTCTCCAAAATTCCCGGAACTTCGATCGGAATGTATGAACTGAATGTCGTATACGGCAACGCAAAGTCGATTTCGAATGATATTTCGAAAAAGATTGAGCCGACTTGTGCTATCTATTTAGAAGCGGATTTTGAAGGACCACTTTGGACCTTCACTTCTACTCCGTGGACAGTACGTGAGTCGAGTAAGTATGGAAGTCCTAAATATTCAATTGTTCAGTGGAAGAGACAAGGATAAAGTATCTCGTTAATTTAATTATAAGAGTCTGGTTTTTATTTATTTCCACCCATTACGGCAAGTCCCAAGGACTTATTGGGGAACAACAAAAGTACAAATAGCTTTTACAACATGTAGCATACAACATTTAACACGGAAGACAGTAAATGCGCTGATTGACGTCCTCGGTTCTCTGTTCATGTCTCTGGCATGGTTCCATAGTACAGGTAGCAGTTCAACTTCATAGTTGCATCTCGTCCGTCCTCGACATTATTAAGGGCAGACAATCTTTATACCATTTCCAGAAATCTTTTCAAATTTCTGGCCGAGAAAATACGTCGTCCCCTGTTTACCGGGCTGTACGTAGTTGTAGTTCTGCTGGCATAATCTAATTTTTACTTCCGGTGGGTGATTAGTCCTATCCGGCCGCCCCTCTCATTAGCCCCCAGAGTTGACCCTCGTGTGACCAGGTTGAGAGTAGGTATTCTTTTTATTCCATAACATGAGTATTAAAAGCAGCTTTTTTTGTCATTTTAGACACTTCATTCAACAAATTCACTGGTATGTGTTTCCTCATTGTTTGTTTTCGAATTCATAATTTTCACACCGGAAAAGATCTTATTAAAAAAATTATATCTTTGTCTGATTTACGCACTACGATTCCTAGAAAAGTATTTCAAATGCGTCATTAAATACGCTGTAGTGTGCTGGCGTAGACTCATATTTTGACGTGAACATAAAATTGTCGTAAGAGCTGCAAACCTAATTATTTAACACAGCAATCATCTGACCCAACGTTAAAATGAAATTTATAAAAGTGCAGTTGCTTGGGTCTTCTTTCATTTCACGAGCATAACCAGCGATCGTTGGTGGTGATGCCGACGGATGCACTTCAGACACATCAGACCGCCACTCCGGAATCCCCCAGTGCATATGCATTGCTCATATAACTTTGACCGTCAAAGAACTAACCAAATCATCTGTCCTCAGGCAGAGAGACTTCAAAGTGCCTCCTCTCAACCTGACGCAGTGCTACTATTTGTGGATAGTCATTCACAGAGTGGTGTCTTAAAGCACTAGAATGGTAGGTTCTAGCAAGAAGCGTTCCTCTTGGCTATTCTGAGGCTTTCAGATTAGTTGAAAACGATTGGCAAAATTTTTAGGGCAAACGCATAACTCTTCACTAGCCATCCACACTTTTGGTCAACCTACATATCGAATTCATTTTACATGCAGATATTTTCTCGTTGCAGTAATCATTTTGACATACGACAGGGTCCAAATGCTCTCCGAGAACATCGCTAAGTTCAGACAAGTCGAGCATTTAATAGAATCTGTTATTGTCATATGGAATCACCAGGTCCTGAAACCCGAATCACTCCAGTGGCCAAAACTGAAAATTCCACTTCATGTAAGTATTTTCATAAAATATATTCCAAATAGAATTAGTATCAATGAAATCGCCATCCCGAGGTTTCGATCGCTTTATTTAATCATTTTTGGCAGTATAGAAATGAAAGCTGGTATTTGGTGGATAGTGTTTAAAGGAATCAAGGTGACGTCATGTGACTTGAAACAATTGCCACAGCGATACTTAGTTTAGAAAAGGCGGGCAAGCGAATTAGTGGACAAAGTAATGAGTTGCTTCGTTCCATTGTGGCATGTTAGTCGAAAATGTATAGTTGAGCAAAAGGTTGTCCTTACTGAAGACTGCTTTTCAAGACCTCTCCTCGTGTTATAATCAGCTGTTGAGTATTTAGGTCTAGTTAGCACAACCAATGAGATTTAAGGCTAGTGGAAAAGGAAACGGAAAGTGGGATGAGCACTTCTGAACATAGAGGAGAAGTCCGTTGTCGTATATCCCATCTGTTTCCGTCAATATCTAGCCAGTGGATCTGATTTCCCGCTAGGCATGTCATGCCTGCTGTATGGTCACATTGGTCACTAGGCGTGGAAATGTTGTCCAGAGTTCGCTGTAGCCGTTAGCCTTCTACCACGGATCTATGAGAAAATGCCGAATAGCAAAAAATTTTGTCTATCCTAGTAATTTGCGACTTCTTTGATACTAGACTGTTACCATTCTCTTAGTCTTTATGGGGACATTGGCCCTTGATGTACTATTTCATGAAATTTTCTGCCGCTCGGATTTGTTTCCATTGAGCTTTTTGAAAATGAGTATTCATTAATTTACAATGTCCAATTCAATTGTCAAGCAATTAAGAAAGTCTGGACTCTGGGCAATCAAATAATCGCAAAATATCTGGAGTTCGTTTCTGTCTAACTTCACTAAAGTCGTGCGAAAGGCGAAATTCATTGTTCAGCTTTCTTTGTGCAATTGTATCTCCCTATGTGGAGGATTAGAACAGGCCTCATTTTAACAACGGTCAAACGCGATGGACAGCAGGTTCATTTTCATCGCGATTCGCAAAACATCGACTGGTTCTGCAAGGGATTTGGCAAAGTGCCGACTCCTTGATTAATCAGTGTCCGTGGCTGTAGTGGTGCTCATCTAGTGAATGGTTTGGCCGTGTATATCAGTTGATGCGACCTCAGGGATATGAAAAATGAGCGATCTTCTGTCAGGGCGACTTATTTCTGTCAAGGATATAAAGTGGAATCTTAGATGTGTTAGATGGTCTATAGTATTGAAGTCCTCGCAAACACATTTTTAGACCTGAGCGCGAATGCCCTTTGCAGCACATCATGATGTAAAAAAATTAAAGTGGACTAACGCCCTCATGTTTGCTCCTGTAGATCATTCAAACACCGGTGAATAAACTTCAGAACCGATTTTTACCCTTCGATCTCATCAACACCGATGCCGTATTATCCGTTGACGATGAAGTCATACCGGATGCCAAGGCTTTAGAGAGGGGTTTTAAGTAAGCCATTGTGTAAATTCAGATGGTGTCATCTTATATTACAGATGATTCCAGCTTGACTGAAGTAAAAGCCCTCTGATATTTGATTCTAGCCTTTTTCACTTTAAGTGTATGGCGTGAATATCGAGATCGCATGGTTGGTTTCGTTTCAAAAGGTCATGAATGGCTGAACTCGAAGGGGCAATTCCGTTATGTTGCCAAATTTTCCGATTCGTACTCTCTCGTGCTTACTGGTGCCTCATTTTTCCATAAGGTTCGCATTGTTTTTCTTTATTTGTCTTTTGAAAATAAAGGTCGAACATAGTCGTTACCGTTCCTTTTCATTTTAATCTGCTTCCATTCGATTTTTAATCAATGCTACTATTATCGCGATTTCAGTATTATCTCCACGCTTACACGTTTGAGCTTCCACATGAGATTTATTCGGTCGTTGAGGAACTTATGAATTGTGAGGATATTGCGATGAATATGCTCATTCAACAGATCTCCGAACATGATCCTCATCGAGTAAGTTTTCACAATCTCACACATCGGTTTCTTCCCGTATCATCTAAGCAACTTTGCCTTTTTCCAATCAGGTTTATACTGCAACACGGTTTGCCTGTCCCTTCTGTAAAAGTGGCCTTTCATTAAGGAAGGGACATTATATAACGAGAAGTCAGTGTATAACTAATTTTATCAATTTTTTTGGCTATGATCCCCTCAAATTCAGCACGTTTTCAGGCAGGGGACGGTGAGGCAGCTCCTTCGCCTCCACTATTTTTCTTACCTTTGTGTATATTTTGTTTTCTAGTTTTTTAACGAATGCCAAAGTAAAAGATTTTTTTAGGCAAGTGAGAGTTTTCGTTGATTGGCGGTTTCTAGTGTGTCTCGTTGGAGAATTCGCGTCCAACTCCCATTAGTGCGCGTTCAGTCAGAAAGGGAAGACCCTAAGTGTAGTGTTCCGTGTCCAAACCAATTCTATTGGGAATGCAAACTGCAAAACAACAGGTCATCCACGTGGTGAATGACATAACGGGACAGTCATTAGAAGATATGAATGAAGTTTGGTAGTCTTCGGCCCATGTCTGCCAAGTCTGCTTTCATTCGCTACTTCCCCATCGGTCAATCGAAGGTTTCCTTAGGGAATGCATTCTCCAATATCCACTGTCTACCACACGAAAATCACACTGATGATCTGCGGATGCATTCAACTCTCTCAAGTCCTATCCTGTTTAATAAGAGCCTCTCGTTTGATTGCATCAATGTGACTAGTCACAAACTCGCATTGATTTAAGGTGTCTTTCAATGCTTCGAATGTGAGTTATTCAGTTACAGACCATCATTAAGAATTTCAATCACTGGATATGCGACTGGTTCACCATCATCGTGCTCATAACAGACTCATGCCCAAGGTCATATTAACGGTCAGACCTAAAAGAGACTGGTTCAGCACCATGAAGAGGTGAGAATTTGATGCCCTGCTACTTTTTCGATATCAAGTGAACGTTCCTGCCCAACGCATATGCATAATGCACTTATATGCATGATACGTGTGGAATTAAGTAGCACTAGTTTTGCGCAGAGCTTAGCCGAGGCATTTGCAAGGGAAAAGTTCAATTCAGATCACTGTTTCGACTTCTAAAGTGTTGAGGCACAAATGGGTGGAGGACAGTTGTCCAGCAGCTGACGTTGCTTGACTGAATGGCGAATCGTGTCAGCTCGAGAGGCGGAAGTAACGAATGCCATCAGGCAGATTCACTTTAAACCAGCTCAATGAACTCTCCCGCACTAAATCTCGAAGGGTTACTCAAATAGGTAAATGCACTTTACTTACTCAAGGCGTATAGGAAAAATCATTTCCAGCCGTCTTAACTAAAGTTGGACATCAGCAGGGAGGTACGATACCTATTTATGCACGCCTAAGTGTTCCGAAACGAGGTATCCAATTTTTGCATCAAGAAAGCTATGCACACACCGACTTGTTTTAATAACAGAACGAACTGCTAACTTACGTACCCTCGGATTTTGACCTTTCTTTACAATAACTGCAGCAGCAACAACAATGGCCTTGGCTTGTTAACGCGGCAAATTATAATTATTCTGTTTATAGCCAGTTTGAGTAGCTATTTGATAGTATAAACATGTATTTGCGAGGGATTCACAGACGTCATCGTGTTGAAACACTGTTAGGCAAGAAAGAAGGCGAGTTGATGACATCAATGCAAAGTAGCCTGGGTGTTCTACCCACTTGTACCTGCGGGAGTGGTTTCGTTAATTGATACCACTAACGCAGTTCTCAATACTTATTTACCAAACATGGGAACCAACATTATTGAAATACATGTGTAAATAAGTGACAAGTACAGAATCACCAAATGTCAAGTAGCTGTTCGTTTATTCATGCAACTGTCACATAAGTGTTAATTGGTATAGGCGCTAACTGAGTGATGCCAAAAATTATGTTAAAACAGTGGGCCGTCAGACCAGAGAGGCAGGCGTAACGACAGCATGGACGATGCAATAATATCTATCAATTTGACATTTTCGCCTAATCATGTAAAATTAGTACATCTCTGCCTAAAGTATCTTTGGTCTCGACTAAGCGGACTGATTGCGATAATTTGAAGGGAACATTTACATTGTTAAAGTGCACATACTGGGTTGGTGGTTTTGAGCGGTAAACACCCGATTGAGATGTGAACTAACAGTACTTGAGGCCAGTAGGTTAGATTGGATGTTTACGTGGCTGAGAATTTGCCTATTAAGCCAAAAATCAGTAGATTTTGGCAAACAGTTTAAGGTCAGATTGTCAGATCAGGCTTTAGTGTAAGCAAGTTAAGATTACTTTGTAATGCGCTCAAATTTTCACGGCGGACTAATACTTCAGCAAGGTCTACTTTGATAAAACGACTAGAATCCTTCATCTAAACGATTATGCTCAAGGATAATGGCTATGCGGCAGCACATATCCCAAACAGAGCTAGGAATTTTATTTTTCAACGGATAATGTAAGCTATCGAGTGTATCAAACGGAATATTGGTTCCGCAGAACCGCAGACCACAGATTGACTATACGAAAAATTTGTAAATCATTCATAAAAGCCTATGATTCCAAAATAGTTTAGGATTGCACCTCTCTTCGCAATTGCACTGGCACGATGTGATATACAGTGCGAATTGGATGAAAATAGTAGTGTTGGGTTAAAGGCTTGTGTATAGGAAGGGCGACCTGAAGACTGTTTTCCATGCAACTGAAAGAATGAGATATTTGCCGTCTCTCGCTCCAGGTAGGACAAATAACAAACCAAGGCTAAGTAGCATAATAATTGTGGAAATAATCAACTTTGTAATGCATTCGTAGTCCAACGTGGTCTTTAACCGTAGTGGGAGAAGTGAGCTAGCATTTTATGCTGCCATTTTCAATGCCAAGCATCATCTGGTCGTTTCAAGGGTATTATATAATGTTTGACAAATGGTCAGAACGCCTTTTGTGCTACTAAAAAACCGAGAGTAGCTGGCTTAATCTCATACCGCAAAGCACAACAAAGAGTATAATATTTGATTCCGATTTATCCATCAGAGTAGCATGCTTCCGTGTGGGGGTCTTCAGACACAAATGAATCAACTCATAAAGTGGACTCCAACAGGCGACCACAATACTGAGATCTCGATCGTGTTAAATTACGAGTGAAAATTGTAGGAAACTGTAGTTAACATCAGTGTACTACAGCACTACAATAGACACTGAGCCGTCTTCATGGTTGTCTCTAGACAAAGTGCTCGAAGTTGAACGATGCTGTTTTTCGTGACTTATGAGTCTTGGTGAACAGATACCTATAGCTCTGGGTATAGAAAATTCTTGCTGGATGCCGTTGACGACATTGGAGAAACACCTTGCAGAATAGATGGGAGAGCGATCTGTCCAATAGAGTCAAGGATGACGAAATAAGAGGAGAAGGATGAGAGTGTAGTAAGTAGCTTGAATAGTAGCACAACTCAGAGGTGACCAAATACAATCTAAAAGAATGTTTAACACTATTCTAGTTAGGAGGAGAGTAGGAGTTGACTGTATCTTTAGTGGATCGGGGGAGGAGGGAGGGGGGAAAGGAAAGAGCAAAAAGAGCTAAAAGTTAAAGGAAAATAAAGAGACAGAAACAGTTGAAGAGGACATCTCATGTTGTTATGTACAGCTACCACTTAGTAGCTGCTCAATCAATGGTCGGATTTTTATTTTTTTTTTTATTTATTTTCTTCCCACCTATTAGGGCAAGTCCCAAGGACTTACTGCGGGTACAACAGAAGTACAAATAGCCTTTATAGCAGTTAAGCACAACAGTTAACACAGAACAGTAAGAATGTTTGTTGACGTCTTCGTTTGTCTGGTCTCTTCTCTGGCATGGCTTCGTCGTACAGGTAGCAGTTCAGCTTCGTCGAGCCACTTCGTCCGAATTCGTCCGTCTTCATATCTCCTCCAGAAATCAACATTCTTTCGGAGATTCCATTCATAGCTACTTGCACGTGCATTCCGTACTCCAGTTTGAGACCACAAATCCGGTTATTTACGTCGTGCCTATATTTCCAAGCTGTAAGAAGTAGTACTTCTGCTGGCATAATCTATTTTAATATTTCCGGAGGGTGATTAGTCCCATCCGACCGCCCCTCTCATTAGCCCCCAGAGTTGTCCCGAGGATTACCGGTGGTCACCACGAGGACTTTGAGAGTAGGTTTGACCACCTTAGGGTCGGATACAGTCTCTGTGGCAGGTCGACTTGAATGCTTGCTTGAATTCATCTAAAACTCGGTCTTCGATTCATCGAGATTTTGTCAGAAAAGATCTTCCCAAAGAATATGTCATTTTTAATATTAGCCAACATCGTTTGCTCCTCTCCAATGCCATTAATGCCGAGAGGAATTACCGTCATCTCGCTGGCCGACGCACGTCACATTCAATTAAGTCAGTATTCAATTCCTAAGACCACTTCTTCAGAATGAACCTGTTCCAATGGAATTAAAATGCATTGAAACGGCCTAGATGGGTGAGGTGATGTTGAAAATTGCAAAGTTAGACGTTTTGTAAGACAAGAGAATTCATTGCTTAATATCACAGGCCTTAGATTTGGAATAATTTGCACCAAAAAGTTCATCGACGACGGAGAAATGGAAGAAGGAAACCGACCGTTGAAGCACGAAGGCCACCTTAATGTTTATTTTGCCCTGATGCCCCTGATCTCTGACAGTTGGACACTGCACTATCGAGCATCACAACACTGCAAGGAGTGAGATTTAGAATGAAGAGCACGAGTTATGGCTTGCTAAAGGTGAGTATCAAAGAGATATTTTGTTTGATTCTGCGGTGTGCCGGTGATTCGACCGCTGTGTGCGCATTTGACCCATCAGATAACACAGGAACAAACCCGTCAGCGCATATTCAATGCTACTTTGTCAGCTAGTCGATGTCCGTCTAGTGCCCTAGAATTACATAACCAAGCTTTAAGATCGGAATCTCACAGTTGAAACATTAATGTTGAGGACACCAGCTAGTCGACGATTATCCTTTGTTAACTTTCGACGGCTAAAGCTGCAACACCGGCGGGCAGAAGAACTGAGTAAGTACATCCAAACTTGGACACCCTAAAGCATGTAGTGATTAAGACCCTCAGACCTTGTGAGAACATGCAGGTAACTACATCACTTCTACAGTGCAGGTCTTCCTGATCGCTCTTCTAAGTTTATCGCTACAAATGGATGATTTCTTTCGAGTTCTTCCCTGCGTGAGTGAACGAAAATTGCCAAACGATGAATTTGACCCTGTAAATTAACCTACTCAAAGACTTCCCATTTTGGAAAGGTCCTTCATCTGGTTTGTTATCACAAATCGCAGCCCGTTAGATAGTCTTAGTTACTGGGCTTTAGCAGGTGAACTTTCGTCACCTTACGTCTATTACCCAAACCTCCAGATGAACGGAAATGTCATTTCATAAGAATGCATTGGAATTGGAACCCACTGAAGTTTTAGGTGTTTGATCCAGTTAGAAAGCAGCTTGTGGAGAAGAAGAAGAAGAAGAAGAAGAAGAAGAAGAAGAAGAAGAAGAAGAAGAAGAAGAAGAAGAAGAAGAAGAAGAAGAAGAAGAGGAAGAAGAAGAATGAGATGTCTGATCTCACCTAACTTGATAGTTGGAATGAATCAGAGAGGAACCGTTGAAATAGTTTGGAGGCAGCGCCAAGACCGCCGCAAATGGACCATTGAAGCTGAGGGGGTTTTTAATGGCCAGCATTCGTTAAACACTATGTTATTCACGTTCTGACACCTGCACTTTCGAAGTTGGATGCTGTGTAGTGCCTGAATCATTCGGTTGGGATTCCTACCTCTCCATGTTCCGACAGCTGTTCTACAATGATTGAATACTCTCTAAGTAATCAACTAATCGAGCACTCAGTCCAGGACCTAATTCAGTGAACCTTCAACAGTTAGACCTGCATTGTTTTTGTCTACAATCAAAGCAATTTTCACTGTCTGTTGTAACACTTGCTTGCTCATTGAGATAAAGAGAAGGCTATGATTTCCTCCCTTTGTCCACAAATGCTCACTAGTGCTTGATAATCACCAAGGTCAGAGTTCTGTCTTCAGCCTCGGGCGATGCACAAACCATATGATTAAGCAGAGATAGCTCATTAACTTAAAGACTTCCTAAGATGAATGAAGGAGTCTAATGTGCTTGCACGTTACCTAGGTAAAATGTTCGCGTTTTAATTACTCTGATAAGTAACATCACATTAATGCATTTACGAAATTAAACTGGAGTCCTAGTTTCAAATGCACATCACATAGACCAACAGTCAAACCACCTGATGTACCTGGATCCTAAGGTAAACAGGAATATTTTGGTCGGAATGTTTTCAGGCAGCTCAGACTCGCTGCCAACATGGTTTAGTTGGAGTTAATCAATTGGGCGCCAATAAAGCGATGCTGGATCTCAGCCGGGAATTGAAATTATTGAAATGAAGCCATTCCTTTTTCCACTAACTTTATATTAGTAAGTTAATATATACAAACCAGAAGAATCAAAACACCCAATGGATTCTAGTTGATTACCCTCCCAACTTGGTTAGCTCTTAGCAGAGGTTAATAAAAGCAAGGTTTTGGTCAGATCAACGAAATCATAAGCATAGAAAAAATCCTAAATTTGGTTTCTTTGGCGCTTGGGCATCGTGAAGAATAGCTTTGTAAATAAGTGATAGCACCTTCGGATTTATTAAATAAAATTTTTGTGGCTTTTATGAAAACTAAAAAAAAGGAGTCCCATATCCATATACTCCTTTTCCAATTGATTCGTATGAGATCCTTCAAGTCCGTTCCTTTGTGTGTAGGGGACTTCCAAACTCTACAGGCTACGATTATCGTCTACCCAGATGGAGCACAGTTACTGGTCATCTTGTTTGTGAAAGGCTGAAACTGAGGTTACAAATTAGTTGATGATTAATAACCAATGCAACTGCTCCCCTTCTAGAAGTATCAAGTAATGGTATTTAAAGTGCTGCTTGTTGACTGCCACTTTTGCGCATTTAATGGCATGGATAGGGCATACTCTTTGAATATAAGGAGGAAGCAAACGGGCTCAACAGTATTCGAGGCGGGAAGCATCAAAGGTCACCACGCTCTTGTGGATGAGCTCCTTATCAAGTAAGGAAGAAAGTTTCTAGTGGTTGGTTTTCAGTGCTCGGTTCAGAGCTATGTATAAACGACACACCATCAACAATTTGAGTTAAATACTTAATCGGCAAATACATAGTTTGATAAAACCTGACAATCGTTTTTGTCCAAGGTGAGAACAAAGTAGTCTTGTTCAGAGGCCTTTTTGACTCTCTAGCTATTTATCTTGTCTTAATCGCATGTTTGCGATGGAATTTACGTTTTAAGTCATAGGAGCTCGGCCTCCTATTATGCGCACATGCGAATGGTTTTGAAATTCTTTGGAAAAAAGTGACATCTAATTAATGTCACCCGTTCCTATAAACCCCTGTTTGATAGATAGCTCAAAACTTAATGTTAATTCGAAAGAGAGATCTTATGGAATATAGGCTTTATGCTTCGATAGCGATTATATGATGGGCAGACATGGAGACTGATGGTATCAAAAAATAATATATTACTAAACAAGGCCGAGATAATACTACTTAGCTAATCATAGGTTCTTTTGGGACTTCTATTTGGCGGTTTATAAAAATACCCCCGTTGATCTGCAGCTCACATCACTTGACCATCCGATTCACTTCGGAAAGAAACGTTCAACCTACTAATCAATGGTAGAGCGATTATTCGGATCAGTCATGCTAATCGAACAATCAAAAAGGGAATCCAAGTTCTGATCGTTCCATAAAAGATGAAGATCGTAGTTAATCGAAAAAGAGAGGAAAAATCGTTCATGCCAGCAGCTGTTTACCACACCTTCCTATGTGGAAAGAAGGAGGATCAAGGCGCCTTAAAGCCTCTCTGAGTATGGATCTCTTATTTGGCCACATCTTTGTACCGCATACATTTACCACAATGCTTTAAAATCTCTTATCTTCATTGATACTTCTAGTACAACTGCTAATACCGTTACTTCAAAGGTTCTCAATCTGAATCTGATGCCCAGATCTCAATTCTGCATATCATGGGCACTTTTCCGTCTGTTCTCTAACCCATTATAGCAGAGTGAGGAGAATAGGGGTTCATTGAGAAGGGAAGGGAAAATATGAGCATGCACCACGTGTTTGAACTACTATTAAAAGCCGCTCACACTAGAGTTATTGGTACTTGTAGAGGGACGTTTTGCTGTGCATTTCAAAGCGTTTTGTCTGCAAGAACATCTAGTTGTGTTATGAGCGAAAATTAGATGGGAAGAAGCACTTCAGGCTTCAACTTAAATGTCACTTGAATTCCATTGCACCACTTCTCCAGCTAAAATTTTGTTTTCGAATGTCTTGTAATTCAAACTTAGTTCACATTTGCCGCCTATCAGAAAGGGAAAATGTAATAGTAGATGAAAAAAGGACAAGTTAAGTCACCCTAAAACGAACTTTCCAATTCAGATTTCAGCACTTGAAATGATGTCTTGTCAGCTTTTATCCAGTGTATATATCATGCAACTTTCCTCCTAAAAGTTGTATCGAGATCTCTGACATTTTCAATCGTCAAAACACGTATCTATCGTAATTATATTTACATAAATAAAAATCATATTTCTTTCATTAAAGTAAACTTTCATGTTAGTTTTGGAAAGTGTCAAAAGAGAAGCACAAAAGCTCTCCACCTAGTTAACAGCATTTAGCATTTATAGGAAAAGAGGCTTCATCCAGTTAGAAATTTCTCAAATTCACCCTAAGTGCCCACCCGGATCTGTTACTGAACTCGGGGTATTTGATGTCCGTCTCGAATATCTGCCTGCCGACTTAACTTACCGGAATTTGAAATATAGTGCCTGGGACATGTTTCTGTGGCTTGTTGCTGGGTCAGTAAGGCTACCTTGAAGGTAAGACTTTATTTCAAATCAAAACTAAACCACGATTACCGAGAATTGGTGAGCAATGAAACCTATGAAGGAATAGACAAGATTATCAAAAGTACTGCCTTGAGTAAAATTGATCCCCACCTATTGAGTTATCGCAAGTCTCTGATCACGCGCAGTATGTCCATAGAAGGGCTTGTAGCTAAGAGTTGGTCGTGATCCGAATGTCTATGGCTGCACTGAGCGATTTCGATTTAGTTGGTCATCGTGGAGTGTAAAATAACGGAAGGGTGGCAGCGCTGAGCGAAAATTTTGTGACTAATGGAGCCGTCGAGTGAAAATTAAAACTTGGTGGGGTTCATAGTGGGGGAAAGTTACAAATATGCTTCTCTTCCGTGAACTCTTACCCTTGAAATCCCTGTATTTAATTCACGATTAACAGCCATCCTCGATTTTTCTACTTCCGTGACTGGACAATACAGGCTAGGTAGAAATTGCTAAAGCTTAAATCCATAACTTTAAAACGATGTAAGGTTAAATCACATGAGCCAATCCCCAACGTCGTATGTACTACATCGCTTGATTGGCATTTGAAAGGGCACATGTATAATATGGAAGATAAAGGCGAATCAACATTAAGAAATTCCTTGGTGAACTCCTATATATCCCTTCCACTTTCCAGTGTCATCGCAGACAGTTATTCTGCGTATTACACTGCCTCTTTAATCGAAGTGCAACTCCTTTCAAAGGTATAACTTAGCACTAGAAGAATGACCTTTTGACCTTCCCATTCACCTCAGATGGCTAAGAAAGGCCAACCGACGTGATTTTTTCTAGATTGTGTTAAACACTTAGACAGCCACGATAGTTTATATCTCAATAGACATTATAGTATTCTTATCCCATGAATTGTTTATTGGCAAACATTTGCTAAATCTACTCAAAAGTTCCCATATCGGGCTCCTATTAGTTAAATCAGCACTCCTTTTCACCGTTCGTGAGTAAAATAGGCCCCTAACTGCCTACTTTTCGTGGTTATTTGAATATATCTGACGATTATTTAGCTTCGAACTGATTTTTTTTACAAGGCGCATGAGGTAGTCTAAATGTCAAGGCTTCATACTGAAATGACACTGATAAAATATTCACCCTGCAGGCTTAATAATTGCACATAAATTGGCACTTGGAAGAGCCTCGTATTATTGAAAAACGCCCACGAAAACTTTTTGGCGAGTTTAATTGCACAAACTTTGAGGACTCTATAATGCAACCACTTTAGTGCAGCCAATGATTTACCGTTCTAGGGGAGTTTGAAATTAATTGCCTTGTCTCTCCATGATGATAATGCCTTTTATCTTAATAGACCTGGAGTCAGGGGAGAGTTCTGGATGGGATTTAAGTTCGGTAGGCCTTAGTAACTTTGGAGCGAACTATTCGTATGGTTTTTTTTTATCGCCGTGGGGACTAAAAATTGAGGAATCTGTGTCTAGATAAGAGCGGAAAACGACGCTGTGGTAGAGACCACCGATGTCGAAAATACCAATCAAGACGACGGTCATGCATCAAACAAGAATCTGCGCTCTAAGAGTAATAGTCTCTCTGAAAAAATTTCTTCTTGAAATGTGCGTCATTAGTAGCCCCATTTACCATCATTAAAAAAAGACCACGAATGGTAAATATCAAAAACACTAAAGCCAAACAGCAAACTGAAAGCGTCGGCTCAGGTGTCAAATGAAGACTTGGCTGCCCTACAACTAGTGGAGCATTGGAATTAAAATAGCCAATAATGGCAGAAATAATCAAGGGCTAGAGAAATGCTAATTCAGGTTCTGCTAGTGATTTGTGTGGACATTATTTGTAAATTAAGAAATTTGAATTATTTCTCAATCATTATTTCGTCTTACCAATTTTAAAATCACTCCAAAGTCCGATTTCTCATTCTGAGATGAGGCCGATTCAAATTGAATTCCACGAAATGCTTGACTATGGATTGTCTCATCATCTTACTGTGTGAACAGTAGCATTTTCGTGGATGAGTTCCAGAAAAAAATAACGAGTAAATAGCTTTGACTTCGATGTAATCCTCGGGGATCGTAGTCTACGTCCTTTTCAACCACTGATCCCCTGATGAAGGGCAAATGTTAGCACACAATACCAAGAGGAGGTAAAAATGAGCTTAATGGATGAAGAGAAGATAATCAGATCGTTGACCATTTTACCCACAATGTAAGTTTGTGGATTAAATCATTTTTTTATACGGAGTATCGTATTAACAATTGTATTTGATGATTTATCTTAGCGACTGCTTCCGATGCTAAATAGCTAAATAACTGGAAACTTTTAAAGGCCATGCCCACCTCATGAAGGGAGCAGAAGTAAACCTGACTTTACAAATAAGTGCTGGGACCATTTGAGAACCTGATTAATTAAAAAGGTACACAGCAATAATGTTATCGAACATGGATTAAACTCCATTGGTAAGAATTACCTCATCCAAACCATAAACGCAAGGAAATAACATTCAGAAGTTTTATTGTGAAGTGAATCTCAAAAGCGTCATTTCTGAGATGCTTGGTCAAAGAGCATGAAATATTTATGGAATCATGGAGGAATGCTACGACGTCTGATACAGTGCTGCATCAACATATCAAAAAATCAAATCTATCAGTGATAGTCAAGCGCAGGAATCTCCGAATTCCAGGATCCCAAATTAGAAAGTCTTAAAAAGTGGCTTAATAAGTGCGCCAGCAACTAACTAACTGACTTCGCTGTTCCATTACCGAAAATGAAAATAAAGGTGTTCTTCGATATTGTGGCAAAAAATATGACAGCATAAATCAAGAAGCTTTTAAAAGCATTTGGTGAAGGCTATCTATCAAATTACTGTAAATGAAAAAACTCCATGGAAAAGTTCTTTTAACTGGGTGTCATATTGTCAGGAAGCAAATACTTTATAAATGTTTAATGACATTTATTCTTGTTAAGTAAAATGGTTAGTATCAACTGAATTATTGTCAAATGCTTGTGTCAAGTAAAAAATTGAAGACCGGTTGGAATAACTCATATAAATATAAGCGCAAAAAAGCATTTCTAATAAAGTGGAGGTAATGAATCAATTTAATTTGCAATCAAAACTGACAGAAAATACGGAAATATAAGAAAATGGGACAAATAAGTAGTGCCTACGTGATAAAAGCGAAAAAATGTTGTGATTGGTTCATTGGCGTGATATGCGAATCCAAATGGTAATTTCACAATTAGGCCAGTATCGTGTACAAATTGCACCTCCCATTGGAGAAATCGAGCCCTTCAAAGTGAGAAATCGCATGCGTGCGCTACCTAAACCAGCCACAGAGGGCTAGCGGACACGCGAAACCCCTCGCCCTAGCCTATGATTGGTCAACCAGGCCAGACAAGCGGACGTCATTCATTGGTTCTCATCACGGCACCAACCCCATATTACTTTCCGCCTCAAATTTCATCGCTAAACAACGAGATGACCAACGAAAGTAACAAGAAATGTTCTCCCTTCTCTGCCCTAAGTCTTCTCGATTCTTCTCCTCAAGCTAAATGTACCGGAGAAATATCTTCGCGGAAGGAAGTCTTGGCAGCAATAGTGGCCGCTCGTGCTGCACTGAAATGGTATCCAGAAGATGATGCATTTTCTAAACCACAAGAAATCGTTCGCATATGTCAAAGTCTAGAAGCTTCTGGCAATATCGAACGTCTATGTCAATTCATGTGGTCATTACCGAGGCGTGGGGAGATCTGGGAGATACTAAACCGCGACGAAATAATTCTTCGGTGTCGCGCACTTGTCGCTTTTCATACCCGAAATTTTGGAGAGCTGTACAATATTCTAGAACGTCACAACTTTTCGAAAGCCAGTCATGCAAAAATGCAAGCCCTGTGGCTAGAAGCCCACTACCAAGAAGCGGAGAGTTTAAGGGGTCGAGCTCTTGGACCAGTGGATAAGTACCGAGTTAGAAAGAAGCACCCTTTGCCGAAAACCATCTGGGATGGAGAACAGAAAACGCATTGCTTTAAGGAGAGAACTCGAAGTCTGCTCAGAGAATGGTACCTTCAAGATCCCTACCCCGGTCCAAATAAGAAACGAGAGCTCGCAAACGCCACCGGTCTTACGCCTACGCAAGTAGGAAACTGGTTCAAGAACCGACGTCAAAGAGACAGAGCTGCAGCTTCTAAAAACCAGTAAGAAATCCTTGGTTGGTCATGTTTTCCACCTTACAAGCACTAGTGTTTCTGGGTTTAAGTAATTCAAACTGATTCATTTAAGGAAATGAAATAATAGTGTATTACATTTCTGTAATGGACACATTACTTCTCATTGACTGTGATTAGCCATTAAAAAATAAGTTCAGTTTTGCGCCAATGTTTCATTTTAGCAACTAGAAGAACGCCACTGCCGTCTAATTTGAATTGACAAAGCTGCTTCTTTTCAGTGGAAAAATCTACTTCAAAATGATCTAAAAATAGGGTTAATAATTGAACTAAGTATCACAAGCTGATCATAGTTAGAACTTAGCATTACAGTAGAGGAACCGAAAGCAATCAAGACATTTTCTAGAGCATCTTCTGTTAGTAATTGTAGATTGATCAACTTACTAAACCACTATACAAAAGTGCAAGTGCAGATTCCGGAGAAAATTATAGTTATCATCGTATTGTTTAAAACTAGATTCCATAGCTAACCTTAGTAATGCACATGTGTTCTAGAAGAATATTAATTACTGATGAAAGTGATGACGATGCGGCATCAGATTCCAAACCCCCAGGGGCTTCAAGTTCACCTCCCCTGAACCCAGTGGATCAGGCGTCTCCAATTCCGACTTGCTTTGATCAGTCGGAAGCTATGCCGAGGTCCCAGCATCAAACCTCCTCCTCCTCAAAACCTTCGACATTTAGCGCTGAATCTCTTATAGAGAGGAAACGACCGCATCCGGCGACAACAATTACTAAGACAGGAACTGGAGATGAATTTTTCAAACTATTGATGCCAATGATGCCACCGTTTCTTCCACCTGTGCCAGGATTCATACCCAATTCTCGATCCACGCCACTCCAAAACTGGTACCTGCAGGCTTCCATGGCCCTATCAACACTTCTGCCACCAGACTTAAGAAAACTGGTACCACAACCTCCTTCATCTCTCACATTTCCACCCCTGTTTCCCTCGCAATTTCAACCAGATCAAACTTTGCTTAACTCCTCGAAATCCCAGGAGACGAGACCTACCGCTTCCCTGTGATTAGTCTTTCACAATCGTGTTCAAATTCCACTTTTCTTTTCTCTGCGCCTGTTACACAACGTTTGTATGCTAATGAATGACATTACTTTTTGAGCGATAGATACAACACTAATACGCATGCTTCTTCCTAATTAGGTGGAATCCATCTGAACAAGTTTAAGTGGTAAGCGCTCATGACAAGTTTTCTTCTGTTCAGTTTGAAGGTGATCACAGTTTTCTTTGTACTTGACTATAGGATGAAACTCATCGAATGCTGTAATCAGTGTTGTTTAACTCTATCAACATGCAGACGCTTACCTTACTGGTCATTATGCCTTAATTCTTGCTGCATTTCGAAGTGTTTCATGAATTCAAATTTGAATTCAAGACCGTAATTAGCATTCTTAGTTGTTTTAGATAAATTTAGTATCTCACCTTATTTAATTCGATCTTATTGATATGGTGGCCAGAAAAAGCAGCCTCAACCGAAGGAAACTTTTAATCTAGGGTCAGCGCTTAGAGATGATATAGTGCTAATCTGAAGGTGGAAGAGGTCATGGAGAGAACTACCTCTTTCATTGCGTTTCTCGAAGTTCTTGGACCTAACCACTCAGCGACTTTTTGGGAACTCCATCAACACTTCGTTTCTAAACCAACACCAGAGAGTTATTTTAGTTTTATCGGCACCCAGGTCACCGCCATTTACTTGAATGAAAACTGTGATGTTCTGGGGTAGATAGTCCCAAGACTGGGAGGGTCCGTTGAAATTGCACTGACTGACTATCAGAAAATAGCTAATCATTTTCCATCTTGCCCAGAGCTTTTTAATACTCAGGAGGCTGATAGTGACACCAGAGGGCCACAAAGAGGTGAATTGCCTTGATTGAATGCACAAACTCGCGTTTGCGAAAACGGGTTTTTGACTTAAAAATTATAAAACTTTGTAGGAAGAAATAAACCTTTCGACAGACCAGCCCTTAACGAGAAGTTTCAGCACTTCATTGAACTTTTGGGTTTAAAATTACATCAAATTGTTGAAGCCTGATGACCTTTTAGTTTTAGGGAAACTGAGCAAATGTTCTTTCTTTTTCAGCTAAAGTTTCCTAAAATTTTAATCATTTCGGTTCAAACTTTACGGCTTATATTAAAATTATGAGAAGTATAATCAAAAGAAGCCTCGTAAATCCAATATAAACAATAAACTTATGCCATATCTTCCATTTTCCCAGCATAACCGTATTTGCACGCACGGGGGTGTATTTACCAGCATCCCTCATTCCTTCTCGATCTGCCACCCTCTTTTACTTTTTCCTTGCTACCAGCTGATTAGATTGGGAGGGGGTAAAACGCTGTTCGGTGGTGGTCCACACACTGATGGCGGCACCAGCGAACACCTCGACCTACCAACCATCCTCTCAGAGTGTCACCAAACCCGCTCTCTATCCCACTTGCCCTCGCTTGCTGTCTTGCCTGTCGTGTTATAGTGACATTTTCATCCGTAAAGGTCAGTTATGCCGAATTTGGAGGAAAAGGCATGTGTGTGTCACTGCATGACCATGCTACTGTCTTCTTAGCCTTGCACATGGTTGCTTGCATTCGTTCACGGTTCAACCGCGCGTCTTAGCTCGTCTTCCTACCTAAACATGGCTCCACGATTTGGTAAATAGCCTCGAAGACACTTTTTTATTCCGCATCTGTTTATGGAATACAAAAGTACTTTACATCTTCACTTTTATTCTTTATTATTCCCGTCCTCATTAAAATAGCTCAGACAAGGGACATAATTCTTTTACCAGTGATACAATTATTTGCCATAACTTTAAGGTGGGAACCGAAATCAATGAATGAAACTCTGAAGCCATATCTATTCGGCATTTTAATATTTTTACGCACAATTTTTAGCCCAGTAAAAGCATCTGTAGTTTCTAGAAAGAACGGAAAGTCAGCGAGGGCTAGTGATGGACTAGCCCCATTGCGGTGTGTTACACCGCTTCGCGTCTGAATTATGAATTGGTTCGCGTGAGGACAATCTGGACTACCGCCAGATAATAGCATCTACTCACTAGTAGACACCCAACTGAGAGATCCTCTATCAGGGACACCAAATTACATGAGTCTACTACCCCTTCAAGAATAACTAAGAGGATTAAGGGCACGAGGGACAAGCCGTGAACAAAAGATAGTCAGTGATGTACACGGTGGCTACTTATATCCCCAGAGTTGGACCAATCAGATGCATTAATCAGTTGCAACCCCTTTTGTACTTGGGGTTTATGAAGGAATTTTCCCATTTAACCATTACAGCTTTTATCAAGCGCAAAAGTTTATAAAGTTTGTTTCCACAAAGACTTAGTTCGTGAAATCTAAATCAAATGTAAATGTCATTACTTGTCCATTTCATTCAATTCACTTCATCCTTATTTACAGAGCTAAATTTTAAATCAAATGAACTGAGCAATTCAGACAGAGCAGAGTATCTTCGTGTAGATGATGAGATTTTCGCAAGGTAACACGGGTTTAATGATCAGCGCCAAACCATGACGTTCTTCTGCTTCAGAAGTCCAACCATAAAAATAAATTCAGCATGCTCCTGTAGTCGAATTTCTCAGTTTGCGAAACCTTTATGCTTATCCGAAGGGTCAATGAACTCTATTTATCTAGACACCAGATAGACAGCTTTTAACCCTAATGCGCCATACTTTATGATCCTAAGGTCCTAATGATTTGAAAGAGGTAAACGTTCCCGCGAGTACTTAGATATGTCTGAGAAATTTGACCAAGAATATTAGTGAATAGCTTTTACACGCCCCTAAGGCATTACTAAATAGGAAATTTCGCACTCATCCTATAATGGTTGATAGGCTATTTAAATACACTACTTTTCATAACCATTTGCCCCCCAAATTCATTGTGAGGATTGTTAAATACAGTGCATTTAACTCAACGGCTGTCAAATTAACAGGCTTTTTGTAATGACATTCGATTTAGATTCAGAGGATGAAGATAAGTTTGACTTCGGACACCATATGCTCAGTCTTTGCTTCTAGATAAAGATCAGAACACCTGCCATTAAGTGCGGAGCGCTGAGATTTTGAAGAACTTTCTTTGAATCAAGCGTAGGTGCATGCATTCAAAGGGGCCACTCTCAATAAAGACAGATGAGAGTATCGAAGTACTGGCATGTTTTAATGGAAACGAAGCTCTCCAATGTAATATGAACTGCTTCAGTGTTCTTATCATCCACTCTGAGATTTATGAGCACGTGGATATTTTCAAAGAACTTTCGTGGCGACGGATGGTAAATCTTACTGAGACAGATAAAGACAAGGCGGCTTTGGAAAGTGAATTCTACTACTAAAAAATTGTCTCGTTATATGGTTTCTTTATAGGCCTTCGCAATTAAAATACTTATCCCCAATGGACGTAAAGTTCCCTTTTATTGTCTATATCTTTTGTCTGTGTAACGGGCATCAAATTCTAGCTAGAATTCTGTGATGAAAACTAAATTTAACAAGTAAACCTAAATTTTAAATAGGTGACTTACTCTGAGCTTTCCATTAAACTGAAGTCCAGTTTATTCTGGCGTTAAGTGTATCGGTGACACAGTGGTTCGAAACCCGCCGGATTAAGTATGATCGAGATATCCTCTTTTATACTGCTTCGTCGATACTTAGTTTTAACCAGCTTGTCGACTGCAATAGTTACCTTATTAATCTTTACATGTCAAATGCGCCAAGTTGTATTTTGCTACACTTCATTCAATTTATCCAACTAGCAGCTCATTCAATTTTAACCGCAAGGATTACATAGTCATAGCAAATCGAGCTTATGGACATCATCCTTAAAATTCGTCCATCAGACTGTACAAAAGACACCAAACCCAAAACTTCTATAAAAATGGGCAATTTCTGCTATAGAATGGGAATTTTATATAAATGTCGTACTTCCAAATCCTAGCTGAGAATGTGAACTCGCAACCAAAATATAAATACTTCTATGGTCCGTCAAATTTAAATGAAAAAGTTCATGAATATTAGTTTCAATTCGCCAGTGTTTGATTAATAAGAGTCACAGTTGAAAGCCAAATTGGGTATTTAAGTTACTGAAAAGCATGGTTGATTCTGTTCTCACTTTGCCTGGAATCGTCTTGTTAATTTGCAGTGCATATCTTTCCGTTGGATCATTTATAAACTGCACCAGAGATTTACCTCAAAGCTGTCATTAAAACGTCTATTTTATCTTTATTTAGAATCATCCGAGTCATTTGCCCTTCCATTGAAAAATTCACACTGTCTAGTATCTCTGGAAGTCTAAAGTTTAGCGCTGACATGATTACGAATTACTACACGTTTTGTCTTCCTGGTTAAAGCCCCATGTGACCACGAGCCCCTCCACATGATGAGCGGCAAGATTTCAACGCTACATTCTCTATTTCTTCCAATGACTGAAAATTTATTATAATAGCATCAAGAATGGCTGATAGATTTAATCAGCTCCGATAGTGATCAGGGCTGTCGCTACTTCATATTATAATGCGAGTATGCGAATTGAACTGTGATTAAGTTGTTGAGCTGTCTATGAATTGGGGTAAAGCCTATCAGGCAGGAGCCCAGCCTTCATTCTGGGATACTTCAGTTTGCTCTACTTCATCGCCACTTTCTGAATGAGGAAAAGGGTACTCAAAGAAATAGCTCACCATCCATTAAACGGCAAAAAGAATTGAAAAATCGTATAAAGAGCTTGCGTGGATAGCGTGGAATCAACGCCAACATGTAATGTCAGTTTAAAAAATACATTCAAATCACATTAACTCAATAGTTTGGCATTATTATTTTGATGTTATTATAACAACGCATTGATATTTGGTACTTGCGCCTCTAGGTAGTAAAGCTAAAAGCCTGATTTAATCATTATGTGTGGACACAAACAGATCTCAGATCTAACTACCGACACGAAAGCACCAATAGTCATTAGCCATCGTAAATCACCCGTAGCCTTGGTCGCAATGAATACGTTGACTTGAGGAAACAGGGGTTGAAATAAACTATCGCCCTGCCTTGCAATGATTGCGTTCCTCGGCTAAAGCTCAAGGTTGAATTTAAGAACAATCCTCATACTATGGCTTTAGAAATGCATTACTGATGTGATACGTGGAAACTGCACAACTGGACAAGCCAAAAAACTAGTGGAACAATGCATGCCGTAGTCCTTACAAGTCCCTGTGACAACCAGTATTAGACAAGTGTCTAAATGTCGATTTCCCAAATTTTGGATGGTTTTGTAATCTTGATTGATGTCAAGTCAGAAGATAAATAAACGTTTGTATAAAGGGAAATAATATGGTTACAATAACACTGAAATTTTTGTCTTCCTTGTCAAAGAAAAGATGAACGGTGAGCCTTAAGGCCTCCTCAGAAATGTGCATATTAAATATACCAAAGATGGAAACGATTTTCGTCAGGTGAATCACAAGTCAATCCACCTTCCAAGTCTTCCATTTCGCTACCCATTAAGGCAATCCACTCTTAAATAAACAGATTATTGTAAAAAACACATCGGAAAACCGGAATGTAGGTTTTATTGGTGGTAAATAAAAAAGGCTTCTCTTTTAAGCTGGAATTTCTACTGCTGCCACTGCCTCTACCTTTCAGGGTGTCTCATTTTTTCAGGTTGACATTTATCGCTTACCAAAGAGGGCCAATGTCATCTGCATGGACGAAGAACGCTCTTCCTCTCCTCCGACAAATTCACCCACCCTCACTGGATATACACATACCTGCGAACGAGCCATATATACACACATAGTGGCGCACACAATCTCGCCCCGGACCATAAATTACGATGCGACATTCACCCCTAGTGACATCTTGAATCATTCTCTAGATCGGGGCCATCAACATTTTTGGGTCGCCCGTCCAAGTCGCCTACCCCTTTCCCAATATCTACCGGTCATAATAACCATTTCCACTCCCACCACCTACACCGCCTGGGTGACAATCCACCTATCTTATATGCGTGTGTTTGTTGCTACCTGCATGGAGAAGCCACTTGGGTAGGTATGTCAGTGTGATAGAGGGTCATTAAATGCATTCTGGGAACGCGCTGTGATGGGGGTCTATGCGATGCTAACTGAAATAGGGCAGATTACTATTAGGAAAAGCAATCATTCAACTCTTTAGATGTGTGAATTGTCTGGAAAACATAGACAGAGTTTCGGACAGTTAACTCTTTGACTGAAGAGCTTATATAGATGCTTAACTTGAACGGAATTCCTAATCATTGGATAAGCAAACAGTCAGCTCCAAAGCTTGAACTATGGAGGATCATAAGTCATTTTAGGAAAGCGTAAATTACTTTTTGGGGAGATAGTATTAGGAGCCTAATTTCCGCAGTATCCCTGACTATTAATTTCTTATTGATCAATGTTGCCGAAACCTTGCATTGGTAAAGAGTGATTGAAACTGAATCCAGCCCTCAAATCCCAGCGCTTCTCCTCAGTGAATAGGCAGAGTCGGAAATGGCCTACTTTGAGACAGTCTAACCCTCTATGCTGAGACGCCCATTCATGGGGTCATCATGGCCAAGGAATGGCAAGGATATCAGAAAGGGGTTGCTAGAGCAGATTGTATGAAAGGAGGAGTTTTTGCATAGTTCAGTAACAGATCAATTCTCTGAACCTTTTCTCCTTCTTAATCCATACCTTTTTCATTCAAACTTACTATCCTTAGGTTGAAACCCTAGCTAGACACCTGTCTACTCACTCAAAGTAATAGAAGGAAATTGAAGTAAATTTTATTTTATGTTGATAAAAAATGGATTGCTTTCGGTAAATATCAGTAGTAGTGACCGTGCTTTTATTAAAACGTAAGAATTTCACATAGCTCAATCATTGACGATCTTCCCCTTTCAGGAGACCACTTCTCATGATATCATATCATGCTCACCCGTTCTCAATGGAGACATCGACTGAGATCATGCACCCCTAACACCCCCGTGCACAAAAGGCTTCTGTTTGTTCTTAGTGTGTCAGTTCATAATCGATGTCGACGGTCGTTCAAATTACAAGCACCTTGGAATAGCAAAGATTTTTAGTATTATGATTCTAATGAACCTACTGCTGTAGTTAGAAGATAAATTTTCAGCTTAACCTTTTGACAGCTTGGCTGTCCAAAAGCGAAATAGGTGAGCAATCCAGCTTATTGAATTTTTGCAGCTTCTATGAGTACCTTGGTTGCTGCGTGTTCACTACGGTTCACTTGAGCTTCTCCATAGCGGGAGATATTTGTATATATTTCAGATAAGATTATAGAAGACGATGTGGGCGATAGATGCAACCAACATATCTGCATGGTTGGTGACTAAAGGGCTTCTGGGAAAACCGGTTTGATCAACAACATCGAGGTTGGAAGCTGCCAATGGAGTGGCCAAAATTAAGGAGAAGAAGTGCTTATTCATAATTGACATAATGTAACAATGCCACAGTTGCAATGGTACCTCATATCTCGAAGGCAGATTCGGACATGTTAAAGCGTGGGAAGAATGAGGCAATAGTCCCAAAAATAACCCAAGAAATAAAGACAGAAATAAGAATACTCATAACAAGTTGTCAAATTTATTGAGTGTTACGTCTTTAGGATCCTGAATGCCAGTGGAAAGTACTCTTTTGGTCCAGTTCAAAGTGGTACTTTTCAAACGGCACCGATGGAATGAAGATAATGCTCGACACGATGCAGTAAACATTTGTTTTTTTGAGTAAAGATTATGTAAACCAAGGCTAGAACAACTATTAATTACCCGTCAAATTTAATTTTTCAAATACGGCGGATATTTCTCAGCTAAATAAATAAAAGTTAATATATTTTTGAATTCAAGTAACTACTTACACCCTCCTGTTTAAACAAACCATTCCGTAGGTAGACGTGTTCAAGCTTTTCTGTACGTTTCACCACAGTGAGTTCGATGTTTTGTGCATTTAAGCAGTTCAGTTTTGAAATGGGCTTAAAGTTTGGCCAACTTCACTTCTTCTCTGTTGTTTTAACCTAAATGTCACCTACGCCTTTACATAAAATGCTAAGTCGTCGTCATTGGCACCGCAATTGGGGATGTCTGGCTGGGTGGACAGATGAGCCTTGGAAAAAGTCATATTCTCCTAATAACATACTTCAATTGTGTCTTCGCCGTGTGAACCAAATGTATATCAAGACAAACAGAGTCCGATAAATAAATATGGCCTGTGCATTGAATAATTAATACGGGAGCAGTGTGCTCTATCACCAGGCGTGACCTCAATAGCATGCAGAGATGTGAGCAAAGATAAAACGCATTGTAGGCAGTCACAATTCAAGACTGCCCCATTAATCAGGTTGGTAGTCCCGATTTGCTAGTTGAACTCAGGTCCAACAGCCTGCTTTTGAGTATTCCATTAATTTGGGCAGATTCAGAAAGCAGATGCTTGCATAATAAAGAGTCTGGTTCATTTCACGCCTTCGTGACTTTGTTAACCTCAATATTCCATTAGGTTGTTTATGGGGCGAAGAAGTCTTTCAACATTAATTGGTATCTCTTGGAATGACTTAGTAATCTAGTAAGTCCTATGGGAACAGATCGGGTCGCCATTTACTCTAGAAAAAGCCGTGTTATGAAAGACCTTCGAGGACTAATTTCGACTGACCCAAATAAAACGGTTTTCAGTTAATTATCGCGAAAACCATTTCATCAAAACAGGACAGAACAGAATCTGACATTTAATTATGTATTAGCATTGCTTCAAACGTTGGTTCAATGCGGAAGCGAGAAAGAAGAATCATCGTATGCGGTGGAGAGTTCATCATTTCCTGCTGGTTGATCAGTTAGGTGAATTCATTCAGAACCGACCAACCTAGTGACCATCTAATCCCCCGAATCTGCTTGGTATTGAAGAGGAGATTAAGATGAAAGCCCCTCGGATATTCTCAAAACATTAAGAATTGAAGATTTCCCTTCTGATAAAGTACTCTCTAATGAGCAGATATTAGAAGAAATCACTCCCTTACTGCCCGGGCAAAAATTCGCAGTTATTCTTACAAGTAGTTCTAACCTCTGGTCTCTCAAAAATAATCCCGCATTCAATAGGTTTTTTATGTATCTTAAAGCTTTTCAGAATACAGCAAGAAACACAATCATGGATTTAAGAATGTGAAAAGATGCGAGTTCCGAAATGCAAGCAGAAGCCTGGGCGCTTCATAGTCAGTTAAGTTTATATTAATCACTGGATCATCCGACGTTACCGAATGGAAATCCCTTAGACAATCACATCTACCTCATCCATATCTTGAAAATTAGTGCCACAGAGGCGTTACCTATCAAAGGTACTGCTTTACATGATCAGCCAACAGAGGACAAGAATTAACTAATGATTATTGACAGGACTAACAGGACCTAAGGGGGAATAAACTAAAACCTTCAAGATCATTGTCCACTCTTTCAAATAAACCAACTTAAACTGAATGCCTATCATTACGGTTCATAAAAAGTGAAAAAGTATTAATGCAAACAAATCAGTGTGATGCCATGTGACCCAATGCTACTCCCCTACTCATGTTTGAAACACCTAAAAGAGTCGTCATAGTTTGCCTATCAGTCCAGCAAAGTCTGAGTTGAATACCTTCTTTCACGATTCAAACTCTTTAATGGTCTTTCGAGCGATTTCCATTTGTTTTTTCTTTCGTAGTTTCCCCTTCCTTGTTTTGATCGGTGCTGAGCAGAAGACGGAAATGAGCCTTTCATTTACATTTAATAGGTTTCCCTTACGACGTGTAGTTACTTATCCTTCATTCATCTTCTCAGTTTTACCACCCGAATCTGTGCCTCAGCTAAAAGCTGACCTTTTTTGCTTTCTATGTCAGAGAAGAACTATTATTTTGATGTCGAATTCTTGTTTTATCCTTTAAGACCTAAACGAATGTACAAAGTAAATTTCGTAGGCAAAAACAATTCTTTTCATCTTGCAAAAATCGATTCTCTTTGAATTTCTACATTATTTTCAAATGTGTTGTCTCTATCACACTCCTTGAACATGAAATCCCAATGCTAGGGCAATGGGTTTTATCTACTAAGGAGTTGTTACGTAATAGACCAGTAGATTAATTGATTCTTCAGATGTTTTCTGAGCTACTGACCTTCTATATCTTATTAGCCAAGTTCAACAACTTTGAACTTACATTCCACTTGGAGGTTTACAATCAGTAGTTCTAGAATTCTAGTGGAAGAACCTATTTTTCTTGGAGGATGAAGAAAATGAACAGAGTCTAAGGGGTATAAGGAACACTATTACGGATCCCGGTGGTCAAACCTACTCTCAACCTCCTCGTGGTGATCACCGGTAACCCTAGGGGCAACCCTGGGGGACTAATCACCCACCGGACATTTAACATTAGATTGTGCCAGTAGAAGTACAACTTCGTACAGCCTGGTAAACGAGGTACAACGTAAATACCTGTATTCATGGTCTCAAACTGGACTGTGAAAAGCGGGTGCATGTAGGGATGAATGGAATCGCCGCCAGAAAGTTAAAAATTGTCCGCCTTAACATTGTCGAGGATGGACGAAGTGCAGCTACGAAGTTGAAATGTTAGTTGTACTACGAAACCATGCCAGAGAAGTGACCTGAGAACTGAAGACGCTTTTATTGCCTTCTGTGCTAACTGTTGTGTGCTACTTGTTGTAAAAGCTATTTGTACTTCTGTTGTACCTGCAATAAGTCCTTGGGATTTGCCCAAATGGATGGGGAGTAAATAAAATAAAAAAATAAAATTACGGACGGCGAATGATTGTGGAAAAAGCGTCTGACTGGCGCGCACGGTTTTAGGCCAAACGAGGCCTCTGCATTAGTAAACAAGCATCTCGTTAAGATTGAGAGCAGCGAATCCCCCTAACATTTGGATACCCTTTTATTCTTAAAGTCATGAGCAGATCGCTATCGAGTTCGAAAATCTATCATCACTTAAATTGAGCATCTCGCATCTTTATTTTTCCTTTGATTACAAATTGGGTGTTCAGAAATAGGTATTGGAAATGTTATTTGGGTCGATCGAATGACTGTACCAACTAAAGAGCAAAGAACATTTGTTCATTTCCACTCTAACTCATATCCATCTAGGAGGATGACTTCAACCCATGGGAAGTAAAATATTAGCCTCTCCAATTATTTAATTAGTAGACAAGTTAGTAAATGGGTTCAACGCAAACAATGTTGATTCGATCTCAGGAGGGAGACGAACTTTCTGGGGACTGGTGCGAGCAGGGATAGGGAAAGGGAACCACGTGGGAAGTACGCACATTGTCATTAAGCCTGATAGCAAAGGTATTTTGATGGGTACTTGGCATTTCCACGGGGTGATAGTTACAGTCTTTGAAATGCCACTTGGTCAATGAACATGTGGATATGACAAAGACCCCACAGGAAGTGTTTATTCGCACCAGTCATGTACTCTGAATATCCGTTTGTGAAAAATAGAAGTTCTTAATTGCTGTAGTGATAAAATTCTACATCATGCTAAAAGCAACCACCCTTTCCTCGAAGTTTTCGAACTGGTAGACATAGCAGAATCGTTTATCTTTATGATTTGCTGTCTATATGACGAATATTAAGCAAACCTTCCTAGAGATGGCAGTACTTTAAATAAAATTATCTTCTGGCCAGTCAGTGCAGCAGTATGACCGGCTAGACTGATCTTACCTATGGATAAAATTGGATGGTCCTAAGGAAGGGCTGCCACTTCAGGAGGTAAACGTCAAGAATATTCGCGGAGATAATAGTTCGAAAATAAATGTCCAGAGGAGTCTTCAAGCGGTCGTTGACATGGCGACTTAGAAAAATGCTGTTCCATATGGTTGGTCAGATTAGCGCCCTGAATAAGACTCTTCATCCATTTTTGATCCGTTCTATGAGCATTTCCATTCTTGTATAGAGCTACTGATGGCCCTCATGTACAAATACCTTTCTCTTTAACTACCTTTATAATATAATCAAATTATCCCACTTTTTTTTATTAATGCCTACTAAAGTTGCAGTTAGTAGTTCATACGCACGGCAGAATGCTACTGTTTTGCGATCACGGCTTTGTAGATTGTGTAGAAGGTATATGAATAGACTTATCTAACATGCTATTAGGAACGCACTTAATCATAACGCGGCGAAAGAACGCATTCATACTTGATTGATCATTATTATTTCGATTCGCCGAAAGATTATATTCAATCCATAGCTTTCTCCTGATCGAATCGCTTTCTGTTATTTTCAATGACATAATATTCCTTCAAGATAGCTGTTTCTATGCACCTTCCGATAATACTTATCACTTGCATGGGTGAATTTTATGGGCGACTACAACACAAAAAGGGTGCTAAAATTGCATAGTTTCGCTTTTATTTAGCAACGAGGCAGTTGCATTGAAAAGTCTCAGTCCCGTTAGAAATACTACTAATCAAACATACACAACTTAAGTGCTTTCACTCATTTAAATGAAAATTTAGACCTTAAATTTGTTTACAATCCAGGATCCAGATATGTATCGACTTGCTGCAATTTTTAATTTCGAACTTAGCAGCTATGAATCCTTTGTTTAACTAATTGAAATAAATAGAATTTTCAGCAGTTATCATAGAGGAGTAAACTTAAAATAAATAAAAAATTGATTTAAAAATGGATTATTCTATGTATGTTTTCATCACTGAAATGCCCAGTTTTCAATCACTACTGAATACAAGATTCTGCCCGCTGAATTACAATGTTCACATTTCTCATCTACTTAAAGCCACTAGTAGTATTAGTTATTCAAATGTCCACAGAAAAAAAGCCGAATAATATTTATATTTTCATTTATTGAATATAATAAAAAAGAAAATTGCCAAAATTTACTTCTCAGGTCATTAAGTTCTTCAGCATTCACTTCGTTGAAATGTGAAAAATTTGAATGGGTTCCGTCACCCTGAAGCATACCTTAATTAGCCTCTATCATGTCCTCAGATGGTAATTTCGAATGCACTAGACTGAATCTGGGCAAAATACTCCTATTGTCAACCTATTAACAAAACAGAACGCTCTTCGGCTTATTGTAAACACTATAAGGACATTTCTAAAGCCCGAAATGAAGGTAATAATGAGCAAAGCTATGCCGAAATATTATATCTTCTGACTCCTAACTAGCCAGATGAAAAGTACCTTAGAGTCTCTCGATTTGAGAAATTCCTATGTGTTTCTTTATTAGTTAATCCACCCGTGATCAGTATTTCTAAATTAAGAGTTTTGATTAAAATCTGGAAGCTGGCTAAGATGAATTCTCTCTTCTAGACGAGGAGTAGCTGTTCAGTTCCTAATTTAATCCTTAGATGAAAGGACAGCGATTTTATGGACTCTTCGCTACCGATACTGAAAAGGGGCGGGAGTGGACAGTTATCAAGGCCTCTTTCGTGCTGTTGTAAGGTATAATAATGTTTCTGGAAAGTAGATTGGATTGACTTTATGATATTATTCCAAATAGATGCATAATACGCTATATTAAAGACGTCTGTGAAGTGTTCGGGATGGAATGAGTATAAAACAAATCTAACGTAGAGAGAAAGATAGAATGAAATCATTGATGGGAAATCTGATTACAAAGTCGGTGCTGCTCTTGTTCCAGCTCAAGGACCAACGTTTTCACCTTCCTCCCTACAATGTGCTTTCGTGACTGAAAAAAAAAAGTGATGATTTGTTCCGTTCCAAGTTCTTGCGTGTTCTGCAAGAATTAGATGAAATCGCTGAAGCATCTAATTTACTCAGTGTTTTAATAGCACAGAAATTACGGGAGGTTTTGAGGGGAATACAAAGCCAGCCATAGAGGTATTTTTGATCTTGATGGTTCTAATTTTCAGATTTGCATCAAAAGAAACTGTACTTCCACTCTTACTCTGGGGAAAAAGTAAGTGCTTCTTATAGGGGATCTTCAATTCAGCTATCCCTTTGACGACAAGGGTTAACTAGTCTGGGTGATCATAGAAACCATCAGATACTATCTGATACATGTTGAAGCTAAATAACCCGATTCGTCAAATGCACTCGCCGATAGTACAACACCAATACACTAGGTAACACACTAGCACAAATTTCAGCGTGACATATTTACTTAAGTCTGTGTAGCTTCTCAAAATAGTTTTTGTAAATAAAGAAATCAGAATTTCAGCACAAGTAGTCTTTTATATTTGTATCGAACAGGGAGTTGTGTCAAAAGCATTCTAGAAGCGATCAGAACTAGAGCTTCAAGGTAACCTGGAGATAGGTAAACAGAAGCGAAACGAATAGAGAAGATAGTGTAGATAGATGCATTTTCACTAGAAAGATCTAATGATGCTCAGAGTGCCCTTGTTCAGAATCATCAGAACTTGGAGCCGTCATGATAATCGCCGGCTGAAGCCTCATAGATTCCGCGTTTTTCTCCGATTCTTGTCTTTTTCTGTTTTGAATAATTTTCTTCCTCCAAAGCATTATACAAATCACAAGAAAAAGGATGCCTCGAAAGCAAACTAGTACAGACATTGAGATGAAGAAACCCCGAAACGAGAAAGAATCAATTACAGTCCCTGAGAGTAATGGCGCCATTAGCATACCAATACCAGCAATCATTTTTGTCATTGGAAAAGCCACAGATCCGTGAATTTGCATAACCTCTTCTGACGTCGCGTAAAGAAAGGTATTTCCAGTTCCCACTGCTGCTCCAAGAAATCCAGCCAGTGCCAATACAGCCCTTACGTTCTTGTAAATATGCTGCATTATTATTAGAATAACGGCTCCGGATAGTGCACCAACTGCATAGAACACTGCCAGATAGCCTCGTATTCTATCACCGATTAGCGCTCCTGCGGTAAATATGAGCGATTCTCCAATACCAAAGAAGAGGTTCACCCTTGACCCCTGTACGATCTGATCTTTCATGGCTTCGGTGACATAAACTGTCATGTTCATTAGAAGTCCATACATGACAAAATTATGAATCAGTCTGTCGAGTGCCCACAGAATGATCTGTAAATTCTCTTTAAGATGAGCAACTGAAATAAGCGCCCAGCCCCGACCACTGGCTACAGTATGTTCAACAGGTTCCAGGGCGTCGTTTTCAGCATTGTTATCAACCTCCTCATAATTGTCATTCAATTTTGGTTGAAAGATTACGGCTGCTAGGAGGTTAAAGCTGAGAAAAACAACACCACAAATCTCAAATGCCACCCGCCATCCATAATTGTGGATCCAAATCGAGAACAGGGGACCGAAAATTAAAACTCCATAAGGGCCACCGGACACGAAAGCTGTTGCTAGAACGTGAAATCGATGTTTCTTATCAAAGTATTCACCAGTAATTAGAGCCGTTGTACAGAGAATCAACGTGGAACCGATTCCATGAAGTACCGTGTGAGTGGCGAAAAGATAACCGGGTGAAGGAACAGCGGCTGAGGTGAAACAACTAACGAAGATAAAGGCTCCGGCAGTCATCATAGCTACGCGGTAAGCTCGATTGGCATAAACAATCAACGTGGTCATGAAAGGCATTAGAAAAAATCCCACAGCAGCGTAACTATCACCGATCCAGTTCAGCTCAGTCATGGAAGTGTTTTCGAAATCACTATGAAGTGCGGCCACAAAAATTCCAAAGGCCCGTCTTTTACCACCAATGAGAATAACGTTGAGAGCCGAGACCAGAAGAATAATCCATCCCAGATGTCGATAGGTATTAAGACGGTTTCGAAATTTTACAAATTTATCCAAAAAGACTCGTCCATCCACGGGAACATTGGAGATGGCCTCCTCTTGGCCCATGATTTAGAAAGTGAAGCGGATTGATAACTTAGTCTGAGAAGAGGCACTTGTGTGGGATAATTGCGCCTACTGGATTTTGTTTCCGGTTATTAAGACTGTTCGATAGAGAGGAATATGGGGTTGCAATAATTAGGGTAGGTTAGAACTAATCCCTTCGGATTAGGACTAAAAATGGTCGCTTGTGCTCCTCATAGAGCCTATCCCATGAAAAATTGGAAATTATTGCCTTTCAACCGCAATTCTCAGAGTGAGAAGAGCGAGTAATATTTCCATGAGTTACTGTTAAGACTTTGAGTCTTCAAGGTTTCTAAGGGCTTAAAAGTTTATTTTAATTGAAATATTATTTAATATCACTTGACTTCAAATCCTGAGAATGGCTCGGATACGGGCGGAATCAGACACGTGAAGCGGTATTACTCTAACGATTCGGTATTTCAGGCACCTTCAAATAGGACTGGGAGACTCATGGCCAGTCATCATTTGATGATTACGTGTTAGTGTTGTGTGGGCATTTCTCACTTCCTTCCTAGAAGTGGCACTTAATATTTGGAAACAAATTTTGTTTAGGATATATTGCTTTTTTACGGCAGTTGAAGATCAGGAATTTATTTAACGCCTTCTATAATGAATTAAGAGAATTTGAGCACAGCCAATGACAACGAAGCCGGACGTACCTAAAGAATTAGCTGCAGTGATAATCCTTGAGAATTATTACTATTTCAATTCGTTTCCACCCAATTTAAATTTATTTTCAACAAGCTTTTACAAATAGCACCTATTCATCTTGATGGACTTCTATTGTAGCAATAATAACTGGGAGATTAAATAAAAAATGCTCCTTTTCCCATCTTTTCTTCAGTTAATTCCTCCAAGTTACATTAAATCATAATGAAAATATGCATTCCAACTTCCTCTGAAGGCTAACATTTAGTCATCGTGATCAGTCATTCTCGTCATCTGTTTTGTGCTTTTGAGTTTCGAGCTCTTGTCATTAGAAGAGTCAGGTGCTCATGCACTAACACAATACCAGCACAAATATTAAACATTCTTTCTACTGTATTTTGCTTGCTTACCGAGAAAAAATCCAAAAATGTCGTGCCTACTTGTAAAGGGGAAGAAAATTCTATGGGCGCCATATTTCTGGCACGAAAGACTCCGTCTCTGATCTCTGTGTCTCATTTCGGCCATTATCTAATAGGTGCTGTTAGGATTGGGACTTTTCCTTTTTTAAATTCAGCTTGACCAGACAATTCACGTACCATCACTTACTCGTGAGTATGGCAGAAATGACTGACTGAACCGGCTCTCTGCTTGGGGCTCTCTAATGCTAATCAGGTTTTGCCCTGTGCTGGTAACTACTCACACTGTCAGTAAGAATACAAATGCATGGCTTTCCTATCCTAGTTCATGATGTTAAACTTTAACCTAAAGGTATCCGGATAAGTAGTACATTTACTGCCACCACTTAAGGTTCATGTTAGAGTTTAAAATGCTCGGCCTTATTGACTTTCCATCCAGTAACAAACGAGACAGGTCTCCGAAGTTAAATGACTTGCATAAGAAGGCTAATTAAAAATGACATTTTCGGATATTAGGTATAAATGCGCGAGTCAATTTACGTCAGATATGAACACTATAATAATTCCTTGATGACATACAAAAACCGGTTACCATTAGAAAGGACATTTGGACTGGAGAAAAAATGTTTCATCCCTCATGGTGGTCACACCTACTCCCAACCTCCTCGTCGTAATCACCGGTGAGCCCAGAGGCAACTCTGGGGGCTAATGAGAGAGGCGGCCGAACAGGACCAATCACCCATCGGACGTATAGAATTAGATTATACCAGTAGAAGTACAACCTGGTACAGACTGGTAAACGAGGTACAACGTAAATACCTGTATTCATGGTCTCAAACTGGACTGTGGAAAGCACGTGCATGTAGCAATGAATGAAATCTTTGCTAGAAGTGGGCAGAGAACCGAAGACATCGGTAAGCGCTTTTATTGCCTTTTGTGTTAACTGTTGTGTACTATCTGTTGTAAAAGTTATTTGTACTTCTATTTTACCTCCAAAAAGTCTTTGGGACTTGCCCTAATGGGGTGGCTAGTAAATAAATCATCCCTCATTCGTTAAAAAATGACTCGATGAATTCATATTAGTAAGCCTGTTATGAAATTCACTGATATGTGGGATTGAATCCTGCTGACTGGGTTCCTGTGGCTTCGATTTTCGACAAATAAAGACCGACTTTTTGATGAATAGGTGCTTTCCGAAGCCAGCCTCATTCGCATCACCGAATCCTAATATTATTGCTGTCGGAACGGAGATTTCCTCCATCCTTCCAACAATGTGAACTAGGCTTTCGGCCATGCGGAGATATGTAGCTGACAGATACCCTAAATTTTGGGCGTCGACCACGAAATCCCAACCGCTATTCAGAAGCTTTTAGTGAACAGTGGCCTGACTTACTGACTAAGCAAAGGAAGTCTGACATGGGATCTTTTCGTAGAATCAAACTTTTGCAAGAGCGCTTGAGTTGAATTGCATAACTTTAAGGCAAAAAGTTGAGTTTCAAAGAAAAATTTAATCATCAATTATTGACAGAAGGCATATCTTCTTAAGGTTAAGCTAAGCCGCAGTGCAATTGTTTAATTTCGCTGATATTTAACTTAGCTCCACAGTTCTCTAGATTATTATATCCAGTCGAGTTGGTAACTAGGGGAGTATTCGGGTCATATTCAACCCCAAAACGAACTCAAAATAGGGAAAATTGCCATGCACCCAGAGGAAGTTAAGGTACCACCAGAAGGTGCTGGGTTCAGAAAGACTCCTTTGGCCAAAAGTCCACCTCACGCATGGCTCCTGTCGTGCAGAAGTCAAGTGCCTTCTATTTGAAAGTCAACGAAAGCAAATAAAATAGGCATCGTGCCGAATACCCTCCTCTGTGAGTGCACAGGTATTCTTTTCTGTCGACTGGATGGTCTTTTTCCTCCATCGTGTTCAGTTCTTCTACTTTCACTAATGAAGTTTGGTCCTTTCCTCTGCTCTGTTGGCTTCTCACTTTCTGCGATTGCAACTCAAGAATGACAATCCCTAATAAGTCTCTTTAGCCACCCTTGAGTCTTGTATCTTTTAGGCAGTCTGTAGGAGTACACTTTAGTCTATGATGCAGCATCTCTTCAGTTTTGCGTTCTTCTTCTTTATGATCTTGTCTTATGTGCATTGGCATCTCCTTTGTTGTGGCGAAATATCTGTGGCAGTTTGAGTTGGTACAGACAATATCACGTTGCATTTCTCCTATTAGTCTGGGTTTGTAATTATCATCTCGGCTTTTGATACTTTCTTTTGGATCGATTAGCTGGCTATATGCCTGTTTCCTTTTTCGAATTGGGTTGTTCACCCTGGTTCTTTGCTCTTTGTACTTCAAGAGCGTTTCTTGAGATGGAGTTTGGAGCCAATTTGTTCTCAAATGCTGTTTTAGAAGGAGTTCGCTGTCTCTCTTCTCGCGTATAGCTGTATACCATCCATACTTATTTTGATCAGCTTTTCGCCTCGCTGTTTGGGCGGCAGCCTTTTCTATAGATTTCAGGATATCTTCATATGTAGTTGTCAAAGGGTCCTGAAATAGTTCCCTCTTGAGGTGTTCCTGGTAGGTTTCTCTCGATTATTTTATTTGCTCGAGGCCTTTAGGCAGTTGACACAATTTCTTTTTGACTGAATATGCCCTCCATCAAAGTTCTCTTTTTTTGTTTTCCTAAGCGCTTTCTGATGTGTGATGTGAGCTTGAAGATAACTGTTTGCAGGCAGTGATCAGGATTTGCGTCTGCCTTTCTAGAAGCTCGCATATCGCTTCTGAGGAAGACGTTTGACCTTTTCATCAGAACAAAGTCAGGAATAACGTCTTTCTCTGTAGAATGGTACCGAGTCAATCTTCGAGAAATTGAATTCCAAAGGAAGGTGAAGGTTGAGTTTAAATTATACTCTTGGCATAGACCTAGTAGCCTTAGTCCCTGCTTTGCAGTGTCATCGCGATCTGTGAATGGACCGACAAGTTTGGCGCCAACGTTAGGAGCATCAGAGCCCAATCTGCAACTAAAATCGCCAGGGACGATTGTTTGTGTACATTTAGAGAGAAGTATTCTTATAGGTTTTGGTCACAAGTTCGCAGAAGGATTACTTAACCATTGCATCCTCCGTGGACTCGATCAGAGCATAGCATCCAATCGTTTCAACTTTTACTCCTTCAATTTGGAGTGTTAGCGTGGTAAATCCATTTGAGATAGGGTTAAATTCAGCTTCCAGATGATGAAGGAAAGCGTAGTTATCTATACATGAGGACCAGGACCTCATTCAAGTTTCCGTTAAAGCAACAATCTCCATACCCCTACCAGAAGACTTTTCAACTATCTGGCGGGGTTTCCATTCATTGCTACATGTACGCAAGTCCCAAGAGGCCTTGATTAAGGGGCTCTTGGTAGACTCAGGCTGTACTTCTGCTGGCATGATAATATGTTCGTACGTCCGGTGGGTGATTAGTCTCATTCGGGCGCCCCTTTCTTTAGCCCCAAGGGTTGCTCCTGAGGTCTACGGTGGTCTCCACGTGGAGGAAAAAAGAGTAGGATCGACTCGCTAAAATAATTGTTACTAACTGTTTCAAGTAACGAATGATGAAGGTTCAAGCCATTCCGCTAGTCCTTCAACACATCCTGGGAAGGAGTGGAAGTTTACTGATTACTCCTTTGATAACTAGCTTTCACCAATGTAAATGGCCACCCATGAAATAATAATCAACAAGCTAACTCTAATGAACTTATCTCTCTAGTTCAAGGGAAGTGTGGGCCGAGTCCTCCATTCTAAGGATTCTGTAACACCAAGCAATTTCCTCCAATCTCTGACCTTTACTGCTTATCGGACCTTCCATGTAAATAATTAATGGATTCCAATTAAATGAAAACATAAGTCACTCTAGCAAGGATGATATATCTGCATCTAACCGGAAGCTCCTTTATAATGGCTTTATTTCAATCGGCCAATAGTGCTCGTATTGAAAATCATTTCCTCGTTGATGATCATCGAGGTAACGTGCATCTGACCCTGAATTGTCAGGACGATAATTACAAAATCGGCATGTGTGCGGGTTTTTGATATGACCTACTACTCTCTGTCAGCATCGATCCCTTGTCTTTACACAAGCTTACCTACATTTAACCTGACTGATTTGTAACCGCTCGTCTACGTGGTCATGGGATCACTGTCTCTCTGTTGAATCGAAATCGCAAGACAAAGGAACTCTGATGGCGGTTAAGCTATGCTTTCATTTTATAAGACTCGAAATAGCCTATAATAAAAGATGAAATCCTGTCACATCTTCCAACAGCTTCTGGATATTATGTGATTATAATCTTCAGAATGCCTGTGTCCTTTTGGAGGCTAGGAATTAATGTTAACTTTCCTTGCTTCTGGCTTCACCATTGCAGCTGTATGTGGACAGGGCTTTTTACAGGAACCGAAAACGTAAATTAACAATTGGGAGCTTGACGAGCAGCAATACAATGACCCAGTGACTGTGAGCTCATGTATAGTTTATCTTGCATAGCAAAGCGAAACCTGTTCATTCATAAATACAAGGATTAATTAAACAATCCGACAAGGTTTCACTTTAAGTTCAGCACAGTCATGATAGGCCCTCTTCATTTCTTCCATGCTCAATGGTGACCTTCGACGTTTGCTAGGTAGAATTTCCTAATCGATCACATTTAGGATCCCTTGTATCTTCTAATAGTCTTAGAATATGTTTAAGCCACCCCACAGCTTTCAGGATGATCTTGAGCCCATACTTATCAAATACTATTTCCAAGTATGTGAAGAAGCTATTGAAGAAGCTCTTTTCAGAATATGTTTCAGCAGTTTGCTTTCAACCTCTGATTTTCTGTCATGGAAGAGCCGACTGTGGATTTCTCTTTTTCGGCTTAGAACTGCAACCTTGTTTACATCAAGTGTTTGGAGCACGGAATTTTTTATAAAACCAACTTATAAAAAATTCCACGTTTAACTATAGCAGATGTTAAAAATAACCCAAAGTCCTGATTACTCTTTGAACAGATGAGAACTATTGCGAATGGCAATCAATGGATTGAAAAGCATTGTTGAAGAGTGGATGGTTTCTGTTCATTGACTATATACTTATTTTAAACGTTAGCAAAACCAAGACCACTGGTATCACTAGGATTTCTTTTTCAACTTTTCACTGCCAACGAGGTTACAAAGAAGATTATTTTAATATCGCCCACAGTAGGGCGAAATTTACGTGTTCGGTTGCCTACAAGATGGATAGTGATACTGAGACTGAATGTAAGTGGAAGATGTTCCCGTACAATGCGGTTGATGTTCGGCAAAGCTGCCTAAAAGTTCTGCGATTTCCAGCTCCTCCAGCATGAATTTATTGAGATATTCGGAAGGTGCATAGACATATATTTCATTGTGGAAATGAGTCTCAGGCTGTTCACTGTTGAGCTCAAGGATCTCTTGGTCATGTTTGATTGGAATTGGTAGAACATGCTGATGTACGATCCCAACGTCATTCACCAGGCTTGCGTTTTTAACAGAAGATGATCCTTGACCCGAAGTTTCAACAAAATCATGGCCCATTTGTAATGGCTGAAAGAGAAATAAATTATTAAAAATTCGGAATCCAACTACACTTTACAAGAATAGCTTAAAAATTCCACCTTCTCTCTGTCAGATACAATAAAATATGGATCTTCAGCACTAAATATTATTGGCTGAGTCAATGGATAGGAGGTAGGTAGATTGTTTCCCGTCAATACAATCGTTTGGTAATATAGATCTGGAATCCCATGTGTTATACTCTGTTCGGTCATTTTGAAAGACTGCAATTAAAGAAAAATTGAGGTAAATGAAAGAAACAGCATGTAAATGTAAATAGAAGGCTACATAGAGTTTCACTCCTCAATGCCAATTGATTTGACCGCTGTAGCATTTATCGTCATATTATTTAAACAAATAATGTAAATAATTCTACCTATTCCACTTTTTTTTTCTTTTACTCAGTAAAGAAGATTACCATCTAAATGCCTTTTTTTACATGTCTTTGTTTCAAGTTTCCATAGCTTTAAGATATTTTTTAGTAGTTCTGATCTATGTATTTTCAAAGATTAACAATCGACTTGTAATAAAACCTTCAAATAATCATTTCTACTCCTGTATTAACTATTCTAGAATGGATAATGACCACTGTCATTAGTAATTATGTGATGGTCGTAATGTCGTTTCTAATCCCAAGGCAGAGTGTACGCGGTGAATCAACGAACTAATCAGGATGAAAAGCGTTTCCCTTTCAAGGTTCTGCCCCAAATTTGTTTGTTTAATTCAGCTACTGCCTGCTTCATGGACCCTTTGCAGCAGATTACATCGTTTTTGCAAGGTTAGATTGAAGTTTAATCTTAAAGTGGTGAAGTTCGAGTGTTTTCAATTCAGTTTCTTTAATCTTAATTAATTTTTCACATTGACTAGAAGTGTGGTTTTAAAGTGATAGTAAGCAGGACTCCAAACTATGATCCGATCTCGGGAAGCTAAAGTTAGAGGACTCCTTCCTTCAACAAAGGTTTTAGGTTACATTTTGTGTTATGACCTGAATGAAAATCTGATTATTCTGTTAAAACGACTTCACAAACGAAACCAATGATATGTTGCTCTTTCCGGAAGACTTATGCTTATAGTACTGAATTGTTGTTAGGATGACCAGAACCTGGATCCACCCTAATCCAATGAGTCAATTATCTTTATATAACAAAAGCTAGTTGAATTTAGCAATGCAGCTTTGATTGATAAGCCATAAAGTGGGGGACTACCTGGTATCTGATAGCGACTTAGCTAGACTGAAGTAATCTCAGAAAAAAGAGACCCAAACTCGCCATGGCCTTCAGCAATTATTGTAAACGCTTTTTATAGGAACCAACAAGGTAAGACTACATCAATAAGCAACTTGTTTATAGTCAAATTAGTCCTGGTTTGCTATTCTCACTCGGGTAAAACTAGTTTTTCCTATTAACTTTGTACGGTGACCGGATACAACTTTTTATCTCTTTCTGATATCAGTCTTCAAAGGTTATGCTGAAGTGGACTTATTCTATAGTTCCTCTGTGTCCTTCAAGCTCCAGTATTAGCAGAAAATGTCTTGAAAATAGAAATCTGCCACTTTACAGCTATTTCTAGTTGGCGCAAAGTAACAATAAGTTGTTAAATAAAATGAGCTTTATGATTGAACAATTTGGATAGGACTGGAAATGGCCAATTCTACTAGTTCAATAGATCTGAGTAACCGGTGATGCCAAGCTCATTGTCTTTGTGGTGTTCAGCACTAGAACGGAACAAAATAACCACGCCAGATGATAGTTGAATGACAGACAGGATAATCATTTGAACCTAAGATTTCGACGCAATATACAAGCCGATTGCCATGAGAAAAATACTAGCCAGGGCTAGCTGGGTGATGGAGACTATATAATCTAATGTGTGATATCCTCTCTGAAAACTGTCTACCTATTAACTCTCACCTTTCTAGATCTTAACAGTTTTATTACATTAGTGATTAGCAACAGGAGTCATGACCTCCACTAATTATTTGCGATGGAATACTGCAACTATTCGGTGACATTTACCTTGGGTGCCTATATTGGGTGTCTACTTTTAAAAGTTAAATTTTTTTGATGATTGTCACAGGAAGTCGTCCTCACTGATCCCAAGTTGAGTCCTTGCTTTAGTCATCGATAAAGTGGTCTAAATATAACGCACTTATCAGATTTCAAGGTCTCGTTCAGATAAACTCAGGCAAAACCTGATGTGATTCATTGCAACCCGTATTTACTGCAATTTAAACACGACGCATCAACAAACGAGTGGATGTGGATTTGAAAATCCTTTCAGACCCCTTATTTTAGAATCTCAGTAGCTCGAAATTATGCAACCGAATCCTTGCTTCCGCTAGATACCCAACGCAAGTCTAAGAAGCTTTAAACGGAACCAAGTATTGAGAACTCGCAGACAGCTCTAGCTTATCTGATGGCAACCCATGGGGGCCTTCCTCCCAGCACAGTGAACAACGAGCGAATTAGCACTGCAGATGGTTGAGCAAAACTGCTCATCTAATTAAGTAGGCAGTTCTGGATATTTTACTTGGAGCTATCGGGGTTAGGCCGTAAAAATGGCTTAACGGTGTCTACCAGAATAGACAAAAGAGCATGTTTCCTATTCAAATGATAAGATCAGACATTCCTCTTACGATCAAAACCGAGAAAGGTAACGTAAGTTGGGCTGCACTGACGCTGAAGTGAAATCGACACGGAAGGTGCCAGAGATGTGACAAGTTTACGAGGCCGTTAATAGCAGAAAAAGCAGATGAACTTTCAGAAGGGACGCAGAGGAATGAGGTCTTTAATTCACTCAAGTTCCCTTAGGCTCATAGTCCTGAAATCAGCGCCTGAGAATGACTTGTGGAGGTAAATTATTTTAAATGTCACCTCTAAATTCTCTGATTTTCGTGAGGAAAGAGAGCTAAACCAGTCTACTCACGGATGCGCATCACTTCGATTGTGCTCTCTCAAAATTCCATCCATTGCTGCTACTCTTAGGCAAACAACGTATTTGAACTTTGACGAAGAATTGCAAGTTGGGTCAAATTCTGGCCGATTATTTGTTGACTTCAATATAACGATCTAGCATCGTATACAAGGATACCAAAGAATAGAGCTAGGAGAAGAATTACCTAGAGGACAGCTTCACTTGTGAACGATTAGCTTGATCACTTGCCTTGTCTTAGGCTTATTTGGTTGACAGCCAGCAAGTCGTGGGCCCAGTACCCCCTGGATTAGTACCCTCACCTCTGCTTTGAAGAAATAGGTGCTGATGATTGTTGGGTAGTTCGCCAATCGCCATATCGATATTAACTGAACCAAGTCTGTAGACTGCCTTGAAGCAAAACTCATTGGTCAGTAGGGCAATGAATTCAAGCTTAGGCGACACAGCAGATTTAGTTTTACTTCAAAAGTGAATGTTTCATGCTTGCTCGAACCCCAAGTTAACTCTCCCTTGAAGTTAATTTGTCCGCCTGTAATCGCCAAGCCAAGTGATATTGCATGTGATAACTGCTATCAATCTGCACATTACAAAAGCTGTTCCAAATGCCCCAGTGCTGTCCAAGTCCCATCCACACCTCCTAATGCAACTGTGTGCAGCGTTCGAAGGGACGCTGGTGCTAATTGAGCCTAACCCCGTATACCAATGACAGTGTCTTTCCTCTGGATGTGCACCCTTTAAATCTCGGCTTCTGGTTCTTTATTCGCCTTGGGCTAATTTAAATTAGCCATGAAATTCTGCCACAAGAGGCTCTCTGAAGTGGCATATCTGCAAGTCATATGTCAGTCCATTGATTCAACGTTGAGTATGGTTTGCGTTATATCATTCTACATTAATCACCTCTACAAATTTGGCCATCTTCTGATACATTTAAAAGACGGTGTAAAAAGTATAGCTGGTATTTAATGATTTGGCTAGTGTACAGCTAGTTTAGGCAAGCTGAAATAAAAGAAAAAAAAACAAACCAATATTATAAGTGTGATTACTTTGGAAAGTGATGAAAGATGACATTGAAGTATGCACTACCTTCCAGCTGTATCCACAGTTCTCGCAATATACGAATGTAGCAATAGAGTCATCATCGCCTCTAGCTTGCATCTGCAACGAGGAGGGATCTGCTTAAGCACTCAAAATGCATGCGGATAGTTATGTATCAAGTGCACAACTGACCCGTTTGTAGATACACTTTTGTTGCTTACAATTAATGCACTTGGTATTGTCGGATTCGGAGTTACGGTGGGACAAGCACATTTTCGTATCGGCTAACCGCTTGTATTTCTCTCGAAGTTCTTTCATCGCTTTGCTGGCCATTTCTTCGGAGGTCATAGTAGCCAACTTTTCTGCACTAATACGACCCAAAATCAAGTTCTCAAGTAGCTCGGGATTTTTCTCGTCATTGAGATTCATCACGCGCGTTCTAACTCGTTGCTTATATTGCGGTCCCGTATTTTTGAATACATTGTAAATTGCGTCCTCAATTTTACTTGCTAAGGCATTCGAATCCACGTGTTTAGAGGGAGAAGCTAAATAGTAATGCGAACTTGAGTCGCTTGAATAAGAATATAACCAATGGCGACAATTTGAGGAGTCATGACATCAGAACTCACTTTTGGAATCAAGACATTTCTTGATCAGTTCTTTTGCTTTCAAGCGAACATCATCAACGATAACAGTGGGCTCTGGAGAAGTGGAAGTGGAGCACACACTTGAATCTGACTGCTGGTTCAATGAACCCTTCCGAGTCCGTTTATTGGCATCTCCCTTGATTTTAGAGGTCGATCGGCGAACACGCTTAGCTTCATTATGAGCGGGTTTTGTGGAGCCATTGTCTGATTGTGATAAGGACCGCTTGTTTCTGTTCGACTTAGAGGATTCTGACATTAAAAAATGCATTGTTAAAGCCGAAGTCAAAATAACCAACCAAATTCCTTTAAAAAATTTCAAACTTCCAAATCATTTTAGGGAATGACGGTTTGTAGAAGATGATTGAATATGCGAGTCATAAACCATACAAACCACTTTCACCGAACGAACGTCTTCTTGGTATCGCCTTAAAGTTACTTAAATTTTGCTAAATTTCAAGACCTCTCATCCAATCTGAGTCGCCTTGGCCACTTGATTTGATAAACGAAGTGTGTTATCAGGGTGGACTGAAAATTGCCGATCTGGGAGGGTAGTCCTAGAGTTCAGAAGTTGATGCATAACCATCTTGGTCCAACGGCAGAAACCCATGCTCTGAGCTATTCCACTCAAATTGAGGAAAACCCTTACTGGGGAACATGGAAAGTATTAAAACAGTCAACAGAAGATATTTATCAGTCGTCATAAGAGCTAAATGAATGGCAACAAGGTGGAGAGAGGCCTTATTTTGTTTGGCTAGCCACCCCTTTTCATGGATTGCAAAGAATCAAGTAAATGTCAAACTACACTAAGTAAGGCCAGCTGAGTTGCTCAGTTACTTGCCTCGATCGAGATTGCTCCACTGCTTGCCAAGCTGTAAAATAAGGTCGAGGATTTCCTTGTTAGTGGTTTTCTTGCGTAACACCTTGATGATAACCAGTGCGCTGGTATTCTTCAAAATCTCCGCAGTCATCTCCATATTTTGAAGACGCTCAAGGCAATACAAAGCGTAATCATCATTCTAGAAAAAACAAATCCACTTACTGTTATTCGCAACGTACAATTGAGTCATTTGTGATCATGGACATGATCCTGTCCGTGAATTTAGAAGCCGACTCCATAATGTCAACAGCCACGACACTAACTTGCTTTAAGGTGACAAACTAGGTATATTTATAGGCAAAAATTTGATCGAGTCTAAGCGCCTAGCCAATGAGAGGCATGCTGGCCTAGCCAATCATCAAACTAAGACAACTGCGTTATGGCATTGATGCGGGTACCACTTTTAACTGTAATCATTTCTTTGATTAACTGCGTTAGAGAACCGCTTAATGGTCAGTGCAGTGTCCTTATAACTCTTCCTTTCAGAATGTTTGCTCAAGTGGATCGACAGAAATGGACATCACTGAAGAAGAAGAATGATTAGAATTTTGTACAAACTCCAGACTTCGAGAGTCACGAAAGACGCCAATTTCGTGCTCACTTAGATCAGTGCTCGATTCGTCGAATATCACACCGACTGTTCGGATTACGATTCAACGAACAAACTCACTTAACCTTTCTCATACTTTCAATTGCAAACTTTAAAAGCATATCCAAATGAGTAGGCATGCGTGAGACTCGACATCGTCGTTAATATATGGCCATTACGAAACTAATCTTCGACCACAAATGTCATTCGGATGAACTCAAAGGCGTGAACGATCAGTTACTTCGATCATACCCAAGGCAACTTATAGAAAAGCCTAGATTCATTTAAAAAAGTTGATTGATCATGCCATGGGAATGATTACCTTAGCGTCTGAGGCTAAACAATGAAGGTCTGAGTCATGCCTCTGGATAGCAGATCCACCAAATAGGCAGACCCTCGTATTTCCTCCTGGACATTTCAGCGAACGAGCATTTGAGCTTTGCTTCTACTAACTTGGTTTTCATAGTACCGACCGCCGACGGAATTTGCGATCAACCGTCTCATCTCATATGAGTTACCGATATAGTTAAAATCACAAACCGACACTTTGTCAGGATTTACTTAGAAATGTCATCGTTGCCTCGATTTCACAAATAGTCGGGCATTGCCATAGTTACTAAAGGTTAATCAAAATTAATTAATGGAGTTGAAATACAATTTTTCGGCTTTTATTATTCTAGTGAAAAGCAGCATTCGAAATCATGACTGAATGATAGACTGTGATAAGATCAGACATTCCTCTTACGATCAAAACCGAGAAAGGTAACGTAAGTTGGGCTGCACTGACGCTGAAGTGAAATCGACATGGAAGGTGCCAGAGATGTGACAAGTTTACAAGGCCGTTCTCATCAGAAAAAGCAGATGAACTTTCAGAAGGGACGCAGAGGAATGAAGTCTTTAATTCACTCAAGTTCCCTTAGGCTCATAGTCCTGAAATCAGCGTCTAAGAATGACTTGTGGAGGTAAATTATTTTAAATGTCACCTCTAAATTCTCTGATTTTCGCGAGGAAACAGAGCTAAACCAGTCTACTCACGGATGCGCATCACTTCGATTGTGCGCTCTCTAAATTCCATCCATTGCTGCAAGTTGGGTCAAATTCTGGCCGATTATTTGTTGACTTCAATATAACGATCTAGCCTCGTATACAAGGACACCAAAGAATAGAGCTAGGAGAAGAATTGCCTAGAGGACAGCTTCACTTGTGAACGATTAGCTTGATCACTTGCCTTGTCTTAGGCTTATTTGGTTGACAGCCAGCAAGTCGTGGGCCCAGTACCCCCTGGATTAGTACCCTCACCTCTGCTTTGAAGAAATAGGTGCTGATGATTGTTGGTTAGTTCGCCAATCGCCATATCGATATTAACTGAACCAAGTCTGTAGACTGTCTTGAAGCAAAACTCATTGGTCAGTAGGGAAATGAATTCAAGCTTAGGCGACACAGCAGATTTACTTCTACTTCAAAAGTGAATGGTTCATGCTTGCTCGAACCCCAAGTTAACTCTCCCCTGAAGTTGATTTGTCCGCCTGTAATCGCCAAGCCAAGTGATATTGCCTGTGATAACTGCTATCAATCTGCACATTACAAAAGCTGTTCCAAATGCCCCAGTGCTGTCCAAGTCCCATCCACACCTCCTAATGCAACTGTGTGCAGCGTTCGAAGGGACGCTGGTGCTAATTGAGCCTGACCCAGTATACCAATGACAGTGTCTTTCCTCTGGATGTGCACCCTTTAAATCTCGGCTTCTGGTTCTTTATTCGCCTTGGGCTAATTTAAATTAGCCATGAAATTCTGCCACAAGAGGCTCTCTGAAGTGGCATATCTGCAAGTCATATGCTAGTCCATTGATTCAACGTTGAGTATGGTTTGCGTTGTATCATTCTACATTAATCACCTCTACAAATTTGGCCATCTTCTGATACATTTAATAGACGGTGAAAAAGTATAGCTGGTATTTAATGATTTGGCTAGTGTACAGGTAGTTTAGGCAAGCTGAAATAAAAGAAAAAAAAACAAACCACTATTATAAGTGCGATTACTTTGGAAAGTGATGAAAGATGACATTGAAGTATGCACTACCTTCCAGCTGTATCCACAGTTCTCGCAATATACGAATGTAGCAATAGAGTCATCATCGCCTCTAGCTTGCATCTGCAACGAGGAGGGATCTGCTTAAGCACTCAAAATGCATGCGGATAGTTATGTATCAAGTGCACAACTGACCCGTTTGTAGATACACTTTTGTTGCTTACAATTAATGCACTTGGTATTGTCGGATTCGGAGTTACGGTGGGACAAGCACATTTTCGTATCGGCTAACCGCTTGTATTTCTCTCGAAGTTCTTTCATCGCTTTGCTGGCCATTTCTTCGGAGGTCATAGTAGCCAACTTTTCTGCACTAATACGACCCAAAATCAAGTTCTCAAGTAGCTCGGGATTTTTCTCGTCATTGAGATTCATCACGCGCGTTCTAACTCGTTGCTTATATTGCGGTCCCGTATTTTTGAATACATTGTAAATTGCGTCCTCAATTTTACTTGCTAAGGCATTCGAATCCACGTGTTTAGAGGGAGAAGCTAAATAGTAATGCGAACTTGAGTCGCTTGAATAAGAATATAACCAATGGCGACAATTTGAGGAGTCATGACATCAGAACTCACTTTTGGAATCAAGACATTTCTTGATCAGTTCTTTTGCTTTCAAGCGAACCTCATCAACGATAACAGTGGGCTCTGGAGAAGTGGAAGTGGAGCACACACTTGAATCTGACTGCTGGTTCAATGAACCCTTCCGAGTCCGTTTATTGGCATCTCCCTTGATTTTAGAGGTCGATCGGCGAACACGCTTAGCTTCATTATGAGCGGGTTTTGTGGAGCCATTGTCTGCTTGTGATAAGGACCGCTTGTTTCTGTTCGACTTAGAGGATTCTGACATTAAAAAATGCATTGTTAAAGCCGAAGTCAAAATAACCAACCAAATTCCTTTAAAAAATTTCAAACTTCCAAATCATTTTAGGGAATGACGGTTTGTAGAAGATGATTGAATATGCGAGACATAAACCATGCAAACCACTTTCACCGAACGAACGTCTTCTTGGTATCGCCTTAAAGTTACTTAAATTTTGCTAAATTTCAAGACCTCTCATCCAATCTGAGTCGCCTTGGCCACTTGATCTAATAAACGAAGAGTGCCGATCTGGGAGGGTTGTCCTAGAGTTCAGAAGTTGATGCATAACCATCTTGGTTCAACGGCAGAAACCTACGCTCTGAGCTATTCCACTCAAATTGAGGAAAACCCTTACTGGGAAACATGGAAAGTATTAAGACAGTCAACAGAAGATATTTATCAGTCGTCATAAGAGCTAAATGAATGGCAACAAGGTGGAGAGAGGCCTTATTTTGTTTGGCTAGCCACCCCTTTTCATGGATTGCAAAGAATCAAGTAAATGTCAAACTACACTAAGTAAGGCCAGCTGAGTTGCTCAGTTACTTGCCTCGATCGAGATTGCTCCACTGCTTGCCAAGCTGTAAAATAAGGTCGAGGATTTCCTTGTTAGTGGTTTTCTTGCGTAACACCTTGATGATAACCAGTGCGCTGGTATTCTTCAAAATCTCCGCAGTCATCTCCATATTTTGAAGACGCTCAAGGCAATACAAAGCGTAATCATCGTTCTAGAAAAAACAAATCCACTTACTGTTATTCGAAACGTACAATTGAGTCATTTGTGATCATGGACATGATCCTGTCCGTGAATTTAGAAGCCGACTCCATAATGTCAACAGCCACGACACTAACTTGCTTTAAGGTGACAAACTAGGTATATTTATAGGCAAAAATTTGATCGAGTCTAAGCGCCTAGCCAATGAGAAGCATGCTGGCCTAGCCAATCATCAAACTAAGACAACTGCGTTATGGCATTGATGCGGGTACCACTTTTAACTGTAATCATTTCTTTGATTAACTGCGTTAGAGAACCGCTTAATGGTCAGTGCAGTGTCCTTATAACTCTTCCTTTCAGAATGTTTGCTCAAGTGGATCGACGGAAATGGACATCACTGAAGAAGAAGAAGAATGATTAGAATTTTATCAAAACTCCAGACTTCGAGAGTCACGAAAGACGCCAATTTCGTGCTCACTTAGATCAGTGCTCGATTCGTCGAATGTCACACCGACTGTTCGGATTACGATTCAACTAACAAACTCACTTAACCTTTCTCATACTTTCAATTGCAAACTTTAAAAGCATATCCAAATGAGTAGGCATGCGTGAGACTCGACATCGTCGTTAATATATGGCCATTACGAAACTCATCTTCGACCACAAATGTCATTCGGATGAACTCAAAAGCGTCAATGCAGTTCTGAGTGATAATACGGTGGTGTGAACGATCAGTTACTTCGATCATACACAAGGCAACTTATAGAAAAGCCTAGATTCATTTGAAAAGTTGATTCATGCCATGGGAATGATTACCTAAGCGTCTGAGGCCAAACAATGAAGGTCTGAGTCATCCCTCTGGGTAGCAGATCCACCAAATAGGTAGATCCTCGTATTTCCTCCTAGGCATTTCAGCGAACGACCACCGACGGAATTTGCGATCAACCGTCTCATCTCATATGAGTTACCGATATAGTTAAAATCACAAACCGACACTTTGTCAGGATTTACTTAGAAATGTCATCGTTGCCTCGATTTCACTAATAGTCGGGCATTGCCATACTTACTGAAGATTAATCAAAATAATTAATGGAGTTGAAATACAATATTTCGGCTTTAATTATTCTAGTGAAAAGCAGCATTCGAAATCATGACTGAATGATAGACTGTGATAAGATCAGACATTCCTCTTACGATCAAAACCGAGAAAGGTAGCGTAAGTTGGGCTGCACTGACGCTGAAGTGAAATCGACACGGAAGGTGCCAAATGAACTTTCAGAAGGGACGCAGAGGAATGAAGTCTTTAATTCACTCAAGTTCCCTCAGGCTCATAGTCCTGAAATAAGCGTCTAAGAATGACTTGTGGAGGTAAATTATTTTAAATGTCACCTCTAAATTCTCTGATTTTCGCGAGGAAACAGAGCTAAACCAGTCTACTCACGGATGCGCATCACTTCGATTGTGCGCTCTCAAAATTCCATCCATTGCTGCAAGTTGGGTCAAATTCTGGCCGATTATTTGTTGACTTCAATATAACGATCTAGCATCGTATACAAGGACACCAAAGAATAGAGCTAGGAGAAGAATTAACTAGAGGACAGCTTCACTTGTGAACGATTAGCTTGATCACTTGCCTTGTCTTAGGCTTATTTGGTTGATAGCCAGCAAGTCGTGGGCCCAGTACCCCCTGGATTAGTACCCTCACCTCTGCTTTGAAGAAATAGGTGCTGATGATTGTTGGTTAGTTCGCCAATCGCCATATCGATATTAACTGAACCAAGTCTGTAGACTGCCTTGAAGCAAAACTCATTGGTCAGTAGGGAAATGAATTCAAGCTTAGGCGACACAGCAGATTCAGTTCTACTTCAAAAGTGAATGGTTCATGCTTGCTCGAACCCCAAGTTAACTCTCCCTTGAAGTTAATTTGTCCGTCTGTAATCGCCAAGCCAAGTGATATTGCATGTGATAACTGCTATCAATCTGCACATTACAAAAGCTGTTCCAAATGCCCCAGTGCTGTCCAAGTCCCATCCACACCTCCTAATGCAACTGTGTGCAGCGTTCGAAGGGAGGCTGGTGCTAATTGAGCCTAACCCAGTATACCAATGACAGTGTCTTTCATCTGGATGTGCACCCTTTAAATCTCGGCTTCTGGTTCTTTATTCGCCTTTTCGAATATATTCATGCTTGACACTTGGGGCTAATTTAAATTAGCCATGAAATTCTGCCACAAGAGGCTCTCTAAAGTGGCATATCTGCAAGTCATATGCTAGTCCATTGATTCAACGTTGAGTATGGTTTGCGTTGTATCATTCTACATTAATCACCTCTACAAATTTGGCCATCTTCTGATACATTTAATAGACGGTGAAAAAGTATAGCTGGTATTTAATGAATTGGCTAGTGTACAGGCAGTTTAGGTAAGCTGAAATAAAAGAAGAAAAAAAAAACAAACCACTATTATAAGTGCGATTACTTTGGGAACTGATGAAAGATGACATTGAAGTATGCACTACCTTCCAGCTGTATCCACAGTTCTCGCAATATACGAATGTAGCAATAGAGTCATCATCGCCTCTAGCTTGCATCTGCAACGAGGAGGGATCTGCTTAAGCACTCAAAATGCATGCGGATAGTTATGTATCAAGTGCACAACTGACCCGTTTGTAGATACACTTTTGTTGCTTACAATTAATGCACTTGGTATTGTCGGATTCGGAGTTACGGTGGGACAAGCACATTTTCGTATCGGCTAACCGCTTGTATTTCTCTCGAAGTTCTTTCATCGCTTTGCTGGCCATTTCTTCGGAGGTCATAGTAGCCAACTTTTCTGCACTAATACGACCCAAAATCAAGTTCTCAAGTAGCTCGGGATTTTTCTCGTCATTGAGATTCATCACGCGCGTTCTAACTCGTTGCTTATATTGCGGTCCCGTATTTTTGAATACATTGTAAATTGCGTCCTCAATTTTACTTGCTAAGGCATTCGAATCCACGTGTTTAGAGGGAGAAGCTAAATAGTAATGCGAACTTGAGTCGCTTGAATAAGAATATAACCAATGGCGACAATTTGAGGAGTCATGACATCAGAACTCACTTTTGGAATCAAGACATTTCTTGATCAGTTCTTTTGCTTTCAAGCGAACCTCATCAACGATAACAGTGGGCTCTGGAGAAGTGGAAGTGGAGCACACACTTGAATCTGACTGCTGGTTCAATGAAACCTTCCGAGTCCGTTTATTGGCATCTCCCTTGATTTTAGAGGTCGATCGGCGAACACGCTTAGCTTCATTATGAGCGGGTTTTGTGGAGCCATTGTCTGATTGTGATAAGGACCGCTTGTTTCTGTTCGACTTAGAGGATTCTGACATTAAAAAATGCATTGTTAAAGCCGAAGTCAAAATAACCAACCAAATTCCTTTAAAAAATTTCAAACTTCCAAATCATTTTAGGGAATGACGGTTTGTAGAAGATGATTGAATATGCGAGACATAAACCATGCAAACCACTTTCACCGAACGAACGTCTTCTTGGTATCGCCTTAAAGTTACTTAAATTTTGCTAAATTTCAAGACCTCTCATCCAATCTGAGTCGCCTTGGCCACTTGATCTAATAAACGAAGAGTGCCGATCTGGGAGGGTTGTCCTAGAGTTCAGCAGTTGATGCATAACCATCTTGGTTCAACGGCAGAAACCTACGCTCTGAGCTATTCCACTCAAATTGAGGAAAACCCTTACTGGGAAACATGGAAAGTATTAAGACAGTCAACAGAAGATATTTATCAGTCGTCATAAGAGCTAAATGAATGGCAACAAGGTGGAGAGAGGCCTTATTTTGTTTGGCTAGCCACCCCTTTTCATGGATTGCAAAGAATCAAGTAAATGTCAAACTACACTAAGTAAGGCCAGCTGAGTTGCTCAGTTACTTGCCTCGATCGAGATTGCTCCACTGCTTGCCAAGCTGTAAAATAAGGTCGAGGATTTCCTTGTTAGTGGTTTTCTTGCGTAACACCTTGATGATAACCAGTGCGCTGGTATTCTTCAAAATCTCCGCAGTCATCTCCATATTTTGAAGACGCTCAAGGCAATACAAAGCGTAATCATCGTTCTAGAAAAAACCAATCCAGTTACTGTAATTCGAAACGTACAATTGAGTCATTTGTGATCATGGACATGATCCTGTCCGTGAATTTAGAAGCCGACTCCATAATGTCAACAGCCACGACACTAACTTGCTTTAAGGTGACAAACTAGGTATATTTATAGGCAAAAATTTGATCGAGTCTAAGCGCCTAGCCAATGAGAAGCATGCTGGCCTAGCCAATCATCAAACTAAGACAACTGCGTTATGGCATTGATGCGGGTACCACTTTTAACTGTAATCATTTCTTTGATTAACTGCGTTAGAGAACCGCTTAATGGTCAGTGCAGTGTCCTTATGACTCTTCCTTTCAGAATGTTTGCTCAAGTGGATCGAAATAAATGGACATCACTGAAGAAGAAGAAGAAGAATGATTAGAATTTTATCACAACTCCAGACTTCGAGAGTCACTTAGATCAGTGCTCGATTCGTCGAATGTCACACCGACTGTTCGGATTACGATTCAACGAACAAACTCACTTAACCTTTCTCATACTTTCAATTGCAAACTTGAAAAGCATGCCCAAATGAGTAGGCATGCGTGAGACTCGACATCGTCGTTAATATATGGCCATTACGAAACTAATCTTCGACCACAAATGTCATTCGGATGAACTCAAAGGCGTGAACGATCAGTTACTTCGATCATACCCAAGGCAACTTATAGAAAAGCCTAGATTCATTTAAAAAGTTGATTGATCATGCCATGGGAATGATTACCTTAGCGTCTGAGGCTAAACAATGAAGGTCCGAGTCATGCCTCTGGGTAGCAGATCCACCAAATAGGCAGACCCTGGTATTTCCTCCTAGGCATTTTAGCGAACGAGCATTTGAGCCTTGCTTCAACTAACCGATAGCCGACGGAATTTGAGGTCAACCGTCTCATCTCATATAAGTTACCGATGTAGTTAGAATCACAAACAGACACTTTGTCAGGATTTAGTTAGAAATGCCATCGTTGCCTCATTTTCACAAATAGTCGTGCGTTTCCATAGTTACTAAAGGTTAATCAAAATTAATTAATGGAGTTGAAATACAATTTTTCGGCTTTTATTATTCTAGTGAAAAGCAGCATTCGAAATCATGACTGAATGATGGACTGTAACTATTACATCTGTATATTGAGGTCACTGTTATACAACACCTGATATGTCGATACCGCTATTACATTCATTCATTTAGGACGCGTGTTTAGATAACGCACGGCTGTTTTCACCCCAAAAATTAACAAAGGTTTGCGTTTGGCCTATGTCCTGTGACCTCGTGTTAATTTTTGAGGTCAGTTATTCCAACGTCGAACTTCGTGGTGCGCTATCAAGCAGCTTAATGGCCAGAAATGTTGAAATACCTCTGCTTGATAATATAATGTCGTGATTAGACAACTATATTGGTTAGATTCTAGTTCTAAAATGTGAAACTCAAATGAGAGCTCTACAATCAGGGGATGCCAAAGTGCGCTAACTAGGTAAGCATTTTAGTTTCAAATAAATTTGATGAAAAATGGTCTAAGAAGAACTCGAGCTGAATATAAGACTAAAAGTGACTGTCGAAAAGGGGAACAGTAGGCAAGTGGATACAATTAAGTTTATGCCTGTTTCTAAAAGAGATGCAATTCCTATTTGGATAGCGTATACTCGCATTAGTAGTATCTACAGCACGTCCAGCTAACCGCCTGTTAATACGGCTTAGCCTAAACCAATATTAATAGGAAAGGCTTTTCGGCTCGAAAACCTTCTGTCCCGTCGTGTTTTAGCGCTAGGGCAGAGACAATAAGAAAAAATAACAAGAAAATGTCGTCTAGCAAACGACAAACTTCAACGATGTGAAGAAGATACATTTGAAAGCGTGAACAATTCAAAGTGTTTAAATACTTTGAAGCCCTGATTAGAAAAGAGTGCTAATGACCTTGAACAAAGCTTTGAACAACTGTCGTTATGCAATATGCTTAATGAAAGCACTTTGTTGGAAAGTTTTAGATTTAAATTTTTCTATTAATTAAGATAATCTTCTGCTAGAAATGCAAATACGAGGTGGCCGATGAAGTGTCATTTGGATCATTTCTTCCCTTGTTACTTATCTCCCACTTTGTTTGTGAAAATCAACCTATGTGGAGATTTCGAGGTTTGAATTTCTGTGGAAATGGGCTATTCAAGAATTCTGTTTCGCGAAAGTACTGTTAAATTAATTGATGGAGAAAAAAAATTATGATCCTTTATGGTGGTCAAACCTACTCTCAACCTCCTCGTTGTGACTACGGAAACCCAGGGACAACTCTGGGGGCTAATGAGAGGGGCGGTCGGATAGGACTAATCATCCACCGGACGTGTAAAAAAATATGATCCTTTATGAAGTCACTTGAAGCTCATAATTTCGAGCGACAATCTGATCAGCGCTAACTTTATGAGAATCGTTGCTGTTACACAATCAGTCCCCCTAAGCATCTCGAAAAACGTAGATGCAACCAAGTTATCAATTGCATCGGGGACTTCACCTTACAGCTAGTAATTTCCACTGAAATTCTGCTATTAGGAGGAAAGAATGTTCTTGGAGTTCTGATATTCAAATCGAATAGGAGGATAGTTGTCTGTTGGAATTTGTGAGACGCTAGTGAGTGACGTTTATCTTCTATAAAACAAGATGAAATCTTTTGGAGTGAGCTTTGATGAATTGGCGAAGTCATTCTCAATTTGAGATACAGTCAGTGGCGGAAGGAATGTCGCGTGAATGCTGCCAATCCAGTTCCAGCTCTGACATTCATTGATTTAGATATTTTGAGCAGCTGAAGTCCCCATATTCAAGCCTATTTGGCCTTCTCAGTCCACCAAGTAGTAGTGTGTTGAGAACATCACAGAGAATATAAAGGGGTCAGTCACTAGTTTCAAAATGATCGGCCGTCATCGGCAACAAGTCTTCGTTTTGCTGACTTTGAAACTTGTATACCATCATCTCATCGCTGATTTCTGAGTTCAAGTGTCTCAAATTAAAAATTATAAAATTTATTGATGGCAGATTAGGAGGACAATCAATAATATAATAAAGAGAACTAAAAAACGATTCATTCTATCGGGATACTTTGAACAATTGAATAAGATTTGATTGTTGAAATTCGAAGTTACTGTAGTGAAAAGCAACCTCAAATAAATGTCCATCCGAGGAGCGACAATGTTTCATTGAATTACTAGTGCTGCATCAAAGCATGTACTGAATTGTCAGACTTGGTTCAAAACTGCATTCCCGCATCTAGAGGCTCGGCCCCCGAAGTTCAAGAACGAAGACTCTGTTTTGATTTCTGCTAAAGAGAAGTAGCTATTTAGTAATCGAGCTGGCTATCTTGCAAGTCTAATCAGCTTCGAAGCTACCGAGGAATGTCTCTCAGTGTTTAATACGAGCAACTTGAATTTGATGGAGCAAGAGAGATCTGGCTGGTGTGGTGAGGCAGAGATACAATGACCAAATTCTGGGATGAACCGAAGTAACGGTGAAGTGAGAGGTACGGAATGAAATTCTGCAAAGGTATAAAATGGTTAAAGTAACTTTTGTTAAGTCTAACTTAGTCAATTTCCACCTTTTCCTTTCACCAGCGGTCTAATCACCAATAGAACTGCTAGAACTGCTGCTAGAACTAGAATTAGAATCTTGTATAAATAACTCTATGTGAAGAAAGTCCCCCTAACCAAACTTAAAATCGCCTATCTGAAAAACTTCAATCTTTGAAATGTAGTTTTCTTCAAATTGGAAGCGATAGCAATATTATCTGATTTCAAATTTTTTCTGACTGTGATATTCTATTTTGTTGGATACTTTCGGTTATTTGTTTTGCGTTCTCGCCATTCAAAGGAATAAGTATGCCATTTATTCATCATTGGCATTCCTTAGACTGAGGCTCATATTGTATGTCAATAAAGCTACCGATTAGGGTGACACAAAACTAACACCAATTGCGGTACCTATAAGAAGTTCAATGATTTGATTGTGCTATTTCGGCCAGTCAAATGACAGCGAGTTCTATTTTCATCGGGATTGATTGGACTGGGTGTGTATGAAGGAGTGTATGTATATGCACTTTGAAATTTACCAAGAAATTGTTGGACTGATAGCTTACAGTCATAATTTTAGCCAAAACTTTACTCACTTGAATCTTGTTTAGGGCCAAACACAGACTTTTACTAAAAAGATCTGAAAAGTGAAAGGTTTCGCCTTCTTCTCGAATAAAATTCACCTTTTCTAATGAGAGAGAGCTTTCTCCTCTTAACAATTTGTTAGCTTGAGTAACATCTTTAGTAGGAAAGAAGAGAGGTTGATTCAATCTCAGTGCAAGTATCATGACTTGTGCCAGCGGGATTTTTACTGTCAGTTTAAGGGACCACTAGGTTCTTGCGATTCACCTTCGCTCGTTTGAAGTCCTTTGCGTTTTGAAAATTTAGATAACAAATACAGTTAAATTGCTGGTGGAAAACACACTCCATATAGTTCCATGCCATTCGGCCTACCTTCATGTCACATGAAAGCTAATTGCTAGTCGTCCAAGTTAAAGTAGCTCAAACCCCTAGACACTTCCATTGTACTCAGCTTAATTTAGCAATGTAGCATTTTCTAATAATCTCGTAAACCTACTTGGGCCTTCCAGCGTTTTTCCCTCATTTTGGCTTATCTCTGGGTCCCCACACTCTTGAAACATTTTATCCATTTTGACTGAATTTTACCGGTTGAATTCTTTGTATTTCTGTCTGGCAAAATGTCATCGTCTATCCGACGTCTTGATCCGCCTTCGCCGTTTCAATTAATCCGCATGACTTGTTAGCAGCACTGCATACTCAACATAAAAATTTTCATTTGCCATCATTTGAATTCATTTGCGTTTTATGTTTGGCACTTATATGAGTTAATGTCTCTGCGATAAGTCCCTTTTTGTTTTTCCAAGTTCGACTTCTTAAACGTTGCGATGGATGATTTCTTTGCCTAATATTTGAAGAACTACCAGGCTCTCAAAGAAGGGGAAAACAATGTACACGCCTTTATTGAATAGGACTGCTAGTCTGGAACTGAAAGGCAATGCAAGCCATGGTTTATAGTTTTAAGTGACCTTTGACCATAATACATTTCAAGGTCATTATCGCTATGCTCTCGAGCAGTTGGTGACCGGTTAGCGGAAGGTGTGCCATACAATTGACGAAAAACTAGCAAATGGCTAGCAACTAGCACGTTTGTGAGGTCAGTTAAATCATCTAAAGCTACTGGGAATATCCACCAGTTTGGTGAAAGATGCGAGCTATTCATCCTCCATTAAGGAGACGTTATTTGTTCCCTTTCGTTCAGCTTGAGTTAAAGAGTATATGCCTTTTTCCTTCATCGATATTAAAGGGTCTACTTTTAGAGAGACCACTAGTGATCTTTGTGACGCTGTTTGGTGCCTTTAAACAAGCTTGGGTAGGGCGAATGAACGAGTAAGTTAGGTCTTGAGGTGAAAGATTGCACTGATTCATAATGACCCACAAATTGAATAGAAGGGGTCGTTAGTTCCTAACCAATCTTTTAATTTCAAAGATCCAAAGCACCTGGAGGTATGATTGGCTATTTAAGCCACTGCAGCCACGACGGAAAAATTGAAAGCGGAGAGCAAGCTATCCAAATATCCAAAGCTCTTTAGCCATCGATCTCTAGTGGGTTCATGCTACTTTGTAGCATTAAAGATATCTTCATTCAGCACGAAAGTAAGTCTTACCTCTTGGAGTGTCATTATCTTTCGAGAAAACTCTTGAAAATTAATTTCATTTTTTTAAAGCAGAACCTCAATGAACACTTACCATCGATGATGAGCTGCCAATTAGTAGCCTTAAGCCTGGAGGGTCTTATCACCGAGTTGTCGATAAAACATCATAATATTTCTACTTTTTTTAAATCAGTAGCAAATTTATTAAGGCTTTTGTTTCTAGTCCATTGTTTGAAATGACTTTTAGCATGCGTCTGGTTTATCCTGCCAAGCATAAAACGATCGAAGAGCAACATAGTGATTTTGTGTGGTGAAATTCTTCATAAAAAAACGTAAATCAATGATTGGGCAAAAATCTTTTAAATCATCCTTCAAAATATTTTAAAGCATCCAGTGATTCACAACTACTATTCAAGGTACATAGTCGCTTCTTGACTTTCACAATCGGTAATTGAATCAAAATTAGATGGTCAACAGTGGTAGTAATCGTGCTTTTTAATTCGGAGGAGCTATCGGATGGATTAGAAGGTGGCCATCATTTATTCCTCCTTCAGTCGGTGCAACTCCAGGAGTATGTGAACTCTTTGGCGACTACTTGGAAGTTATACCTAAGCTACATCCTCGAATTACATCCTCATCAGCTAAATCGGCCATCTACTAATATACCTCATGCCTATCTATGAAATCCATGTCATTTACCCCCTTGCCGAAGATAATTCAGGTGATTTGAATCGGGTTGTTCCACGTCCAATCTGGTCCGTCGAACCCCTGGTGGTTATCTCCAATATCACCCTTCATTTCCATCAGCCGTCGGTTTCCTTTTAGTTAATAGGTTCGATTGTCACCGTGGGACTATGATCACTTAAGGTATCGGTCTTCTGCGATTTAACTGCATTTATGTATTTTCTCACTGATCTCATTTTTACACACCTCACTCCGCAGAGTGTGCAATGCCTCAGCTCAGTTTTGCTTTTCACGGCTCGATATAGTTGCAATTTAGGTACTTATGCTCCTTCAACAGACTCTTGCATTTATTCTAATTCCTAGCTTCATTAAGTATTTTAAGTTGTAATTGTATAAGCAAAAAGTTTAATTCATTGACCATTCATAAGATCCTATCTTTTGCAGAGTTATCTTCAGTTGAATCTATTTGATCGAAAATAAACTAATCAGCTCTCTTTTTTTAAAGCAGTCTGTTGCAATGTTGATGATCATTCCGACCATATAGAGATCTATAATTACTAACCATAATTTTTCGAATCATTTGCCTCTCTTTAATTATGCCTTTCTGCCTTATTTTCATATTAATAATTAAACTATCCAATGTATTTTGAGTAATAAAAAAAGTAATCGTCAGGCTGATATTTATTCTCTTCAGCCCTGTAAGTGGTTTGACCGAGAGATGCCCATTTTTAATTCTTGAAGCCGATTAAAACCTATTTGGAAAAAGGTAACCGAAAATGGGTCTACTCTCTATACGCTTGTTATCGGTTTATGCTCATCACAGACAAGCCAGAGAATTGAGAAATACCGCCTTTGAGGACGAGGCAATGGACTTTTCACTTTCTTTATAAATCTTCAGAGAGCCACGAAAACTCTCTACCGATGTGCTCTAATTGGTGAAAGTAGCTGGAAATTAACTAGTTTCTGCTAACAACCACAACATATGGAAGAATGTCGCGACGTGATAAAATCGTCAGTATTCGTAAATGGATGAACGGCACTATAGTATGCACACATGGCCTTCGACACTTCATATATTCGTTCCGTTCGCAATCTTGAGCTTGATCGCAGTATATAATGATTGAAAAATTCACTTTCTATTATTAACAAATTTTGTGTCACTTAACATGAATTATTTTGTTTTGCTGTACCTCTGATCGTTGCCACTAAACATTTGGCGCAAAAGAGGTTCTTTTTGATTATGCATTTAACCCTTATCTCAATGAAGATGGTTGACTATAACCGGTGCAATAGAAGAAGACTTAAAATTGTTCCGAGAGAATTCATCGGAGGGGTAGATATTGATATTCATTGTTAATATTTATTGGATGAGGTGATGTGTAGTATTCATGTGAGCCTGTAAATGGAATCCGTTCACCTTCTAGTTCAAGTTTGGTAATAAGAGTTGTTTCTTGAAGATTGCGACAAACTCTTAGTGATTAAGAAAACCCCGGATTAAAAGGAGGGGTCTTGGCAATTGCTGTGCCGTAAAGTGGTACACAATGAACTTAAAACCTTTAATCTTGTACTTGGACAGGGTCCATTTTTGCTCAAAAATCGGAAAAATGTTCCAATTACAAGGTCTGTAGCACGTTGAATCAATTTGTCAACCGATGTCAATGTGAGACTGGAGTCTTACATCATATAGTGGAACACTATATGACTGATACTTGTTAGATGAGGGAATACGTAGTTAAGAAAAAATCTATCTAAACAGATCAGGCCGTGTGATCAGTCTAATCGGTTCTGTCAGCGCCCGATTTGTCCTGAAATCATATACTGGTTGATGTTCAGCAATACGTAGTGTATGTGCAGATTCCTTTACACGAAAAGATAGCTACTTCTACCGTTAATGCATGCAGTTCAGTTGATAGGATTGAGGACTGAATAGCAGAAGAGCAGAAACTCTTAGTCGCATCCAACACTTCGCCCCGGTTCGTAAGTCCATCGGAACCGGTCCAATGATTTCAGTGGTCACTGCGTTACTTATACTCTAGTCATCAAGGGAAGGCCAACTGACAGGTATTAAACCAATTTCGATTTCGCGCGTTCAGTTTGGAATTGGCTTTCATCTGATGAGATAAGCGAAAGGGTGTAGAAGAGTCCGTTTTACACTAAAATACCACCTTGGCGGCAACGTGATACGTGCATAACTAAAAGCGCGTCGAGAATTGGGATGGATCTCGTATTCCAGCTGAAATCGGCGTAATGTAGATAGTCGCTGAACTGACAATCATTAGTGAACTACTCAAATTCCAGTCAAAATTTCAGTTGTAAACCTTGGAAGAATAACTTGGCAAGTATTTCTAATAGCAGAATTATTTCACAGAACGAGGTAACTGTTTTTACATCAAAAGAAAGAGTTCCATCGACGAGACGTCATTTTCGAGATTAACTTTCGAACTTAGAAGCCATGGCTTTTCATATCGATACGGAAGTTCCAAAGTAGTCGAGGCAAATCTGAGTTGATTATAAATTTAAGTTTAACTTGCAAGTACAATTAACCAGCCCGTTGGAAGTCCTATTTCAAATATTCCAGTGTATGCAGGAGAAAGCAACTAATTTAACTCGATTTTTCACTCACATGTTCGCGAGCCGTACCTGTACTTTGCTGACGGAGGGAGGGATGGTAGGAGCAAGTTTCAACATGATTCAAATGCTACTCACATAAATCGGGACTGCTCAGAGTGCCACGCAGCACTGCCCCCTAAAAAGTTAGCGTAAAACATGTGTATCTGCTCTTAGATATATCGAATGCTCGATTTGTCCTGAGTACTACTCCTACTCCAATGAGATCCAAAATTAGTTGATGCAGCGAATACCCCTGAACTGTTAAGCACATAATTACAAGTTAACCAAGTAGTAATCTGCATCAGTTTCCTTCAAGAAACTACAAGTTTTCGATTAAAGTTAGGCAGTTTTTCAGAAAATTTGTCTTAATCGAACGCCGACCGCAAGTACTCCTAAATCGTGCCTTTCACTGTCGTGTCAGATTAGATTAGCGCCTAGATCTATCTCCGTGTACCGTTTGCTCACCGCTGCAGTTACAATAGGATGGATTGATGGATGGATGGATGGATGGATGGATGGATGGATGGATGGATGGATGGATGGATGGATGGATGGGATGTGAATACTGAAACTTTTGCAGTACTTTAGTTAAAATGGGATAGAACAGAAGAATTTATATCCAGTTTTATTATTGTAACTTAAATTGACGTAGACATTGGGTTCTGTTATGTGACATTCATTTCCCATTCTTCTGGCAATCACGATAATACCATTAAGCCCGTCGTTGACCTTGCTGATCTTGAGCAGGCAACCGCACGACTCAGGGACCTTTTCATAAGCATTCTTTTCTTTCTTCTATGAAGGTGGATTATGTTGTGCATTTCATTTTCTGACAAATCAGGACCTTTTTAACTTTATTGTTGAGTTTATATGCTGTGATGCACTACTTGGAAGAGAGATGATCCTAGGATTTCTGTTCTGAGATAACCCCTTCATCGGTTAGAAGCTACTTGGTATCAGTATAAATTCGTCGGATAATTCTTTTTGAGAGTGTAAAAGACTAGTGAACGTTTTATGTTAGCAAGGAAATTTCAAAATGGGTAAGAGATATCTAGAACTAACAAGTAGTTTTATGGAATTTTCGCTACTGCGCATTTTGGGTCACAATTTCCTTTTTAAAATCGCACCTTAAAGCATGGTTAAGTCCTCATCCAATAGACCTACTTACAGCGCGCTCTTTGAGAACCCACCTACGCATTGTTTGCCACTCAACTCTAGTACTGATTGGCAAGAGTTGCTGTTCAAATGACCCTCCCGCCTTGATTTATTTTGTTTTTTTTTTATTTACTCCTCACCCATTAAGGCAAGTCCGAAGGACTTATTGGGGGAACAACAGAAGTACAAATATCTTTTAAAACATGTAGCTCACAACAGTTAACACAGAAGACAGTGAAAGCGGTAATTGACGTCTTCGGTTCTCTGTCCTCGTCTCTGACATGGTTCCATAGTACAGGTAGCAGTTCGACTTCATAGTGGCACCTCGTCCATTCTCGACATTGTTAAGGAAGGCAATCTTCATACCTTCTCTAGAAATTCTTTCAAATTTCTGGCCGAGAATCCATTCATTGCCGCACACATACACGTTCCACAGTCCAGTTTGAGACCATGAATCCAGACATTTACGTCGTCCCCCGCTTAACGGATGTACGTGGTTGTACTTCTGCTGGCATAATGTAATTTTATAAGTCCGGTGATTATTCCTAATCGGCCGCCCCTCTCATCAGTCCCCAGATGTGTCCCTGGAATTACCGGTGACTGAGAGTAGGTTTAACCACCGTCCGCCCTGTCCTGATACATTTTCTGGAGCGAATGGTAACAAGCAGAAACGCCGCCCAAATTTATTGAACATTGGTTGATACTGCTATTAGAATAGAAATGTAAGGAACAGAGATATTAATAGAGCGGAGTGAAATAATGAAAAGGCCCATGAAGGAGAATGATCATTAGAACACGGACACTCTTCCAGTGTATTTCTTTTCCGATTTGCCTCTGTTGGTGTTCTTCTCATTGCAGGGCATCCTCCAGGGATCAAGCAGAAATTTCGACCATGAAACGCTATCTAGTGGGTATAATTTTCAGTTCCCACAACCTCTTAGACGACCACTAAACCCGAAAATTCTGTTTTTGTCCCAGGTACAAATTAGCGTTTCGACTAGTAAGGACCCGCAGGCCTTGTTCGGTTCTTTCACTGGGTGGCTGCTCCAGCAGGGGTGCTAACTTTATTTTTAAACACCCCATCGGTTTGCTGACAGCTTAATTTCTTTCTGATCTCTTTACGCACTGCCATATACATTCCCTTCAAATTGTTAATTTCTGAATTCAAGAGCGTCGATCTGGTTTAAAAAGTTTGCATTTAACTAGGAGGTCAAGGGCCAATGTAATTCATATTTTTGACTTTTTTTGGAGTACCGATAAAACCTTTGCTTAATCGCGCCACTAAACCGCCATCCATGGTGCTATGCAAGTGGGATTATTCAGTGTCATTTAAGCCTAAAAAGGCTAAACGTTGCCACCCATTCGACTTATGTAAATCTACATCCCTTTGAATCCAATTTGCACTTTACTCGATTATAAAACAATATCTTTATAATGGTGGTTAAACCTACTCTCAACCACCTCGTGGTGACCACCGGTAACGCCAGGGGCAACGCTGGGGCTAATGAGAAGGGCGACCGGATAGGACCAATCACCCACCGGATGTACAAAATTAGATCATGCCAGCAGAAGTACGGGACGACGTAAATGCCTGGATTCATGGTGTCAAACTGGAATGTGGACCGTGCCAGAAATTCGAAAAGATTTCTGGAGAAGGTATGAAGATTGTCTTCCTTAACAATGTCGAGAATGGACGAGGTACCACTATGAAGTCGAACTGCTACCTGTACTATGGAACCATGTCAGAGACGAGGACAGAGAACCGAAGACGTCAATTACCGCTTTCACTGTCTTCTGGGTTAACTGTTGTAAGCTACATGTTGTAAAAGCTATTTGTACTTCTGTTGTTCCCCCAACAAGTCCTTTGGACTTGCCCTAATGGGTGGGGACTTTATAAAAAAATGAAAATCTTCATGATATTATTCGCGAAGAAGCAGCTTTTGAAGTAAAATAAGTACAAATATTAATATACTTAACCATTTGAGCCACCAATCATCAATATCAGTTCCTTAAGGAAATGCTCCACTTGTCAAACTGTATTTAGCTTTCAGATTCAGAGATGTTAACTTCCATTTGGATGATGAGTAAGCTGAGTCCAGGCTGAAGTTAAATGTACTTGTCTAAAAAGCGGTTCGTTTGGATTTTAGGAATCGACAGTTGAATTGGCTCATAAAAATAGCGCCCTGGAGATGAAGGTTTGGTGAGTTAGAATGAATCATGCCTATTCAAATGATGATTACCAAAGGCCGCATCCATATTATCATTTTTGGCTATTACTTTATAGCCATAAAGTCCGTTTTGCGGACTGAGAGTACAGCAGTCTGGGTGCGAAAACATCTTTATTAACTGTCTTCATGGCTTAAGGAACCTTGAACCGACATCAGATCAGTTATTATGGCAATAATTCGAGTTATGGAAGGAAGCTGGAGACTGCTAAAAGTTCTGCACAAGCTTGTGGGCTATCATCTGTTGGTTATTGAACGCAGTCCTTCGAAAAGCTTAATCAGCTTTGGAATGCGTAGACCACAATGCACCGTTTGTCTCTTCGGAGCAGATAAATACAAGAGTTTGTCAGACGAAGGTATAGGGACTTTGATCGCAGCAGGTCGAAAAAGGAGTATAGATGAGTGACTATTTTTCTTCCTGAAATTGAAGTCTACCACCACTGAGACATACCAATATTAAATATAGTAGAGAGGTAGTCTAAATCCTACTGATTAAGTGACCACGAAAGCAGGGCTACAAGTTCTATCAACACCACTATCATTACTTGTGTTCGCAGATCTATCTTACTTCAAGATAAGCACCTTAACATGAATTTTTGACTTCTTCATCGCTGATGACCGATAATGTGGGAGCACGAGTAATTATCGAGTATTTGTATACATTAGCCATCTCTTTAACTTTGAGGAGAGTGGCGAAAGGCGTAATCACTAGAGGGACTAAAGAATGTATCGCTTTTATGCACTGATTTGCTTCTCGTGAAAGGCATTTTGCAAACAAGGATGATGATTACAACCGTTTCTCTCCTCCAACTTCTCCTCCGCGGGGTATCTCTCTCCGGTCTAAGTTGATCTTCCTTTTGTTAGTTGATGAACTTTTGAATACAAGCACACAATACTCGTCCTATTTCTGCTATCCTATTTGTAGGTAAGTTAATTGCTTGAGCTCATTAAACAGATTTTCTAGCCCGTTTCATTTAAGCAAAGATACCCCAGACGTGAGCGAAAAGTTAAAATTTTTGGCATTTGCATTTAATGCATCTTCAGTCCGAAATGCATACTCGAATTTTAAATTATAAACGCCCGTAATTTAATTATGAATTTCCTTAAATTTCGCACTGAAAGCGTTGCTTGGTTACTAAAACTCACCCTGAATTGTTCGCTAAACTGTTTCTCAAAGATTCGGAGGTGTTTTCATGGCTGCTTGTCTAAGACACATTCTCAATAGAGCAGGTTTTCTCATTTAGTATGGACCTTGAAATGAAGTTCATCAAGGTTCGATTTGAGCTAACTGTTAGATCTAATGCTTTGCGATAGGCAACAGCAGCAGAGGTCAAATGGAGGATGAACGATCTGGTAAATGTAAATCCTCGTGAAAGACCCAATGACGTCCTATATTGCCGGCATTAATATTATAATTATCACTGTGGCTATACATCTCAGCTCTTGAAGTTATTTTTTCTGGTCTGATATAAGGTTGTCAATGCAAGTAATACTGTCAACGGGCAATTATCACTGGCAACATTTTAAAATCAATCCCGATTTTTATGATGTTGCCCGCATCGGGTCTCCAAACTCAAATCGACTTCCGAGAGGTTCATGGCAGCCGGGAATGGCACACATCTTCCAGAGCCAATCACATGCGAGCATAATTTATTTAAATAAAACAAAATCAGGGTGATCATGAATTCATCTCCGAATACTTTTAGCTTATTGAGCAAATTTTCTGATTCGCCTCGAATCTCCTTCTTAGCGGCTAACCAAGCCATATCAACCGAAGAGGAATCGGTTTTAAATTTTCAAATTCATAAATTTGTCAAAAAGGTGAACCAACAACCTTCGTAATTGTCCAATTATTCCAAACTTCATTAAAAACTAAACTTAGACTGTCGTTCGACTGTGCATTCCTCTTAGTATGCATGGAAACTGCCTATTTCGGTACTTACTTAGACGTCTCTGATACTAGTTTAAACACGCGCATTTTTTAAAAAAAATACTGAATCGAATGAATGAACACCGGCGATTTAGTGACGTGGACCACAAGACCAAGTTGGAAGCACCATCTTTCGCTGGAAAGCTATTGAAGTAATCAGTACGTCCTGGCCAAATCTACCAAAGTCAAACGAAATGGCCAACTATAGACAGTGAGGATAATGAGAACTGGGAAAGGTATCTGGGGCAGGACTCCCTGATAAAACTCCGTGTTTTCGCAGAATGGTAAACTACTGAAGCCGATGAAAAAACAAAACCCACGTCTGCTTCGAACGAATGCAATAATCCTTCATAATAAAGTTCTAGCTGTTCGACAGATTTCTCTTTTAACTTTAGCTTTCTATGAGCAATTTCTGAGAAGGTGAACCTCGTTTAATCAAAAGTGAAAATAAAATCTCTCTGCAAGTACAACTTTCATTTTGATGTCAACGATTCACGAGAAGTTAGACATCCATCCTAACTTCTGTGCCATATTTTCACTCGATCAAGCCTGCAAGTCAATTGATACGGGCACAGAACATATGAGTAGAATTAAGATGCTACAATGTGTTCGAAAAAGGTCTGAGAAGTTGGATAGTGGGTTATAGTACATTTACTATGAACATAAATGCATATTTACACAATTTTAAAGGAAGAAATTAAGTTTCAGCTACAGCATGAGTTCCATTTGAGCCTCCTGGTTGTTGTAAGTGTGTAATACACCGTTGCATTGGTTTATCCGCGTCATTTTGTCTGATTTCCGACTTCGCCAAGTACAGATACATATGATCGTGATTATGAAGACCAGAGTAAAGGCTGATATCACGATGGCTGTTTGTTCCCCGCTTGTCAGAACAGGCGGTTGAGGACCTGTAAACAAATTCATCCATAAAACATCTTGAATGGGTTAGTGGCCTAATATTGAAGACAGCATTGGTTAAAAAACTTAGGTTACCTCGAATAAACCATGGTCTAGAATACTTAAAATATTTAAATTTGTTCTTTCAGTGTTTGCTGTCAGTTTAGGAGGTTTCGAATAAAGCAGCAATAAGGAGGTCTTCCACATAAACAACACAAATAATGCTGAAGCAGTATAAGCACATATCGAGGGCTCTTATTCACTGTATTGAATTTATTTACGGAAGTGAAGAGAATATGGGGTTCACGACCCAATCTCCCAATGGTTTGCTTCAACAACTAATCGAATACTCTCACAATTGGTCTCTGGAATGTCCAAACAGTGGAAATTAAGTTTAAATTCTAGTTACTCCTACTCCGGATAAACATGTAATTAGCAATCCTTGCAGAGAGAAGGTTTAATTCCTATATTATAAAGGGGCTAGAATATAGACCTTCATAAATTAATTTCCTATCAGAGAAGGAAAAAAAGGAAATTCAATGGCATTAGACAAGAGCAGAAAGCCTTAAATCCAATGGAATATCATCGTGCAAACCACAAAACATTGAAAGCCATACATCTACCTTATAAGTGTCCATGAACTCTATATATCGTAGTGATCTAATGAAAGATCAGTGAAGCCACCTATCTTCAAGACAAAAAATGAATGCTTGACACCTTAAAAGCCTATTGGAAAATGAAAGAAAACACTTCACATAATGCTTGTTTCGGAAGAGGCACTAGAGCTGAGATATCCTTTCACTGGTCAGGACATTTTACTCATTCTATTTCAGATCTTGGAACGTGTGAGGCCACAACTGAGATGCTATATAATAATTACTGTGCTTCGAATTAACAGTTTGAAGAGGCTGTGAGCAAGTGCCATCTGGGTATTCGACAAAAAGGAAGCTGTCCGCAACGCTGAACATCAACTCGGTCAAAACGTTACGTGATTTAAAATGAAGTGAGGAGATATTTTACTGTCCGATAGCTAGATACCACAACAAAGCTATATAGAAAGGAGCTGAGAAAATTACATGAAGTCGTGAATTTCCCTTAGTCTGTAATGAAGGAAAAACCTGACTGACTCAATAGAGAGCAAAGGATGCGAAAGGCTTCTACCATAAAACCTGCTAAGAGACCCTGGTAACTGGAAGAAGTCGGTTTTGCTGACAACTGACGTTGAGATCATTGACTATTTGGAAAAGAACACTTCAGATTATCTTGAAAAATTAGAAAATCAAGTGGCTGTCCAAGATGTGATACGGCTATCCCAAGCCCTTATTTGCATGCGATACGGCAGATACAGCTGATGGTATGGTCTTGAATTAGTGATTGGCAGACAGCTAGAAAAGTGGATTATGAAATTTTCGGTAAGAGTGAACTCCTCAAGAATGATAAGAACGTAGATTCAAGTCTCAAGCGACTCTCGACAAATCGACATATGTTCACTTTGAGGCGCAATTTTTCGTTAATTTATTCCAGTCTTTGTCGCAAAAGGAATTTCCGAGCTCAAATTAATAGCAGACTAAGTCCTGGAAAGCTATCTGAGTATTTTGAATGGCCAGAAGGTTAACTGGAAAAGAAAGACAAAAGGAGATTCCCGTGAGATGAGCATTCCACGGCTGACTATTTTGTTTGTACAGTGATGCAGTTTCCACACACCGTAACAGGGTAGCATTCGCAGTCTTAGCTTAGTGCAGTTCTCGAATTTTTTGAATTCTTTGTAATCATCAATGACAGATTATTAGAGTAGTTGTCTTTCCGAGTTAGAACATGCATCTTAAACAAGACGCTATGAGTATGATGGACAAAGTTTCACGAAGAGCGACGAAATGCAGAAGATTGCCAAATAAAACTGATCAAGGTGCCTTTTTCTCATCTTGGATAAGCCCAGTAACACTCACTTGTGTGGCTTCGCAATTCATCATTTGAGATATCGGATCGCTAGAATTTAACAATCGTCAGGAAAGGTTTCTTTGCAATGAATTGAATCTCCGCCAGAATGTTGAAAGATTTCTGGAGGAGATATGAGGATGGACGAGGATGCACGAGGTGCCACTACGAAGTTGAACTGCTACCTGTACGACGAAGTGACCAAACAGCCGAATACGTCAACAAACGTTTTTACTGTGTTCTGTGTTAACTGTTGTGCTTACTTGTTACAGAAGCTATTTGCACTTCTGTTGTACCCCCAATAAGTCCTTGGGACTTGCCCTAGTGGTTGGGGAGTAAATAAATAAATAAATCTTTGCTGAACAACTTTCAGGAGTGATTTATCCGGAAATGGCGACGAAGAATATTGAAAAACGGATGGGTTGCTTTTCCTGTGTAAAGTTTAGAATGCTTCGTTTTAATAGCTAAAGCTATTGGATAAACTCGAGGTAGTTCAGTGATCTCACAACTGACTCTAAATATTGCGATTAGCGAATCTAATCTTTCTAAGCGCAAAGCGACCAGGGTCATTTACGAGCGTACAAACTCACTAAATACCAGGCAATTATAAAAGTAGCCACCGAAGTTGGACTGAAAATGGAGAGTTGAAATTGTGAGTCGCTGATTTGAAAGTGGTTATTTAAATTTATAGCGTTTGTAAAAGCTCCTAGACTTGCTTGTACAAAGTCTACTAGTAGATTCTCTTTGATTAAACTGCATTGTACAACTGTAAATGAATTAGGTAACTAGTGTGAGATCAGTAAACCAACAGATTTTCACCAAGATATTGTCAATTCTACAAAAATTCCTTGTCATGAACTTCACAGGGAATGCTTCACTCCACCAAGCCTACGGTGCCTGATCAAGGCCATTAATTCATACATTGTGCGCTATGATAAAATAGGTGATATAAACAAAAGCAGTCCTGTATATTTTATCACTGCAACAAACCCTTTTAGTTGATTTTTGGAATTGAGACTTTTCACTATTGGCTAAGATTAGCTGTGAGAGTAATATCTGTGTGAGCAGAAGTACAACCTCGTACATGGTAAATGAAGAGTTTATGCCGTTTTAAATATATGGCTATTGTAACAGAGATTCGATATTTATTAGCTAATACAAGTAGTGTTATCTGTAAATAACTAACCAGCAACTCTGAGGGCTAAGGAGAGAGAGGCGGCCGGATAGGACTAATCATCCACCGGACGGATGAAGTTCGATTATGGCAGCAGTACGTACAGTCCGATAAACAAGGTACGACTTAAATACCTGGGTTCATGATCTCAAGCTTGACTGTGGAAAGTACGTGCATGTAGCAATGAATAGAATCTCCCCCAAAATGTTGAAGACTTCTGGCAGAGGTGTGAAGATTGTCTGCCCTTAACAGTGTCGAGGACAGACGTAGTGCCATTACGAAGTGGAACTGCTATCTGTACGACGAAACTATGCCAGAGAAGTGATCGGAGAACCAAAGACGTTGATGAACGCTTTTAAGCGTTTTCTGTGTTAACTGTTGTGTGCTATATGTTGTGAAAGCTATTTGAACTTCTGTTGTACCCCCAATAAGTATTTGAGACTTGCTCAAAGCGGTGGAGGAGTAAATGAAAAAAAAATGAGCAGAGATATGGCCTAGCAAGGATTTATCCGAAATCTAACTTCTTTACCCGGCAAACCCTTTATGAAAATGATAATGAATTCACTTACACATGTAGCGTACGTACATAAGAATTGCCGTCTACCCCGACAGATATCATTCCAGGCAATTTACATTTCTCTGGATTCGCCATCTGTGGCGTTCTTGGAAATTTCTTTCAAAAATGACCCCTTCACTATCGCCTACTCTCATGCTTTTCCTCCAGTTAGAATGATCAAGCGCTATATTAGTGCGGTTATCTAGGCTTCGAAAACTAGTAAGAATGTCTGCTCGATGTGCTCTCTTTTTAGATTACCCTTAACAAATTAGTTTTCGACTGCCTCACGGCAACCTTACAGCACCTTGAGAAGATGCCAGATGACTGTCTTGAGCTCTCTTTACCGCTTATCATTCTCTTTATATTTTGGACGGGTTTAAGCTATTCTGATAATTAAATAATGACATATTTCAAAAAGCAGTTAAAAGTGGAGTCTAATCAAGCCGGCTTATGGTTTAAACAAAAATTTTGCTACCTATGCTCTAGGAGAGAACATATAGATAGATACCATCAACTGCAACTTCAACAGAGCTCATGATGAAAGGAGCTGTGCGATGCACAATATGCAATTTGAACTAAAAATGGAATGAATGGCAATCAGTTAACAGTCTACAGCATGCCAAGTAACCATTATTTGACACTATTTCTATATTGGCAACGACATACAAAATTATATTGTGCCAGCAGAAGTACAACTATGTATAGCCTGTTAAACGGGGGACGACGTAAATGCCTGGATTCATGGTCCCAAACTGAACTGTAGAACGTGAGTGCATGTGGCAATGAATGGAATCTCCGCCAAAAATTCGAGAAGTCTTTTCGAAGAGGTATGAAGATTGTCTGCCTTAGCAACTGTCGAGGACGGACGAGGTGCCAATACGAGACCAGAGAACCGAAGACGTTGATAACCGCTTTTACTCTCTTCTGTGTTAACTGTTGTGAGCTGCATGTTTTAAAAGTTATTTGTACTTCTGTTGTTCCCCCAATAAGTCCTTCGGACTTGCCCTTATGGGTGGGGAGTAAATAAATAAAAAAAATTGGCAACGACTAACTACTACGTCAATTAAAATACCTCATTTCAGTACCACCTCGCATAATACAAAAGAGATATTTCGGGTTCCCTTCGGCACTCAAAAAAACCAGTTAAGCTGGAAAAAACGTGTGAAGTGGAATAAGCACAGTTCAGATATGCAGAAAGTAGATGGTTGCACACAATTCGACATAAAGTTATTCCAAAATGACTCGAATATAATGGGATAAAAATACCTAACATAAAATAAATGCCACAAGCTCAACAGACAGATCAACCTCGACTGAACCGTAATATTTAGAAGACAGCCCAGAAATTGTTTGAGAACAGGGCTAATGTACCTCATAAGTTATTCATTTGAGAGCGTTTCAGTTTACAGCAGAGTGCATCCATTTGCTTAGCTAGAAATACGCAAAATTAAGTACTGTTGCCTGGATCGCAAGATCGGTAAATGGCTCTCATTCACTAGCACTGAAAGACCAGCGCAAAAGAGATATCATCTGTCAAGATTCGGGCCATGCAACACCTTTTGATATCATTGGAGAAATGAATGGACGCATAAAAAACGACCATTGAAAGAATAAGTCCCAACTACTGACACTTTTTGTTTCTCAAAGGAAGTTATTTCAAGACCCATTAGGTATCAAGGGTTGGCTAAAACGGCACCTGCAAAATTTCAACCGTTTCTTCAACTAAGAGAACGGAAATTGAACACTACACAGTGGGTTCTGCTCTCTAGGTGAATCCATAAAAAAGCTAATTTCTTCTGTACTATTGCTCTTACTGCTAAGAACCGCCAGATTGGTTATCAAAACTTGTTCCGCTGGCAGTTAAAGCATGCACATGCCTCTCTAATAAAGACCGGGCGGGAAAATCGTCTTCCGAATGAAAAGATTTTCCCGGCTATTGAGCACGAGCGCCAAATGAAAAGCACGAGGAGGCGATGGAAGAACGATCACAAACCTATGGAAGATCAGGTAACAAGCAGACTTCTCCAAAATGTTTGTGAAAAAGGGACGACTACAAAACTAACTGAAGTCGTGCCAACAACACTAAAGGAGAGAGCCAATAACTGGAAAACCATTTTATTTGAAGGACAACAAAAATAATTTGTCATTTTTCACCATTACCACTTAATGAATACGTGAAAGGCCATCGAAAAGCTTTACCAGTACGAGTTATTGGTAAATGGATAGTCCCTTCCTACGGACATCAGAGAGCAATCTGACATTAGCAGAAAGAAACGGATTTGAGTCAAAACGTAGAATAGAATGGGTTGAAAGTGCAAATGGAGTCGAACCTTCCCAATCTCAGTTACAATCTTATCGTTTCTGCGTTTAAATAATACCTCAAGATGTAAATTCCAACGTGGTGCTCAACTGAAATTACACGGATATGCTGTATTTAACTAGGCCTATTAGGGAAGAATAATGTCAAGGTAAATGATTTATTAAAAACTCAAGGGGCGAGGATCCAGTATTTTCGGCGGTCTGCAAATCTCAAACCCTCGTCATGACTTTGAAAATCCCTCGTCAAATAAACTAGAGTCAGTTTGCACACTAAGCACTGAACACGGCAGTGAGTAGCTGTGAAAATGAAGGTATGAAGGTATGAAAAGTGGAGGAGGGCATCCCCCACCCTCTTAACTCCGACTTTGTTTTAGCGAGTGTGGAATAAATGAGGGGTGACCAACTTCGCCTAATAAGTCTATGTTCTCGCGTGCACATCCAAACGGGTCTGAACAGGATATACAGACAATAGATAGGCTGACTCCAAGTAAGCTTACACTAGCTGACCAAAACTCTTCTTTGTATTCATGTTGGCCTGAAGGAAGAGCCATCACGAAACGAGGACATGCAACACTGAATTAAGCGTGGGGTTTAGAGTGTGGCTTCAACATGATCTGACGACCACTGTATTCTTAATTCTCATTAGCCACGAAAATTATGACTACATTCACGACATTTGTATTTGTTACCGCGGTATTAACTGACCGATTTTCATACCTGAGTCTAGGACTCGAAAAAGGCCTTGGTAACTCTGCCTCAGGCATAGTTGGGACGGAGAGTAATTTCAACAATAACCTAGAGAATCATTCAAGAATTCAGGTAGATTTTCGGACTGTACATTCAGCAATGAAATGGGCAGTTGTGCTACTGTGCAAGTCAACGGCCCTGTGGATGAAAGTAAAGCTCAATCTTCATTGAAATTCAGCTGAAGTTCACTTTCCTTCAGAGTGATTTATTTTGCTTTATGGAGATTCCCCTTTAGCTGATGTCAGCTGATGGTGGCTGAGTAGGACAATTTGGCTGACCTTTTGGTTTTTTTCAGCTCCTGATGGTCCAGACAGCATTATTCTAGCTGCACTCTGGGCCTTAATGCTTCGACACCATCTATATAAATTCATCTTCTATCTAGAGGGTGGATATCTCTCGGGTATTTTCATTAAGCATGGGCAATGTGAGCACGATCAACTATCCCAATGGATCCCGGATATTCCCTTGGACTCCTTACCTTAGCTGTCAGACCCCAATTGATTCGAGCCGAACAAGCGTCGGAGGGCTTACGTAGATGTTGGTTGACAAAAAGGGCTACTGCACTAGCAGAAAATTTGCGAACGATGTTAGCGATTGATTAACCAGGTGACTTAAGAATGTATTAAGTAAAACCCGATCAAAGTCTCGAAAGACGACCCTTAAAGTTAACTGAAAAGAGAATGAGAGCGAATTGACTTGTCTCATTCACTGGAAAAGTGCAAGGGATAATTTAGTGACTTACCATCACAGAGGACATAAGCACACGCCGTAGTGTAATTCTCATTAAAAAATCCGTTGGAACAATAATAACTTCTGAAGTCGGGAATCCGGGCAAACCGTTCAGTGGAACAGAAAACGATATTTAAGCCGACTAAAGAAATCTTTGAATTGATGGAAACTGGAGATTCAGAGTCCCATGTGCTTGATTGTTGATGACCAGTGGTGCAAGTGATCAAAGCTCTGGTTTTCGAAGAACTCAGATTGTGAGGACAGTCGGTTCGTTCCTCATGAGACATTCGAAGCAAAGGATATTTCCCATATGCGGTCTAAAAATGGAAAAAAAATAGTGAACAGTGAATACAAAGCCAAAATTTAAGAGGCAAATTGCACTCGTCTAACACTATTAAGAGAAGTCCACAAAAGTTGCCGAGTGTCAGAAGCACAGCTGGAAGAGCATTCCAAGACGAAATTTCCGATACCAAAATATTTCCCGTGGATAAGATTTAGAGGATCAGATCGCGTTCCAGTCCCGAGAGAAAATCTTTCACCAATTAATGCATTCGATGTCGTACCAGAGGCAACATGTATGTCGCTTGAACTTGGTAATTCGAGCTTTAGCGAGTCTAGTCTCTGAGGAACTAACAATAAAAAGTGGTGAAAACATGGTTTTTTTCCAAGCGAGTGAGCATCGAAAGTGAGTTAAATACCATTTACGTCTATGTGAATAGACGCAATCTCTTTGCCATGAGTGCATGACCACAAGCCGCGGGTGTTATAGGTAACTGGATCTAATATCCACTCAGTGATGGATTCATTATGAGAGCAATTGTAAAGGCTGGCATTTAGATTTTTGAAGGGCAAGCAGTTTTCGCCAACATTCTGATTGATTCTTTTCCAAATAATGTTGAATTTGCTCAGTTCATGCAACTGACAGATGAGGTGAAGTCTGGAACCATTTTGCGGGGACTTCGAGGGTAAAGCAATCAGGGAAATGCGACTAGCTTGGCTGGCAACTAGAAACCCACTAGCCAACAACAGGTAAGGCACCAGCATCCCTTCAAAAATGCGAAGACCTTGACTCTGTTAGTCTAAATTAAATGGGTACGGACAAACAATTTTTTTACAGCCCTGAAAGTGATTGTAAAAAACTTTCTAACATAATGTTTCAAAATTAAATAAAATATGATGGCGTTAGCAACAAATTTTACTACATATTAATGAATGGTTACACTAAAGATCGTAATATTTTTTTTAGAAGTTCGCTAACACCAGTAATTTTTTTATTATTGACCAAAGGTTCAGTTCACTCAGATCTTCTAATGTAATTGATTCCTTCAGAGTTAAGTAAGTGCGAGAATTGCGACCATTTTGTGGCTTTTCATCAATTTCAACGCAGTTAATCATTATATTATATCAAAATTAGTGCGATATCTTCGTTTGCTATCTCACGCGCTTAAAGATATCAAAGCCCGCTGTATATTTTTTTTAAACAGATTTATAATGTAGATACAACAACAGTTGGAAGGATAAATGATTAATTCAATTTCTTCCATCCAATACATTTGCTAAGGTAATTCGCAGTCAATCGGAATGATTCAGTGGCTTACTTTTGAAACGAATGCAATTTATAAATTGCGTTAAAAAGGAGTCAAAATGACTGTGTCTCTTAACACCTATTCTTAAAATAGCTCAGTGAAAATGATCGAAAAGGCAGAAAATATATTCACTCGCAACAATCATTCATTTTTCGCAGTATCTCACGCAAAAATTTTGAGATGGATCTGCATCCACGAAAAGCCAGGACCCCTAGAGGTGAATACAAACAATCCATTTTACTGATTGTACTTTAAAGAGTATTGACTGAGCTAAGTTTTACAAATAAAGTCTCCTGGGACTTTTCATATTTTGCGTGTAGTTAACGGGTAGTCAAATTCTCCATTTTGTTTTATTTTTTTGCGGCAGCCTCTTAGCATCTTTCTTTAGGTTGAGTCCTCTATCTGGTATATTTATAGGTGGTTACAAGCGAAGTCTTCCCCGTTGCATCTGGACAGAATGATTCATTCAAGGTACATTTGAAGCAAAGCCATTGTAGCTTCACCTGCCCGCCTAAATAATTTTTACATTAGGATATAGTACGCCTTAGACGAATTAACTGCCGCGTTGTCTTCAGGGTGCTTGGATCATGTCGAAGTTTGTTATGTACTCTTGGGAAATCAAGGGCACTTGAATCTGAAACGGGCATTCATAAAATTGCTATTATGTAAAGCGATGTTGCTTGTGCAGTGCCGAAGTTTGCCCGCTAGATGCAAAGCACTTTAGCATCGGCTCTCAGCTAGATATAACTAGCGACTATGGCAGTTCTTATACATTAACTATGTCTAGTAAGTTGGTGCTTATGACATACGCTGTTTGAAACATCCTGGACCAGATAAATCCTTGGCATTTTCTGACTAAATTTGTTACTTCTCAAAAATAAGGTATTCATTTTTTACAAGAGTATCAACGACTCCGTACGTATGTTTTGAAAAGAATGAAGTGCTTAAATTAGTTAGGCCCATTCAGACTCGTAATTTCACGCTCTGCAAAAAGTTAGGAACTTTATCACCCGATCAAGATGCATTTGTGCAACAGTCCGAAAATCTGCCCTGCTTCCAAATTAAGATTTTGAAATTAGTGTTGCCATGCCCCACGCTGATTCCAGCTGGCACTTGCGTCTTGAGGTAACGTCAGATGTAAAACTCTCAAGGAATCATTAGAAAAAGTTCTTCAGAGCGGCTTAGCATTCAACAGGCATACGCAAATTTCATCGTGCGTGAACACTAGCTGCGTACAGTACAATGTACTCCATTTGGATTGGTAAACTCTCACTACTAAAAGTTATATTTAATCATTTGGCATGCATGCATTTCAGCAAATAGACCGCATTCTCGAAACCACGAATTCTGAGTTCTGTTTGTCCTCTTATTGGGTTGAATTATCGAAAGTTTACTTGACGAAGGGCATCATTTCAGTGCCCTTCAGAATGGATCCTATAGTGCTATTCTAATTTACTGGCATGATTTACTGGCATGGCATTGCGAACTGCAGAACTAAACATGCCTTTTATTAAAGCGGGTAAAATAAGCGGGGATTTGAAACCTGGCCAACAAAATGTCAGGACTTGGAGGTACTATCCCAATAGAATGGATGGTGGTTTTATGCCCACAAAAATAAATGCGATCAATGAGATGGTGAAAAGTAACATCAATTCACAAAAAAATCAAGAAAGCCTGTAACGCATGTGAAAGAAGAGGAGGCGGCAGGGTACAACTGTAATAGATAAACGGGAATATATTCATTTTTTTTCGGCTGGTTAGAAAGGGATAGCATTTAAGCTGATCGAAAAAGGCAATGGTAAAGACTTCAGTCGGAGCAATGGAACACAGGCTTCGCTTTACTAGTCTCCCACCAACTTGTCAAAGACAATTATTTTATTCATCCGTATCCATTGGGCTTTCCTCGGCATCGTTTCGTCGTATTGCAACAGTTCATTCTTCAGTTGTACTTCTTTGCAGCGCGTCGTCCGTCCTCGACGCGACATTATAGTGTCGTTAATGGTCAATAAGCCTTGATTGTCTGTCTCGGCTTGTCCTTATTCAGGTATTCCATTCTAATAGGCTACCATTGGGCTTTATATAACAGTGTATCATGATTGCTTTCCCACTGGAAAAGCATTGTTTGCAGCCGGGATAGGGCAGGTGTGTAGTTAGTCCTGCTAGATATTCTTTTCTTCGTATTCGTTTTCCGTGCCTTCCACTCAATCTTTTTCCTCCATCATGTTCAGTTCTTCTGTTTTCTCTACTCCATCGCTTGGTTCTTTCCACTACTCTGTTGGCTTCTCACTTTCTGCGATTGCAACCAAGGGTTGACAATCCCTAATATGTGTTTTTAGCCACCCTCGAGTCTTGTATCTTTTAAGGCAATCCATAAGAGTGCACTTTAGTCTACGGTGCAGTATCTCTTCAGTTCTGTGTTCTTCTCAATGATTTTGTCTTCCGTGTTTCGTGGCGAGGCATGTGTGGCAGTTTGCGTTAGTATAGACAATGACAAGCTACCTTTCTTCTATCAATCTAGATGCATAATTATCGCCTCTACATTAAAGGCTTTCCTTCGGATCAAGTAGCCATGATTCGGAGTGCTCTTGCCATATTTCCTTAGCATTTTAATTTAATTAAAGCACCCATTTCCCTGTAGGTGAGACTTTCTTAGTTTCCCCACTTTCAAAGTTACTCTCAAGCATGAAGAGTAGCAGGCTATCTTTGACCGGTTTCAAAATTTTTTCATTAGTGACTGCAGGAGCGCAAGATGGTCGTAGTCATGTAAGGTGCCTTTTTTGCCCCTATTAAGTTTGCATTTATTGCTCCGTCTGGCTCACCGTTGTCTTGAATTATAGAGCCAAGCCATTGGAGGGTTGTTTGATCCTCACCAGCACCAATTTAAAAGCAGAGGGTTATGCAGCGTTTTCGCCCGGTGCTCTATTAGTCTGACAGCTGCGCCCTTATTTGGCGCAGTAAGACATATTTCACCTGCGTATCTCAGATGATTTAGCATTCATCTTTTGCTCGAGTGGTCAATCATCTGAATCGCACTGTCATTGAGTTGGAAGGTTAGGTTGTTCCCCTCAATTTCCCCATCGGTAAGTCCATCAAGGACTTTACCTAATGGACCATTTGCTAAGAACAGCCCAGGTCGAGTCAAAAGCCTTTTCCAGGTCGACAAACACTGGCAGTATTTTCTGCTTCTGGTCCACGGCTTTCTGTATAATGGTTCTTACTATTCATGTATTGCCTTTTCGGTTGATCTTCCTTCGCAGAACCCAAATTGGTTCTTTGAATGTAGTTCGGCAAGGTGGTGCTTCAGACGTTGGCACAGAATAGACGCATAAAGACTGCCTAATGTATCCATAGTTTGCAGGATCTGTCTGCGAGCCTTTACGCTCGCAGATAGTTACAACTGCAGCATCAATCCAGGCTCGAGGTCCCGTTGTAGAAGTCATTGAAAGTTTTAGAAGATAGGCATTTAGATATTGAGCATCTCATTTCAGTGACTCAGATCTTATTGAGAAGTCTCTTGCTAGAAGATCATAATTTTTAATTTCTCCAATGATTCGGATCTTAAATAGTTCCTGGTAATGTGCGACCAGATCTTTCGGTTTGACTAGTATCGTAGTACTTTGTGTTTTTCATAAGGAGATTTCCTTCATTATATCCTTCAACAGCATGAAGGCCTTTCTCTGTTCTCTCTCTGCAAGGTATACTGGAAAGCTGGTTTATCTCCCTTTTTAACATGCTTGTTCCCATTTTTGAATCAGGTTTTTCAACCTATTTCTTTGCTCTTTGTACTTCAAGAGCGTTTTTTAGAAAGCGTTGAGAGCCAATTTACTTTCAGCTGCTTTTGTAGAAGGCGCTCTCCTGTATAGCTGTATATCATCCGTTTTCCTTTCGCAAAGCTTTTTGCCTCACTGTTTGAGCCTTTTCTATAAATTTCATGATATGCTATATGTAGCTGCCAAAGGGCTTTGAGGCACTTCCCATTTGAGGTGTTCTTGGTAGGTTTTCCCCAGATTTTCGTATTTGTTCAAGGCTTTTAGACAGTTGCAACATTTGCTTTTGACTGTGTATGCCCTCTAGTAGTTCTCTTCTTTCGTTTACCTAAGCGCTTTCTAAAATGCGATTTGAGGTTGAGGATTTATTTTTTATTTATTTTATTCTTCCCCACCCTTTAGGGCAAGTCCCAAGGACTTATTGGGGGTACAACAGAAATACAATAAAGTTACATATTATAGCATAGAACAGTTGCTTGACGTTTAGCGACTCGCTGGTCTTTTCTCGGCATGGTTGCGTGGCGCAATAACATTCAGTTCTTCTGCTGCATCTCATTGAGTGCCTGGGATAGAGTTCCTCACAGCCGTGATGGAGCAGATGTGTATTTCATCCTGCCTGAGGGACTTTTCGTCGCAGTCTTTTTTCCTATCTTTCACTCTATCGTTTTTCTCATTCGTATTCAGCTTTTCTACTTTTTCTACTTCACTTTGATTCTTTCCTCTTCTCTGTTGGTTTCTCCCTTTCTCTGATTTCGACCGAAGGGTGACAGTCCCTAATATGTCTTTCTAGCCTCCTTTGAGTCTAGTATCTTTTAAAGCAGTCAGCAAGAGGTCACTTTAGTTTACGGTCCAGTATCTCTTCAGTTGTAAGTTTTGCTTCTTCATGACCTTGTCTTACGTGCATTCGCATATCCCTTAGTCTGGCGAAGGATCTTTGGCAGTTTGCGTTGGTACATACAATATCACGTTGTCTTTCTCCTATCACTCTAGGTGTATAATTGTCGTCTCGAACTTTAGGGCTTTCCTTTGGATCAAGTAGCCATGAATATGAGTGCTATTGCCATATTTCTTTCGCATCCTTAATTAATTGAAGCATCCGGTTCTTTGTATGTGAAGCTTTCTTTGTTTCGGCTTTTTCAAAGTTGCTGTTGAGTATGGAGAGTATCAGGCTATCTTTGTCCATTTTCAGGCTCTTCCATAGGTTCAACCTCTTAGCCTGTATAAGATTTGCCAGGTTACGCAGTGGGAGCTCCTTTCAGAGTTCCTCGACAGTTTTGGCTCTTCGCGAATACAATCCAAGTATCACACGGCGAGCCGTATTCTGTGCTGCTTTTAGTCAATTATTATCTTTTACTCTCAAGACAATGGTTAATAATCCGTTCGTGATTGCAGGATCGACAAAAATACCCACTAGAGTTGCTTTCAGGGTGTTGTGAGATTTATTGAGAGCAGAATTGGTAGTAGTCATATTAGGTGCCTTTTTGCCCTGGCTAAGTTTGCTTTTATTGCTCCATCAGGCTCACCGGTGTCTTGAATTATGGAACCAGGATATTCGGCGCAATAAGACATAGGTCATCGGCGTATTCTAAATGATTTAGCTGCCATCTTTTACCCGAGGTAGTGTGCGACCAGATCTTCTGGTTTAACTAGTATCCTTCCAGTTTGCGTATTCCTTGAGGAGTTTTCCTTCATTATGTCCTTCAGCAACATGAAGGCTTTGCGAGGTTGTTTCTCTGCGAGATGTACAGGAAAGTTGGTTAATCCCTCTTCTTGATATGCTTTTTTCCAGTTTCGTATCAGGTTGTTCACCTTGTTTCTCTGATCTCTGTACCTCATAAATGTTTCCTGAGATGGATTTGAGAGCCAATTCGCTCTCAGCTGCTTTTGTAGCAGTAGTTCACTATCTTCCTTCTCGCAGATAGCTGGATACCATTCAATTTTCTTTCGTTCAGTCTTTTGCTTTGTTGTTTTGGCAGCTGCAATTTCTATAGATTTCAAGATATCTTCGTATGTAGTAGTCAAAGGGTCTTGAGGTATTTCCATTTTGAGATGTTCCTGGTATTTTTCCTTTGATTGTCTTATTTGTTCTATGCCTTTAGGCAGTTGCCACCGTTGCTTTTGACTATTTATGTCCTCCTTCAGAGTTCTGTTCCTTCTTTTTCGTAAGCGCTTTCTAATAAGTGATTTGATTTTGAGGATCACTGTTAGTAAGCGTCCGCCTTTCTAGAAGCTCGTCTATCACTTATTATGAATAGATTTGATCTCCTCATCAGAACAAAGTCAAGAATAGCACCTTTCCCTGTAGGGTGGTACCAGGTCAATCTTCGAGTCGTTGGTTTCCGAAAGAAAGTATTCATCACGTGTAGTTTATATTCTTGGCGTAGTTCTAGCAGCCTTAGACCGTTTTCTGTAGTGTCTTCTTGATTAGTAAAGGAACCGATTAGTTTGGCACCGATGTTACGAGCATCAGAGCCCAATCTGCAATTGAAATCGCCAAGGATAATTCTTTGTGTGTGTACACACACACAAGTTTGTAGAAGGATTCTTTAACCATTGCGTCCTCCGTACACTCAGTCGGAGCATAGCGTCCCATCAGTCCAACTTTGACTCCTCCAATTTGGAGTATCAGCGTTGCAAGTCTGTTTGAGACAGGGTTAAATTCAGCTTCTATGTTCTGTTTGACCAAAAAGGCGACCCCACCATTTGGTCTAGAGCATTCACTGTGTCCAGAGTTGAAGAAAGCGTAGTTTTCGATATTTGAGGAGCAGGATTCCATTCGAGTTTCCGTTAAGGCAACAATTTCCATACCTCTACCAGAAGTCTTTTCAGCTATCTGGCGGAGTTTTCAATCATTGCTACAGCCGCACACGTTCCGCTGGCATAATAATGAATTTGTACGACCGGTGGTTTATTAGTCCTCTCCGGCCGCCCCTCTCTTTTGCCCTCTGGGTTGCCCTAGAGGTTACCAGTGGCCACCACGTGGAGATAGAGTAGGTTTGAGCTTGAGGATAAATGTTTGTAGGCAGTGATCAGGCTTTGCATCTGCCTTGCTAGAAGCTCGCATATCGCTTCTGAGGAAGACGTTTGATCTTTTCATCAGAACAAAGTCAGGAATAACGTCTTTCTCTGTAGAATGGTACCGAGTCAATCTTCGAGAAATTGAATTCCAAAGGAAGGTGAAGGTTGAGTTTAAATTATACTCTTGGCATAGACCTAGTAGCCTTAGTCCCTGCTCTGCAGTGTCATCTCGATCTGTGAATGGACCGACAAGTTTGGCGCCAATGTTACGAGCATCAGAGCCCAATCTGCAATTAAAATCGCCAGGGATGTGTTCTGCGTACATTTAGAGGGAAGTAATCCATAGGTTTTGGCCACAAGTTTGCAGGAGGATTCTTCAACCATTGCATGTTTCGTGGACTCAGTTGGAGCATAACATCCCATCGGTCCAACTTTTACTCCTCTAATTTGGAGGGTTAGTGTGGTAAGTCTATTTGATCAGAAAGGCGACCCAATCATTCGGTCTAGAGCTTTCACTGGGGTCAAAGTAAAAGAATTCCCTTGCATCCACGCCCACCCAGAGACCTCGTAGTAAAGTAAGTCAACAATTAGCTGGCTTCTCATCCGCATTTACCAGAGTATTGGCAATGGGGTCAAATCACTACGCCGGTTAATTCTGGTTTACCAAGCGACGGTTAAATGAAGATGCCTCTTCACAAGATCAGCATTGAAAGACATCTTCCATATATATAGGGGGTGAAAAGTGATTTGAAATAAAATAAATGACCTCACTTGCGTTTGCGACCTTTGTGAAACCAGGAGTGGAGATTAAAAAAGCAAGTTACTCCCGAACCAAACCCGTTCGGAGGTGGTGTAAAGATCACTTTGAACTGTATAATTAATGTGACAAACTATTTGAACGCAAATCTTTAATGAAAAAACTACAGCTTCTGTCCAATAGGCCTTGTTCACGTCGTGGCTGCTATCCATACTACTGTCCCTGTTTTATACGCTGGACGCTACGGCTTGTGATTCATACAGGTTGGGGCGGTATTGCTCCGGGTTGGCAACTCGTCTTTGGGGTACATGCGTCACATCTGCTGGTGCTAAAGCGATAGACCTGGTCAAACTGTAATTGACTTAGATTTACAATACCCACAGTGATAGAGTAAGATTGTAATTTTAGTATTATTGTCTTATTATTACAGAATTATCTATCATATATAACGATTGCACGAGAAAGTACAGGTTATGAGCACAGTGGGCGTGGTCATTTATTTTAAATCTGACAGTCTGATAGTGCTTGGTTCTGTCTTCTTAACCGGCGCCATTGTCTAACTATCCAGAATCTCAGGGACGGTATGTAGTAAAACAATATGTAGGGACTCATAACGGGATGAATAAGTAGAAACACTTGGCCGATCTTCTGTGGCAGTCCAGAGTAGTTATACTTCGTCACCCCGATCGCGCTCAGAAACAGGTAGATATTGTCATAGGAGAAGGAAAGAAGAAATGTGCAGGACATTGGAACTATGCACATTGAAGAGGTGGACCAGCGTTTCACACCATCATAGGCCTTCAACTCTGTCTCTGAAGTGTTCGAAAAACTCAACCCATTCAAAGTGTCATAGAATTTACCCTTTGGCGTACATTTCACCCATTTGATTACCAGTCCACAGCAGATTGCCAGTACTAGGGTATTCAAGACAAATACTTGAAAGAAAAACACATAAATTCGGGCATATGCAAGTTCGAGAAACGTCCGGTTCATCAGATCCTCGTCACAGTAGCAACTGGTCTTATCATAATTTATCGTGAAGATTTGTGGAATCGTTATGATAGTGCTGTACAATGAGAAACCAGCAATGTATACGAGATCAATATTGCGACTTGAGGCGAAGGAGAACTGTAAGTTTTCCACGATCTGAACAGTGCGGTTGATGCTAAAGAAGATGAGAGCATGAGCTCCAATGATGGTGAAAATGAGGTGCAAAAATCCACTGGACCAGAGTCCACACACAAAGAGATTGAACTCAGCACTGGAGGTGTTGATCGGATAGGGGTAGATGTCATAAATTAAGTTTATAAAAAGTTGGAGAAAAGTGCAGATTATCATGGTTCGAAGCATTAGAAGGCTTGTCCGAGTTTTTCCATCCAAGCGAAGGAGAAGGATCATGAGTACAAAGCTAGGAATCATACCTAAAAATTCCATAATGAACACGATTATATATGAGGCGTCCCAGCTAAAACTACTGTTTCCACAGATCCAAAAGCTCTCGGGTTTATCTGTGTAGAGCATGGGGCGGATTTCAAATGAAAACATTTACCAGATATGTACCACCTCATGCATTTCAATTCGCAATCCCATTGGCCCGTAGATTGAGCAGGCACAGAAGATACTGAATTCGAAAAATAATGAGTGGGGAGCGAAGAAGTTATTTGGAGCCTATATTTCCCTCCTCTCCTCATTCTCTCTCTCACCCCCTCGGATGACATTTTTCATCTCATTCCAACAAAGCTTTGAGGAGTGACCATTTTAAGAGCAGAACATCTTTAACTTAATTTAGATAAAGAAAAGTTTTCCAAATCAAACTTGTCACCAACGTAAAGAAATACCTACTTTGCAATACTTTTCTCTCGAAAGTTCGCCTCAAAAGCATCAAAAATAAACATAAAATTTTTCTCATATCATAAAATTTATTTTAAGTAAGTATAATTAGGGCTTTCTTCAGAAGCAATGCATTCGAAGCTCAGTCCTACTCATTGAAGCTTAACTAATTAATTTTTTTTCCAGTTTCACTTCATAATTATTTGATAAACAAGAAATGAACAGATCAGTCTTCAATCTTCAGCTTGTCGAGAGAATGTACTTCGTTTATCCAGAGTCTGCATCGAAGACCCTGAAGACTCTCGAACAAAGCACCTCGAGTGAATGAATCTGCATGGTAAATTATCGTCATTGCTATCACCGTTGTTGGTGAGATTTGCAAGACCAACATGTCTTGTTTGTGCTCTGCTTGAATGTTAACGAGACACATTTCATGAGGCCCAAAGTAAAGTTGATCGCTATGACATTATAATTCCATGTCTTTGCTGTTTTGTAGTGGTTAATTTGGTCCTTTAGGTGAATTGAATCAGTATTCTGGACAGAAATGGAAATGATTTACCAAGCCATGGTAGCTGGCAAGTGAGGCGATGTTGTAGCCTTAAATAACTCTAGAATAATTGAAGAAGCAAAGTTTAGCCAGGTTCTCGAGGAGGAGACACACATGGGAGGTTCTAAGTTGCAGTTTACAAGCTGGAAATGAGAAAGGGTTTAACCAAGTAGTCGTGCTGAAGTATAAGCGAAATCTCCAATTGGCCTTGCACTGCTACATCTCTGCTACTCTGATGTTCCGATTAAGGAACGCTGTAAGCATTCTGTTCTAATGAGTAAAACAGTTGACAGTCTTCAAGCTCTTATACATATCAATTAAATGGTCTGTAAAGTAGGCAACTATCACTCATTGTCATCAAAATGAATGTTTCCATTTAATATGTAATCAGAAACTTTAAAAAAAATGACGGTGATCTGCTCCTCTTTTTCCCCAGAGAGGGAGTCGAATCAGCTCTAGCATGATGAATGTGAGAGCAAAGATACTGTTGTTGACATTTTGAATCAGGGCTTTTTTTATTTTATTCAATTCTAGGATTGTAGTTTCGGACTATTTATGATCCTCTTAATGCACTAGAGAGGCGTTTCGGGAACAACGATTTATAGCCTTGAAAATGCTTCCCCTTCGGCTACAATCGTTCCAAAAATCAAAAGCCTACAAATAGCAGTTGCCTTGTGCGCAGGTAAAAGGAATTCGAGGCATACCCATCCTCCCTATGGTGTGAAAATTCGCATTCAGAATCTCGTTTTGTAGAGCTCCTGAAAATCGGTCTTCCAGTCGTTAGTTGGATGAGACATGTCTCTAACACCTTCAAGACATTTGTGGAATGACATCGAACCAAATTTGCAGGAATTGAAGAGAATGCATTTCTATGAAGCCGGATATAGAGAAGAGTTATTGAGCTGCCCGCAATTCGCTGTCACAGAGTCGATCCCAATTTTGAATTGAATTGAAATTACACGGCCCGTGGGGAGAATGAAAGAAGTTAAGCCTTATGGGTTGTTTAATAGTACAATTTATATTGAGTAATAAATATGGATTCTACGCAGAGGTCAGGTACAAAGAAAATTGAGCGATAAACCCCAAGTCATTGAAATCGACTGACACAATGCCGAGGGCAATGTTCTATTGCGTGTACCGAGCAGAGCATCCTAGAGCAGAGTGAAGGCATTCAATGGGTGTTAAGTAATTGAGGCTTTATGTACAGGGTTAGACACCACGAATTAAGAGACATGCCATTTGTTGAGACTCAAATTTTCTACTGAGAGAGGGCAAGAATTCTTTAGAATGGTAAATTAAAGGCCTCAAAATTAGGCCCGGGCGGATAGTTCACCCCTTCAACTAAATATGTGAAAATTGTGTATAATTTGAAAGGATCAGGAAGCATAATAACCCCATTCTATTTGATATCCCTCGTCACATGGTCACATGAAATCACCTTTCACTCCTCCAGACCAGCCCTCTAGACTCGTCCTGCTTGATAAAATGAAAGACAAGTTGCGATTATATCGATAACCATTCAAGAGAGTAAACACTCCCAATAAAATAACAATGATAACATGCTGCCATATTTTGAATTCAAGTGTCTTTCAACTACTATCTTATAGAGAGAGAAAATATTAATAGGAGTTCCCTGGCTGGGGAAAGTTCATTTGACCAATCCCTGGTCGGCCATCATTAAGTGTTTTGGGTGATCATCTCGGTCTCTGAGTGCGAGCCAGTTAATTACTCAAATGCTTACACCATCTTTGCAGAATTTCATTTCAATAATTTAAAGGCCTAAAATTGGAAAAAAATTGGTGAAATTTCATAACAGAGCTGCCAACAGTCGTTTTAGATTAGCGCGCAACAGTGGGATTATTTTACCTTTCCTCGCGATGATCAATTAAAGGGCAGATTTTGATATCTTTAAAAGGATTCTGACAGTTTAAGTAGCCCCGCTTAGTGCTTTTTAATATCATCTTCAATCGTGCGTCAAAGTATTATAAAATGGGAAGACCTATGGCGTAGTGATTCTTTTGAAATATCGCACTGCTTGTAAACACCCTAAAGACTAATATTTCAGAGTTATACATAAACTCACAAAGGCATATACCTTTCACTTGGCTTCTATATATTTTGTTGTTTTTAATTAGCCTATTCGATGGAATGTTTTCTTCGCCATAGAATGAAGGCAGTATCCTACTAATATTTAGGGTCGATTCTCTTGAATCCAGCAAAAAATCCATGCAGAATTTACGTAAGTACAAATTAATAATGTTAATGATGACTATAAAGAGTTGGCAGTCTTATTTACATTAGCAGCTAGTCAACACTCAGTAATCAATCCAGTTTTGAATGGCTCACAATTCCTTGAACGGCAGTGGGGGTAGCAACAAACAGCCACAGAACGGATACTTTGAAGATGCTAAATAATGGTGGCTAGTTAAAAGGTTGTGCACAAAGTCTTAGGAAAAATCTTTGAACCGCAAACTTCTAAAAACAAGATCAGAAATGAATTTCAGTGAGAAAAAGACATTAGCGAGGAAGGGCTGTAGTGGAATGTGTCTGCTGAATACGCCATCGAAAAAGGGAGCACACAGAGAGTAGGCAGTGGTACTAGGTGACATAGGATTCCTTCACCTGAAGCAATCATGCATATTTTGCTACTCTTTCCTTTAATATCACTCCGCATCTTTTCCACTTTATTAATTATGCATTCCTAAGAGAGTAATAAAGGCACTTTTTCGACCGAAAATAAAAATATGCCGGTCTTCACTGTTAAGGGAAGATGTTCATTTTATTTTGTAGTAAACGTTGAGAGGCACAAGTTAAGTCACGGCGTCAACTACTCTATGAGGGGCGTGTGCGCTGTACAATTTGAAGAAAAGTTCTTTTTCGTCCTCCTGTGCTCACCACGCCTTTGCCTGCGTAATTGCTACTTTTGTGATCTCTCGCCTCTTGGTGAATTGGAAAAAAACACCACTAAACTCAAAATTAGGCTTGAAATTCAAAATTCATTAATATGTCGAATAATAAAAATTTCGCGGTAAAATGTCTCTCCCGTGTACGCCATGTTTTGTTTAACCAGAATTAGCTTGTTTCTGACTCTATGTTGAATGGCTCGAGGAACGCCATTTTGAAGGAGGTCAATAATTTTATGGTGTTGGTAGGAATGCGGCACACACGCCAGTTACCACAACTTGTCAGCTCCGAGCGATAGGGCGTAGCATCCAACGGCCGATATCGGAGACCAAAGCAAGACAATGCGAATAGAAACTAACAATAACAAAGCAGGTGTTGCCGATTGGTTGGGAGCCATGATACTTGCTCAAATGTCTTTGTATAAGTAACCTACTGATTTAATCGAAAGATTGGGACGATCTCATGATTATATCTAATCCGTTTCAAAGTATGAGTGATTTATTTGTTCGCTCCCTAGTAGTGGCTCACTTCGTGCTAACTGACAATAAAATGAGATCAGTCATTTCAGAATGGGATGACAGAGATCGCGACTGTCAAGCTGGATCCAGTAATTCTAATTTCCTGCAAATAATATATCGCATATCTATGTTTTTAATTTTGAAAACAACGCTGATAATGTACAATACTGTCTCCTAAGTCTATCCAGTGTTACACTAACATGCTACTGAATGACGTTGACGAATTTAATTTCCAATAGATAGTTTTCAAAATGAAATGAGTGACTAATGCAGAGCGATTCGCAACTGGTGGCTGTAACAGTATTATAAATACATGCAATATTTGACTGTAACGTCCATTCCAAGTGAATAATTTTGATGAAATTCTAGTTCTTCGAAGTCGGTGGGCCATTAATTTCTTCGGAGAATCACTAAGTTCCCTTAATTTGGCAGAACATCCCCCGTAGCGTCAGCGATTTCGGAGACATTAAAGTAAGCCAGATACGTATACCCTGTTCTTATTTTTTTAGCCCTTTTGAAAGTCATTCCAATCGACTCGGGTAACGTTTGAAGGTGAGAATTCGCTCATTCTGTAAAGTCGCACACACTCGACTCCCAATCTTCGGTGGCAGAATATACTGCTCATCAGATTGGCGATAGCAAAACGTTTTGTACAATGACAACTGAACGTCGAAGATAATCCAGCATGACTTTGTCTACCTTGATCGAGGAATCTCACTGCCATATTTAAAAAAATTGCTTACTATGATGGCAACAGATTTGTCAAAACCAATTGTTATGCGGAAACCCTGCAAATTGAGTCTTATATGAGGATTAGCTTCTACTAAGTTAACAGCATCCTATTGGATTACGGCATTGTTAAAGTGCCTTCTTCACATTTGGTCAGTGAAATGGTGTATGGCGTAATGTAGAATACTCTTTGTTGTTGCCTTCACTCTAAATATGCCTCCAAATGAAACTTAAGTTCGTCCATTTTGTCTACTTTAAAAATGATTTGGGAAACGAACCCCCTGTGCTTTGCAGAAAACAAAGTATTTTTTGAAATCGAAACATGGTATGTAAAAAAGAATCATATTTTACCCATTATTAATAAAAATTTACGAAAATGCAAAAGTTCGTCCGATTGAGCAAATAGTGATATTATTGAAGGCCCATGATTTATTGTTTATTTAAACCAACTAGCCTCATATTTTAGGCCACTAAATATCTGATATGCTTATGAAAATGACAGATGGCAACCTAAAAAAATATAAACTTTGGAGAGATCAAAATTGCAGTCCTTGGGGATTCAAAATTACTACATTCGAAAATAAAACATATATCGCAAATGTTTTCAATGATACTCCAGCAGAAAGAGCTGGCCTTGGACTTAATGAAATAATTTTGACAATTAATCGAGTCCCATGTGGTAAGTGTTTGCCTTCAGCAATGCCGAGGGAAATTTTTCAATCATCAATAGGATAAAATGCTTTTTATAACAAAATATTTTTCTTTACTTATTAGATAATGTACCCCATGACTACATATGTCATGTTTTAAGGAAGGTGGATCATAACATGGTTTTGGTAACTCGTAAGCCTACTAAAGACGAGGCACAGAGCATTTTCGAAATCGCAAAAGACAGTACGACTCTTCTTATATTTTATTTACTTGTTTTATACTGAAGGTGGATATTACACAATATGTCTTCAGAAGCCGCCTAATTTACAGTCAGTAGATGTACAAATTGCTATTGAAATGAATTTTAGTGCATGACACACTTTTAAAACGTACTTTTATCTTTTTTTGAAAATTTCAGTACCAATTAAAGGATATTACATACAAGGCGGTGGTGTTAATGTAAGTCCTTTTCGCTATGGATACAGATTTTCCTTTCCCTTTCCTATAATCGGAGTCCATGAGGCACATTAGTTAGTGTTTCATATTTTCCACAATCTAAGTTATCTTAATGCAGAGATTTGAAACTATTAACCCGCCTTACAACGCTTGTAACCATCATTCTAAAACGTTGACAACAACGAAATCATACTGATACTCCACCTAATTATGGTTCATTGAGCTAGCAAGCACGTCAATAAGAGCTACCAGTTACTACACTAATATGATTGCACACACTATTAAACATCAAATATTGGCTTTAAGCGCTCAAGCAAAACTTGTTCTGATTGAGGAGCAAATTTTCGTGTTTGAATTAGATTCGTTGTTTGTAGGATTCTGACAAAATATTATCGGCACGTAGATGCTCGATCAGCTCAAAATCGTCGATGCTTGTCTCTGGAGCGAGTACATCTCGGTCTTCTAAATGAATCATTTTTTGACCTATTGATTGAATGACTGAGAGAGTGACTTGATAATTGCTCTGTCTGCCTCCAGCAAACTACTCTAAACTCAGCTCAGTTACGAAAATTCTACTACTTCATTTATGCTCAATCAATCGCTAAATAGCCCCTTTTGCTTCTGAGCTGCCTTCCCACACAATTTGACAATCTTTTCCGAATCAGAGCTAATACGATCTTGACTAGAAATGCAACCCTTATCATTCTTACTTGAATGAGCTTTCCCTTAGTGATATGTCCTACATTATTGTCCACTTATCATTTATGCGATTCGTGATGACTTTAAAATCACTTTCATTGATTGAGATCCATTTTGCCATTAGTAAAAGTGCTCGAACACAAAGCGTTAAATGTCGGAATCCTATTGAACTTTATGCAATTTCCTTCCTTTCATAGCTATCATTTTTTGTAAATATTATGCTAAGCGCTGATGAATGTAATATTTCACCAATTTTAAAACCTTAGAAAAATTATGCGAATAAAGTACAAAACACAAAGGCTGAACACTAGTTATTGTACTTTTATTGACAGGCTCGCACATTTTAAGACGTTTTTGAAATTTACGCATATTTTTAAGACTTAATAACAAATGAAATCCTTTGAATAGATGAATATTAGTTTTTTTCCTTTAATCCCTCCCGTACGTTTCAAGTAGTTCGAGAATGCCCTGTATAAATTTGTCTTAGTTACAGGCATCTAATAAAGATCAAACCCTTCACTCAAGTCCAGATATATATACATCATTAAATTAATTAGATAGGCAGAATCTTTCCATTTTGTAGTCTGTGTCCAAAAAAAATGTCAAAAACGAACGAAAACCAAAGTCCACAGAGAACATGGTAGATTCTGGAAACAAAGATGAAGGAGAGCGAACCGAGTCCAATCTTCCTGACTCCAGAAGGAAAGATAGAGCTCCGTGGGAGGTTGTTGCAAGTGATTCTTACTTGAGCAAACGCAGACACCTCGTTGAAGACATCGAACTTGACAGCGACTACGAGGCGGAAATAGTAAAATTGAACCATCAAGAAGAAACGCCTAAGGCTAATTCCAAAACACTACCTTCCACAAAAACGAAGGATGGAATGAAAATCGCCGCTCATAAAAACGGTAAATCCTACGAAAGGAAGTTAAAAACACTTGATAACAAACGAATAAATGATGTTGAATGTGGACAGGAAGCTGTATGGCCTCAGATTAATGGGAGAGGAGATGGAGACTCCAATCACCAGGAGGAGAAAAAGGGGAGAAATAATGAATCTCAAGGGGTGGATTCAAATAAATATGATGGGATAGGCAAACCTACGAAAAGGAAGGAAGAACCTCGTTCAAAGCCCAAAGAATTAACCACCAAACCGACAAACGATGCCTCGCCGAATAAAACGACAAAATCGGAGACAAGAATTGACAAGAAATCAGCAGTAGCTAGGCGTAAAACTAACACGATGCCTTCTTCTAAAAAAGAAAGCCATCACTTGGTCAAGTCAAAATCGACAGCTGCTTTCGACACAGAAGGATCGAAAAAGATGAACCATTTGGATGAGGATGACGCTGCGGCTGTGAAGGAAATGAAACAGTCATTCCCTTCAATGGTGGAACTTCGATCGAACTTACAAGCCGGAAAGCGTCGGACTCTGCTACTCAGTAGAGGAGATTCGTTTGAAGACCGAGTCGCTATGTTGAATGACCTCTAAGTTTTAGATTTAATGACTTAACCAAAGAGTGTACCTGTATTCTTGGCATTTTTTAAAACAAACGTGTGCTGACTTAAGAAGTCCCATGATTTTCCCGAAGACTCTAGATATTCAATAATCATTTCTTAAAGCTGTAGGAGCTTGAAAGTTTTCCCGATTACAAGGTCTCAGCTCATGCTTATTCTAAACTTTATTTCAAAATCCCTCATTGTATAGCTTATTTAGATTTCAAACATAGGTATCGCCAATAAATTTACACGATTATTATTTCATTGCAAAACTTATTGGCACTTGATTATTCCACTTTTCACATTGGTTACTCCTTTGAATGTAATTCACTGAACTATTGGAAGTATTTAGTAATTAGACACCAAGAGTGTAGAAGTATAAGTTTGGGGGAAATAACTTTTGTGCAGGAATGTTTGATGGCACCGATCTAGCCACATTTTAAAGAAAGAACAGCGATGTATCAATGCGAAAATGTAAAATATATCGGAATTTTAAATCACTACATGAACGCTGTTAGTTTTCAACAATAAAGCATACAAATCAACTACCTTCAATGTAATTATAGGGAAATAAACGGATCATTACGAATAGCCAGGTAGAGTAAGATTTACCTGTTCGTATCAAAATTAAAAACTTGTGGCAAAATGCATTTGACAACTTGACATCCGAGTAGGTGCGGCGTGACAAAAAGAAGCAGCAAACAAACTCGTGAAAAATACGCGGTCATTTGAATTGTAACCTGTTTATTTCGCGGAAACTAGTTGAAAGACTCAACACAACAATTCGAGTTCTGGCACGTCCTCAAGGCAAATTAGATTCTCGCATCGACGCTAGTGAGGTTCCTATCCCGAAGAAAAAGTATAATCAAAAAAGAGGAAGAAATTTAAATAAGTCCGGTATGATTCGAATTTCTTGGAGCCCAGGAAAGTTGTCATTCGGCTTACAATAATCTAATGATCAAACGAGAAGTCAGTGAATATTTAGAAGTCATAGTTTGACAAAAGTAGACATCGACTGAAGGATTATCTCAACACAGCCTTTATTTCAATAAATTATATTGATCTAGATTGAAATTTCTTTCTTCGCCTATTGGTTGAAATTCCATTTTTGACCTTTTTTGGGTTCTATAGATCTGGTAGGATGAAAAAGTTTTTAAAATTACTTCTACTAAAATAAAATGAAGCGATTTCTAAGGAGTATATTCTGAGAATCGAGTTTGAATGGCGAGCCATTTTAAAATTTGAAACTAAATTTTGATCGTGTGAACTGCAAAAAAATTACAAGCATTTGCGCAGGCACTTGAATTGAAATGGCTGGTCTAAATCACCCGAGCTAATGTTTGCGTTGGATATCCTGTAAGGACTAGGCTCCTCAGACAATTTGATGATCATTTAACCTGACGAAACTGAATGTCACGACTAGAGGCAGCTATATTCTATTCACCCTTAGCAAGAAAATTGGTTGTGAAAACTAAATTCACCTAAATTTGAAGTACAGACGAAATCCTTGTGAATAAATTGATCTCTTCCGAATCTCCTATCAGGATTTTGATCGCTCCTTATCAGCAAAAAGTTAAAATGCATTCTGTAGCAGTGCCACAACAATTGTCAGTACCGGAATTCAGTTTGCCAGTTGGTGTTACTTAAAACTAAAAAATATCCTGAACACGGCCATAGCGATCCCATAATAAAAGCCAAACGCTGCTAGAAACCTTGGAATTGAGCATTTTTTAAGTGATTGTAGGATTTTGCAGCATTTTAACATACTGCCATTAATTTAGCTTTCTCTTTTTCTTTTGTAATGACATAAACAGTGGATATAGTTAAACAACAAGCAGTTCCCAGTTCTCCGGTAAGAAAAAAATAAAAAAAACTGATGGTGACGCATTAACCAACCTTGGAACTCGCGGGTCTTACGACAGACTTCCATGCGACATGCAAAGTATCTCACTTCTCCTTTAAAACAGGCATTGATTAGCCTGATTTTGAATGGATGATATCACTTTTCGTTGACTTGTCAGGCAACGCGTTTCTTGAAAAAGCGATGGTATGGTGATTCTCCACCTTTTTTTATTATCACTTAAGTCTTTTGCACTGTGTATGAGAGTAGCCCAGTGTAAGCTTGATAGCCACATTATTATACTTTCGAAAATAAGGTTAAGACATCTTCATATTTTAGCAAGTAATTTTTGGCTTAGTATTTAGCATTTCTTCTGGAAGTCACGATATGTTTACACCTAAAGAATCTTTGCATTCTGCGAGATAGTACTAATGTGAACTTTTATATTGAGGTCGCAAAAGTTACATGCATCCTTAAGGTCCCAGCCTCTATGCATCACTGCTCCAATGTTCTCGGATTCAGGAAAGAAACGCAGTTACGTTTAAGAACGCTGTGGCAATAAAGCTGTTAAAAGCAACCATTTTTCCATCTGGTTGAAATTAGCTGAATATACCGGAAGAATGCGTAATGCCATTGAATTTTTATCTTATCACAAATGTTTTATTACTAATTCAGTTGAAATGTTAGACTTAAATATAAAAATGAAATACTTACATACATTCTGAGCTGCTGGAAGTCTTTGGGAGGAATCTTGTGAGTATCTTCATGGCGCCTTATCTAGATATCACATGTGATGATATTGATGAGTTCGATAAGCATAACGATCTTTTTACTCAGCTAAATGACAAATTCGCTTAATCCACAAAGTTAGGGTCATGTCACTTGAGCTTATTGAACTCGCTTTATACATAGATGGGAAATGACGCCTCGACTAGAAGTTAGGTGGTATGGCATTTCAATAGGACTCTAAGTTCTAACAGTTTCTAACTTTGAAGGAGAGATATTAGTGGAAGGTTCCAGACTGAAAATGAGTAGGTTGCGTGAGTTGTGGATAAGAGTACAAGAAGAAGTAGAATAAGAACATGATTACTGAAAAAGTAGCCGTCAAAAGGTGGACCGCTGCCGTACTTCGGGTAGTCGCTGAGGAGGCAAAGTACTGTAAGAAAAATGCTGGCCGAAATGAATTGAGAGAGGACTACACCGATATTTACATTGTTTTCCAGTTAACTTTTGTCTCCCTGTATAGTAGAATCAGATCTTTGTAATCATTCTGGCTTATGATCAGTAAAGAATAGAAAATATTAAAATAATAAGAGAAGGAAAAATGGTTCCACAGTTGATGAAAAGGACATCGATTTCCACGGATAACTTCCGGGTGTTAAAATAATAGTTCAATTTATTACCGAGGCAACATATTTACTGGATGGTAATGAATTAAAAATCAGCAAATAAAGCTTTAGACTTCTTTCATGTTTACCGGGAAGCCAAATGGTCCGTTTAAATAAATGGACATCCATAACTTGATTCCTTAATTAATTTGTAGTTCTAGGAAGATATGTCGTTATTTATTAGCACAATCCTAATCCATTACTGCCTCAATTCATTTCAATTGTTTTGAGTAAAATTCACGAAACATCTAACCGCCTTGACATTCGCCCCCTTCCGGATGCCTTTTATTTGTTGAAGACGCTGATCGGGAACAGAGTACTCGATTAGACAGGCGTTCAGCGGGTTCTCTAGGTCTTTATAATTGTATAAGACGATGAGCTACGCTGACGAAATCGAGAAATAATATTTGATATTTGTAGATTATTTGTGTGGATTACATAAAACTAGTTTTCGGAGTCATAAAACGTGAGGTATGAGCACGACGACACAGAAGAACTGCGTGCTGACGGTCAGCAACAATAGTGTTGACATAAAGTTATTAGATGTTCTATTAATGTTGGTAAATAAATTAAATATATAATTGATATCAGGTCAATTCATCCAGAAGTACTTTGAGAGGAGAAAATAATAAGAAGTACTACATGCTAGGAATAGCAAAACACAGAAGATCACGCAATCAAATTGAAGCAGGTAGCCCAGCGCAAGAGGCTGCAGCCCGTAATTTCGGTCAAGTCAAACAGTGCTTGGAACAACCCGAGTCATCTTTTAAGAGCTTCATAGATATAAAACTTTACTCCTGCCCTACACTGTAGTCCTAATCCCAAGGTTGTAATATTGTGAAGTCATGATTTTCTTAGAGCTTACGCTCAAAATCCTTCTGAAAAATACTGTTGTCGTCTTTTCAAAAACCACGAGATTCTATAAAGAGTTAGTAAAAGGACGTATTCCAAGTTAAAATTTCGTCAAAATCAGGGAGAATAGAAGAAAAATTGCCGGAAAACCCAACCATGACCGTTCCACTTTCATCATCCATAAAGATGATCCTCAGCTGAATTGTGACATTTTGCAATTATTACTACGCGCCAGTTCATACCGAAAATAAGAAGTGCTCTGGCACTTTAATCGAGATCACTATAGCCCGAAAGCTAGAAACCCAATGAATGCAAATATTTTATCTCAGGATGTTCAAAAACTCTTAATTTGGAAAGATGACTAAGGCGACATATTTAAGCAGCTTCTCTCATGACTTGCTAACGGAGATCCAGTAATATCCTTCTCCTGAAAGACCGCAGGCTAAGCTCTCACTGTTCTCAGCAGGATGTGAGAAAATAATGAAGATAAGGCAAAGCTGAACCTACCACTGTTTAAAAAATGGGATTCCGAAAATAGTTAAGCATACAATTACAAGCCTCTGATCCCTTTCCAATCATTTGAGGGACGCACCACCTCTGAGGATTATGCTGATCTAGTAAATAGATCCCTTGAGTACATCAAATTATTACATAAACATACATTAACAGAGGCCATACAAATCCTACTAGCTGATGAACTTACGATGAACCCTTTAAATCTACGTCCATACTAAATGGTTATCACAATTCAAACACTATAAACCTCTCGAAGAAATCACAACAGAGACAAGAAAAAATCTGATTTCAAGTCTGGCTATCTAGGTAAGCGGAAATAAATTATGTGAAGTTCAACATCTCGAGAATTTCACAGTAGGGTCGATAGGTACAAAGTACTTCAAGGGAAACAATACTGACTGTCTCACACCCAATACCATAAAACTGATGATGCATTTACCGCAGCACCATCATTTGCTTAACTGTTTGGTGTATGGCAGCACTTTGACTAGTCTAACTGACAGAGCGAGTTAGCGAAGCCTCAGTAAAAATTTCAAAATTTTAATTAAGACAGCCACTTTTGAATTCTCTGCCAAACTGCCGAATCAAATGGTAGTTTACTCAACACTGACTTAATTGGCACTTTAATCCTTCTGCGTGGGAAGTGAGTAGCTCTTACGGGGCTTGTAATTTGAATGATGTGTTAGAAAACAGGAATACACGATTCATATCATCCGAAAACACAGTTTCAGTCAATAATAATTTGCCACTTGATGCGGTTTCATTTTTTTATATTCAAAATGGTTTATTGGCAGGTTACTATCTACAGTTGTGAGTGGCAGTTCCCACTGGTCAATAGAAATGACTAGATTCCCTCTACATCTTTCCTTGAGCGCATAATTCGAACTTGGCAGAATAGGACTAGATTTGACCAACGAAAGGAAAAAAAAGTGGATTCGGAGTATAGTATTGACAACGACATTTTTCGAAACGAATTTTTTCGAATATTCAGCAACGTTATAATCACTCAGAATAAAAATTTACTTTGTTCTTCAGAAGAGTGAAAGGTAGACTTGAAATCAATTGTGGTCATTAGTAAATAAATCCATTATGATCAACGTAAGGTACGTGGAAGTACAAACTCAGCAAGGAGTGAGCTTAAACTGTTCATTTTTTAAATCGGTTTCTTCGCACACATGAGTGAGGAGATTCTGTTCTGTTTACTTTCAGTAAACAAATCTCCATGTATCACTGCCAAGTATTAATGCATGTTATTATCATAATTTTTGCTCAAGACGAAATTTTGTTTATATTTAATAATACCTCTGCTGAGCAAAAGTTCGGATTAAGCTATTTTTTTGTTCAGTACTGCTCCCCAGACTTATACAATTATTGCGTTTTCTGGTTAAGATAGTTTCTTGGGACATTCCCTTATCTTTAAAATACTTAAATCAAAGAGCTTAGTTTTGCTATGTCGATGCAAAGAAAGTATATTATATGCTAAGTTTTCAAGGTTTTATTTTTCTTAGTCAATTTTTGTGCTATCTTAATGCGACCTCTTCCTGATTGGCTCATTATACAAACCCTTAATAAGAATCAGCTATCAAAGATAAGCATCGTTAACACCATTCTTCAGACCTAATATCAAATGTAAATATATATATTTACGCTTATCTTCAAGAGAAAATACCATTATTCTGCGAAAACTTGGCTATTCTATTTTATCATTACACCTCTCAAGTTGAGGAATTGCTTCATCGACGGTGGTGAATTGTGATGAGGCATGGAAGTTCGTAATGCCTTTCGAGTAATGCCAAATCTGCGATCAAGATCCCTTCAATGTAAAAATTCAGAGAAAAATGTTTCCAGCACCATCTGCGCCGACTTTCAAGCGGCCGCATAAACAACAATTGAGTTAAACGAAATTTACAATTTAAGTTTGAAAAGCTGTGTACTTTTTAATTACTAGATAATAACTGAAATTTAATAATGGTATCTGATTTGCTTCAGCTACATTTCAAGATGACGTAAATTGTTGGCTAGGACACGGCTAGAGTTTTCTTGGAGAAAGATTTTACAAGGTTCTAATCATCAGAGGATTAAGGTGTTGGAAACATGACGTCCTATGCATTTTTCCTTTTGTTGAAGCTTGACCGTGGGGTTCTCCTGAGGAATCCAACGCACATGCTCCTCCCCCATCATCAGCTTTTGTGTGTGGTTCTAGCATGAACTTTTACGCTCTAAGTTAGCCTTAATTTCACAATCATTAGACACTCCTAGAACTGCCATGAAATGTACAGCTTCCATCCAGCACAGCTGCCAAATAAACTCCTTCTATTAGCAGCCCCCTGTTAAGAATCACTTTAATTGTGGAAAAAGGAGCTTGAAAATGAATTGTTATTTTGATGATGCTTACTCGGTAACTACCATTATTTTTGCATGCCTGTCAGATATTCCTTTCGAACTTAGCGGATGTTAACGATTTCCATATCTTACTTGTTCGAAGGTAATTCAAGCGGCTTTTTTGGCTTTCCATATTCTTAATGCAACCAACTTTATTTATTCATTTTTTTTCAAATCCAGACTTGTGTCAAACAATATCTTGGCGCAATGATTTTGCTCTACAAACTTCCAGACATTTTCCAACACATAGTAACCGATTTAGCAGAGATTTGTCTGGTATCTTAGACGATGGTTTTGTTTTTCTCGTCTATTTTTAGCCTATTAAATATCGTTTGCCTGCTTCTGCAAAAAACTATGGTCCCATCAGGAAACCAAAGATCTTCCCAGCCATTAATGACAGTGCACCACTTAGAAAATAATCTAACTTTTTCGGCTCAAGCTTTGTCTTACCAGTGGGCATCAATAACATAGGCTTGGCTACGCTTTTTTCGCAATTTTTTTAAATTTTAATATCAAAGCATGTTAGCGGAAAATTCGATTACTTTTGACGGTTTGAAACACTTTGGTGGATGAAAACCCATTTCTTGTATTTAACGTGAGATTGAATGCATAAACACTGCGATCACGTACGTATGGGCTAAATTTCCCAAGATATCCAGAATCAGTAATTCACATCTGATATGAAACAGAGTAGATTCCCATACTGTTTAACTCATCGTACACTATTGACACAGGAAACGTGAAATTGTAACTGGTCAGAAGCATCCGATCAGCTTATCATACAGTACTGATAACTAATTGGTAGGGAAGACTGTTCAAAAGGAAAATTAAAAGGCCATCAGACGGCTTCAAAAACCGAAGTTATTACCAATCATAGAGATTTCGAACGCAAAGGTAGCAATACTTACATTGATAGCTGGTAGAATAGTGGCTTTAAGCCATCTTTGCTTAAATTGTTAACTTTTTGTTTACCAACCTAGCTGCATAATAAGAAATTGCAGCTTAAGATTGCGTGATTTTTGAGCTATGTTAATGGTTCAAAATAGATTACATCAAAAGATTTCTTTATTCTGAAACTAGTTTTAGATTCACTTCAAGGTACAAAAATTGTCATCATATTAAAGTGAGACAAAAGCAAAGCTACTTATTGATGCGTTTGAACAAATGTTCAAAAAGACTGCGAATAATGTAGGCAGTAAAGACCGAAGTTGGTAAAGTATATTAATTATTATTAGTTTAGAAAAAAATCGAACTTAGACCTTTACGAATCATGCTAGGTAAACTATTCAATGTCTCATATTAAGTTAAATGAACCAGGCAAGTCAATTAAACTACATTAACCATTCAAATTAGTGAACGAAAATTTTGAAATTGTCATATGTTCGACTCGGCTGAAGATATCTTTTACTCTAATCCGATGAATAGAATTAATAAAATTAATTTTAGATTTATTTTCACGCCAAAACTGGGTAACTTAAACAACCAATATTAGGGAATGTTGCGTCAACTGCTTTACTAAAATGAGAAGAATGTTACTTTCTTCAAAATGTGAATTATCCTCTGTTGACGCACCTAAAGCATAGTAAGCTCTTGAGCTTGGGTTGAATTCAACAGAATTTGCCTTCGCGCCTCTACAGTCACTCATAATTAAGATCCTTGCTCCCACTCCAAAAATGATTGCGTCAGATTCAGCGAATAACTTCTTCATCAATGGCCTACGCGTTCGCTAGTATTATTAGAACCCAGTATCTGAAGATTATGTATAGTTACCCTAGCGAGAAAGTATCTGACCACCAAATGTTAATGTGTCCGTGAAACCTATTTTCATAAAAGCTACATAAGTGCATAAGTACAGCAAAGTGCAAGAGGCAAGATTTAAAAATGTGGCATAATACGTGGTTCCTTCAAATTTTTTAAACAAGAAACAGATAAAACTCAAAATCGCTTGGACTATATTAAGAAAATAGCCTGGTATTCAGTAATCGATAAGTTAAATGTAAGGAGAGCTTAGTAATGTTGGAGCTGAAAGATTTTGTATCTATGTATTTCTAAAAAAGAAATCAAGGTTATTACAAGCTTAAAGGATTCAAAAAAATCTGACTGATAATCTGCAGTTGTTTGTAATAAGAAAAGACTGGCGTTCTGCCGTCTGTGCGTTTTGTGAGTTTGGATCATACGATGGTTAAATCTAATTGTATTTATTATTTTTTTGTCAGTTTATTAAAATCTTCTGATTACCACGCTAAAGCAGAGGAGAACTGAAGATTTATTATTAACTTGCTTTTACTAAATTGAGCGTTCGCAAATGATTCAAGTTGTTCGATCGACGATTGTTTTGTCTGTTTTTCGATAGAATGCCCTGGACCGTCGATGAGGAAATCCAATTATTTCTGGGAATTATGATTTATAAACCTGTAGGAAGGGACAGAAATTTTCAAATGTTGTGTTTGGCTTATAAATTGCAAAATGAGGCGAAGCTAACCTATTCAATTTCTGAGATATGGCAGCGGATAAGGGAACTTTATAATATAGATCTACTGGTATTTTTTTAAATTGTATATTAGCTTGACATGATTTCTCGCAGAGTGAAGTAGAGTGTGTTCCTTATTCTGAGAAGCAGAGCGAATTTTCGCTTCCAGGCTGTTTTAACTATTTGAAATCTCAAGATTTTCCTCGTAGTGAGTCACTTCAATCCACCCATTTAAACTCGCCTGTTTCCTTTCCCGGAAAAACAAAACTGAAATTGGGTAAGCTTAAAGATTTACTTTCGATCATTCATAAACGTTTATCCATTTTTTAAATAGAATTTACGAGTAAAGCCGTGTTGCCGCTCGATGAAAACCCCCGAACACCAGCAACGAATTCCTCTTCGACATCACCGTCTTCAGTTTCCAATAACGCTTCATCTTCAACCACTAAACGGACTCGTAAATCGATGCGATCGACATCTTCCGAAAAGGACAAATCAATGCCGCCCCCGTCTTCATCCGTTTCGCCCGTGAAAACCAATTCATCCTCCATTCCTCGAAAAAGTACTCGGCAAAAACATTGATCCTCTGACGTATTTTATGCCCTGTTTTATTGTATAAATGTATTTTAATGCGTCAAGACTTGTGTTCTTGATCGCTCTGATGTGTGGTGTTTCCTTTTACGGTTGCTAGTTTTTCCCCTCTATTTTCCTTGACAACATAGCAGATCTATTTAGCTGTGCATGTTTTAGTTTTGAGTTTGCCAGCATTGCCCTCCCGATATTGTGAAATTGCCTATTTTATATGTATCCTGGCTTTTAGAATTTTTTAGCCCTGATTATATTCATGTCCTTTTGAACAATGATCTGAGTTTTTCTGGTAAGGTGGCTGGTTTCTTCTTAACTCCATGGTTGCTTAGTTCTTTTCATGTTCATCTTCAGTCCACATGGCTGTGAAACCAGTAACGATATTGGGGATGGAAGGGAGTGCAAACAAGTTAGGGATCGGAGTGATACGAGATGGTGAGGTGTTGTCCAATCCCCGTGTTACTTACGTTACCCCACCGGGTCAGGGATTCAAACCCACTGAGACAGCAATTCATCACCGAGGTCATGTCGTCAAACTCGTTAGAAAAGCTCTTCAGGAGGCAAGTGTCAAACCCGAGGATTTAGACGCCATAGCTTATACCAAGGTCAGTCATTGCTTATATCATTATTTTAGATGCTAGCTCGTTTATTAGGTCATCCTAGTCTCCTAGAATTCGTTTAATTGCTTTGAATTGGCATGTTATGGACCAAATAGGAGTCTACTTGGGCCAAAATTCTGCTTCCAAAGCTTGACTTTTCTGGGTGACAAGGTTTCGTATGCCCTTCCGGGGGTCGTCAAAACTCTGTCATCCACCTTTTTCTCTATTTCGTGGTTGGCCGATTAGGAAAAGCTTTTGGTTAGGTAAACTCTTCTCTATTCTAAAAGGCAGTTTATTAATAACTGTAACATTTAAATCTCACAAAGACAGAACTAGTCTTAGCATTTCAGAGTTCTCTCGGTTGTTTCGCGCGTATTTCGCAATTTTCTCATGGTTTATTTAAAGTTAGTAAGGAAAAATGTCAAATTCGTGTTTTTTTTTTCAATTTAGGGTCCAGGAATGGCCGGTCCACTTCAAGTTGTCGCCATAGTCGCAAGAGTACTAGCTCAATTATGGAATAAACCGCTGATTGGTGTAAATCATTGCGTTGCACATATTGAAATGGGCCGCCTGGTGACTGGCGCACAGTCCCCCATTGTGCTCTATGTCAGTGGTGGCAACTCGCAAGTTATTGCCTATTCCGGGGGACGTTATCGAATCTTTGGGGAAACATTGGATATCGCCCTGGGGAATTGTCTCGATAGGTGAGTCGAATTCTTGCCAAACCCGTACAACCTCTGCTTTCAGTGTAGTGATATATTGGTAATAATCACGCCTATGTGTAGTAAGAATCCTGCTTCGTGTGCTCATATATAGAATGTATTAAAATAATATTGAAGAAATCTCCCTTAATCCTTAGCTTGGCCACCGCTTTGCAGTAACGTTTCACCAGCCTCTGGATATTGGATGGGTTTCAAACTCGTATTACCTGATATTTCAACCGTATGCGCCAGCGTCATATCATCGATGCATCTTGGTCGTACATGGCAATACAAGCACTTATTTGGCCCTCGAATTCAACACTATTTATTAAACTTTAGATTTGCTCGCGTTATCAACCTGTCAAACGATCCCAGCCCTGGTTATAACATTGAGCAGGCAGCCAAAAAAGGCGTCAAATTTTATGAACTTCCGTATGCAGTCAAAGGTATGGACGTTTCCTTTGCTGGGATTCTGTCCTATCTCAAAGAGCGCGCACCGAAACTTCTTCGATTGGGAGAATACACTCAAGCAGATTTCTGCTTCTCTCTACAAGAAACCGTCTTTGCCATGGTTGTAGAAATCACTGAACGCGCGATGGCCCATTGTGACACCAAGGTGTGGTTGCTGAGCGTGTCAAGAATGATCAGCTTATTAAACTTTAGTCAGACAACGTTTTTAAATATTTTTAGGAGGTGCTAATCGTTGGAGGAGTAGGATGCAACATGCGTTTGCAAGAGATGATGAGGTGCATGGCAGATGAGCGTGGAGCCACCCTATGTGCTACTGACGATCGGTACTGTATCGATAATGGGGCTATGATTGCACAGGCTGGGTGGGAGATGTTCCGAGTTGGTATGACAACACCATTGATGGAGGCTACGGTGACACAAAGATTTCGGACGGACGAGGTTGAGGCGAGGTGGAGGGAGTGATTCTGTATACATGAGTTCTAAAATCTGAAATTATGCCAAAAAATAATCGATCTGTTCGGCAAAAGCTCTCAATCGGCCTGGGTCGGACACCTCAAGCAGCTGACTGGTGTTCTTCGTGTCGTTTTATTTTAGACGGGAGAGGTAAACCAATTTATTGCTCTCTGTTAAGACTGTAGAGGGTATAGCTGGCATGATCACAAAATCACTGAGTGATACGAGCCTTAATGACTTCCTTATAGCCCCTGTTGAAACGGATACTCCAAACCAGGAAAGCAGATTTCGAAACAACCTTCAGATCTGCGCTTTAATAGTCGCAAAAGTTATCAAAGACTTACGGAAGAATTCTAGTAGATCCTTGGGTAATGAAGAAACAGCGTTTGAAGTATACACCGATCTCGGATTAAGGTTGATACCGGGATCCAAATCGAATTAAATCACCTGGAACTCTCCCCGAACTTGTTCTTCTCTCTGCCACTAGAAGCAAAAGGTAGTTGATTATCAAAGTGCCTGTAGAAAAGATTCCTCTGAGAAATACAGAAGAGGCGAAGAGCTCCCTGGAGAAAATGAAAACCTACCTAACGTGAATTTGCGAAAATCTATCCTCAGGGCTCGAAATTGGATGTTAAAGGGGGAAAACATGGTTATCCAAGTCCCAAAGATTCTCTTCTGTCTAGAAAAACAACCATTCTTAAGAGGCGTACCTGAGAAGGGGTTGTCAAAGTGCACGCAAAACATTAACGACAATTTGCGAAAAAGTGGGTAGTAAGATTGCTACAAAGATAGGGTGGAATTGTATCATTCGGACCTCTTCGATGTCTAAAGTGAACTGGAGGGGAAAATGGTACCTTATGTCTTCAGAATGAACGCGTTGAGACTAGTTCGATATTAGAGTATTATAACAATGAGGCAAAGATGAGATAATCAAAATAGAGGCGGGAATGACATTGACTGCCCTGATTCGTACTGGTACCGTAACTGTTTCCGCATGTTTAGTAAGGAATAGGTACTAAGGACAGTAACACCGCCAGCAAATCATATCAATACAAACATTAATGAATAGCACTATTAGTATGCTCTTATTCAACTAATGTGCGAGAGCATACGTTCATACTAAAAAATTCACTTTAATTGCAAAACGCAGTCGAAAAAAATCTGATAAATACTGAGAGACAATTAGTTCGGTCGAAGTGTACAAATCCAAGGTCCGCGTTCATGGAGCCCATAGGAACGGCTATACGGCATAGGGCCGAACTGTCATGTTCAAGATACATCAGTTGAATACTTATAATACAAGTGTTTAATAACGTAGGAGAATTAAACAGACTTGGAAAATCGCATTTTCCTAAAAAAAGAAGTTCCTCGTTTGTCAAGTGGTAGGTTGGAACTAGAATGGCACTCTCGAGGTTCTCGTCGGTTTTTTTTTCAACAAATAGTGGAAACCATCTGTAGTTCAAATGGAATCGTCCTTTAAATTTTTACTTCAGTACGTAACTAAGGCTTAAGAATCGCACTTCTAATAGAAATTGGTATGCAGGAGAAGACTAGTGGAAAATAGCTCATGGTGCCATAAATACTAATATGACGTTTTCAAAATGTCAACTACGTTTGAACATCCAGGTTTGCGGTTGGCTCTTGCTGATGCTGGTGACACTTTAGAAGATGCTAACATGGAAGAGTCGATGGCCGAGGCCGGTCTCCTGCGACTTTATGGTTTGTACGAATGGATCAGAACAACCATACATGCTCTGGAAGATCCCACAGCCGCGGGATTCAGGACTGGAGCCGCAGAGCTTCATGCTGATAAGGTATTCGAAAAGTAAGACGTACTTTGGTGTTCACATTAAATTTCAACTAACTGTCTATCAGCAGTAATCATGTTTACCCTATACGAGGACTTGAATAACTTTTCTATTATTCAGTGATTTGTGTCATGCGGTCAGCAGTGCTGATGAACATTACTCCGCTCAAAATTATAAAGAAGCTCTCAGAGTCGCCTTCTACGAGTTGATTGTGCGTGGGCGTTCAATAAGTGGGCGTTTATAAGCCCGAAATGTCTAACGTCGTACTTCTTTGTAGGCCTGCAAAGATCGCTACCGGGAGGTGTGTCAAAAACGTGGAATGCACGCCGGCCTCGTCAAACGGTACATAGAGCTCCAAACAATCCTTCTCTCACCTATTTGCTCGCACGTCTGTGAGCACATCTGGCGAAATTTGCTGAAGCATAAGGAAAGCATTTTTAAGGCTACCTGGCCTGTCAATGTGGACGCAGTCAACCCCAGACTTCTAGCCGAAGGTCAGATATGGTTTGGTGTTTTACAAATCCGTGGTATTAGCTTTGGCTTTAATGACAACCAAAGAATTTTGCAGCTCTTAATCAGGGGACGAAAGGATGAGGGGATGAGGGGATGAGGGGATGAGGGGATGAGGGGGTGGGGGAGTGAGGCATTAATTGAATACAGCATGTCTTGAGACACACTAGTGTGGAAGATAGATCGGGTGATCTGATCTGAAATGCATTGCTGATTAATGGTGTAGGTATAATTACTTCACCTCTGAGTACATATACTCGAGCTGAGCTGTCGAAAGTTGTCAGCCTTAACACTTCGAAGTAGCCGGATGCTGTTAATGTTTTGCGAAACTGTGTGGTCAATTGAGACTGTATGTAAGTAAAAAAAACGTTTGTATTCTATTCTATTCTATTCTATTCTATTCCGAGACCACTATCTGTGTGCTGTGGATTTAAACTTGTGCTACAACTACAATGTCGACAAAGCCGGAACCTTTTTTGGTCACTGATAAAAGTCAAGTTGACTGAAGTTTCACTGATGCCTTTCAGGAAGGTACTTGAATGAGACGGCGCGCGCTTTCCGTTTGCAGCTAAAGCAATCTCTCACGTTGAGAGGTTCGAAAGGTAAGGCTGCCTTAGGTGCTATGGGTGCAACGGGAACTGCACCGCCACAACCACCCAAACAGCCCACCAACGCCACAATTTGGATCGCCAAGTCGTACCCCACTTGGCAGGTGAGATGTTGACCATGTCTACTGACTTCTTATAAGTAGAAGGTGATGGTATCTTAAAAGTCATTTTTTTCCCATTGCTTTAGGCTACAATACTAAGCACACTTAAGTCACTCCTGTCTGAGTATGGTGAATTGCCAGACAGCGCTACTATTTTGCAGGCTCTCCAACCTTTCATGCCATTAAGGGGTGATCTGTATTTTCCATAATTGATCTACTATGAATCTGTTTAACGTGCGGCGGCACAGAACTTCGTAGTTCTACCCCTTCTGCATAGTTTGCATTGCATGTATGTTTGAGGTATTAAAGTAAATCTTTATGTTCTCATCGATCGTCCGAAATCTTCCCAACTTTTCTAAATTACAGCCGATTAACTTAAGGTCTGGTTATTCAAATTATTCATCACCTACCATTATGGGTTTAAAATTTGTATGTTTAAAATTTAAGAAGTAAATTTCATTAAACGTTTGACTGTTTAGCGAAACAAAATTACTTTCGTATTTGATCATTCCTACCACCATGTCTGATATAAATTAAAACCCATTTTAGCCGCATATACCTTCACTAAAATAAATTTCGTGCGTTCACAATACATATTTTGTATTAGTTAACTTTTGAAAGGAATGGACCTTTAGTGAAGTACCTAATATCTAGGTGGCTCAAGCGAAATATCAACTTTGCTTCACCAAGAGATTAGGTGTTTGTAAATGAATCCGCTTAAATCTCCCTTCGCTCCCACATATTTGAAACCATAACGGTAGATGTTAAAGTTTGCGTGGGATTATGCATTTAGGTATTTGTTTCTCACTAAAATTGATACTGAAGTTCGTATTTAGATGAGAGTTCATGGCTTCGAATAGGTTTAACTCTCTCCATAACATTTAAATGAGCATCTCAACTTCCGAGCAGAATCGAATTGAATTAAAGTTGTATGCCCTCCTTAGAGCAAATCACAGGGGCTGAACATCCTTCAAGCTTTGGAGTTTTAATGCCTTTTTGTTGTACTGCTGCGCAACATGCTCTCATACTTTCTATTTTTCTAAAAATAGCCTAGGAGTGAGTTATTAGGGTAATATAAGTTCCTTGGTCTGTTTATTGCATTTATTCGAAATAAATAGCCATCAGAAGAATGACTACCGCCAATCAGTCACTTCAATCTTCATTTACCCATAGACAATCGAGGAGATACGCATCACCATAAGTGTACCAGTTGTTCAGAATATGCTGCTCTTGACTATAACATCGGAATTGGAGGGAGAGTATTTTGAAATATTGTTTCCAGGGGAGATAATCTTGATCTGCTAGGTAGAGCTTGGACCACATGTTATGTTTCCGCTCGTTAAATTCTGATGCTCCAACGTTCAAAACATTTTGCTCAATCACATATGTAGCTATGGTTATTGGCTTGGTTGTATCATTTGCAATCACTTTAAGAGTTGCTAATTGCTCTATAACCCAACATCGGATCTCAATCCCAATCGTCTATTGAGTTTCGTAATCACTCAGAACCTCGAAGTGGTTGTTACAAACACCAGTCCTTCAGTCTTTTGCAGTGGTTGTAGGCCGCATGAAGTCTCCTTAATCTCTAATTCAAATGAATGTTACTGTGGAAGTAGTGCTTCAAATCACCCGGCCCTTAAATTTATCTGTTATTGGACCAGTGCATATTTTTATCAGTCTGTGCTTTTCATTGTTACTATCGTAATTATTTGCCGATTTCTAATAAATTTTGTGGGTAGATACTAGCAACCTTCAAGATGAGTCTTTTCGAAGAGCCGAGTTGTTTCAAACCTCGGACCCGGTGGCAATCTGATTGATTGGCGATGCGGTTTAAAGACTTGGAAAATTACGTCTGGCGGCCGGGGTTTTACTATTTCCGAATGTTTTGTTCTCCTACACAGAGTCTAGACCATATTGGGGCGAAGATTCGTAATTGTCAGCTTGTCAAAGTTCCGTTTCGCTACCAAAAATTTGTTTAAGAAAAAAGCCGAAAATAATAGGCCTTTATTTTCACCATACTAATAATAATGTTTGCTTTAATTCTCCCTTAAAGAATAAACTGAATAGAATTTCATCATAGATTGTGTACTTGGATCAAGTAATATCGTCATTAACTTCAGAATAGAAGACAACATGTATTATACGAAATATGCTGCACGGAAAGCAATATTTTCTTTCCGAGCAATTTAATTCCATATTCGAGTATTTCGTCCATGTCAGTCATGAATGATGCCACCATTGGAAATGTCAGCAAACATTGGGCACGCCGCACAGAGGTTAAGCACGAGTTGTCCAACCCAGAGCCTGTACAACTCGCAAGCCTGGAGACACTTCAAACCACCCAAGTTCGGAAATGCAGACACGGGTGTATATAGTGAACTACAAGCGCGCAACACATCTTGCGGCGGGATAAACCACGCTGCGCTAATCTTTGTGGAGACGGCCTACATGATGCACGCCTGTCAGTAACTGCCAGCCTGGAGCGATATGTATCCAGACAGCATGGCTCTCAAGTCCTGACGAAATAAATACATCGAGTAGGTAGGTAAGATGGAAACCAGCAGAAACTTTTGTTATTGGTTTGTCAAAAAGGCTTGATAATCAAAATATCAGATGGATCTGGCAACACCTCCAGGCTGTGCCAACCCACGAGTGTTATGGTTTTAATCTTCTCATTTGGCCTTGATTATACTGGGTGCAGATGAATATAAGCTTTGCCATCTCACCCTATATTAATTGCCGAAGGCCATCTTACTTCAGTTAGCAAGTTCACCGCCGTAGTTATTGGTCCTTTTTAGGAGTGGCTTAGTCTTAATATTTATTTTCAAATTGTGCACACACCTTCACCTGCTGACTTGATTTGCATTTAAGAGTTCTTAAACGTTTGGGTATATTATTTAAGAGCTTGGTTCTACGGATTCACCTTTTCAAGACCTCTGCACCATGACCCACTTCGTTTTTCCCTTGTTCGGCATGGCTGAATTTATTTGCGTTTGGTAAATTGGTTAAAAATAGGAACATCCCTAGGCGGCCAATCTTACTCTCAACCTCTCCGTCGTGATCACCGGTAATCCCAGGGTCAACTCTGGGGGATAATGAGAGAGGCGGCCGGATAGGACTAATCACCCACCAGCCGTATAAAATTAGATTATGTCAGCAGAAGTACAACTTCGTACAGCCTTGTAAACGAGGCACGACGTAAACACCTGGATTCATGGTGGAAAGTGGGTTCATGTAGCAATGATTGGAATCTCCACCTGAAAGTTGAAAACAATATTTAGGACGACGAAGTGCCACTGCGAAGTGGAAACGGGGTAAAACTGATACCTATACGACGAGACAATGCCAGAGAAGCTACCAATGGACTTGAGACGTCAATGAACGGTTTTACGTTTTTCTGTATTGACCATTGAAAAATCTATTTGTACTTCTGCTGTACCCCCAATAATTCTTTGAGACTTGCCCAACCGGATGGGGAGCAATTAAATGAAACAACCCCAGATAAGGTGGAAAATCTCCTTCAGCAAACTCCCATGGAAAGTTCCTTTATGTTTCTGTTGCTGTTTAATCACTAGAACTGTGCCTATAGATCTCTAAATTTGAACACTGCCCAACTGGTACACCAGTGAGGCAGTAGTTTTATAAGCCACGTCTCCTATAGTGACTTGGAGAACCTTTGATAAATGGAAATGGCACGAGTACGACTATTTTAACCTGACATCTTTATGTACTCCGTCAATGAATCAAAGGATCGTATCAGATCTGTGGATCCTACAGAGTTCACGATGCTTAATAAGGCCTATTGGGCTAGCAAAGGCAATTGAGTATTACGTTTTGTCTCTGTAAATACTTACGATGCACATCAAATCCATTCTTAGGCCATTTTACAAAAAAAAAACATTACAAAACTTATGGATCTTCGGGTTATTCATGAAGGAAGTTTCTACTACGAGTAAATTAATTCGATTACCAAAAGGGGATGACCTTGGAGTCTCAGAGTGGCGTAAGCTCTTTGAGGTGACTTGTGCTTCTATTGAATAAAATGCACCGCGTATTCAAATCTACAATCGATACTTTTCACATGATTGACGGTTCCGAGACGTGGTATTCTATCCGCGAAATCCATCGCCACTTACGCACCGATTTCAAGACCTTCTTCCTCGCCGCCTTCACGCTGATTGTCCTGGCGATTCTTCTGAAAACGACTGTTCCCATTCTTTTGTGGTCACTCACCGAATTCGTTTCTTTTCTTCAATAGATTCCTTTACTATCAAGTAAAGTGTTAACATTCTTTTCTACACTGCACATTGGTCGCATGGCAATGTTTGGTTGAAAATTGCAATTTATGCGTTTTATTCGCTCGTTGCTCCTTGGAAATTCACACAGACCATTTCGATTAAAACTGTCAGCCCACAGTGGATCAGGTCCATTTTGCGGAACGTGAACTCGAGTCATATTTTGTTTGTCGATGAAAGTGAGCCGTCGAGTTGCTACAAACAGTGTCAACCCAATAATGACACTTGTGGGAGCTTCACTTGATACAAGTGTTGGTTATAATAGGTTGGATCAATGGAAATCTGCCGAATATATGCCGTCTCCTTAGCAGTCTAAGAGAAGCAGCCGTTGTACAGTAGGGTTAATAGTAACAGCGAAGTTCATATTATAGGGTGCCTATATTACCTATCTCAAGAGGAGAGGATTATTATGTGGTCTCTAGCTGGGAGTCCAAAATTTGGCCATTCCTTTGTAGATCATCATCAACTAAGTAGCGGTGGTTATAACAATCAGTTTTAGCCGATGGGTTTCGAACTTTCAGCACCATTGGTTTTGCACATCGAAATAAATAGTTTGCAAACCATTTTGGCCACTTTGACCTTTTTTTCAGTTGAGTATAGACGAAATAGGCATGAATGTTAAAACAAGAACTTGGGTGCCCCACCGTGAAAATGAACCCCACAAAATATACTCTGATCTGTTTAGGTCACATTAATTTAAGATATAATCTGAGCATCGCATCTATGCTTCCACTAAGCAAAATGAGTAAGAACTGGTTGTTTTCAGCGATCATGTACGCCTCTGACGTACCAGATGGTGCCGGCTCGAATTCCACGAGCGCGTCTTAAGTGATGGGAAAACGCCGATCTACTCAAGGCTGGCGAAGGAGTGCCTAGGGCACTTTCTTTCAATACAAGCTTGGGTTCTAACCATGCTCTCCTTGTGGTGCTTCTATTTATTTTGGAGGCTTATATCTAAGGCAATTCGGATGGGCAGCTAGTGATCAGTATTACGCGACCAATCAATTATTCTAAGTAGTGGTCCTTAATCTGAGGTCGTGGTGAAGATCCGCCACGATTCTTGGCATGCATATAACAGTTTCATTTCTTACGTTGGAATAAACGCTACAGACTCAGTTGCAACTTCTAATACGATCTCAAAGCCTGACAGCACTCTAAACGCAACTACGACAATGTAGTAAACGATGAACCTGGGATAACTACATTCTGCATATTCCTTCAGCAGTAAAGGAGCTTATACGTCATCCATTCACATAACTAGATGTGGGTGTAATTTCAGCTTCTGTGTGTGTAGTGCTAGAAAATGCACGAAGATTATGTAGATTGAAACCAAGTTGGTAGGAGCACGCACACGATGCGATGCGAATTTACAGCAAGGTAAACCAGGCACGAATGCTGATCAAGCAGGGCGCTCGATTAAGCCGAGTTATGCTAAAGTAATGAACACAAGCATGTCCTACTTTAGAGATCCTTCAGTTTCAGACTGTCAAGCACTCACATTAAATTTCGGGATATGAATAATCTAGCTGTCCTAGTATACGAACGTACCTAGCAAGGAGAAAAACGTTCCAAAGTAGTGAGTCCTATTCACCAACAAAAAAAAGAATTAGGTAAAACAGTTAAAACACCATCCACATAAACGCTCAATTCAGTGGGTGCTTGATGTCAGTGTAGATTATCCTTTCTCCGATTTCAACAGGACCATTGGAAGTAGATAGACTGATTTTGCCAGCATTCACGTCCACAATAAATCTATCATTGGGATTTAGTTGTGAGAGACTTTCAATCGGCACTGGAGGAAGGACACGTGCGTCTTTCTCGGGGTTCACAATGCGATAAATAATCAAAGAATCGACGGCTAAAAACGAGAAATCAAACGTATTTTTTGTACCCCAGTTTAAGTTTCAAACAGAAAATAATTCTAACCTTCAGCTGCCATCATGGAAGAGTGACAAACTTTGATCAATCTCTTAGCAACCTGATCTACAGTATCATTATCATGAATGACAAGAGAGTTCACAGAGAAGAGACCTGAACCCACAACTGGATTAGTGGCTTTTACGGTGACAATTGGTCTCGGTGCATGAAAAACAATCATCGGTTCCATAGGACAGACAGTTTCCTTTAAACTCGTATTATCTGACTTCTTGGAATCGCAGATCTAGAAGAAACCGTAAAGTTGATTGAATTGTAGTACTCAAGGAGCGGTAGAAGATAACTCACATCCAGTCCATTGGCATCCAAACCTAGAGTCGCAGCGAAATATTCAGCATTAGCTTGAAGAACAGCCTCTTCATCAAACTCTGGAACAGCTTCCAGTGCGTGTCTTCCACTAGCCTGGAAACGCTCACGTACGAGCTGGACGAATGACATTGCGCGTTTAGCCTGCTTGCCCATTGATTGCATGAAAGGTTGGAGAGCCTGCAAAATAGTAGCGCTGTCTGGCAATTCACCATACTCAGACAGGAGTGACTTAAGTGTGCTTAGTATTGTAGCCTAAAGCAATGGGAAAAAAATGACTTTTAAGATACCATCACCTTCTACTTATAAGAAGTCAGTAGACATGGTCAACATCTCACCTGCCAAGTGGGGTACGACTTGGCGATCCAAATTGTGGCGTTGGTGGGCTGTTTGGGTGGTTGTGGCGGTGCAGTTCCCGTTGCACCCATAGCACCTAAGGCAGCCTTACCTTTCGAACCTCTCAACGTGAGAGATTGCTTTAGCTGCAAACGGAAAGCGCGCGCCGTCTCATTCAAGTACCTTCCTGAAAGGCATCAGTGAAACTTCAGTCAACTTGACTTTTATCAGTGACCAAAAAAGGTTCCGGCTTTGTCGACATTGTAGTTGTAGCACAAGTTTAAATCCACAGCACACAGATAGTGGTCTCGGAATAGAATAGAATAGAATACAAACGTTTTTTTTACTTACATACAGTCTCAATTGACCACACAGTTTCGCAAAACATTAACAGCATCCGGCTACTTCGAAGTGTTAAGGCTGACAACTTTCGACAGCTCAGCTCGAGTATATGTACTCAGAGGTGAAGTAATTATACCTACACCATTAATCAGCAATGCATTTCAGATCAGATCACCCGATCTATCTTCCACACTAGTGTGTCTCAAGACATGCTGTATTCAATTAATGCCTCACTCCCCCACCCCCTCATCCCCTCATCCCCTCATCCTTTCGTCCCCTGATTAAGAGCTGCAAAATTCTTTGGTTGTCATTAAAGCCAAAGCTGATACCACGGATTTGTAAAACTCCAAACCATATCTGACCTTCGGCTAGAAGTCTGGGGTTGACTGCGTCCACATTGACAGGCCAAGTAGCCTTAAAAATGCTTTCCTTATGCTTCAGCAAATTTCGCCAGATGTGCTCACAGACGTGCGAGCAAATAGGTGAGAGAAGGATTGTTTGGAGCTCTATGTACCGTTTGACGAGGCCGGCGTGCATTCCACGTTTTTGACACACCTCCCGGTAGCGATCTTTGCAGGCCTACAAAGAAGTACGACGTTAGACATTTCGGGCTTATAAACGCTCACTTGTTGAACGCCCACGCACAATCAACTCGTAGAAGGCGACTCTGAGAGCTTCTTTATAATTTTGAGCGGAGTAATGTTCATCAGCACTGCTGACCGCATGACACAAATCACTGAATAATAGAAAAGTTATTCAAGTCCTCGTATAGGGTAAACATGATTACTGCTGATAGACAGTTAGTTGAAATTTAATGTGAACACCAAAGTACGTCTTACTTTTCGAATACCTTATCAGCATGAAGCTCTGCGGCTCCAGTCCTGAATCCCGCGGCTGTGGGATCTTCCAGAGCATGTATGGTTGTTCTGATCCATTCGTACAAACCATAAAGTCGCAGGAGACCGGCCTCGGCCATCGACTCTTCCATGTTAGCATCTTCTAAAGTGTCACCAGCATCAGCAAGAGCCAACCGCAAACCTGGATGTTCAAACGTAGTTGACATTTTGAAAACGTCATATTAGTATTTATGGCACCATGAGCTATTTTCCACTAGTCTTCTCCTGCATACCAATTTCTATTAGAAGTGCGATTCTTAAGCCTTAGTTACGTACTGAAGTAAAAATTTAAAGGACGATTCCATCTGAACTACAGATGGTTTCCACTATTTGTTGAAAAAAAACCGACGAGAACTTCGAGGGTGCCATTCTAGTTCCAACCTACCACTTGACAAACGAGGAATTTCTTTCAGGAAAATGCGATTTTCCAAGTCTGTTTAATTCTCCTACGTTATTAAACATTCGTTGTTTTGGTCTTGATAGATGACAGCTCTAGAGCATCGACCTTTCAGATTTTTGCTGATGGGAATCCCCAATTTTTTCATCTAAAAGCCCTTATTAATCGTTGGATCCCGCATTTGCTATGAGAGTAACGGCCTATCGATTATCTAACGTATATTTCGCTGCTGAATTCTAGGGAATAGAGTCGCAAGGTGGTTGAGAGGACTTACTAAGACCCAATTTTGTGGAGCTGACATTGATATCCTATTTCTACCCTACTTTTAGGTTAGTGGTTGATGAGAGATCTCGATGACCTTTGACTTACCCGTACATCCCTTACTATGAGAAATTAAATTACACCCTGATAAACTTTGGAATGTGGACACTGAGTATCGAAGGGAATATATGAATATTAATATGTACCAATTTCAACATAAAATTAGGCTTTCTCTTGGCAAAAAATTCAAGAGATCAATTGGGACATTCTATGGTAACCATCGTTCCCAGTAGCCTGACCATAGCACATTGGTGTTTGGGGGCCCGCTAGCGTCATTCACGAATTCTCCTAACCCGAAGAGAATAATTCAACGAAACAGCAACAATGGCCCCAACTACCCGGTGATGATGGGACAAATGCACTTAAAAATAATAAAGGAAGATAGCTCCTGTATACCATCAGAGGAATACTTGTCGATTGCGTCTTTGAGCGTCAAGAAATTTCCGGTCGATTTAGACATCTACAAAATGAAAAAAGTAAAATAAGCACGAACTGCTATACGGAAAACAATTAATGAGAGCGCACCCACCTTTTCAGAGTTCAACATTAACAAACCATTTGCTCGAATACCTTTGGGCCAGAATTCGGGTTCCTCGGGCCACATGGCAACGTGGTTGTAGAGGTAATATGTGAGGTGGTTGGGTAGAAGATCTTTTCCACTAACGTGCAAATCCACGGGGTACCAGCATAGGAATTCACTACGAAGAAGTTTCAGTGAGTCTATTGTGACGGAGGTGTAACGCTCGGCTGCAAGCTTGGCAGGGTCTCCCTTCCCAAAGAAGACGTAGTCCCAAACAGCCGGTGTCATATGTTCAGGACTTAAATGAAGAAAAGTAGGGGAGTTAGCAGAATTCTATTTGAAAGGAGATTGATTTTCGTTTGATGTGTGTATTTTGTCCAAGTGGTGGACAATCATGATCTAATGAGATTTCATTGCCAAGACTCGTACAACTAAGCTCTGGTGGAAGGCAGTGAGTCTAAGAATTTGAGTAATTATTAAAGGCAACTATTCGTGAATACAGTACCTCCTGCACTCAAATATCTGCCTGTATAAGAGCAGTCTAACCACTGAAGTCGAGCGAAGCGAGGATTCGATTCAAGTAATAGCAGCAAATCCGAAGCTCAATGACTGGAACGAGTAAATTGGATTGTTAAAACTCTATCCATTAAGAAGTAATTCCTCAATCAGAAAAGCAACGACAGAGGTTTATTTTGCTTTTTAAATAAGTTATTTCTACAATTACAGAAACACCACCAAGCAATGAGTAGATTAGCAACACGCAAATAAGGGTATGACTTGGATAATTGGCCGTTCTCAAACATTATGAATGAAAAAGAAATGACTTAAAGCAATAGAGCGTTAGATAAACCTACTATATTTTCAGTGGTCCTAGCGCTGATCCATCGATACTGCCTCCATGAAGAAGGTGTGCGATGGTTTGGTAGGCCATGTAGATTGTCGAGTCAGAAAGGGATTCAATGAGCCAAGTGTCATCCCACGGAAGGCGTGTTCCCAGACCATAGGTACGTGAACAGGCGTGTTCTTGTAGCCAGTGCAAAGTCGCATCGATGTTGTTACGAGCCTGCCAAACAAATATATTTTGAAAAAGTGTGCAGTCTTTAACTTAAAGTCAACGAACTCACTTCCTCCATCATGTTGACACGACCAAGAGCTTCTCGAGTTTTAGCCTTCCAGGCCTTGTCGCCATAGTCGAGAAACCATTGATTGCAGAGTGAAACCACGGCGTCATCTCCACTACGTGTCACAACTTGTTTCTCTGGTTCGTAGTAAATTAACGCCTCATTCTGAACAAGAAGGATAGGCGCTGTAAGTTAATATTGGAACATGTAATTCTGAGAAATTTTTAGGTATTCTCACTGAATTAACAAGCTCCTGCTGAATGATTTTCTTGGCAGTTTGCACCAACTGCCCAGCAAACTTGCCGACCAGCAGGATCCCGTCGTAGAAACCTTTCTTGTAGACTACTCCTTTGGCTTCTTCAAGCCTATCATGATCATTTTGACTAACGATTCTCATCTCCTCCACGATCTTGGGCGCGGCAAGACGTCCCAGGCCTGGAGTTTCGATTATTTCCACGGGTTCGAAGGGCAGAACCATTTCATCGGTGATGCCATACTTTTCACGGAGTGCCTGATGGAGGAAAGATAACAAAAACAGTCATATTTAAGGGGATGCGGTTTGCCATCCACTGTTCTGTAAGTTGAGCTGAAATGAAAGCTGAAAGCCAAATCAGGGAAGTACAATTCATAAACCTCTCATCCATTATCCAAGGCTACTAATGTCAAGTGATCTAAGTGACCAATGACAACACACAGATCTGAGAGAAGCTGGGAATAGATGGCTGAAAAGAACTGGAGAAATCATTATTCTAATTCAACGTAGGGATCGAAATTTTAGAGGAAGGAAGTCAAAATTTGACGACTTGCCTTCTTAGCTTTGAAATCGCGCAGTGTGGCGAAATCAATCGGGGAGTCTGAAGGAACACTGGCGACCACGCCAGTACCCTTACTGGCGGATATTGAAAGCATGGGTAGCGTGTATATGCCATCTTTGTAGACGCTTAGAGGGGCTTTCAAACACAAGCCAAACATCTCCTCACCCATCACTTTGGCAACAATGTCCACTTGTCCTGGGTGCTCAGGATCAAGTAAGTCCTAAAATAGAAAATCATTTTAGTGGGTATAAGCTAGCCTCCATCAAAGAAAGTTCCAGAACTTCAATAACCGTCTACCGTCCTAATAGGCGTGCCTCCAGAAAATTTTTTTTAAATGGCCTGCCAAGCAAGTAAAGAAATACGCTTAAAGGCTCTCAACTATGTCCCAATGAATCTAATCCTTTGCCTCATTTCGAGATGTGAGAGGACTCCGAGGGGAAGAATTTAAGGTATCCTTAAACAATGTATTAAATGAGTCTCTTAAAAGACGCAAAAAGCAGGCAGTTTTTGGAACTAAGGCTGAAAAATAATTGAATGCTGAAAATCAAGGGCGAAAATCATCAAATTATGGTCCCATTCCTCCCCTTTCAATCAAATATTTAGGTAAACTTGTTTTTATTAAACATAATGTTCTAACAAAAGGCAAACCAAAAAATTTGCGTATCCATCAAAAATGCTAGAAATTCTTCCATACAACGAACTCAGTACAAAGGCATTCCGGTGAGGTCTCCAACCAAGCCCTAAGGAACCTCTGTCACTGGCCTTCTTGGGATTGTGGGAAAGCATTGGAGATGAAGAAAGGCACTACCAACCACTGCCACGAAAAGCCTGGATATCCCATTTTAACCAAAGCAATACGTTAACTTTTAACAAAAAACGATCCGCGATGAGAATGGGCCCACTAAAATGAAGAATTGTACAATCGAAACGCAAAATATCTGCCGATGGAGATCTACTGAAGCAAAATGCGAGCCTAGACGTTATTTAGGTTCAGCATTATCAACTTTATTAAAAAAGGAAAGGAGAAACTGAGGGGAAATAATACTATCAGACAGCAAAGAAAATCAATCGGGTATAAGGCATTTCTAGCATAACTAGCTTACCTGATAGGCCATATTGAGGGCAGATCTCTGGGTGAGAACAAAGAGTGCTGAAAAGCGTTTCGAACGGACTACTACGTACTCAACCGTAGGATGGAGCCAACAATTGGTCTGACCGTACATGGTCTCTGGTCGAAGTGTCGAGGCCATTAGATAAACCTTTTCACTCTTATTTACAACTTTTCTATAAGGAAAGTTAATAATAAAAACCACAAGTAAATCAGAGATATAGAAGAACAGAGCTTACCGAATCTTTTCCGGGAGTTTTGATATCACTTCCAGTTTTATCACGGTGTACTCCATAGGACAGACGCCCTGAAGCGGATAAATTACAAATAGACCGAGAAAGTATAGAGATACATACTTCACCTATTGTTCTCTCGTGATCCATACAGGGCTGATTGTCTTTAGGTGAGAAGATAGTATAACGTTTGCCGTAAGCAACTTTATTACGTTTCCTCAAGTGAAGGAATTGCCATCGTACCATTGAATCGTAGTAGGGATTGGCGTCTGTAGTGATGAACGAGCGTCTCCAGTCCGTCTTGAGACCAAACCGCTGTAAGTCCCGCTTAGACCAATAGGGAAAGTATTCCAACCAATAATTAGGGTCAGTGAATTTTGGAATTTCTGATTCGGGAATATCCATGGATTTCATAATCATCCACTGGTATTTCATCCCCGCGGTTTTGGCTACGGCTTTACTTTTCTTGCTCTTGGACTTATCAATGACATCGGGTTTATCTTCAGACCTGGAAACCTCTTCGGTATCGACTGGAAAGATCGGAGGACAGCCGTAGAGCTTAATCTCTCGGGTCAATCTATCAGCAGAAGCCTTGATTGGTGTACCAGTACAATGAAAACCCATTGGCCAAAGTACAGCCCGACCCTTAAGCGCTTGGAATCCAGCTGCGAATTCAGCCTTTGTGAGAGAAAATGTGTGTCCCAGGTGCAAACGTCCATTCATGTATGGGTATGGAAAGGTGACGAAAAACTTTTCCTGATTTTCTTTGACGTTCGTGGAGTCGACTTCGAAAATACGCTCATCAGTCCATTGCTTTTGGATGCTGGTCTCGATGCTGAGGATCTCAGATAGCTTGGCAGTACTCTTGCGTCCCATGACTACTTACTAAGCAAGGATTGTAGTGGAAAGCTGCAAACAGATGTGAAACAGCTGGTAAAAGCGTATCTCTATTATTTTAATAAAAATCGCATAAAAATATAAGTTCTTAAAAAATATGATAAGTACATTGCGAAGTTTAGTTTAAAAAGAAACTAACAAACCGCACGCCTAAATACGAGCACGTAGCACGACCACAGGCTAACTAGCAAATTAAAGGCACCAGGGCAAACCATTGCATTTATTGAAGGTCGGTTAATCATTATTCTTGTAGTGTTTGTGCTAGGGTTTAACACTCATATAAACTAGGAAATTTTTAAAATAAGGCAAGTCTTGAAAGTCTCTTATATCTATAACGCTATTGAAAAGTACCCAAAGGAAGTCTCATACAAAATATTCGTAATTTCAGGGTAAAGATGATTTTAGGCCAAACAATCGAAAGAAATAATCTCAAAACTTGATTAGATTATATCTAATGATGTGGATAACGCGTATTACCAAACTCTTCGTGTACGTTAAATTAGAGGTGTATTGATTAGAAAAACCGATTGGCCAAATAATGAACTAACCCATTTTTACCCCAGTAAACTGACTCATCTATAAATGAAAATAGCCATCCATGCAATTAAAACTTTTTCTATGAAACGGTTAACCCATGAAAGCGTAGAATGTCCTCTCCATTTTCTATTTCGCATCTGTGAGAATTCTTGAGCTGAGTGAAACCCTGTTTGTAAAAACCTATTGCAACTTTCATCCTTTACTTTGCTTCAGCGACTTAGAATTTTTCCTCTCAACAATCGCTATAAGCTCTTATTTTAAGATTACTTTAACTTTTATCCTTAAACTGTCTTGGTATCCTATTGTATCTATGTAACTCGCCTTCATGAACCATATTCTATGGACCCTAAATTATTTCAAAAATGGCTTAAATATTGCCTTAGTCTTCCTTAGAGTGATTTCTATTATGTTGGTCTAAAAGTTCTGCTTGTCTAGCAATGTAGAATGTAGGATTTTTTATCCTTTCAGGACCGAAAAATCCCAATGGTTCAACTGATTGGCGTATTTCCCTTATTTATTCCTAGAATTTGGAACATTCAAGCAATCTTAAAAGATGTTGCGGATACTCTGGATTATGCAAGGAATATTTACATTAATTAAAACTTATGAGTGACTTTTCTTATTAAACTGATTTGACAAATATCAGCTAACGAAACGCTTTAGATTGAAATGTGTTAATAGATTATGACTCGAAAGTGAATGGATGAAGAACTCGCTAAATAAACATGACTGATTACCTAGAACAAACAGATGTAAATATACCACCTTCACCAGGCTGTAAGAATCTACCTTGAATACTTGGACTGCTTGGCCTAGTACATATGAGGAGTGGGCATGTAAATAAACTTGCGCTTGGAGAAATATCAGGTGTCACTAATAGTATGTGACTAGAGCTGCCGGCAACTGTCCAAGCGATCAGAGGGTTTTTGGGCCGTCAGTTTGTAAAGGCCATGCCAATGGTTCTAACCCAGTGGTTTCTTAATAAAATGATAACTTTGAAGAATTTTATAGAATCACACATGAAAATTAAATTAAACCCTAAACATGCAACTTTTTTTGAGTGTACTTGCCTTTCTTGAAAAAATTAATTTTGTTTGTTAGTATTGCGGCCTTTTCTTGAAGGTGGATACTTTGAACAGAGTTCGAAGGCAATTTCTGGCACATTTAGCCTTTTTAATATATAATGCGAAATTAAGGTTGGGGTATGTACTATTTACTAGCTATGTTGAACGTTGGAACTCTATTGTCTGCGGTTGATGGAATCAGCGTGTTTGTGCCTCAAACGTTTAATTTATGAAACGTGTTTGTGCATTTGCTTCAGCATGTGTATGAATTTCGCTTTCCTTGTGTGTTGTATATTTATTTTATTTTTAATTTGTAGACTTATTATGGAAAACATAGGCCGTCAAACTTACCGGGCTGCGAAGCTCCTAAGAGATCCTTTTCTGGATCCATCTTGTAAAACGGCTGTCTACCGAATAGATGGCGTAGTTGAAGGGGTACTTTCTTAATTTTGATGATTATGCTTGCAGACACCTCATCTCAGTCACGTTGATGTCGTTGATCCTCGTATATCACCACAACTAAGAGTATTTTGTAGGAAGCCCGGTATTGACTTTGCAGTCCCCAACTTTAAGGTAATGTGTTTCGCGATGTCATTAATGGCAATTTAGTACGATACTTATTATATCGGAAAGTATCCAGAAAAAGAAGTCACGTTTTCAAATTTAAATGATAATATATCGGTGAAAAATTTAGAACAAATGTGCAAGGAGTTCGGCACCATCCAGGAAATCAAAGTTTACTTTCATCCTCAAACTCAGAAACACATGGGAGTTGGCAAAGTTATTTTCCATCTTGCCAAAAGTGCAAAATCATGTGTGGAGAAATTAAACAATACTTCCAAAATGGGGAATGTTATGAAAGTCGAGATTGACTCGTTTGGCAGAAAAAGACATCCTCTTCTACTTTACCTTGATAGTAAATTTACTCATAGTGCTCAGTCAAGGCTTCATAGAGGAAACCCATTAAACGGACTAAATGACAAATCTGAAGATCCACTCAAGCATTCTGTTCCGTCAGATTACAATTCCTTCCCACAACGTTTACCTAATCTTGATAATCTTGGCAGCTCATACCATCATGATTCTTCAAAGACCTGTTCAAGCAACCATTTCAAATCCTCCGATCACCGATCCATTGACGACTGCCAACCGATACCGCCTTCAGAGTCCATCAATGGAATCACGATTTTGTCTGAAGATCCCCTTGATGTTCGAATACGAAAGCTGCTTCATCTATCCTCCGTTCCCTCGCTACCTTCTACACCCTCTGATACGAAGCCAAAACTCCAACAGCGCCTGAGATCTCCGCTTCTAACCTCACTTTCGCTTAATCCGAAATCAACACCCCTTCTCAAGAGTCCTTCGTTGTCAATGCCAACTCCATCGTCAACCCACAAGATGATCTCAAACTTTCATCGTCAAGATTCTCGATCTCCCAAAATTAATACCTCACTGCGTAGGACACTCCTGCCCTTGCCGTTAAATGAAGATTTCAAGCCCAAGAAAAAATCGCTTCCTCATATTAATCCTATCCTGGTTGAGAAACGGCCTTTCCTTCTGATGCAACCGGTGAATTACTCCCACGTAACCCAACTGGCAGTAGAGACCTCTTTCCAATTCGTCAGCGAACTGCGTGATATTATTAGAAAAGATCTTGAAAGACGACTGATTGAGGGCTGTGCTTTCCGTGCCTTTGACGAATGGTGGGAATCCCAAAGAAGGGTATGCGATTTCTCTCTTGCATTCTTTAAACATGGCTCATTGTGCTGTAAATGGCATAACCGATGCGTGTTCATGCATTTAGCACACGCCATCGTGCTCACTTCATTAGTCCTCAATGTGCCTAAATTGCCACTTATTCTCGTGTCAGCACTAAAAAATGTGTTTACTCGCAGTATCCATTCTGTTCACGTTTGATTATTTCAGTATATTTGAAGATGATAGACTCGAGCAGCTGAATAAATAGATTCTGAGTTCGCACATCTAGAGTGGTTACGGCAGTCATTTTTTTTATTAAGGGTGCATTGAATTTCTATTACAGCTTGAGCTTCGCAGGGATGCTTCATCGCGGGATCATTTATCAGAATCTGCCGCGAAATCGACTACTCAAATTTCTCCCTTAGCGATATCCCAGAGTCGCTCGACCACTGATCCTGGGGATATTTCCACGTACCTCTTTCAAGGTCTTCGATCTGCCCTTCCTAAGATCAAACGAAAGCCCAGACCACCCACGCCTCAAAAAAGCAAGAAAAATGTGACTCGAGTGGTGTCCTCCTCGCCTTATTCTTCGTCCAGATCATCTTCTGTCCTTTACTCCCGTCATCGTAAGAAGAGAGGTTTGAAGTGCCATTCTCATTGGAATAGTCGGCGCAAGGCGTTTCGGAGTAGAGAGCGACAGACAATTCGAAAATACCGTCATCATGGGCATCGAAGATTATCTCCTAGATCCTCATCCTCTTCCACTTCTTCCAATGCTTCTCGACGTGTGACTCCAACTCATTCGGACTCCACTGAACCGACAACCTTTACATCTTCCAAATTTGCCATGCCTCGGGAGCCGGGTTCGTCAATTTCTTCTTTGACCTTCAGAGAGCCGAGTCAACTTTAGTCTATTCAATTTTTTCATCATTTCTAGCTTCTGGCAGACGACATAGTAATAGCTCTGCTTCGCGCTTCAACCATCACCGACGCAATCTCAAAAGGAGAATTAGTAGTAGTAGTAGTTCTCGCAGCCGGTCACTTTCGAAGTCCTCTACAATGTCTCTAAGTCCATCGATTCCTCAGAATCAGAGGGCGCCAAACGATAAGCCACCTTCATTAACAGAAAAAGGAACTCTTCCAGACAAGACTGTTTTTCCTGATAGGTTCGTTTATTTTCATTTCCCGTTCAATTTTCATCGTTGTCTGCGTTGATATCTGGATGCTTCTAAATTCATTAACGATTTGAGGCCATGTTTAGTTTGTTCATGCAAAGGCATCCCTTTTTTTAACTGATCGGCTTTTGAGACATCTGCAGCTGATTTATATATTTTCAGCCATGTCGCCATATTAGTTTAGTCGAATCATATAAACCCAGTATTATCCCAAAGGAAGGTGTTTTCCATCCTTTAGCAGTAGGGGGATATCTTACCTTACCATCCCTTTTCAAACCGCCCTTGGCCGCTGTGCGTGGTCAATCCAAATGCTGGGTGCACAACGGACTTGTATAAAAATTGTTCTTTAGAGTTCACTCAGCAATTGGCTCATCGGTTAGCCATTTTACTTAAAATTTCTGCAGTATCGCTGTTCCCTTAAAAATTTAAAATCATTTAATGTATTTGTTACCTTCCTCGTGAATTAGTTTGCCAATTTTGTGATTATACTAAAAGGGAAGGGGATGATTCTGAAATTGGTATAGATGATTTTATTGTTTAGTTATTTACTCCCCACCCACTAGGGCGAGTCCCAAGGACTTATTGGGGATACAACGGAAGTATGACTAGCTTTTACAGCCAGTAGCACACAACAGTTAACACAGAAGGCGTTAAAAGCGTTTACCGTCGTCTTCGGTTCTCTGGTCACTTCTCTGGCATGGTTTCATAGTACAGGTAGCAGTTCACCTTCGTAGTGGCACTTCGTCCGTCCTCGACATTGTTAAGGCAGACAATCTTCATACCTGTTGCAGAAGTCTTTTCAACTTTTCGGCGGAGATTCCATTCATTACTGCATGCACGCGCCTTCCACAGTCCAGTTTGAGACCATGAATCCAGGTGTTTGCGCCGTGCCTTGTTTACCAGGCTGAACGAAATTATACTTTTGGCGGCATAATCTAATTTTATATGCCTGGTGGATGATTAGTCCTACCCGGCCGCCCCTCTCATCAGCCCCCAGAGTTGCCCCTGGGGTTACCGTTTGTCACCACGAGGAGGTTGAGAGTAGGTTTGACCACCAGTCTAGACGACAAGGTTTTCGTTTCTTAGTGCTTCATTAAGCTCAATTGGAAAATATATCCATAAGTGATGAACAGTTCATGACGATTAGTTTTTAGTTTTTAGTTTTTCTTTCGATTCTTTTTAAGAACCACTAGATTCGGTAATTTCTTAAACAATGAATCAGAGGTTTTTCTTTGGATCTTCGCCGACGTCTGGATATAATTGTTAAATCAAACTGTAAAAAACCTATATGAGGACTTCACTCAACTAAAGTGGGAATATAGGCGGAAAAATAAAGTTCATATGTAGGTGGTTTGCTTTCATTGCGCTATTTCGCATTAACTTGGATATCGAGTCCCACTCTGTTATGCCACTTTCCATTCACCTGCTTGTAGGAATGGGAGACAATCTTGAAGGCGTCCTTTTGGCCATCTCCGGACTTTATAGGTCTAGAAGCACTTCCCTTCTGGCACGTGGAATTTCATTTAGCAGTTATTTTTACCGGTGCTTGTCGGAGTCCTCTTGCATCAGCTTGGTTGTTTTGTATTGATATTGATGTCTCGTTTGGTTGCTGTGATTCGTCTGTCAAAAATGAGGTAGTTTTGGCATCTTCATCCCAATGACGCCCTTCGTATAGTTTTCTTTGTTTACGCACTTACCTGTTAAAATCCACACTTGGTCAGAACATAACTAGTGTTTAAATTTTCGTTGCACTCAGGTTTTATGATCCCTATTTCTTTATTTAAGCTCCTCAGATTCCAATATATCCCTAAAAATCAGCTCAAAGTCACCCGCAAAGGTGGTGCCAGTCAAGAAAAGCCCGCCATCAAAAGCCATTCCGAAATCCGTTTCTTCCTCACCACCCGAGCACAATGCCAGTCATTACCAGTGTGGAGAGCCTTTGGCCACATCTTTGCCAACACGAATCACCAAACCCACCGAAACCTCTGATCACAGCTCTGATGTGCGTAGCTCTTGAATATATTCCACTAACAAAATCTTATCTACTTTTAATTTTGCATTTGTTTCACTCATAGGTGGAAAACATTACTCTCGCTGTACGTCTCCAGCGTCAAAAAGAGGAGATGAATCGAAAGAAAGTGTGTAGTGGGAAAAGTAGAACTGTGTCCAAACGAACCAGTGGAAGCACATATGGATCGTCCCAACCCTCTTGTTTGTCGAATGGATCATTGGTATGTGACAAATTACTTTATCCATCGCCTGTTTAATTCTTTTGCGCTGTTATATTTGCTTTTACCGTGTACAGCTTAGAATTATAATTTTTTGTGAAACTCTAAATATATTACAAAATTTGTATCAGTTCTTCGTTTAGGTTTATCCAAATATATGTCTTCGTTAGAGATAATGCAGTTTGGGCCTTTAGAATATTTGTAGTATTTCTTTTAAATTAAATATCTGTTCTATTCAGCTGTGTCTCGGTACTTCATTCTTTTAATTTTTAACTTTGGATTTTATAAAGCTTGAAATATTCATATTCGCTCGATGAGTTCCTCGCTTATATCGGGGCTGTTTACATTCAGAAACGTTGTTTTCCTAAGGCATTTTAAGATACCCACTCAAATCTCTAATTTGTTATCCCGTCCCCAACTTTCTTTCAATATGGGCTGATTTTCGATGTTTTTCGTCTTGGGTAGATCTACCTAGTTAAAAGTAAAGGATACAACTGAACTCACAGCGATACATTTGATCAACTCATGCAAACGAGGTCAATTTTTCTTATCGGTAATGACGGTTACTTTATGGTTTCATTGCATTGTTGCTTAGTGCCTCGTAGACCACGATGTAAGGCAATGGCAGAGCGCGCGTAATTCTTCTGAACTTTTAAATTGATTATCCAAATCGCTCACTCATAAGGTTAATTTTGTTTCGCGGCCCAAACTAAGCTAAACGATTTTGTAACGTAACTTCCGCTTAGGATGAAGAGCGATTTCTCAGAACCATCATAATAATTTGGTCAAAATCCGTGCCTTATCATGGAGCCTTCCTGATTTATTTAATTTAAAGTCGTAGGCTGCTATAATTTCAGTTCCAGTGCCCAGTTTAATTCCACTGCTTTTGTCCATTTGCCCTTTGCTAATGTTCCGTTAGCATACTGCGTTGTCTTACAATTAATGAGTAAACCCGACCCAATTAGCCGGTTTACTTTTTCTGTGCAAAAATTCTGTACTTCCTAAATTGTCGCGTATTTTTGTTACACCTAAGCCGGCAAAACTTTACTTAGGTTCGTTCGATCGGTGTATTTTGATCCAGGTTTTCAAGTGCTTGATAGAAAAGTGAGAGTCAATTCAGTTAAAGCAAAAGCTGTGCACCGATTGTGTACTGATCGCGTACTTGTCAGCCTAATGGGATGACGTGTTAAAAGCCTATGATCATCAACAATTGACCGTTAAATGAGGGACTCTTGCTCCGGAACCCCATAGGAAGTTTCTTTCTCCAAGTTAAAAGTTGGACGAGCGTTTTCTCTAAGATTGACTTAAATTCATAATATTTCCGGTTGATGGCATTAAATCAGAGTTGTTCTTTAAGTTTATGTGATCTCTTATCTTTTATTTTATTCGTCTCTTATTCGTTACGTAGACACGATCTCGGCAGAATCGAAAGCCTACTCTCGAGGAAAAATCGGCTTTATCCGACATCAGCAATGGCGAGAGTGACTCCCGTCTTTCCGCCAAGTTGTCGAGAAATGAACAGTTGCATTCTCATGCTGGTGAAGATACCGATGAGGTTTCTAGTGTATCCGGTTCCGAACATATTACTCCCTCGCATAAATATCAGGTATGTTTTTTATTGAAAGTTAGTTATTAATTGTGCCGTACTTATTATCTACCTTTGGACACCCAGCGAGGTCGACCACGGTTCCATCTGTCTTCACAGGAGTCTTCTTCATCAAGAAGTGTTTCTGATGAGGGAGGGGAAGAAAATGAGTCTTCAGATGACTATCCACCGCTGGCAACTCCATCCTCCTGTCGGATCACTCATCAGGTATGCTCAAGATCTCCACGTGCTGGCATACTTTCACCATCAATAATTTCTAACCGCCATATGTGCCTAATTTCCTGCTTTTTTGTTTCCTCCTTCCCTAACCAACCATGCCACCCTCTCTTCGGCTAAAAGGGATCTGTACACATTCGTGATGATGAGGACTTGATCGGGAGTCAACAACAAGCTCTCTGGCAGAAAAGTATTCTTCCCTCTGAGCTCGATGGCGATTCATCTGACTCTGTTGAAGTCGTCGAGGTAAATTCTAACGCCTTTACTTAGTTCAAAGAGATTCATATCTTGAGTGACTTTAATCAGGCAAAGTGACGTGGCATAGAGGCTGCTTTGTTTCTACTTTTACAACTCGCTGATGGCAGCTTGTGGGGCTTTTCTAATTCACTTTTTGATTCGTATTCAATGCTAATTCTTTTAAGAAAATTTCAATTTTTTTAAATATAGTTGGCAATTAAAATTTATGCCTGTTGTTGCCGATTTGGTCAAAAAGGCTTTTGGAACCAACCAGAGATCAATACTGTGTTTTTAAATTTAATCACTCATACAACTCTAACATAGGTCAACCTCCTATGAATTATTAATTTAAATGCGGAAGATTTCTTTAAGGAACAGTACATCATTTATGTCGATGCCCCCGAATTTTCAATCAATTCGATTTTTTATAATTTGTAGACGATTCAGAGTGGGTACCAATGGCCAGGTGAACTGATTCAAGAGCACAATTACTTCCATGTTCCTGATTGCGGTTCACAAATTCATTATCGCATCTCGAAGCGGGTAGCTCGTCAGCGCATCAATATAGAGACCCATTTCTCCCTCGCTTCAACTATTCAAACGTCAAGTCAGGACAATATGGAGGCACGAAAAGTTACTCCAATTGTTTTGCATCGCGTCTCACCCAAACCGCTGACTAACTCTGCGTCCGTCCAGGCATTTCAACAACAGGAACTCCGAGGGATAGAAAGTAGCAGCAGTGTTCCCGGGGTAGTGCGTCCGCGTGGACGAGATAACAAGAAGCCACCAGTTAAGCGCTCTGGAGTGGGATCTAGAGAATTAGCCAATCTTCTGACACCGGTGGAGAAGTCGAAGCCACCTCGATTCGCTCATCAGTTTGAGGCACGACAGTCAGAGGTCAAATTCACTCCTCGTTCCCAAGAAGAGGAAGATATGGTACGTGGGACTTAAATAGGAGCTTCTGTCTTTCAAAATTGCTTTTTACCACGGTTTTTCGTTCAATTTTCAGATTCTAAACTCCTTTCTTGACATTGGTATTGATACTGAGGATGTCAGTATGTTCCACGATCTCTACGATCTAATACGTGAAGATCGTGGATCTAAACTCTTATCCTCAGTGGTTGCTTCTGCTCACGTTCGCCAGCCGCATAAATTACTAGATATGGTCAGTAAAACCGTGTGGGTTCATCATCCGCCGTCATTTGTGCCAGATCCTCCAGATGTGATGGGATTTATCGATGCGCAGGGTCGTCTTCATTCGGATGCCAACGCTGCAAATGATTCTAATTATTCTCGCAAGCGTCGTCGATGCCTTCCAGCACGAACTCGCCAAGTGAAGCGCCCAAAAACTGAAGTTGTGCGTGATTCCTCTGTTTCGGATCACTTCTCAGCTGATGAATCGATTTCAGAATCTCCTTCAGTGTGCGGTGATTCAGAATCTCCGTTTAACTCAGCTCTAGCGTTGCAACGGCGAAAGCTAATTGACCGGATGACTGCTGTGGCTCACAATCGAGTTACCTTGCTGGGTGAAGATCCTTTTGATCACTGCCGGCGAAGGCGGAGGTCTGTTTCTGAAGAAACCAATTTGCACTTGGGTCCTGCTGCTGCTTGTCCTCCTATTCACTCAACAGGCAAGTTACTGAGTTTTTTGCTTCAAATTTTTTAATGTATAACTAATTTGGCTCTGAATTTAACACTGCTTGATGTAATCAATCAGTTAAATGCGGAATGGCTCTCATGTGCACCGCTTCAAATTAGGATAGATTTGCCCTCACGTAATGATAACGTTTACTACCGCCTTTCTCTTCATCACAGTCTGCTCGTTTCTTGGGGACCTTTTATCTGACCTTCTCTTCGTAGGCCAGAGTTATAGCCGTCGTTATTAATAAATCAAACCACTATGCATCCAAATTATTTAATAACCGTCTATCGTATGCAACCGTTATTGGGTAATACAATTTGTTTCCAAAATAGGTTGTGCTCGAACACAGGGCTATTATCGCTTGGATCCAAGTCAGCGTTTTCGTCGATCTTGGTGTGTGGGTCAAAGCAGATCGTCTGAAGACGGTAGTCAGCGTCATCCTCTGCCTCTGACACCTGCTACTGTCCCCCTGAATTCTCTTATGCCAACCCACGGTGGTCTCACTGGTGAACTTACTGAGCAGGCAAGTAAGGCCAAGCGAAACAAGGTCACCCAAGCACGTGAAGTTCGCTCTGTCCAACGTCGACTGCTTGCAGAATTTCAGGACATTGAAACTGGTGATCTGCTTAAGTTTAATCATCTCGAGGTAAGCCATGTTCTAATTAAATGTATCGGTTGTATGTTATTTTGACAATCAATGCTCCATTTTTCACGCAGTTCCGGCGGAAAGAGCTCATCTTTGCAAAATCTCCCATTCACCAGTGGGGTTTGTTCGCTCTAGAGCCTATATCAGCAGATGAAATGGTGATAGAATATGTTGGTCACGTGATTCGTCGATGTGTCTCAGAGCTTCGCGAAAAGCAATATATACAACGGGGCATCGGATCCTCTTACCTTTTCAAAATCGATGACAATATGGTCATTGATGCAACCATGTATGGTAACAACGCTCGGTTCATCAATCATAGTTGCCAGGTTGGTGTCTTTTTTTAACTTTTCACTGAAAGGGTCAGTGTGTGAACGTATTTATACTTCTGTCACAGCCGAACTGTTTCGCAAAGGTAATAACAGTGGAAGGTCAAAAGAAGATAGTGATATACGCAAAGCGAGATATTCAGGTGATGGAGGAGATCACTTACGACTACAAGTTCCCCTATGAGGATGTCAAAGTACCCTGCCAATGTGGTGCCCCTCAATGCCGCAAATTCCTCAACTAGTTGCCAGCTTCTCTCAGGATGCAATAAACACTTATTTCTCCTTCAGCACAGCTCACAGTATCTCTCATATGTCTTTCCCCCGGCCATGTATCAGGCAGCAGTAGTTGCGGTCGTTCTTTTAGTAGATGGTGTAATTCCGTGTATTATATGCGCTTCATCCTCTTTGTTTTTTCTCTTTGTACAAAAGTGTATGCATACGCTCACCTGATGCTGCCAATAGTCCATTCTGTGTTACCTTTTTTTTGGTCTGTGTTGGACCTTTTTACACCACTTCTCTGTCTGTTTGCTGGTTCTATGCTGCATTTACTTTATTGGAAATGATGATGTGACGCGATGTGCACAGGACTTTTTTTCTGTGCCTGCGGAGTTTCAAATTAGTGAAAAACCGCTTTAATAAATATGATTGTAAATTTTCACCTCGTTTTCATTCCACCTTGACTGTTTCAACTTTGTTTACTGTTTAATTGGGAAGTTTGGCGCAAACTTTTTCAAGTTTTGCGTGAATGCTTAATTTGTAAAACTCGAATTTCGTTAGTAAACACTCTTCTCAATTGGCCGCAGATAAAACATGCAAAAACGCCTGCCTAAGTACCCTTTATGGGAGTTTTATCGAGCTCGGGATGCATTCGCCGCCAGTTGGCAGGGAAGCCTTACCGACTCTAACACGATGGTGGCTTGTCAAAAGTGGACACCTATGGATGCAAAACGGATTACTGAGCTCCACAAGAGTCATCCTATTGACATCTCTATGTTAAACTTTGAGGACTATCCTTTCGATGACACACACTCAGAACCCTCCCACAAGTCTTTTTATCCCTCGATTTAAACGCCTTCGACTTGGGAATGGCAGGGAAAATATTCAAATGTGATGGATGTGATGAAGCCGGAGAATTAATTGACGAAGACTCGGCTGTCAGCCACCTAGTGGAGACTGGACACCCCTCCTGTAGCCAATATCGATTGGTCTCGTTCGGCGAGTATGCCGAAAAGGGGGAAGATGCCGATTCGGAGGAATTGATTTCCCCACGATCTATTGTTGCTCCGGCTGAGAAAGCTAATACCAACAACGGTTGGAAAGAGGGTGACACAGTGGTCTGCTGCCCTTAATGTCACCTTATCTTTCCTGATAAGGTATGGTCGGATTTCTAAACATCCTTAGCTCGCGAACTCAGGTTAACCTACTGTATATTCACTTCAGATTTTTTTGCTCTCACTATCATATGATGCACCATCCGAATCGTAAAAGCGTCTATTGCCTTTCACGAGTACTCAGTGTTGTCGATGTTAACTTCGATATGCGCAATCCCGTTTGTGAAAAGTGTCGTTTCAAGGCATCTGATTTGACGTTCCTCCTGGCCCATTGGTACCGCACTTCCCCTGCCTGTTGTCCGTTTCCAACTTATTTTGACAAACCCCAACATCTCGAGATTGAGTGTGTTAACTGTAACTGGATACGCGATGAGACTCTTTACCCGGGAAAGGATACTAATCTACCGAATGCAGCCAGTGCTATGGTAAACCATATGCATAACGCACATAGATCAGACGCGGAGCGACATCTTCAACTTCGCTGCATCCTGGTGGAAATGAAAGAAAGTGGACGGAGGAAGAGAGTTAATCGGTCAGTGCTTCCTCCTTTGTCTGCTGCGTTCCGATCGCCTTCAACGTATTTGCTGTTCACGCTTAAGTAGACAGAACTGGAGGCGGAGGTGGTGAGCAAGTTTAGAGGACGAGGTAGACGAAGAAACCTTAAAGTGAAGATTAATGAGGAAGTGGAAGGGCTCAGAAAGGCAATTTCTGATTACACTATTTACCAAGCAAGTAATCAGTAACCATGACCTGCACCTTTTGTAACTTCCAAATCTTCCAGTTAGGGTGGATTCAGTGGTTAAGCCGGTACATACAGATGATGAAATGAATGGATGAGAGGGACACCCAGACCCAATAGTGACGAACGAAAAAAGCATACTGACCAGAATGGTTAAGTTCACTCACACGCGGGCTGCCCGGATGGTATAAGCTACACTCGGGAAAGTACCCTAATATCTACCACAGGGGTAAGACTTCGGTAGAATGGGCAAGGGCACGGATAGGTGTCTACCGGTTTATTCCTTGATGCTTCTCTGATTGGGAATATCCATTTAGGCCAATCTTGTCATAAACTAGCATTAATCAATTGCTAAATGCCCGCCAATTCCGTGGGCTCAGCCGAGCGGGCACATGGAAGCAAGTGTTCATGCACTTCTCTCAACGACTGAGGTCTTTTCGTTCATTTTACCAGTTAACAGTGAGTTAATTTTCGTGAAGTAGAAATCTGTCGCAAAAATAATAAATTTCGCACAGTGATTTGTGTTCAAGAGGCCTGCTCCCTCTAATGACAGCTTTCGAAGGGCTTGATCAAGTGCGTTCATCTCTGCAAACGTTAACTACGTGTCATAATAATTTAGTTAAAACATGTTTTGCAGGCCAAAGTACAGTACGGTTGACGCCAGACTAACCAGCCATGATGCGTGCAGAGCCATTGTGGAAATTAAGTCCACTCTTGGGAAACAACTATCACGAGAGATTAGGCGGTCAGAGATAAGGATAAACTTGCCAGTGTCATGACAGTAGATTTTTAGGTGGAATGGGTCGTATGTTTAACATGGCCATGGGCCCTGAAGTGAACTCCAATTCCTTGACCGAATAACCAGGGACTGTAAGTGAAAATGAGGTATCGCAATAGGAAGTAATGGATATGTCTCAGCTACCAGGCCATGAGTGACTAGATAATTCGGGTTTTCCAAGACCTAAAACAGTGATTAAAGATTTTCGGCTTTATTACTTTGATGAGTTTGACCTGCTACTTTAGCTGGTGAAGTACTATCATTAGAGTAGGTGCGTATTTACCGCCAAATTAAGTAAATAAACGAGCGAGCACTTAAATTATTTGATAAACTCTAATATTTTGAAGTAGCGTGAACTTAAATCAGAGGACCCTTTGTCAGCCCAAAGTAGGCGCGGGATTACTCTAGCTGTACAATAGAGCACCCGAAATCATGAACTCCACTGCATTGTACTAGCAGTCAGCCTTCCCATTATTACAAAAGCCAGATCGTATTTAACAGTTCACATCTTCAACAAGCCCATTACTTCATATACAATGCAAGTAGGTCAGTAAAGGCACACCAAGAAGGTAAATCAAGGAAAAGTGTGGGAAGTAGTCAAAGTGAAAGGATAGTCCAGCCCACGATTATCAATGGCCGAAGACACTTCTGCAAATGATGACTGGCATGCAAGGCTTAGCGTGGTCAATGGTATAAGCTACCTCGATTACGTGTAGTGCCCCAAGGCGGCTACTGGTGCACCTGTGTACTCATGGAATAGCCGCCTTATACGCCAAAGGCATATGGATCATAGTGTGCGCGTACTTCGCACGCAATTGCCAGGCGCAAGTGCATGTAATCGAAACCAATCGAAACGTCGCCTTGATAGAAAGATTGACAAAAACGTGTCCAAACCATTCATCAATCAAAGGTGCGGTAATTTATGTCAATAAGGAGGAAGTGCCTGCAAATGATCTGTTTTGACGTTTCTCTTCCTTCAGGGTCTTGTTCTCTCTTGCATTGTTTTACCCGTGCGCAGATTCATGGCCATTCCAAATAATGATATTTTAAAGCCACTTGGTAACTGCAAAGGCTGTCGATTATAAAAAGATTAGCACATCTACACGAACCCCAATATTTAGCAAATCTTCACAAGTAACCATTGAGAAATAGGCAAAAGAAGCGAAAGATAAAGGTAGTAGCAGTGGTAGTAGATGACTAAGAGTAATAGCCAGTTATTTTACAGAATACAAAGCCATATTCATCGAGCCAAGCGCAAGTATACTAACAAAATCGACAGTACGCCCGCCAGAAACGGAATCGCGTAGAAGTCCCAATCCATTTTCGATGGCACTCCTGGATGTTCGGCAGCTTCTGAGAGTTTTGCAAAGAGGCCAAAGAAACTTCGAAACTATTTGGAACAAAAAATGAGTGATATGAAGCCTTATTTAGAAAACTTACCAGAGGTTTAAGAGCCATAATTCCAATTTCAAATTATTGATTCCCCTAGAATTGCATATCTCGCCTTGTGTTTTGCGACAAATTTAGGGGGACTTGAGGCGGATTTCAACCATATCAAACGCAATATTGAGTTTAATGTTAATGTTAAAAGAATCTCGAATAAGAGACTACGAGAACGTGTGAAGCATGGGAAGCAACCTCCTGGATGGATTTAAAACTCCATTTTCGCTTTAACGTCTACAATACAAGTCGAAAACTAACCTTTCCGTCTATCAATAAACCTAATTTTCTGACAAGTAGGAATCTTGACTTATTTGTAACCTTATTTCTTGAAGAAAAGGGGAGAGGATCAAAATAACCGAATTCGGGAAAGTTGGGATTCTATACTCGCAGCTCCAGTAAGTGTTTTCTTCCATTCTCCCACTAGATAGTGCAACCCCTCGGCTATTTGCTCAAATTTTACCATGATGGAAAATGAAACAAACAACGAACTCTATAAACAAGGACAGGTTTGTAGTTAAGTATTCAGGGCCAATGTTGATTAACCGAAATTGATTCATCCCAATGGCTGTGAAATTTGAGATCAAAAATTGAGCGAGACTGCATTTTTGACACTCCAGACGGCAACGCTTCGGATTTTAAGTTATCGGCTTTAACCGATTCATAAGACACTTCTTTTCGCTTCACTTTAACATACATCAGCATCCTAAATTAATCTAAAATGACATATTTTATTAAATAACTATTGAACAGCCTTCTGGATCGATAGATGAAATTTTGAGAGCAATTTTATGGATTAATGTCAGGGCTTTAGGATATACTAAGTTCTAGGTGCATAGCGTCTACATAGGCAGTGTAATTGCATAAATGCATCGAACGGTATTATAGGCCAGATACGAGCGGATTTTATAGGTCAACAACCTCGATATAGTGCCACTTTACTAAGATTTAAAGCTGGTGATTTCTTAAAAACTGTTGTATTCACGTAAACCAATTTCATCAAAAGAATTGCCATCTGGCCTTTGTGTAACATCATTAAGAGGGCAGACTTTAAGGTAATAAGGGGACGTACCACGGAGAATGTTTTCAAGAACTCTACAGCAAATGAGAAGGACAGTTTGATGAGAGCCAAGGCAGCAGGAATTTGGGCATCTGTGGATGTTGCAGCAGCCATGTCGTAGAATCGCTTAGCCAGATGAATGTCCTGCCACGAAATAATGAGGAAACTTATACCACTGCATTTATAGCAACTTTCAGAATGATATCATGAATGAATAGACTTTTCACCAAATACCTTGAGTCAATACCCGGTAAATGTTTACTTTCAATACAGGCCCGAGTTTTCAAATTTGTAGGGTGATATAACCAAGCATATATGAATAAAAAAATTCTCGCATTATGACCAAAATCAGCCGAGTTTCATACACCAAGTCTGTGTATGGCTGGACAACATTAATAACTGTACAACTTTACTATTCAACCCACTGAATTTAAGAGCGTCGAACGATAGCAATTGGCTCAAACGGCATTCAGCCTTTGCAAGAAATATCGGAAAGAAATAAAATCCGTAATGAAGGCCTTCAGGTAACATTTCTTAGATAAATCAAACAACGAAGGCGATATCTAATATTTTTGTTAGCAGCTCGTTAGATAAGATGGCGACCCTACATGAAGAGGGTACCATTGAAAATGGCACGCTGTCGCTAATGGCCCATCAACCCGGGTTGATCAGCAAGCGAGCCTCGACAAGATGATATCGTCCAACTTTAAGGGCTTGAATAGCAACGTACAAACAGAGAGCACTTTTTCTGGTAGTAATAGCAACAGAGATTCATTTCCAACTAAATAGAATTGGTAATGGGTTGCGTATTAATAATAAAACGGAGTAGTCCAGTGACCAATGCACGAGCTACTTGTCTTTCCACTTCCGGGGCGAAGATGAGATAAATTAAAATTAGAAATATAGCAACCAGAGAAAGGTTTCACTTAATATAAAGGTTAGCCAACAAGAATGACCGAGTAGATTCCTGCGATTTCTTAGACACCAACAATGATGGCTCAAAGAGAAACTCACCCGTTTGAAGCCAAGCCCATGCTCGTGCATATATCCAAGATTGAACATGGCTTGAGCGTTTCTGAGCACATCTGAAGCGATTCGGTACTCTTGAATGGCCTGTTCATAGTTCACTTCGGTGCCCAGTCCGTAGAAGTGGTAGTCACCCAATTTGACCCGAGACGTGGAAGAGCCCTGAGAAGCCGACCGTTTCCAGTAAACAAATGCGCGTTTGTAACGCTCCGAAACGGGGATGAAATCAAAGTTATCTAAGAGGAAGCAAAGTGACGAAACACTATGAGAATCAACCGAAACTTGGGTACTTGCCAACTTATTATGGATTAGACGGATGCGAGCTTATGTTAAACAACACATGACGGAAGAAAGGTAGCATCAATAGGTGGAAAGCTATGAGACTGCCTCACGCTCAAACCGAAAGAAAAATTTTGAACTTTAAGGCTTGAAAACCAGATGGTCTACAAATGCAAAACAAAAAAACGTGATCCGGCCACGTGGCGATCATGTACGCCCCTGATTCATTAGATGACTCAGAATTGAAACCCGTCAGTGAAGCGCCTACTGACGCTGGTTTGCTATTAGTCTAAAAAGAGATGGCCAAATGAGAGATTCTCAATTGGAGGATTACCAAAATACCATCTCTCCCCTTAGGATAAGACTTGAAACAACAATCCTTCAATAAGTGATTGGATGCAAAAATTAAAGAGCATAAGGCATAAACGTTCGGCAGCGTTTTGAAATTGCGCAAAAAGACGAAGGAAGAGAGAAAGTGAAAGAATGACCATCATCTGAAAGAAGACTCTTAGATGTGCTAACGGAGGCTAGTTCTCAAACAAACCGATTGAAAACTTTAAGGGTGGATTTAAATGATGACGAAGAGTTCTAACAATATGGTAACACACTGACCTAACCTTAACAGTTTATAAGAGTATGTAGACCTTCAACAACTGTATTGCTTACCATGATGCATCAGTTTGTTACCTCTAAGACAATCGGTTTTCAGACAACGTTTGATGATCAACCCGACTTTTTTATTGGTCCGTAGATGCAGTAACTATCAACAATAAATGGGAGTGATTCTGAAAACCCATTGAGAGTCCACTTCAGATGGGAAAAAAGTTGACAAAGAACTGAAAATTATATGAAAATCATCCTTGATTTTCATCTATTCGATTTGAAACACGGTATAGCAAGTTTATTATAGACCAATGACTAATGGATTAAACTTCAACGACTGCAGAAAAATTAGGAATTCACTAAGACAACTATTGATCAGAGAACACTCCATCTCGAATGGACCCAAGTTAAACACGAAAATCATGATGACTTGACTGATTTTCAAAAGTAACAACGGCTCAGCATTTGCGACTGGTGATAAGGCTGGGCAATATGTTCTTTTTCCCAATCAACAATCCAGTGGCAAGAGGCCATTTATCATCAATCAACCCTTGGAAAGTAAACATAAAAAAAGGAATGCGCTGAAAAGCCACGTAACATAATTCGTACACGCCGATCACCAGTATCGAATCGCCAGAGGTCATGTCAAAAAATCCCAAACACACTAGTTACAAGCTGTCCGACTACGAAAATCAGGAGACAAGAGACGTCAGTAGGAAACTGAATAAAATATGCAGTTACATAAAAGTTTCTGTATGTAAGCGATTACAACTTGATAAACCAACGAAGAGAGGGGTTCGAATCGTTTCATCAAGTTGATATTTTGTGTTCTCTCTCCAGGAACTAAATCGAACTTATGCACGAAAACTGCATTGAACACTGCAGAATAGATTGTTAAGAAACCATTAACATTACCATGCATACACCTGCATGTCCAGAATATGGACATCTTGCGGTAAGACCATGACGAATGGAATTAAAATAAAAACTCCCTTGAAAATTGACCATTACTATAGCTAAAATATTTGAAACATGAACGTGATATCTGCAATATAGGTAATTACATCCTCGATTTCAGTTATTCAGCGGATCGGCATGACGCGGCGGGCATGCCAATAAAACGTGACCGCGCCATGAGCTGATCCGAATCGATAAAGGTTCAGCTAGTACCATTCGCAAGCCTTGACAGACTATGTTGGAGATGCAGATGTAATGGTCTGGATAGTGACGCTAAAAAAAGTGATGTTGACAGGAATCAGTATTTGGTTAAAGACTGATTATATCACATTTACTAATAAAATCTGGATGATCTTGCGACCACCTCCAAACGGGTCAAAAATCCAAGAGTCATTACATCAAATGCTTACAGAGGTGAAATCGACCTTCCCAATTCAATTCAATTCAATTCCTCTATAAGATTCGTGATAGACTAATATTTAAGGTATATATGAATAGAATAATACAACGGCATTTCATTAAAAATAAATGGTCAGATACGTAATCAAACACTTTTGTGATTCCATTGACGAGTCGCGAATATGGATGTAGCAGCATATTATTAAAAGATTTAAGCTAAGAAACATTGGACGTACCCTCTTCAAGTATCAAAGCAACATTGCTCTGTGCGACCTCATAACCAAGCTCAGCCAAAGCCAAGTACTGGAGAAAAGCGACTTCATGATTTCCCGCCCAGTACTCCAGATAAGCCGAGGTGAGTAGTTGAGACCAACGACCCCGTTCGGCCACACTCTTGAATAGCTCAGTGGCTGTTGAACAGGAACGAAACACACCCATTCCCGTGGCGTGCATTTGACCGAGATTGTAAAAGGCAAGGATATTACCCTGCTGTGAAGCCAGCGTAAAATACTTCAACGCCATCTTGTAATCCGCCTTCCAACCCAGAGTGCCTGGAATAAAATTGAATTTATGCAAATGACGCGATTGAGTGCGATCAGCTAGAGGTTCGGGGTTCAACAAACCCATAAAGAGAAGACCCAACTGGAGTTGGGCCTCTGGCCAGCCTTGGTCAGCAGCCTTGACAAAATACTCCATGGCTTTGACGGGATCAGGAGTCAAACCAGCTCGACCGTGGAGGTAAGCCAAACCCAGTCCCGTAAGTGCCATCGGGTTGCCCGCTATTGCAGCGCGTTGAAGGTAGTTAAGTGCCAATGGTTCGTCTTTAGGTACTTCTGGACTGCCAATGAGGTATATCTGAAAAAGAGCATTTTAGCCGTCATTAATGGAACAATCCCATACGTAAAGAAACAAGCATATTTTCAAAACAGATTTCTGCTTAGCACGATATTTTCACTCAGACCTCAAGACTAACTATGCAAATTTTCGCTATAGTGAAACGAACAGACATAAAATAAATTACCACAACCAAAAGAACGAAACTCTTCAAATGCCAGTGATGGAAACTGGCCGCCGGTTAACAACACTCGATGGTAGCTTCAACCAAAGAAATGTTTGTCTGATGTTAGGTTGAGAACAAATGTTATGTGGATTTTTGGAAAGAATGATAACAAAGACTCACCTCGCCAAGGTATGCCATAGCCAGAGAGCTCCCAGACTCAGCAGCCCGTTTGAAGTAATGGAGAGCGAGTTTGTGGTTTAAGTCAATTCCATGCTGTCCATTATAGTAGAGCTGCCCAAGAGTCACTTGGGCTGTTACATTGTCGGAGTCGGCGACAAATTTATAGTAGGCGAGAATGTCATCCGAAATAAAGTAGTTGGAGAGGGCAGTTCCAGAAGTTCCACCCGCCATCTGTTCGCGCTCTTCCAACAGGTTGATGCGAACTACTGTGGGTCCGAGGAGGATAGGACCCGCACCGGCTTTAACCCGGTTCTCTACCTGCTCGGCTACCCGACTGGCCACTCGACGGTAGTAGGCCAGCGCGGTCTCGCAGTTGGATTCCACGCCGATGCCAGCCAGGTAACGATAGCCCTATTGCAAAGTACTTATGGTTATTTTTGTCCTATTTCTGACCATTATGCTAATGAAATTGCAATTACACAACGGGTTTATAATAATAAAAAAATATTTTAGGCGAAGTCTTCATTTTCCAGCTGTTTAACGGCCCCACACTTTGGAATGTGGATACGCACGAGTGCCAATAATTTTAAATGCAGTAAGGCGGTTCTTAAAGCTCATGCGCGTCGCATGAGAATAGCGAGGCGATCTTCATAGAAAATTTTAAAAACCTATATGTGAATAATGGGCGAAAAATGCATAAGCAGATACAGAATAACAACTAAGCAAATTTCATGGATCCGACCAACAAGAGGCACACAGGACGATTGTGAAATAGTCTCTTTTTAACCATATTACCTGAGAGATCCGAAAACAATATATTTCCCGAAGTTAGCCAAAACGCAGACAGAAAGCATTTAGTTAAAGGTTCACGTGGAATTTTTCCGAATTGTTTTTACTTAAGGTATGACTAAGCATAAGAAAATGGGAATGAAACCGAGCTCGAAGCTACAATTATAAATGCAACCACTGAAAAAATAAACTGTAACTAAATTAATCTTCGAGCTCATATTTCAAAACAAGCACAGTCAATGTGTTTATTTCGGGTGCCGGATATTCCAGTTGAAAAGTGCCTCGAAAACATGAACTGATGAAGAGTATTTTGGAAACCGCCAGAATGCAGACTGCATGCAAACCAAATTTCTAGGTTCCTGTGGCACGGTTGAAAGAGATCGACTCAAGTACTTAATGATTAAGAATACGTCTTATCAATTATGAAAGATGGACGGTAGAAAAATAGCAGTTAACTGTAATAGCAATTAGTTAAAATTTACATAAAAATTATCTCCTTGAATACCCAAATAAATTTTACCATAATTTGGTCATAAAAAGAAGCGTAACTTACAACAAATAAGGTCAAAAAACATCAGGAGGGTACAAAACGAAATCAGTCCGATGTACACAACGCTAAAAAAAAATATACAAGCATGTGAACAATTTGAATACTCACCATGGCCATTTCAGCGAGCTCGTCGCCACCAAGAGCAGAGAAGGTGAGATAGATAAGGGCTTTAGGAACATTGGCGTTGACACTGATGCCAGCAGCATTCATTATACCCAATCCTAGCTGACCACGTGGATTCCCCTCACCTGCCAATTGTTGGAAGTCTTCCAGTGCTTTACTTAGGGAAAGAGGTAGACCGCCCCAAGCAAGAGCTGAAGCCGTTGCTACCGCTTCGCGGGCCTTAGTGTGGCCCGCCTTGGCTGCATTGGATATCAGTCTGAAAGCCCTGAATCAAACATTAAAATCAAAGACAGTAGTAATATCAAGCAACCAGAGGTATTTGAAAAAAAGGAATTTACGCAGGATCACCGAGAGATGGATTTTTGCATTCCCTGAGCATTTGAACACCTTTCTGGTAGGCGTTTTCAGCTAGAAGATGTTTAAATTAATAGGAGACAAACCTTCTATTGATGACAGAAGCGGCTGTTCGAGAGCTTTATTTTCTAAAGATAAAACGATATCAGCATAACAAATACACCACGGTAAGCCAAACTATCTAGAACAGACTCGCGCATAAATGTAATCAGAGAATAATGAATAGCATAACTTTAAGATTTATCGGTGGTAAGGTTAATTTAGATTTCACTTCATAGCAAAACTAAGTTTTGAAAAGATATCTGAAGATAACTAACCCTGTAGTACAGCTGGTTCCACTTCCGCTCTCACATCTCCGATGACTAAACTTTCGAATATGCTTAACAGACACGCGGACACGAAAAATCTGAAAACCTAAGGTTGTCAAATCCAAGAGATGAATTGAGCCTACATTCATGGATGTTATATTAAAGGCGCGCCTTTGACGAATAAGAATCTCATTGGCCTATACCAGAAAAGTCGCCGAAGCAAGGAATTTAAGAGATCTTATGCTTTGAATGAACTGTCATTTTATCAGAAAAGTTGTAGTCGGCATTCTAAAATCAATATTAATGTGTCATATGCACACTTAATTATCACCAATTTAAAATGTTGGAACCAATATATTTTGATATCACAAACTAATATTGCTATTTTTAGCACTGAACATCCTTATTGAAAATCTACCCGGAAAATGGTTATTAATATATTAGCGGTGTTCTCTCTTGCCAAAACTGTATTGATGCACTCTAAAAATCCTTATTTTAACGAAGTAACTTTGGACTCTCGAATCCCATCCTTTGTATCGAAACGCAAGCTGGCTTGCATTCTTCGTTCTTTATTTTTTCCTTCGTAATTCTCCAGCCTCAATTGCGCGTAACCATCTGACCTGTTCGGTATTCTTCGATCAACACTTCTATGAGCTGAACTTCGGCTCACGCAATATCCTACCTATTTTATTTTAACCAGTTAATGTAATGGAGTGAAAAAACTATAACATATAAGATCCTTTTTTTCTACTCGTTTTCAGCCACATGTATGAAAATATCATAAATTAATACCAAAGTTAACTACCAGTTAAAACAATTTACCTGTGGGAAAAACGCAAATAAAACGAGGAGCTAATAATAAATATATTTAAGGCTTGTAGAGGTACGTCGAGTTCATATATTGCGCGTTTCACTGTCCAAAATTGTGCGCGTTTTGCATGCTTTGGTTGTTATCGTCTTCACATCACGGCGTCGAGTCTTTAACTCTGAGATTTTGATAAAAGCAATAGAGGAACTGCAATGCTCAAAGAAATGAACGTAAAAGGATTAGGGTCCTCTAAAGACGTGAGTTTTCCGTCTGAACGTTTTTTTATGAACTTTTAGTTCCTTTTTTATTCGACTTCATTCCACTCAGACTTAGCGAATTTCTTCAACAAAATTGTTTTGATGATTGCTAATAACGTAATAGAACAAATTTATACTTAAATTCCGCTACGCAACAACTACGGAAGATGTTATTTTTGTGAAATCTCGAAATTTCGTTCTTGCATTCACTTATTTAGCATCCTAAAAGCGTGGATTTGTTCATGACGGCAATTGTATCTGCTCCATCATTTTTGTGCAATTATGTATTTTGTAAGTTTTATAATATTTATTCGGTCCGTTCGAGCCTTTTTTTTCTTATCCAATACATCAAATTAGAAGTGCAACCTATCATTAATCCACTTGCATTTATACTAATCTATTTCTTCTCAAATGAAATTAGTCTGTTTTTATGGAATGCAGGATGCCGATATTAGGATTCTGCTGCCTAATTTGGCGCTTTCGTCCATTAACTTAAAGTGCTATTTCTGAAACGAAGAGCAAATGTGGATGTGTTTCCGTAGGTATATCGCTTGGTATCAGGTTATTGTAACAGAGGTTGGGAGCAGCTTCCGTCACTGTACTCTTCCAGACGTTATTAAGGTAATAGATAAAAAATTTATAGCTTGAACATTTTTCTGTCTGCTTTGTCGCGTTTATCCAGTCTTAAAGTCTGGGGAAACGCGTGATTTCCTCAAGTGTAAATATTTGTAAATCACCGTTGCATATAAGCTTATTGAATCCGTCTAATTATACCATCGTTATGGATATATGTATTTCTATGTCTGGCCATTAATTTCTTAATTTGATTTCCTTAGTGTCATATAACTTCATGCCTAATGGCCTGTCTATGATTTAAGTTTTTGCTGCTTTATGCAGACATCTCAGTATAGTTGCATTTTTTCGTCTCTTCATCGAATCATTATGAATAACATTTTACACTATACAATAGCGCTTTTCATACATGAATAGGCTCATAGTTCTTGAAAACTCAAACATTCGGGGCAAGGTTATGGGAGCTTTTCTGTATATGTCCTTATAAATGATCTCCAAGCTCAAATTTCTTGGATGTTATTGCTGACCTACATTGTGGGTAGTTACTCCAATCACTGGGTGTGTGTCCCCTATTGGCCTTCACTACTTTGTCTCAAAGTAACGGTAGTCTGCAATATTTCGATTATTTGTCTTCTACATTGCGTTTGGTTTCAGCAACTATGAAATGGGTATTATTGATTGGCCAAAACAAAATTTGTCTTTCAGTTTGTTGAAGGCGAAAATCAAGTCCCGATGACCCTGGACTGAATTGGCCACCAAAACATTTATATAAAGCTAGTCTTTGGTTATAATAATCGCGTTGAATGGCCAAATCCTTGTGCCTGGAATCTGGATGCATTGGGCCAATTTTCGCAGCAGCTATGGCTCAAGTTCATTCATAATTTTTATTTTACAATTCAATTTTTTCCGATCCCGGAAGGGAGTTTTTATGGATTCGAGGATTTCGGTTCTCATTTTTCATCATGGAATCGTGTTCATTTTCAAGTCCATTTCTGATTGCTCTTACCGGTTAAGGGGCACTAATTAAGATCAACCAGCCATGCTTTTTGTGCCAGTGGTTAATGGTGCCCAAGGCTGAGTCTTAATTGTCCAAGAATTGAGTGTAAAGTGCCATTCTTTTGAGATTCGGTTGAATGGTTTATGTCAAACTTAGCTGGCTCTAACAAATACTTTTAATTCTTGTTTATTAAGTGTCTAAATATGCTTTGTACAAGTCAATGATTCCGCTAAATCGTCAAATCCCTAGTTCAACATCCTTCTGCAATAAGCCTATCCATGAAATGATTACGACTGCCGCGTATACATTGTTTTGTATACGAAGGCATATGTTGTGTCCTGGTTTGCGGTTATGATGGCCCTGATCTTGCTTCGACTGGATATTATGTCTCAGTAGGTTTGGAACTTTGCGCTATCTTATCGGAGATGCAATGCTGCTTTGCTTTATGCTACTATAGCATAAACAATCAAATTAATTTTGTTATCGTGACGGACTTTCATACAGCCACATGCCCGTATTTTTTGTGGAACCAGAATTTTGCATGCTAAAGTAGTTCCTCATTTAGCTTCATGCCTTAGCAATTTCGAACCGTAGAACGCTTGATTTGCACTCCCATGATTTACTTCGTTGCAATTCTCAGACATTGGATATCGTTCGTAGCTCTTAAGTCAAAGGATGGGACATGCTTACCAGAAAAAGTGTTAATCAGAAATGCCAATTTGCTCTGCTTGGTTGCGTAGGTTCCAGTTTCCTCATAAGATGAGTAAATGCATTCATGTAAATTGAGAACGCATAATGTCTCTTTGCGGAGCTCTTGTGTGCTAGTGACCTAGGCAACGATAAGCAAACGCTCTTGCCCATCTATGTAGCCAGCACATTCCGCTCTTCATTTAACCACTCATGTTGTCCAGTTTCGGTTATCTCGAGAGACGCCTCCATGTAATTCGCTTTACTGTTTTGTCTTTACTACTTCTTTTTCGGCCTTTAGGACTTTCAAGTTTTCGAACTCCTCGGTCGTGGAGGATTTGCCCAAGTCTATCGGGCAAAGTCGGTTATTACGGGTCAGGAAGTTGCTATCAAAATGGTATGTTATTTATTAAAGTTCAATTTCTAGGTGCTATCACTTTAATTCGCCTTGTTGGTTTATAGATTGATAAGAAGTATATGTATCAGCATGGTCTCACGCATCGAGTACAGCGCGAAGTCGAAATTCAAAGTCGGTTAAAACATCCCGCTATTTTGGAGGTCTGTAGTTTTCATCATCTTTACTTCCTAATTACTCTGCAATGCCTGCAATAATTAATAATTCCCTCACAGTTGTATACTTGCTTTGAGGATGCCAATTACGTCTACTTGGTTCTCGAAGTATGTGACAATGGTGAGCTTCAGGCTTACATTCGTCAGAATGGACCCGTCTCTGAAGATATGGGTAAGTGTACCGATATTATCTCGACTAGTGTAAAATACGCTTCCTTTATATTAAAATTTTTCAGGTTTTTTGAGCCTGTTACGTTAGATTTTGGTGTTTTGAAATTCAAAGCCGCTTTTAGTGTGGTTATTTAACTGAAAGTAATAATAATAATTTATGATGTAGATTTTAATAGTTAGATTAAGGTTTTCTAGTAATTTATTTAAGTTTCTAACCTGTCGATTCCATTTTGGATAATCCAAACTAGCGAGAAGACAGAGATAGCTACAACCGTGTTGACGGTTGTTTGTTTGTTTGTTTGTTTGTGTATGCGTGTGCGGGTGTGTGTGCGTGTGTGTGTGTGTATGTTGAGTCGGGAACACAGACGTGCATTTGGGCAATGAAGTATTTCAGTGCGACTCCAAACTTCAGTGCGGTAGTGTTTGCGCAAGCGTGGGACATCAGATGATGCGGATTCTCAATTTATCGGCGCTCATCAGGCAATTAGGGTGACCATCGTCGATGCAAGAAAAGTCAAACGAGCTCACGCTCTGCGCCGGCTCATTTCATTAATAGTCCTATTGAACCATCAACCTTGCTGTTCAAGAATTTAGATCTGCCTGTCTTCGGAAAAAACTGAAATTAGTGGTCCTCTATTTGCAGCCCGACATTACATGAAACAAGTTATCAGTGGCCTTCTCTATCTCCACTCCCACAAAATCCTTCACAGGGACCTCACACTGGCGAACCTACTGCTAACAAAAGATATGAAAGTTGTGAGCAATACCTTTCAAAAGACCCGTCACTTTCCTAAACACTTGCTTTCTTGTTCACACTCCTTGTTAATTTTGTAGAAAATAGCTGATTTTGGCCTGGCAACCAGGATTGAACCTGGTGAAGACCATACTACGATGTGTGGCACACCAAATTACATCTCACCGTAAGTAATTAAATTCCTTTCTCTTTTAAAATTCCCGAGACCGAAAGAACTATAAAGTTGGCTCACATCCTAATTTTATTTAATTAACCACTAATAGTTTGCCTCCTCTTATCGTCATTTTTTCGGACTTCGCAGTCGTAATATTAGTATCAAAACAACCAGGTACTTGTACACCAGCCTTTACTCCAATGCTGCCACTCGCATCCAGTTCTTGATATGTTCGTAGGCTCTGCAAGGTGAGCTCTTTGATTTTACGTTGCTGGCTGCTCGCCCACACCAAAATCTTGCTCTTGTGTTGTCCTTTGCCATACTCGCCTAGGGCCTCATCGATTTAGTTTGACAACTGCAGATTGGCCTCATGATGTAGAGGATTTATAATTTGTTTAAATTGAAACAACAGATCTCATTTCGTATCTCCACCCAACTCCCCTTGACCGGCTTTTTCTCTTCATATTTTCTTCTTCATTGCTTACCTAGAAATCTGCTGAATCATTGCCCTTATATGACATTGTGGTCCTCAGAATTTCAATCGAATATGATGGCCGCTTGTTTATAATACTTTGAAATATATCAAGGGTGACTAAAGTGCTATTCGCGTAACAAAATTGCAGAAAATCCACAGCACTTTTCATCTGCTCAAATGATATTTTCTCTTATTCAGTGAAGTGGCCAGTCGAGGACAGCAAGTATTAGAGACAGACGTCTGGTCATTGGGCTGTATGCTCTACACTCTTGTGGTGGGTCATCCACCCTTTGACACGCACGAAGTCCGCAGCACACTAAATCGTGTACTCGCCGGCGACTACGAAATGCCCACCCACCTCTCTCCAGACTGCATAGATCTAATCTCCCGACTCCTCCGCAAACAACCCCAAGACCGTATCAAACTCGCTGATATGATTAGACACCCCTTCATCACCAGAGCAGGCACACCGCGTCAAAAGATGGTATTGCCCTTATATCCATTTTAACTTTGCCTTTGGTTGCTCCACGTTTCCTTTTTTCTTTCTATTCAGGAAAGCTCAAGAGACAGTGGCATTGATTCAATAACTCGAACTCCCACAATGGGCTTGCTTTCTACTTCGTCTGCTCAACATAGTATCATTTCATCTGCCCTAACACCTTCAAGTAGTCGTCGTACCCTGCCATACTGTCACGGAGCCAATGTTCTACCTCCGCGTCCAGCTTCCCGTCTCTCTTCATTAGACGCCCGGCGTCGAGCTCCGGGCTCTCTTCAATACCTCCCTCCGTCGAAAAGCATGTCCGGCCTCTCAATCACCTCAACCAGTTCAGTAACATCTCGTTCTCCATGTCGTTCAGCTTCCGTTGGAAGTCTGAAACCACCTGCTTCTACTTTCTTGTCTCCTCTCACTTCTCGGCGGTTGAGACCGATGCGAACCGTGACTCGGATGGCAGTGATTAACATTCTCTCGGATGAGTCTGTATGTCTGGAATTCTTTGATTCTAATCAACAGACTAAAAGGCTCGTGGTGGAGGTCATGGGAATCTCGGCGGATGGCAATGAAGTTGTGATTTATTACCCCAATAGGGGAAATGGCCTACCTCCCGACCCTGATTCTCCTGTGTCAGCTTGTGAAGGAGACACCTGCAATGTCTATAGCCTGTCTCAACTACCAGAAAAATATTGGAAAAAGTATCAATTCGTATCAAAGTAAGTAGACTGTGTTGTAATATTCTGATTTATTGCTATTGGCTTCGTTAGAATAGAAACAATTTTTACCACTCAATCAAAGGCGGAGATGTGCGGTAAAGCAATGTGAAATAAGCTGTCACCACATGTGTGGTCAGTTATGAAGTAAGGTAGCTGATTTCGTTTTCAGTTGATGTTTTTGAGTCCAGATCGTGGGCCTGAAAAATCAATTTACTCGTGAGCTGAATCTATTTGGTGATGATCCAAAGGCCGTGCCAAATGTAAAGTCAGAACAATAATGGTCATATTACGGCTCGCTTCCAATTTACGGTATCCACATCATAGTTATGCATTTTCGACGTTGGACGCCATGAAGGCTTGTAACGACTCTTTCTGGGCTTTCACCTATCACGTCAGCCAGCCTCCATAAAAAAAGGGGAACGTTTTGACTAGTCGCAAAAAATGCTTTCTCAAGTTTATATGTATTGCTAAGCTTCGGATAATTCCCACTAATCTTCCACCTTAGTCCGATTTTTCTTATTCCTCTCCGAAAGGCAGCGCCAGATCAAGCTGTGTCCCTCTGAGAACCTTTTATTTTACCTTCCGTTTGTAAGCATTGTTGATCATTCATATTATCCTGCGAAACATGGATAATTTTCGTCCTCAGACCTTGGAGTACTTGGGATAATAGATGCTCGTCACTTAATATTCCTCTTGTAGATTTATCAACATGGCCAAAGCGCACACTCCCAAGGTGACTCTCTACACTTCACGCGCCAAATGTATTCTCATGGAACGCGTTGAGCCCCAGGCGGACTTTGAGATGGAGTTATTGGCCGATGGTAGTCGGGTAATCTGTCTGGGTGGGAAATCTGCGGGTACTGTTCAAGTAATCACCCAGACTAATGGAACCTTCACTGTTGATCGAAAGCAGCCGCTGGATAATCTGCCTTCGAGCACCAGGGAACTAATTACATACGCTGAAAGGGTAACCTCTGCTTGTGTTAAACTACCTAAATTAAAACATTCGTACCGCTTTTAATCCTGGGTTAAAAAAACACGAATAGCAATGATATTTTGATAGCACCTAACTTAGAAGTGGCGGGGAGTGCGATCCCGCCTCATCTGAAATTTATCAGCTTTCTTCTCTCCAGCCCTCCCATTAGATATACGAAGGGATTCATTTCTGAGTCATTTTCTGGTGATCGTTTTCCAAGTGTCGGTTCATTGTCCCCGTTGTGGCAGTCTTGCAAACAGCCAGGATCTGTTGGATCCAGAACTTTAAAATGAGGGTATATGTGTTTAGTTTCTTAGTATCAGAAAGTTTTTTAAAGCGCTTAAGCATTGGCTGTCCCTGCGAGACGTAGACCTAAGAGCCTCACATGGCTGCCAAATAGCATATAGTCCATCTTAGAAAGGCCCAATTCCCCATCATTAAGACTCCACTTGGACGAGATGCTGAGTCATTGCTTTTGTGCGCGCTTTGAGTCGTACCCTTTACTTAGACCACGCCCATAGTTGGCTGCATGCTAGGGCATAGTTTTGCATCATTTCTCCCTCAGGATAGGGGGCTGGTTTTGTTACGATTTAACTTTACAATCCAGGAACTCTTGAGCAATCGCTTCACTTTTATACCTTCATCCTTTCTGATTCCGACAGCCAACATATTTTACGACTCTAAACAACCAAATTCATCTGCCGATCAATTGATCTTGTTTGATAAAGAATTCACTCAAAGATCTGTTCCTGCTTAATAACCATAAATTTATCAGTGACTGCATTTTTGCAAATGAAATGTTGACCATTGAAAGTCTACCGCTTTTGACCTGATGCTAATTCTGCATGTTAACTCTGGTTGAGAACCTTTTATGTAGCTACCTCTTTGAAGACTGTTATTTGGCTGCTTTCTAGACCCTGCTACCATATGAATCAAATGAACTTACGCTCGCTAAACACCACCGACGTTTGGACCTGTCATCGTTTTTTCGTTATCACCTGAGAAGATTGCCCTTTATTTCCTCTCAAATGTTTATATCGGAAATGAATAGCCCTGTCAATTTAATAAAAGCGTTTTCCGGATTTAAATACTCAAGGCTTGTTAGTCGAACTAATTAAGCCTTGTCACTCTAAGTTTTGCAACTGTCCTTTGTCGGCTGGTTCCATAACAGTGATAATATTTTTCGAACCTGCGAAATTTGTTAAGATTCACAAAGTTAGAGGAAACTTACTATATCACTTTGTTCGGTTTCTGCAATACCCACTTAACATAGTTTTCACCTGTTATGATGAACATGAGCAATTGTATTTTTTCAGCCCAAATAGACAATCCACTGTATGAATAAATATTTAAAGTTACTTCCTTTTCACAGTGCCGGCGTCGATGCCTTGAAATTGAGGCCTCTTTAGAGAAGTTCGGCGTCCCCATATCTCCACTGGATCCTGATATCACTTCACCATTCCCTGTCATTATCGGTCGCCGCCCAACTGTGCCCGCTACTTCTAAGTCGCCCCCTCAAGGATTTTTAACATCGTCAATTTGTCTATCTCAACTTGTTGCGAATTGCAGACATACTACAACATTGGTTACCGATCACCAGCAGCGGTCTTCTTCACGTCAACGTGACCCTATTTTTGTTCCTTCTGTCGGTTGGGTCACTCAACCATCCCCGGAAGAACTGCAAGTCCAATTCAACGATGGTGCTAGATTGGTAGTCGTTTATTCAACCTCAACTGTTCATAGCATACGTTATCAGCCGCCATTACTAAATACTGATGGTGGTGGGGATGTGGAAGAACGGGTATATTCCACTACATCAACTACGACCCCGCTTCCACAAGATGTGCGGAGCAGATTGGAAGTCATCCCGAAAGTGGTTAAGTGCCTGCGCTCCAGGTCGAAGACTCCGTCTTGAAAATGCACATATTTATAAGACTATTACTATCAAGCTGTGATATGTACATACTAACTTCGCACCACATTATTTACTGTTTTAATTCAGAAACATAAACATTTTATTAGATCCTGGGTAATAAGCGTTCATTGCCCAAACCGGTTGTTGCCCATATCTATGAGACTAGATTAATTGCGGCCGTTTCGGATATCCGTACAAGAAAAAGATTTAGATAGTTTTTTAATGGAGAAAGCTTAATCAATTATTTCATTGGTAGCATCTACCCAGTAGGTTTCACTACCTGATTGTATGTGACGACGCCGCTCTTGTGATAACAGTACCCAAGCTTGTAATAAAGAACAGCCTTTTTCTAAATTTTATATTGGCCACGGCTCTAACTGGAGATGTCCCACTTGGACATTCCTGTCAAAATTCGCTTTTGATCAATGAGGTGGTCATTCCAACGGGTGGGTGTCAAATCTGTCATCTGTATAGTCGCCACGTTACTACTTTGATCAATATATTTTTGGCTTTTGTATACTTGAGACTCATAGCAAATTTTAATTTATGTTTTAACCAGAGTCTTTGGTTCAAATGTAAGCTGATACGGGGTAAATTGTAGTAATGTTGGTATATGAGTTGAGTGATCTGCTATTGGACTAGCAAATATGGGGCTCGACTGGCGTCTGTAAGGTATCGGACGCCCGACCTTGTAGACTTTTCTAACAATTATGCAGATGGAAACGTACAGTGGTAGAGCACTTCATTCAGTGTAGAAGATGATACGGACACACTGCCACTGTGATCGATTAAAGCCTCGAAGTAGAAAAGGTTTCACATGCCTTAATTAAATGCTTAGGTAGTTAAAGAAAAAAAAAGAACAGCAGGCCAAATTAAATTCGTTTCGCTCTTTTATTACTCTTTTGGACTGACTTGGACTATATATCTCATCGATTGTTTCCGTTCTCATGGATAAAGAAATAGGTGGTCTTATTGGGAGTGGCGCTTAAGCTATTCCCGTAATTTCCAGGTCCCTTGGCAGTCGCTCTTATGGTTGTTATCATGTAATTACCCCGAAAATTTTCAGTTCCTATGAAGAGAAATGTACAAAGGGCGGGTTCAGTGTGCTGCCGAGTGAAGCAACCAGCAAGAGTGCACCGAGTGAACGAAGTCAGGTGAATTTTCTGGGAATTTCAGCGAGTTCATTTGATATGCGTTAATATCAGCAGCTCAATGGTCTTTTTCTATTGAGGGGAGGTTAGTAATAAACTTGAAACGGAGGTCTAGTAGTTTTCTAAGCTCAATTTTCAACCCCGGAAATCACAATTCGACTTAAGTGGCAATCATAGTTTAGAGGGATTTCACAGGTCTAAGCCACAAACAGAACATTCGTTAAAAAATATTGATTTCTCCAATATTCAGTTCGCAACCCAACAACCGGTTCAATGAACCTAGGCATTAACCAAATAAAGGCCATTTTGAAGAGATATATTAGTGTAAAATAGCTGCTCTCGAGGATGAGGTAAGCAGTTAATTTGATCGTTAAAGCTAGTATACATCGAAGCTAGAAAGGAGGGAGATATGAAGCACTCAACGTTTTGGATGATGGCTGCTCAGACGTAATAATGTTTAACTTTAGCGCCCTTACAGCTTTAATGAGTTTCACTGCCAGGTTTCAGCTTGATTCTTAGCAGTGCACTAACCAGGAGTTTGTGCAGCCACATCTACAAAAAGGCAGAACCAAAGAGCCAGCTGAGGAATATGAAAAACAAAAGTATAGTTAAAGAGTGGAAAACAAGTTGGGCTTGAGAAAGGCTAAATTGAAGAGTGGATTAGGATAGAAAAGCAACCCGTCATATAAGCGCAATTCAAAACATCTCACGTCTTGAGGTAGGGCAGTAGTTTACATTTATTGGAGCCTAGGCGACAAGCTCTTGGGCGAGAGATTGTACTGCATATTGCTTATCCAAGAATTTGAGGCGGCATTTTTAAGTGTAAAGCCTTGACCACTCTTCTCTTTTGTGATTTACTACCAGTTTAGATGTATTTATCCACATTCATAGAGTTCTGATTGTGGTAACCTCGACCATACTCTGAATCGTTTCTGCCAAGGTTTTAAAAATTCAAAAAAATTCTAAAAAAATTGAATTTTAGTCTGGAGCTAATAGAACTTGCGTGAAGAGTTACGTCTAATTCGCCTTGGTTTTGTGTGCACTAAGTTAACAGGACCGCGGTGTTCAATATTAGCTATTGACATTTTTGCAATCGGGCTTTTGAATTTAGGCAGTTAAGCATCCTGATCAGCACTAAAGTTGAACTAAAGTGAGGATCACGCGGAACGAATTTTGATTTTAACCACATAATAAAAAATCGCCCTAAATGGCTAGAGTTTAGATCTGAGTTATTACTTTGGAACAAACTTTAATGCTATGCATGGCCATCGTGGAAGCGTGCTCGGTCTCCGAATGGCTATTGTAAAATAATAATGGAGCTTGGGAAGACCAATAAAACTCCTCTCCCGGTTCTTCTGACTCGACCCTGCATCGATGCTTAGCGCATTCATATTTTACTTAAATGTTGTTAGTACCAGATAATTAAACACTTAGAAAATATCTGTTGCTACGTTACGCTGTCAACAAACAAATGTGTGAGAGGGAAAACAGCCTAAGAGCGCTTCACCACTCATACATCATTTTCCAAGATGTCCGGTTTACGCAGATCTAAGTCAGCGCCGCGATCGATTCGCTGGTCAATTCCAGAAAAAGAATTTGTCCACGAAGCTTCTCGACCATGGTCCCCTATAAATCCACCGTCTGATCGTTTCACTCACGTGAAAGACGTAGATGTAGGCTTCTAGCTCATTTTAAATGTACTTTCAGGTTTTCGAGACTTTGAGAATTAGAGATTTAATGCAATTGCAGAGCGCGATTGAAGACAAACACTTCGTCGACTGCTCCACATTTACAAGTATTCTAAAGGGTTTTTTAGTGAGGGCAAATGATCAGCAGGTACAATTAAAACGAATTTCATACCAAACTTGCTTCTAGATAAGGCGTATTTTTGATAAAATTGATGTGAAGGCATCTGGGAATATTTGTTGGGATGATATATGCGTATTCCTCATACAAACTGAGCATCTAAAAGATAGGGAAAATCATCTGGCTAATGAGAAAAGTTTTCGATGTAGAGTCCGACCACTGATTAATAAAAACCGTATTACACGTATTGAAACGCTACCGATTGTTGGTGATTTGGTCATCGGTGACAGCGTAAGTGCTCAAAATTCAACATATTGCCCCCTTAGGATGGATTTCTATCAATTTGGACGAGAGACCTAAAACCTAAAAAGCTCGTTCAACTAACAAGTAAAGAACAGCAGCAGCTGGAAAGACAGAAATGGTACACGGATTTCCTATTTCTACACGATGTTAGGAAAATTGTTTTAAGCACCGGGTAAATTTGATAAGAATATTTGAATTGCTCATTACAATTTTTTTAGAGACAGAGAACTCGAGTTTTTCGAGATGTCCACATTTCAATTTTACTTTTGCATAAATGACTTGGATACGGTTCCAATGTGCTTATCATCTGGGTAAGACAAATGCATATCCCAAAATCTTTAAAATTCGACACACATAGCTTGTTCAAAACACGCGGTCACACCAGGCCCAAAAACTAGGCATGTTTTCGACCTTTTTCACAAAATTACACATTCTTTGACTTTGTAGAAGATACGTCTAAAAATCGGTTTCTCTCACGATTAAAGGGGTCTGTTCCTTTGGTGTCTTGATAAAGTCATCTAATGAGCTGCCTCCATATTATTCTTCGCATCGTAAACTTTAAATCGCGATTCCAGTATATCCAATTAGATTGAAAAAACTCTATTATAGTTTATTTATCCACAACAAAGGTATACATTTGCAAGCTCAGTCATCATGCTTTCACCCATTGATGGAGAATGCCAGAGATGGTGTGAGAACTGTCAATTTGTCCATATAAATAGAGTCGTCCAAGGATGGTCATGAAACCATCCAGTTTTGTCATTAAACTAGGAAGATATTTACATTCGAGCATTTAACTGGACAGTCACCTTTGCCCGATCGGTCAGATGACTGAGTCACGGCTGGATCCGAAAGACGTGGTTTGGGGTCCAAAATTATTCTCTGCACTGCGACCCTGCACTTTTCAAGTCAAATGTTGTCGTGCTAACGAGGTCTGTAAATTATAATAATTGGGTCCTCATTACTCCGTAATTGATATTTGTACTCCAAATTGGTGGACGTTGGGATGGTTAGTTGGCATTGTTTTTGCAGTATTCATGCAATTAAGTTTGTCAAGGACTCCTTGCTGAATAGCAACCAGAGTAGTCGCTAATACAGCTGTTGGAATTAGTCGTAATTGTTATTTTCCGATCTTTTTCATCTAAGCTTGAAATATTTGTAGGAAAATAATGGATACATCCCAACATGCTTTAATCTGGGGTGACTCCAATGGTAATATAAGCATTCTCCAAATCGTGGACTTTGCCGACCTGTTACGCCATTGGCGATCATTGCGACAGATGGACTCACCTCCTACAATGAGCATCAGTTCAGCTGTTATGGATCCCAAAATCTCATTTGTTCGGTGGAAGACTCATGACAAGTGGGTGGCTAAGGTTAGCCAGCTAACGATAATATCGGATATCATAACATATTTATTAATGGTGGTAGTTGGAGATAAATTTGAAAGCATGAAATCGCTTAAAAAGAATAGTAGTAAAGGGTGATTTGGCATAAAAACATGCTTCACCGAAGGTCCACCATGAACTGGAGCCATCGGGGTAACAAATTTCCCTGTTGAATCTCACGTTAATAGATGGTTTAATTCGCCAATTAAAGATTTCCTACGCGTTCGAGGCCATAAAGATATGCCACAAAAATCGTCGAATACTTCCAAATTTCTCGCATTTAGTGAATTTGTCGGACAAAAGTTAGCAAAATTTTGTGATAGTATAAAACTTACCCGTAAGCATGGGATGATTTTTGAATTAAAAGATTGTAATTTTGACCTCCATTTGTAGCTTCAATTAGTGGAATCCGAAGCAACGGTTGTAAGCTGCTGCAATCATGAGGCTACTGCTGTTGTTATTGGTAAGCAATCATCAATAAACAACATTCCTACCCAGACAGGACTTAGAGTTACTTGTTTACTTCGAATTCAGTTTAGTGCTCACTGCAAGCATTTAGCGGCTAATTTATTTTGCAGTTGGAGAAGACAATGCGATGACACGTTGGAGCAAATGGACTGCAATTTTTGAATGGATGCTTTTTAAATTTCATTTTTTTTCGTCACTATTCAGAATGGGGATAATTAAAGAATAGGAACCCGACAGGTGGAGGTTGACCAAACGCCAATTTCTATGAATGAATGGACATGTTTAGCCTTTAAAGATTCTTTAACGTGAAAATCGAAAACAATTGCTGTTGGTAAAAAAATGAGTAAATACTGACCCTCACAGTATTTCAGAGTTTGTCTTGACTAACTGAATAAGTCAGTATTATTTTGTTTTAAAAGTGTTTCAGTCTTTTTGTATCACTATTATTAGAAAAAGATATTCCCTTCTAGGCAGGATAAATGAATTGACATCCCCTCTGAGAACGGACTCAATCCTTGGCCGACGAAAACGAAATATCACATCGAGTGAGACCAGTAGTAAGTCCAAATGATTATTCTTGAAAAGATCTAGCTGACTCAGAGGAAACATTTAAATATCGTAAAACAATCTATAATTACTTTTGATATCATCCCAGCATATATTTGTAGGTCAGAGATCAAAATATTAAACTTTTAAAAAAGTTGAAAACAAGGGCTTAAATGTTAATGAATATTTGTTGAGTGCGCTCAAACTTATTCAAAGGTTCTTCGAGGACTTTCCTTTCTCGGGGAGCATACTCAAAGGCTACAAGTATATCCTCTACCAGATACCCGTCAATATTCATGGCCAGGAGACGAGATCCGTTTGAACAAAGGGTCTTCAGAATCAAAAAAGGAGCTCGCGTTTTTGATTACTCAAAGGACAAGAACGTTCTTATTACCGGTGGTAACATTACTTAAAAAGTCTTTTACCCCACTTTTTTTTCAGGCATGGACAGAATTATAAGAATATGGAATCCATTTTGTACTGCGTGAGTAAAACTGTTATGCGAAGTAATCAGTTGTAATTATAATGAATGTGTCAGAATTTTATTCCTAAGAAATTGCTGTTAGTGAATGACCTTTCCTGTATTCATTTTCATCGGACGTTTCTTTAAAAAGACAATGTTTAATGGCCGCATTCATTCCAGCCTTGTCGGGTTCGAATTGACACACACTAGGTGTTAAGGTTAACTTTGCTATCATAGGATTTGAAGGTTGTAGTACCGTTGGTTTCTAGTACTTTATGCTATGGTCGGCTAATTTACAAATCGATTTAGTCAGTCAAATATGGAGCACTAATATCCACTCCTCACTAAGGAAATTAATTCAGATAGGCATTCATAAATCTCTAATGCTTGTTTAAGATCACCGATCGGGAAATTGATTGGACATGCGTCAGCAATATCCTTCCTTCGAGTGAACATCGATGACAACACGATGATCAGCGTATCATCTGATGGCTGTTTAAAGGTAAATATTAGAAATTTCAATGAAATGTAACTATTTAACATCTGAAATATTCAAGCACTAGGGATGGATTAGAGTGTGTCAGTTTAATCATCATTGGCGCTCCGTACCATGCAACCTGTAACTATGCACCTCTTTTTACAATATGGAGATTTCCTTTAAATTGACTTCGAGAAATATTGCATCTTCCTAAATAAATTCAAAAGAATTAAGATTGACTGACGGGAATTGGGGAAGACATTGGAATGCGCGGTTATCGTTACAATTTCCCATTTCTCACAATTCAAGCATCTCAGACCTAAACAGAACTTTACCGAATGAAGTATTTTTGCCACGAGAAATTGCTATTTATCGTTATGCAATGTGCTCAATAATGCCCTTAACTAATCTTTTCCAGGAGATTTAAACCATCTGGTTATGATTTCCATGCTCATGGCTATTTGGAGGGATCAGTTTGATTCAACCATCGTTTCACCTTTCTCTTGTCAGCCAATTTCGGAAATGCTTTCCTTTACACTTCACTCAGCGAGTTGAATTACTTGATGGATGCGCGAATCGGATTCATGATTTCCTAGTCGATGTTGAAGTAGAAAATCAAAAAATTCATTAAAATACCGAGGTTAATTTTTGTTCCTTTAGACAGTTACAAGTCTAAAGCAACTTTACCTGCCTTTTTAGGTTTGGGACATGGATAACCAGATTTGCCGATCCACGTTGTTCACAAAAGTCTGTACAAAAGCGCGTAGAAACCTACAAAGTTGTACTTACTCTCCAACAACACGCTCTCTCGTGCTCATCAGTGATGAAGTATGTATTGTTCAGTTTGAACCCAGGTAAGCGCCTTACCCAATATCAGCAACACACTCATTAAATCGGTAGTTAATAAATTGAGCGGCGCAAATTTATTGTCTAAAGTATTCCTTTTCATTTATTTAATGAATGTAATTGACGGCAATCATTTGAAATTTATTTGTCTCGCAAATAATCTAGTCGATTGGAAGAAGGGCAAAAGTGGAAGTCAAACTACTGTTCAGGAGAATATTTTGGAGGTTGTATTTTCAGTACTTCACAGACTCTTTCCTCGGAATTAACAACCTTTAAACTTCGGTAAGCAATAAACAGTTATTTCGAGCGCATTAAGTACGTACACATTTGATGCATTAGATGGCACGAGCCCAAAATCCAACAATTATCAAATGACCATTAGAGTTACCTGCCCTCCAAATTATTAAAACAAGGCTCTCCAATACAAAGATGGCTTTTGTAAAGAGCAAAAGGCGAGCTCATCTCAGCAATATGATGAAGAGGCCATTCAGCAAACCGGAAGAGAATAAAGTGCTCTCAGTTGTTTAGATGAAAGAGAATTTTGCTTTTCAATCAATTAATCGAGGCTAAGTAAGGTCCCTATTGTTCTTGAAGTGAAGCCTGATTGGTCTGATGAACTATCAAGCGTCTCACAAGCAATCAGCGTTTTCTTCGGATATGGCTATTACTGCTATACTCCTCCCTGCCCTAAAACTCAACTTAACAGTGCTGCGATTCAACACATCACCATTATATACTGAACTTTTACCTTTATGAATTCTCCGAAGCACTGCCCTTTCCTATAGTATAAACGAAGGTGTAAAATTAAAGTCCGTCCTAATTTTTACAAAAAAAACAACAAGTTGTCAGTCTTTCAAAACAATCAGATCTATTTTACGCTGAGCTAACCTTCAAATTATTCGGTTAAGTAAAATTTTATAGTTTCACAGTAAATGTCTGGCTCATCAGGGGATACTCGTTCCACGCCGACCGGCGTGCTTCCAGTGCGTGTAATGACCACCCTTACTGGTAAAAGTAAAGCAAGAGGGTATATAAGTTTTGAGATCCATAATTAGAATGGCATCGAGGCGGCTTCAAAGATATTAAATTCGGAAAAACTCATATAAGGAGGCATTATTTATAATGACTTAAATTTAAACACCGCTTGTCTTCTAGCAGACGACAACTTTATCTACCGCCAACTTCTTTTTTTGCCTATATTTTTAGTGACCGTCTTCTGTGGGAGACCGTCCACACGCATAAAGTGGCTGTCAGCTGCTGCAAGTACAACGCAACCTTTAATCATCTGATCACAGCAGGCGTTGATTCGGTACCCACCTTCCAGTGAAAGCTTCAATTTTTTATGAATTTGCAAAACCGGGCAGGCTATGAGATTCGTTTAAATGAAACTCAGTGGAAATGACATTGCAAAGTTGAATTTATAAACAAATTAATGGGGCAAATGTCGTTATTTTAGTTGGCTATGTTTAATACTCAGTAATTAAAGTAGCTCTTAACCTGAAATGTATTGTTAAGTACCTCGATTTCGCATCACATTAAATGGCAGAATTGTTATAATATTTCATTTTTTGCGTTATTCGTATTCCAGAGTATCCGAGTGTGGAATTTTGCCACTGGCCAATTGGTTTTAGAGATCACAGATGCCCACTACGGCGAACCAATCACATGCATGTGTTTTGACCTCACCGACAGGCGCCTCATAACTGGTGGAAGAGATGGCTTCGTGAAAGTCTGGAACCACAATTCTGGAGCCTGTTTAATGGAACTCAAGCCAAGTACGAAGGTTTTAAGTTCCCTAGTATGCGAATAAAGTAATGCCTTTTAGATAGTAAGATAACTTTCTAATATAATAATATTTAAAAATAACAACGGTGAATGGGTTAGAATAGAATGAAATGGTTGAGTGAATAAATTATGAAACAAGGCAAGTGGGTATTTGCACTTAATTACTTTACTAACTGACTTCAAGCAATACTGCTTCTCTCATATTCGGATTGCAGTGACTTTGGAACGAAGATCGACGGCTGATGTAGGCTGTGGATTTTGAGTTTAAATTTAACCTTCAAAAGCATTGGCTTGACGCGTTGATTAGGTAAACGTTTTATGCCAGTTTTCGAAAGTGAAAATTTTAGATGGATTTCCTGATGGATTCGGCTCCTAAGCCTGGGTCAAAAAAAAACTATTTATAAAGCCAAATTAGTTGGAACTTTAATAAAACAGATTTGAGTGAGATAGAAGGAGGGCTCGGGAGCGCAAATGTGAAGACCAATGAAGTTCAGACAAGGTCCCAAATAGTTAAAACTTCGAAAATAAAGTCAAACAAATTTGAACTAAATCAAACGCGAAATTTAAATTCTAAGTCGTCAGGCATTCAAACCGTTTCCAAAAATAGAAACCTACGCATAGATATTTATTTTTTTTTTTTGAATTTAATTCAGCGTACCTTACTTTTCTTCAGGAACTAGGAGTGGAGAGGGTTTCATCATTTCGGCAATAGAATGCAAAAGGATTGGGACTGGAAAGTGAGTAAACAGAGTTTTCATCCATCGATTCTTCAATTCTTCTTTTGGTAAAATTTGCCACATCGGTATTGCTGAAAGGTTGAAATGATATTAAGAGAGAAAACCAGTTTTATCCTTTGGGTTTCTGGATCTATTTCTATTAAATATCTATCGATTAAAAAAGCCATTACTTTATGTGAACTAAATAAATCTTCTTCATTTCCAGTTTATCTCAACTTGTCCTAGAAAATTGTCTCTTTCCTTGCGATGAGGTAACAAGTCGGCCACGTCGTTACTTTGATTTAGTGCAACAGTGAAAAGGCCAAAAATGATTTTAAATTAATAATGGCGAATTAATATCCACTGGTAGAATGACCTACTTGAAACAAATTTTAGTAGTGTCGGGAAAAGTAAATGAAATGTGCTATGTCAAACTTGTTCCATGTTGAAGATAATATCCACCAGAGTACTCTGCAAGTAGCGAATTCTCCCTTCTTCTGCAGCTCAATCTATTCTTGCTTTGCCACAATACAGTGAAAGACTTCTTCTTTCGGTCACTTGGATCAGATTCATGACCTTGGTTTCTATCCACAAACCTCAGGTTATAGACTACCAATTCTGGGCAGTTATAGTGATTTGAATTCCTTTCGGGTGCTCAACTTCTTGCGTATTTTTGACCAATACTGTGCCTGCTTAAAGAACCTCATTGATGTCAATGGCCGACATTCCACATTTCTGGATTGGTTTTTATTTAATATGGCTCATTTTAATCTTCATTGCTCTTTTTCACACTTCCTTCTTGTGCGCGACATATGTATTTCCATTTACTCACTTTCTTGTATTCATGTATTCTGAATTCCCTCAAATTCATTTTCGAATTCCCAGACGCTGAGCCGACGGCACATAGATTCTATACATGTCTGATGCAGAATCGAAATCCATTGGCATGGGTACAAATATCCTCTCTACTTAAACACTGATTTTTAAGGCTTAGCCAAATGGGAAATCTTCAACTAAAGGAGATTTCTTTATATGTCCAGTTGCTCCTCCAGATTAAAAATAGAACCGATGGTCAGTGTCCTTTCAAATCGTGTTTATTACGTAAACAAACTTGGCTTTTGTTCACTCACTACAGTATATTAGTCTTTATGCGTTCAAAGAGCAGAATATTAGTTATTGGAATTAAGCAACCAAGAGTACAAATTGTGAACGTATTTTTTTTTGAATGCAGCTTTGTATGACCTCTGACAAGACTATTGCTACCTAAGAATTCTGACATCGTCAATTGTATTACCGCTGCACTTTATTATGTATCTTTAGATACATCGTTGTTGTTGGATGGAATCCAAAAATTATCCTCTATCTCGATGATCCCGAGACATTCTGGAATGAATTCGATAATGAAATTGAGCAGCACTTTTTTCCTCCATGGCGTCATGACGAGGACACCTCGGCAGGACATCAAGAAGATATATGTGAAATGGCAGTTTCACACTCTTCTAATCTCCTTGCCACCGCCGATTACAGTGGCAAGATATGCGTTTGGAACGCGGTCAGCAGCCACGTCTTGAAGCGTTTAGGACAAAGTGGTAAGCTTCAAGGCAGGCAACAGCAACATTCACACGTGTAATGCTTGAAACAACCACTCAGACTATTTAAAAGTTGGTTTGAAATGTGGAAGTTAAATTTTATATTCTCAAGTAGAGAGCCACCAAGGTACTTTTCATCTACCCAGTATAAGAATTGAAAGACGCTTATATTCGATACAAGTAGGAGTTTTTCAAGTTGAGTTATCAGGTTGCTATTTCCATTCTCTTAGTATGATGGCTGGCTAGTACCTATTGAGATAAACTGAAATTCTTCTCGGACGACGTAGTAGATACTTTGTAATAGCATATATATTAGCACGGTTACTCAACACAATATTGTAACAATAAGAGATAATTGGTAAAATTAGTTCATCTTTTGGATAATCGAACAGCCTACTATTTTTTTGGACGGTGATACTGGATTTCTAATCCTCAGATAATCGAAAAGGCGAGGCTATTGGTGGGCTACTGTTTCTTGAAAGTAGAGAACAGTTCAAGAATGCAGCATGTCTGGTTTCCTGTGGGCCGTTTGATTTGATTCACTTTTGGTCCATCTACGCCAATGAACCCGAATTTGCAGCCTTCAAACCGGTAATATATTGAAAATTATTTTAATAGACATTTTTTGAAATTAGTCATTCATGAAGAACGCTGCTCCGACAAGAATAGCTCTGGGACGATCAAAATGCGCGGATGGAAAGTTCGTTGACACGCATCTTTTCGCTGGGGACGAATTGGGGTGGATTCATATTTGGAATATTACGCGCTATGCGCTGACGGGGCCGGAAAAGAACCGACCTCCAAGTCCGCCTTTTCGATTTTGTTCGCTTCTTATCTTTTCTAAAGATTACTATTTGAGATGGGAATAATTTCCGCGGGTCTCCATCAACGTTTCATAATTTATTGAAATTTTACATTTTTGCGGACAAATCGCACTGTGATTGAAGGAATAGTTTAAATTATTCCCATGAGTTTCTGACTTAATTTTAAAGTGCTGCATCCATTTAGTGAAAAAAATAGTGTTTATTTAATATCAAGTTTGCCCTAAGTCTATGAACTTGATTTAACAGAATTGCACACGTGGAGAGCCCATAAAGGGTCCATCAGCAGCATGGAAGTAAACAATACCAGTGAGCTATTGATTACCGCATCAACGGACTGCTGTGCCAGATTATGGACTTGGCAAGGCTGTTTCATTGGCACATTCGGACAGCCAATAGAATGGGACATTGTTCGTGGCACTTCAGGGGCGCTGAGTCAAATGGGGCCATTTGATGTCCTAGTTGATCCCCAAACTTATGTTGGATCTGAAAACCAAAGTCTTCGGGTTGAAACACCTCAAGATGATGCTAATATGGGGGTTGGTTGGAGGTGGGGCGATCCCGAATTCGAAAAACGCGCCAAAGAACTATTTGGGGAACCATCGGTATTAATGCACATTCCATTTATATGATACAAATAAATGAAATCGTCAATCGAGATATTTTTTAGTTTACGTTCAAAAAGATTAGGGATGCAATTGAAGAAGCTATATACAATCCTTCAAATCTACTTGCTGACGCAAATATCAATAAGTATGTTCCAAGTGTAAATCCTTTTATTGCTTAAAGAGCATTCTAATGATTTATATCCCAAAGCAATCATTTTATTGTTTATATCAAAGAATTTGTTTGCTTACAGGAAAATGAATTCATTTACTTTAGAAATGACAAATCGGTGTCGATTAAAACTGGTCTGTCGGTGAAAGAGTTACCTCCAAGAATATTTCATCAACTTTCGATTTATCCACTGGATCCAGAAGCGCCGTTTGAGAGGCCCAAGAATTATACTGATCCTGAACTGATGGTAGAAGATATTGAGGCTGCACAGTTGAATGAAAGAGTAACACCGATAAGGCAATCACTTGAACATCGCATTTCGTTTCAAGAGCACTCACTTACTTCGTCTTAAAAAAAATTATAATTGATCCGCCGATCATCTTAGCTCTAAACATAGCATAAATAATGTATTTAAATGAAATCGTTTTCTGTTCATTAATTTTTATGCACGCATTGCAAAATTTCGTGATGCGGCTGCTGTTCCACGCCACCTTTGGATTATAACAATTGCTCTGATTCCAGATTTGTGCTATATTTCTCAAAAGTGGTTTCAGATAAATTCGTAATACTATTGGGAAAAGCAGGCTAGTACCATGAAGAGATTTCATCAGAAAATTTGTCCATCAAGTGGCCTTTCAATTTTTAATTGGATTTAGTAAATTTTAAGTTAATTTACGCATTGGGGAAAATTTTCCTGCCTTGCCTGCCGGACAACATTTAGGCTGGAAAAAAAGGATTCGTTTCAATCAGGATTTTATCGCTGAAGTAAAGACCGACTAAGCCTGTATCCGGTGATCTTGAAGAGATGCCCAATAGTTTGACGGTTAGGGCTAGATCAGGCTAGATGGATGGTAGCGATGGGATTTGAAAGCGAGCTCGATCTTGGAACATAAAGAGCTACGAGAATAATCCATTAAAATAAGACAATATGAAATTATTTTCCATAAAATAAGATAAGGGTTTCCAGTCTTCCATAATGCCGAAATATTTCGCTCATGATGGATGTTTAGTTCTATAAAACATTGGCTCGCATTTCGATGGTGTTGTTATGATCCATCAAGGCCTTTCCGATCTCATAATTTTCTTCTGATTGACTTTCATTAAAATGGCGGAATCTGATGCTTATAGAAGGTTCCTACGCGAATGTGTGTCCTACTTTCTCTTATTTATCAATGCGTTATTATAATACATTGCCCAACTTTTTCAAGCTTTCCCTATGGTCATAACAGAACTGACATTTTACGTACTTGCTTTACTTTATTTATGCCTTTCAGTTATTTACTGTTGGCCAATCTCGATTTCTTTTATTAAACACGTAATTTGTAGGTACCGATTCTAAAATGCATTCTGTAAATGCTTTTTCAAAAATGAACATATTTCGCAAACGTGGACAGCTATGTGATGTTGTTGTAAAAGTTGGTGGTCGCGTTTTTCCAGCGCATCGCGTCGTTTTAGCTGCCTCCAGTGACTACTTTGGTGCTATGTTTTCGAATGGGGCATGTTGAAATAATTTTTTAAGTGCATTCAATATTTCTCGTCATTTCTATCACTTTATTCTTCTTTAAAGATGGCTGAATCAGAGCAGTTGGAAATTGAACTAAAGTCCGTGTCAGCAGACGTAATGGAGGCGCTGCTCGATTTCGTTTACACTGGCCAAGTCAAAGTTAGTATGGACAACGTTCAGGAGCTTCTTCCAGCAGCCAGTCTGGTTCAAATGGAAGGCGTGAAAAGTGTTTGTTCAGCCTTCCTTTTCGGTCAGATTGAGGCTTCCAATGTTCTCGGAATTCGCCGATTTGCTGAACTTCACAGTTGTACAGATTTGGAAGTTTTTGCCAAAAACTATGCTGCGCATAATTTCGAAACAGTTTTCGAGTTCGAGGAATTTCTCCTCATGAATGCTGACGAACTCATTGAGCTTCTTAGCCGTGAAGATTTACATGTAAATTTCATTGACAACTGAAATTTCTCTTTGGAAGCTCTTATCACAATTCCATATTAACAATATCAGATTGAAATTATTTTAATTCCGTCATTTTCGACTGAACAGATCGATAGTGAGGAAACCGCTTACAATGCCGTAATTCGATGGGTTTACTACGATGAGCTGAATCGAGCCATTCATCTCCCGAATCTCCTCAATTACGTTCGATTGGCCATAATGTCCGTCCGATTCCTTACTGATATTGTAGACAACGAGGTAATTGAAATTTTTATTTGGATGTGTCTTCTTGAATTCGGCTAATTAAGACCAATGGGTATGCTCTATCTTGCGGTGTTTCTTTATATACTTGTAGTTAACTATGGTTACCATCTTTCCTATCTATCAACGTTTTGTTATCCGCTTGTCATCGTACCAAACTAGTTTTTAACCGCACATCGTTGACTAGCGATTCAACTCTTGTGTGATTTTCGGACTCATGCTTAAAGCAAATTCTTCGAATCGTTTCTTATGAAGACGGTAGATAATTTGGTTCCTTTGTACTTGAGGATCATGCATTTGGCTTTCTCTTTGTCGGCCGCTTGTTGATTGGTGAATGCACACTGACGGTTCTTGAACCTGTCTGATAAAGCTAATGCGCATGCGACCATTTCTTGTACGTAACAGAATTCGTCTATTATAGCATATTCTTAGAATGGATTCAAAGAATTGACGCCTTGCTTTTGTTACCCTACGCAAAATTTTTAGTTGAAATAGGTGATCTATGAATAACGTGGGATAAGCGGCTAGCAAATTTGGAATGTTGACCTCTTTAAATCCAGAACCTCGAATAGTTTGGCCTACCGCGTCCTCTCTCTGTCGCCTGCACCACCATCTGTTCACTCAAGCCGCTTTGGCATATTCTGGTTGATTAGATTTCAGATGAAATGTAATCCACTTGTTTGGAAATATCCCTAGAAGTTAGCGTGTCCGAATAAACTCTGCCTTCTCCCGATTGACTATAGTGCAGAGTGATGGAAGAATCGTCAATGAAACTATTTTGATCTAAGAATTTTATAGAAGGATGCTTTCAAGGTAGGTAGAAATAGGTAGTAGTTCATGGAGCAAGTCAGCCAGTGGAATATAGCACCTAGTGCGTTGTCCTTATCTCTTACTCCTTTCGCAACGTTCCTCCTCGACTCCGTTGAAGCATCATCTTTAAATAGCCACGACCCAGCTCGAGTACCCGCTGTCTCTAACTGAAGAACTATCAAGTTGCGGGTCGAAGGTTCCACAGTCGGTCAGGCCTCGAACTACTTCACTGACCATCCGACAGAGCATGATTGGCCATTTCATGACTCAAAACCTTCGTTAACCTCCAGGTTGGCGACGAGATGAGAGTTGAATTTTCCAATTTCTTACTTATATAACATCCCACTACTCGATGCGTTTTTGTTCTCTGAAAGTATTGGATGTGTCTCGGTTTGATCTTACGCTCCAAGTTGACTTAAATTCACTCATTTGAATCTTACTCTTTTTTTTTACCTTTGGAAATCCGAGTCTGCTGAAGTAGACAAACGCATTCTGGGTATTTTTTACTGTCTCAACTTGTATGGGAATTGTTAAAATTGGTATTGTTACTGGTTATCATTAATTCTCAATCATTAACCGTTAGCCGCCACTAATTAGGAACCTAATGTGATGAAGGTTGTATTCCCCATGGCTTGACTAAAATTTACCGATTTAGACTTTTGTTAGCTGATACAAGAGAAATCGATGAATGTCTACCCGAGTAATTGTCATTGGATGAGGTCACCTGAGAAGGTGAAAATTGTATTTGCTATGGCTTAACTAGAATTTGCTTATTTAGATACTTTTTAGTTGATACAATATAAATCGATGGGTGGCTACCCAAGTACTTGCCCTGGCCGAGACTGGGTATATGCATGTGTAATCGCTGAGCTAATTGTTCCTTTGGTTCACATCACCTTGTATCCGACTCATTTAAAATTATCCAAGCGTTAACAGTTCGGATGTTGGTTTACTTTGTGTTTAAACTCCTGTAGGTACTCAAACTGCATTATTGGAATTTATTCTGGAGACATTAATCATTTTCCTAATAAATTTATTCATTCTCACCGAATCAAAGGCGCATCATCGGTCCTTCGGGAATGTTTTGATCTCAGAATTGTACATTCATGCGATAAGGCTCTCAACGTCGGACCACCGGGGACTGGAGGGTCATTTAGTGCCTCCTACCACAGGTTATTTCTATAGAACCCCGAAAGGATGATGGTCGGATTCTCTGTGGTTATTGGAATATTTCAGTTCAGACACTAATTGATGACGTAGAAATAGGAGGTTGAACAATCTGTTACTCGCTCGAAGCCGAGGTTACCTAGCTCTAATTGAGTTGTGCTTTTCGTATCACTAATGTCCATCACTTCTAGAAGGGTTCTTCAAAATATCTGCTTTAAAGATTAGTAAATTCCACCAGGAAACAGAATAAATAGGGAACTAATGGGGGATACCGACAAGGCTTTGTTTTTTGGCTTAGTTAATTTAGCTCGATTGATATTGTAGTTGAATACAGTTATATGAAAGCAGCAGCACTTTTTAATAGCAGTAAAACTTCCTGTCTTTATGCTTGGAATGCTTGAGTCCACCTCGATTATTCTGCTTTACATTTAAGTGATTGGGATGTTCCAAAATACTGGAACTAATTTCTGTTTAGCGTCTCATTCATCAGTCGCTGGAATGTCGCGACCTCGTGGACGAGGCGAAGCGCTTTCATCTTCGACCCGATCTTCGTTCACAGATGCATCAACGACGCTTCCATCAGCGTGACGGTGGTGATGAATACCTCGTAGTTATTGGTGGATTTGGTTCTTATCAGAGCCCTTCGGACTCTGTGGAAATGTTCAACCCACGTACTCGAGAATGGAGTGAACTGCCAGTGAGTTCATTCGATTTACTACTGAAATAGAACAAGTGGTGGTTTATTCTACCAATTTGTCTTAGAACCTACCTATAAGTTACCGTTACGTGGCAGCGTGCTCGTTGGGCACTTGTGTCTATGTAATCGGTGGTTTCGATGGAGGCGAACGACTCAATACAGTGGGCCTGCTAGATATCGCACAACGAGAGGATGGTTGGCGATGGCTCGCTCCCATGCACTATAAACGCGGGCTCTCTGCCGCTTGTACTCACAAAGGTGAAGTTTATTTCATGTCCTTGCTTTTCTTTTTCGGTTCGGGGATGAGTTTTGAGATTTATGGATAAGCTCCTTTCACATTTACTTTTATTGGCATTTATGCAAACCTTTCTTCAATGAGCTTTCTCGTCATATCCTAATTGTCCTCTTTATTCAATCTCTTTTCAATCCCTGTTTTCACATTGTAGAGCAGACACGTAACCAGCTTTGATGGTCATTTGATTTTGTATTACTAAATTACCGTGATAAATATATTGAACAACATATTCCCCATCATATCCGGTTAAATTTTGCGAGAGCATGTACGTCTGAGATTTCGAGAGATGGAATCCAGCACTCGAGTGTCAAGCCTATAACAGTATTGATCCAGAAAATTTGGCCTGGACCCTGACCAGGAGCGACTTATGTTTTGTGTCAAAGTCGGCTGCTTCGTGTTCACTCAAACCAATAAGTGATTTCATCCTTCTTTCACGGCTAGAAGAGAAATGATCATAAATTAGATTCTGCTGCAATTCTCAGTATGCGTCTAAATGTTCCTGCGAAATGAGTTGGTCAAATTATCTTTTCACCAAACTAATATCAGGCAGTCTAGACGATCCATTTGGGAACTTCAAGCGTTTAGAAGGGAAATGACTTCGAAGCACAAATGAAACCTTTGTGAAGTCGGATTTCATGCCAGTTGACTTAGATAGTCATGCAGGTCAAAGTCCGAGTTTAGGTGTAGTTCTTTAATCATTGTTTTAAGTTGCTGTCGAACTTTGTAATCGGTGTTTTGATCTTCGCTTTTAGAGTATCCGTCTCTAAAAAGTATGTCTCTACGTCCGATTGGCACAAGGTAGGCTTGATCTAGAAGTTCTCTAAACTGGCTGTCGCTAACAGCCGAAATTTCTCGTATTCGAACTGTGGGATGTTTTGGCGATCAGTGCAGTTAGTTGTGAATTATGCGGTGGACGATCCAACGAAGTTATCAACGGTTTTAATTGAGGAAAGTAGAAGTTATCGAAATGCACATGAATTTTCTTAATTTTTGCCGGCTATCATTTCTAATTGCCTTGAAATTAAGAACTCGTGAAGAATGATTATTCTCATGGACTAATCATGAGCGCCTTGTTTGGGTCGGTTTTACTCTGTGATTGTCTACCTGATTATAATAGTAGACCAATACACTAGTTAACGCAAAAAAGAAGGAAACTGCTGTTTTCTCTTCATAAATACGTTAAAAGTAGTGATATGAAGTTTACAGCGTTCTTGTATTCGCCTTACCCGTGCTGTCAGTTGATACAATGTGAACTGAGATAGGTAAAGAAAGCATACCAGCTCTTCCTCACATCCTATTGTTCCCATCTAACTGGCGATTAGACCCGAAAGAAGTACTCTGTCTGTGCGTTGTCACCCACATCCCGTACTGAATCTCATGTTGTCGATTCTCCTATCTCCATTAGATAGGTCAAGTTACTTGAATTTTTCTATATCAATTTCTCACTTTCAGCTGCGGAGATTAAGCCACTTTGACTCATTTAAATGTAAAACATCTCTTTTTTAAATCGCGTAGAAACGCAGTCATTGCTTTTGTAAAAAGCTTAACCTTTTCCGTGATGCCAACATAGTCTGGTATTTTCATTTCGCTGCCTCTAGCGCTTTCGTGCCTCAGGAGCGCAGATTATATTGTCCTGCTATTTTGTCTAACATGCGCTTCTCTGCTTGAATCTTCACCAGGTAGTATGCCTTCAAAGAGCACAGCTAGATTTCATAGTGTATTGAATTTTACCGAGTTCATCAATTACCACTTTCTGGCAAGTTTTACCGCATTCATGTAATCATGACTCTGTGACCTATGAATATCCAATTGTTCTTATCGCGTTCACGTTTATACCTCTTAAATATTCTAATTTAATACCTTGATTAGTTTTCAAGTGTGAGTTCTTGGAATCTCTGCAAGTATTTCTTTCATAGTTCTTTCACATATCTATTTCATGCCACATTTTAAATCACAAGAGATTTTGATGGATGGAATTGCTTTAATCCCAAGTAGCGTCACTTTTTTCCTTACCGTTTGCACTGTCTCATTTATTATTTGAGTTCAAATATTGCTTCTCTATCTCAAATTAATCCATGATCTAAATAGTTCACCATTCAACTATGAATTTAAACGAAACAGCACAACATTAGCCAATATTTATATCTCTACTGTCTTGCATTTCAGGTCTGATCTACGTTTGTGGTGGCTTTGACGGTCAGACCCGACTTCGTGCTCTTGAGGTCTACCACCCAAAAATCGACGAGTGGCGAGTTCTTGAGGAGATGACCACAGCTCGAGAAGGAGCTGGTCTGGTAGTTGCTGATGATACACTTTTCTGTCTTGGTGGATACGATGGTTTTCAACTACTCAACAGTATGGAGGCGTAAGTTCTTCCCCTTAGTTTTCGTCTTTAATTAAAATTCAACATTAATAAGAAATTCACCATATTAGTTTCGATCTGCGTCGAGGAACATGGAGCCAGTGCAAACCGATGTATATGCGACGTTCGGGTGCTGGTTGTGCAGTAATTGTGGACACCCTCTACGTCTGCGGCGGTTATGGAGGTCCTGAAGGGCGAGGTCCTCTCCACCTTGACACCGTGGAGGCTTACAACACCCGTTTTGCTCAGTGGACTCTTGTTGCCAGTATGAATGTTCCTCGTTGTTACGTCGGAGCCTGTCAACTTGCTGGAAGGGTGTACGTGGCTGCTGGGTTAGTTTTCTCCTTTTACTTTATGTCTTTTCTCTACTCAGATGGTAGTTCACATTGGTGCTAGGGTTTTTTGGCGACACCAGGTCTGCGGCTGTTTCTACTAATGCGCAAAGCCATGATATGAAAGGAGCTTGCCTAAACTTCAACAACAGGAGCTTTACCCCCGGGTGGCTGCGAAAGCCCTACCTGATTTCTTAACGCAAATATTTCTTTCGAGTGGGAGCCATTTAACGCCCATGTGAATTTCAATGAGCTCTAGATTGCGGATGTGAGAGGGCACAGGAACGAGAAAATAAATAGCTGTCCACTTCTTTCAAAAGTTTAAATTGTCCATTCCAATCCACATCTGACTTGAACTGATGAAATATAGTACTTTATAATGAAGGCCATTATGTATATCAGCTCTGCTAATCAGTGTGATGTAATAAGTTGGCTGCTAATCAAAGCCAACAAAATCCGAAAATAAATGTTTAAAATGTTTTTTCTTATTAACTACTCTCAGTATCCGTCTTTAGCCTGACTTCTCAAATTTTTTTTCTCCAGCATATTTCAAAGTGCATATAACCCTAGCTTGTATTCCTATGTATTCATTTTATTGGGAATATCTATTCGGCCCTCTCTCTGCAGTTAAGACACGTGATCATTTGAATTCTCAAAATAACCAATTTTGATATGATTTCTCAGATATAATGGAAACCGCCTTCTCGACACGGTGGAAGCCTTTGATCCCATTGACAATACTTGGACCCTTTACGAGGAGAGCCGAATGCACAACGAGCGCTGTGACACAGGAATGTGCGTAGTTCGCTTTCTCTCCTGCGCCGAGCCTCCTGCCAGCTCCACAGCAAATAACGGAGGTGCTGGTAGTAGCAATGGTATTCAGTCAAATCGATCGATCGCCCAACGCGTCTCCCGGGGTTCTATCACGACTCCTACCTCAATCCCTGATGGAAATAGTAATGCCAGTAATGCCCCCGCCCAGGTCGTGCAGATTGTGACCCCGCTGCTTCAGGGTAATGGAATTGTTAGAGCAACAGCCCCCCAGTCCCAAATCCCCCGTCCCCATCTTCTGGTTCATCAGCCCCTACTCTGTCAACGGCAGAATCAGAATCGTGAAAGAATTCAGCATCAAAGCCTCCCAGAATCAACCGGTGCCCCACCAATTCCTGGTCAGCGGGTAGTGCCAATCCGAGAACCGCCTCTAACAACTAACCAAATGGAAGCTGAAGAGGATGAGGAGGTTGAGGTGGAGGCAGCGCAAGAAGAAGAAGAAACATTTTGGGCCGATGAGGCAAATGGGGCTGAAATTGAAGCAGAACCCTCGGACAGGAATGGTCAAATTGTGGGAGATTTGTTAACTGCTGATCTTGAATCGGTGGCTGAGTACGTTTCCTTAAAGTATTAATGATGTAAGATGATTGTCCACCAATGGGTCTTCTTATTTGTACTTCGGCTTAATTATAGTTGTGTAGTTCATAGAAAACTTAACTGTTCCAAACTCCTCAGTCCTTTACCTCAGAAAGAGATGATTCTCGCAAACTAAGCATAACTTAGGTCTTGGGTATCTATCTAGGAATCTGAAACAAATGAAAAGTAAAATGATGCATTGATGAATAAATTGTCTCGTCGAATGTGATTTCTTTCCATCTTTCTGGCTGAAAAATGGATAACAATCCAGAGGGCATTATTTTTTAACTAATCTCCTGCTTTCTAGGTCTTAAAATAGCTTTCCTACTTGAGTGCAAATTTCTGCCATGTTAATAATGAGCCTTGCACTGATTGGAACATTACATCCATTTTGCATTGACCCTTCACATCCGACTTGTCAGTTGCTTTCTGGAAGTAAGGTAATCTTGATAGTCTTTTTATATCGGCTTGAACCTTGCGGAATTGTTTATCTAGGCATTTGGGCTTTTAGTCGCTTCCCACTGCCTTGCTAAAAAAGTCTCTGGTCTCAGTCTCTTTCGACGGACCCTAGAATCTTCATTCTTGCCCTGTTCATATCAGCTTTGAGACATTTACTATTTTGGGCTGCATTTGCTTCTATCTATATCCCACCATGTAGTTGTATACTCCTGAAATGGCTTTGCTCGTTTTTCAAGTTGATCACGGGTTTGTTTACTTCCATCTATTCCGAGGTGAGGCCTTTTGGTAGGTTAATCATTTAGCACTTTCTCGACTTTGAGTTTCACCACAGGAATTTTGCTTTATCCTCTGTGAGAAGAAGTAAACAAATCATAAAGCCTCTTTGTTACCCTGAAGCGGTACTTATTAAGTCAACTGAGTATATGTTGTTTTTCTCAGCCAAGGAGAGGGTATTTCCACCTTACCTGTGGATGGAAGTGGCATAGCTGATGGGACAGAAATAACTGACGTCGATTCGGCCTATCAACATCCCGATGGAGCTGCAGCAGACGATACTAGTGGTAGACCCCTCGGGCTTATGCTTCTCCGTCCAACTTTTGGTGAAATGGTCGGGGAACAGTTAACAGATGATGGTGATAACGAGGATGGTGGTCATGAGGACCCAGAGGAACATGGAGTTGATTCTGACGAAGATCCCATTTCTCCATCGCTTCCCCAGTCCCTGATTGCCACTCCTCCAGGCCTCGGTCTCATTCTAGAAGGCATGAATGCCGACCTTCAACATCGAATGGCATTTCTTCGAGGTCGAGAATCTTCCAGTTCTCGTGAGGACTCTTCCTCTTCAGTTAGTATAGAAGTCGAAGAAAGAAACAGCTCCCCAGTGACTGTTTTAGATGACGAAACAGAAACTCAACTTCTTGGTAGACCTCCTGCTCCGTCAGGAGCTCCATCCGATAGCCTCCTTTGGCTTCACAGACCGCTCCCCTCATCAGTAACCTCATCAACTACTCACAACGCAAGGTTGCCAAGTGGTACCCAATCCGGTGATGGCCTTGAGGTTGGTGGTGTCGGGGCCGAGAACTCTCGCTCAGATGGAGAGGGTGAGGAAGGAGAAAGCGAGACCGCTAGAGCAGCAGTTTCTACGTCCACTCCTGGGGTAGGAGAACCTTCAACCGTTCCTGAAATCTCTCCGTCCTCCGTGAATTCTTCGCCTATCCCTCGTGTAGAATAATTGCATCGCTCGAAATTGTGTACATAGGGCATAAGTGCTGTTTTATTTGAACATTAATTTTTTTCCTATCTCTTTATTTTGCCCCTGGCTTACGCCTCTTATACGAAAGTTTATTGTTATTTGTTAAATCTTGCTTCTTATTAACCATTGCTTTTGGGCAATAATTTCACTTACCTGTATGTTGAGACAATCTTTGTGACCAATCGCATCCTTTAATTGTCTTGCTTGAAATACACAAATGCTTTTCTCCATTTAGTGCGTTATGAAAGTTTTGGAAAATGAGTAGTCGTTCGGGTCTTGTAATGCGTTCAGTAGAGATGGTGCCACTGTTTGTAGGACCCGAGGAAAGAAATACCAGATCGGTAGTGGGATCTATGGTTTTATTGAAATTTCAACGGAAATTCAGTACTCTCCTGAAGGGTAGTGTTTTCTAGTTCTTGGAAGGTGAAAGGCGTTCCGACGTCTCATTGATTGAGGACCTCCCATTTGGCCACGCCTTGGAGGACCACCAATAATTTACGGGGATGGATATTCACCGAAGGCTTTCGACCTGTGTTATTGAATGAGTTAAATGCGCACAACCGCTGCACTGTCAGTAAACATACATTGGAAGCGGATTATACGGCTCGGTTAATGCCCTCAACAAACGAAGGCGTTCGAGATTACAATTCAGGGAGGGACTTTTGCCTCCCTTAGAAGCATTCTCTTATTCATCTACTTCATGTCAATAAGATCCATTTTAACGCGTGCAGACGATTACCCGTTTACTGGTGAAACATCATGCATGCACATTTAATCATTCACTTTCCATCAGGATGGGGTCGGCTACAACACAAGAATTTATTGATATCTCCGGAAGTAAAGGCTCTATACTACTACAAGCGGATCGAGAAGTTTTCTATCAGGCTTTTATTTACATTTGTGCTTGAACATGCTTGAATGATGCGATTTAACTATAAGAAATGGTTCCATGAAACCACAAAATCTTAATCCTTCTACTTAAAATGCCAATATCTTTCTAATAGCATCATTGTTCGACATAAAAACCTCTTTTTAGGCTCTTTGCAATGGCTATAGGCCGTGTTTTGGATTCAGTAGCTTGGAGTTTATTTTTCAAGATGGACAAATTATGTAGATACCTTTTTTGCATGGGTTGAACTCCCTCACAGCCATAATCTCTTATGACACCGAGGCCTAAATTCTATCTGTTATTCCTTGGCCTTTAGCAATATAAAATATATCCATGATGGGCCATAGTGCAATGCAAATATGCCGTCCGAACAGCCGTTTAGGAAATCAGAATAATCGGAATGGTAGCTACTGAACGCTAATCTAACAGTCACTTAAGCTCAACCTTAATAGGCTAGATCCGCTGTCTTAAACTCAACCGATTGGAACTGCGTATTTACATGATCTCCGGAGATTTTAGGCTGTCTACCAACCAATCGGCAAATTCCTCGAAAATGAGTGCTTCAATAGTGCTGTTTTACATATTTAAACTGTTTCTTTTTGTTAGTACCGAGGACTTACAGTCATTCGCATCAATTTAGAACTGCATTTTATAATTCTCATGCAAAAGCGATTCTAAACAATGAGAGAAATAAAAACCCTTTGGATATTGGCTTGGAGTTTCGGTAAAAGGTCTCTTCTTTTGAATAGAAAAAGTCTACAACCGAGTTGTCTGCCTTCAGTAAACCCCTTAAATATTTGAGGCGTTGTGCTCACCATCAGAGCTATTAAAGATTAACATTTTGCCTCCAAGCTAGTGAGATTGTGGTAAGGTCTTCACTCAGAAGTCCACCTGGATGCTGGATGAAGATAATGTGCTTTACATGGCCCTCATGGTAAAACGAAACCTTGAAGCATTCTTCGGAAACTTATAGACAAATATATGAAGGTGAGGTCGAGCTAGAGGCAGATAAATCGTTTTCCCGAACTCTTTTTCCTTAAGCCTCCCTTTCATCTCCTAGGTACTGCCGTCATTGATCTTTGTACTGGTATAGATCCCGTAAAATAAACATGAAGTTATTAAATTGCTCTTTATTGCTGTAATAAAAAAGCTCCAAAGAAATAGTGCATGCAAATATTTATGACAAAAATATTGATGATTCGCTGATCCGATTTCAGCTCCTGACCATGAAAGAGAAGCAGAGATTTTTGCACCATTTCGATACAGTAGTTCCTTCGGTCTAGTCAGAATGACTACGCGATCGGAGGCTTTTGTGGAGATGCCCTACTACTTCCATTCTATCTGCAGATCTACTAGTGATACACGGACAGTTGGGAGAAGGAGTTTTGTGAAATGACAAGGTTTTCAACCACAGTGAAATTCATTTTTCTTCAGCACAAGCTTAGAATCATATTTGCTTTCCTTTGCGATCGCTGAGTGTCTCTGGGGCTGAGGACACCGAAACTCAACTTTCCAAAATGTGGAGGTGATAGTTGAGAGTATAACGCCCAGCACCACTACCACCACCATTGCAGATCGTGTATATTTTAAATGTCAGGTTCGCATTCGATTTGCAGTGATTCTGTCTATAGTTTCGGAGCATCTCCATAGCGCATTCCCCATAGCTACAATCTCATAGGTCGTAAAGATAGGAGTGCCGTGACCGTGATTTATCTGTTTATTACAAAATACGTTCTTGTACTTTGTAATAAACATCGGGCTACTGCTATTTTAGTAGACGGAACAATGCATGCTATGTACAACTGACGGGAGGGGATCCAGCTTTCTACCGCCCCTGATATATCCATCCCGCAAAATCTTCATGGTCTTTTCAAATAGTGATTGGTTGTAAGCGTTATCTGACACTGATGGAAAATTTGTTACAATCTTGAAAGCCGATTAAGCTGATATAATTTTAATCACCACCTTTGTTTATAAAACTGAATTTCAAACGCCTTAATATTTACAGAAAAAAGATTGCAACACGCTGTTCAACTTTAGTGCAATCACGACAACCGAATAATATGAATATTACCTAATTGTTAAACTCTTGATTGGTGCGGTATCCTTTCACATTCGATTTACCTTTTACCGTCTTCAAGTTGTACGAACTGGTCCGTGTCATTTATAGTGGTGACGCGAGTAAAATAAACTTAATGCGGTGATCGGCCAACTTTATATCATTTGCACTGTGGGGTATGATTATAAAAGGCTGTATGTTTTAGAGCTCGCCGAAATCTTGCAACATTTATAGACCAGCTTGACAAACTTGGATGTGAATAGAAACCAAAATTAACTAACCGTTCCTACATGGGACTCTTCGATTTGTACTTGATTTCAATGCTGACTCAACGATCCCAAGAGGTTCAGGCCCGCAAAATCTACAGGACTCCTAACAAATATCTCTCATTAATAGCATTTTCAATGAGGTCATAATATTCCATTTGCCAATAGGCGTAAATTCCTTATCAAATCAACATAGATTTCATGAAATCACTTTATTCGTTTCTAGACTGACAAATCTTTCTAGGTTAATGTTTTGCGAATGATGTGAGTGGGCGAACTGTCATTTGAAATGACCATATCTGACAGATACCATTTGGAGTTGGTTGCAAAATGGAATGCATATTAATGGCTCGGCGGCGACATCAAAGTCGGCTCATTGATTTTATATTATATTATTCTATACTTCGACTTTTTAAAAGTTCATATTCAACAAAGTCGCTCTCTATTGGGGCGTTTCGGCTAATTGAAATTCATACTGTTTTCCTGAAATTCATGAAACCAAGCTTGCAACTACGACAAAATCCCACTTACAGTGGTTGCTGGAGCAACGAGGCAATACTACAAATTGTGCGGACATCCCGGTATAGGCACGCACGCGCGGAAATTGATCGATTAGGCTTGGGGCATGCGGAAACATGGAAATAGCGTTAAACGTGGCACGGCTGGTAGTTATACCTTTAATGACCTTGTGGAATGCGACATAGAAGATCCTAGACTATGTTTTTTCCCGTTCACCAACACAATTAACCGCAGATGCCGAAGGATGTTTTAAATGACATTCTCATTGCAAACGACGCCGTCGGCCTGGTTTCTTTTTGCACTATCGTAACTGTCCGTTCAGTATAAAATCGAGTTTCGCCTGTCAGATATCGACTGTCGAATAAATGCGGGTAGCTAATTAGCAAAAATTCTGTGGAACTACGTTCATTAAGGCCAATTTTCTGGTAATGGCAATACGACTAGGGTTTGCATAAATTTAGGGCGTTATCAAATTCGTGGAACATTGATTAACGTATACTCGGCTCGATTTTTTGCTTTTATTAGCATGAGTTCAGATTGCACAGCATTTGAACCAATAAGAGCGTGATGCTTGTTCCTGGCTTCTCCAATTCGACAAACGAACTTTCTGCAGTTGTTTGCCCACATCAAGACGGATTCAAAATACGCTTAAATTAGAATAGGCTCCAGGGTCCGATTAGATATCGATTCATGAACTTACAGTTAATCTGTTGAACGAGTGTATTACAATAGGCAGGCTAAGAACAGGGCCTGAGCAAAATGTTCATCAGTTTATGGAAAAATCTCGGTTTTGAAACGACCGATCCAGAAGCGAAGTGCTAAACCCGATTAGCTGGATAATGTATACCTCAAGCCTCACTGAAAGACAAGTGAATCTCGTCACCACAGCAATCTAAGAGAAGTAAAAGGTCGAATGCGTTGGAGTTCAAAAGTACGATCACTTAGAGATTTACTTTTGAGCCTTTAAAGTGCAACAAATAAAATTATTTTACCGTCGTATATTGGGAAAAACGCTTTTTCTGCAAAATTACCAACAAATCATGATTGAATTACACCAGTGTGATGAATGACAAACAAACCGAATAAAAGAAAAAGATACTAGGAAGAGTCAATTAATTGTTTCTCAATCAGCTTTGTCCTTTGCCGGTCCTCGAAAGAGTGGCACCATCGAAAGGAGCCCTCCTGATTTTGCGGGAAGAGGAGTTGCTTCGTGATCGTCATCAAAATTTTCAAAGTCCTCTTGGGACTTCGACGGATCAGATTTGAATGTGGAGGTCGGTGGAGTCGTCACCCCACGTCGGGGAAAGGGAATATAGCTCAGAGCGCCGGATAAGACAGACGTACCGACTGTAACACCGGCACAAACTGCGCTGACACCAAGAGATACGGCGCCTGTAGAACCCGAAATAAGACCTGTGCCTAACGCACCAATCAGCCTACCAGTTTTCCCAACAATCCCGAGCCCAGATTGAGTCGGTGTAGGATTCTCCGTTTTGACCGCTAAACAATAAAGCATGGATCATGTGATGGTGTGTCCAACACGTAAGAAGAGATAGATGAAAGTAAAATATTTAAAGGAATAAATTATTTCATCTTTTAATCTTCATTTCAGAACTTATTAGTAAATTTTTCCATTATTTAATGCTAAAAGAGCTCCAGAATGAAAAGAAAACTACATCTTCGAAAAATGACCGTACTTAGGGTCATACTTCGGAGAAGGATTTTGGTCACTTGGACAACGGCCAAATATGCCACAGTTACAATTTAGAAAGAACTAATTGTGGACCGATGTTAATTGAAAACAAAACACATAGTTCAAATTTAGAATAGTAACATTTGAGAAAAAATGCAAATAGTAAAAAACACGGAGTTACCATTAGAAGTGACTTCTTTTTCGTCTTCGGGTGTTATTCCATAGCAGAAACGCTCCTCCGGGTCGACGTATTCGGTAATAGGCAATTTCGCTTTTTTCTATACTTCTAAATCTGGTACAAAATTGATTTACCTTTGGGTTAGACTTGCTCATTTATTCTTCGTCAAGGAATGGCAAACTGAAACAACCTAAAATTAGTAAACGCTGATTTAGAATTGACAATGTGTGTATTGTTTTTCCAATGAATTGAGAGTAAAGCACAAATACTGACGAAATTACACCAAATCAGATACAGAAAAATAGGCCACCTGCATCATCTTCTCGGTCACGCATAACATTTTGATACATACAAACAACTAGGCAACTGCTGGCGTATTCATTATCCAAATAAAAGTTATAAATCTCAAAGAAAGAAACTTGGAAATTACGCTTTCGAGCTTTGTGATTATATAATCCTATTTCGTAAAGGTGATTAATTTATAATTTAAAGTTTTTTTCATCCAACAGTTATGTATTTTAGGTAATTTTTTCCATTTTTTTGGGGAGTTTTTTCAAGGCGTCTTTTATTTTTCTAGTTTTTAAGGGCCCTTTTAAACTTCGAAGTTGCTCTTACCTAGAACCATCCTTTTACACGCTGGTACAGGACTCGTGCATGTTCATTATGCAGAAAGCTCCAAAATCACAAAATTACAAGTCACAAGCGTGGTACTTTATCAAATGCAGCCATATATTTAATATGCATTGCCGAAAAACTTTCATTCAGTATCCACCAATAGAAACCAGAATATAGTTTAATTTATTGTGTCAAGTCACAACAGCAACGTTTACAACAACATGACTGCTTTACGTAGTTTCGATCGCCTGTATCAACAATTTCTGAATAGTGTGATCATTTTCAAAAATATTAGCTTTCGTCAACGCGATGGCTTTCCGATATTCTGCTTGCTTTAGCTCCAGTTGTATCAATTCTTCTCGAAGCCGGATGATGTCAGGATCGACTTTTCTGAACCGCATAAGAATAGGCATCAACATACCCTTCAACCATTCTAAGTTGCTCCTGTATCCGTTCATTCTCTTCCTTCCACTCCCGGTATTCCGTTTGAATACTTTCGAAGTCTTCCTGCATCAAATCTATCAGCTTGCCAAGTGGCAAAGCGGATCTTGTCAGGTCTTGCAAAACCTGACATAATTTCTCCATTTCCTTCTCAGTCGCTTCCCGATCTCGCCTTTTAGTGGCCTCGTTAACCACTATCATATTCTGGAGGGTAAACAAAAATTAACGAATGTATTAATATTGTCAACCTTTAAACACACACAATAGATTTGCTTTCGCCAAGATGTAATTTGCCTTCTCCACTTAGCTCGCGTTTCGATTTCAGTAATTTTTTAACGAGACCACCTGAAATTAAACAAGAGGAAGGTTACGTAAGGATTATAAAATCAACAATTGATTTCGTCTAACTTGATCTCTAAAATCTTCGATCAAAATCAGCTTGCTCCAAGCGTCACCTCGAAGTCATCAAAATTTGTTACACGGATTACCTTCAAGCAAGTCGTTATTACATATGCACTGTTGTTCCTGTTACGATCTCACTAACGTTTCAATAATCTACCAAACTGGTTTAAAAATGATCTGATTTGTCTCATAGGGGCAATATATAACAAGCCTCAACTATTGCTCACACTCGTTTTGATGCCAGACACTCACCATTCAACTGTTCCGCCTCTTCATCTCTGAAATCTCCCTCACCACCACTTGCCTGATTCACCCTCGGACCATCACCGCCGCTGTCATTTCCTGCTGCCATCTCGCTATTTTCATCATAACCATCATCATCCGAGAGGGCCTGATTCTCTATCATGAGACCGGTGACAGTAGAAGGCACGACCGAGGCAGAAGGTAACCCGGTCTGATCAACAAAATTTTCATATTGTTTATTTTCCTTTGAGACTCTATGTAGAGACGCAGGAAACTCATCCAGAACAGGAATACATTCAGTAGTGATAGAAAATGACTTTGACTCACTCAATAACTGTTGGCGGATCGGGGGTGACCACCTCTGCAGAATTATGACTAGGGGACACCCTTAAACGAAAATATTCTTTTAATGGTGCGGGTTTGTTTGTCATTGTGCATGACCAAATCTATACATACACAGCAGGTGAAGAACTACTTGTTGGGCATTTTTCATTTCGAGGAGGCTCTAAAAAGTAAAACCAGTCAATAACATTAATTTTACTAGGCAAATTTTGCGCGCGCATATACAAACAGGTGAATCTTCCTTCTTTTAGGAGTTAAGTGTTGCCGGACAACTGCTAGCAATTTACTCTGTTACTAAGTTCAATGAGTGTACAATGAAAGAAAATATATTGATAGTTTAGACACACAAGAGATAAAGCTTAAATCAACAACTATTCCTCAAAGTAAGCCTCAGTGTTTTCACCTTTCTTGGTTCGATTTGAAAAATTTGCGGTTAATTGGTTGCGGTCATAACCTCATTAAATATATAATACGAAGTACAAGAGACTGTTGCTTTCACAGGCGCTTTTTTAGGATGGAATATGCACTGTATACAAGCAACCAATTTTTTTTAATGATAATCATTTTAGAAATGATAACTTTTATATATTTGGTAGTCTGGACATAGACACTGCACAACCTATGATATAAACTTTTGTTGAAATATAAAGCTTAGTGCGCAAAGAACCATTTAGTGATTTCTTAGGTCCTTTAGCTGAGGGAGGTCTACTGGCTCGCGATTGGTTGGAAGTTCCATCGGATGTTGCTGTCATTGGTCGGGAGTTTTGGTTCTCGATTGGATCTGCGACCACAAATGGCAGCTTGGTCTCAACATCCTCTTTGATAGCATTCGGAACAGGTTCTGACTGCTAACATTTATATACATTTTATATCCAACTCACTTTTGAAGGCTGTGTCTTGATGGATGCTTTCTTCGAAGAATTATCTCTCTAACATGATACAACGATTCTCAGTATTTTTTCGCTTACCTTTTCTTTCCGTTTTTCGTGATTCCGATCTTTAGACCTACTATCACTGGAAGTTTTCTTGCGGGACTCCGCAATCTTTTGAGGCTCGCGTGCTGAACCGTGCCTTGGAGAAGCTGAAGTACAAAAAAATGGCATGAATTTTTAACAATGCATACTTGCTTCCCTCTTCTTCGATTCTTTCTTCTCCGGTTTTCTAGGGGAATCTCTCGAAATCTGGGTCACTCCCAGAGCTTTATTAACACAAGCTGTATTGTCAATCTGGAAAAAAACCGAATAAACCAGAGCAGAATTCGCAATCGTACACCTCTGCCGGCAACGTCCGCTAGAAGTTGTAACAGGATATTGGTGCACTCAGGATCTTTACCAGATATTATGCTACCAATTTTCACATTTGGGGCATGATCGTTAGCCGCAGTTACAAAATCGATTACTTTTTTAAGGTAGGCTATTTTAGCTTCCTTGCCCTTAATGAAGTCACCATTGGATTCATCCGAAGTGAAGAGGCCTTTCATGATTCCTGTTGATCGAGTAAGCTGGACGCTTTGAGGCAAAGATTTTGACCTACCGATGAACAAATATCATGAATAAATCGAAATGGGGGCCGAGAAAGAAGTTTTTCTGTTAACGGTGGCTTCTTTATCAATTTTCCCAGTAACTCTTGAGTTTTTTTTATAACTTTCGGGTCGACTTCGCCCATTTTCTTCGCTATATAGAAAAATATTGCCACGTTGTAAGCTTATGTTTCTATAAAAACAATCCGACAAAAAAAGATAAACCAAAGAAGCGTGTTTTAACGACCAGTCCGATCCAAATTTATTTTGTCTCATGAAAGTTTTAATGAATAATAGAAATTGGCAAATAACCCGCAAAAAAGAAAAAGCTCTTTCAGTTGTCTCAGTGACTAATGTCATCAGATTTTTAAAGTGAAGGATTACCCTATTTATGATTATACATACAAATAATTGGAGCTGCAGAAACCCTAAGCTTTTTAAATACCCTCCGAATTTTCCATGGAGTCCCTTATTGAACATTGACCTAGGTCATTCGCTCGGTATTCTATTATAACTCATTCGATTAAGCAAAAAACGTTACTCTCACATTTTCGCCCATATTCCTACAAACGTTTATTTGTCAAAACGCAAAAATGAATTTTTAATCACCATTAATGATATTTAAAGAGCCAAATCAATTATAGATTGCAATCACAATGCAGATATCTAGTACTCGACTGAGATTGCAATTACAAAGCAGTATGTCATTCTAAAACTCAGTTTATATCTTTGAATGATCTCAAAAAATAATGTGTAGTATAGCTCACCATCAGGTGTTCCTGAATCGCTTAGAATAAATTGCGGGAGTTTCGTATATTTACGCATAATTATTTTCGACAGGTATATTTGGTTATACTGTTTTAGAGCAGGTTATAAAAACATAAATCAAGGCGGATTCATTTGAAACTAAATCATTCTCAAGTCTAGATTTAGTTCACCTGCACAAAATCAGTGCTGATTTAAGGCAGCGGTTCTCCTTCGCATTCATTCATTCATTCATTCATTCATTCATTCATTCATTCATTCATTCATTCATTCATTCATTCATTCATTCATTCGTTTGTTCATTCGTTTATTCAGTCATTCGTTCAGAGTGTTTTCAGTGTTGAATTTAAATGTCATTTATGCACACCTTCTTTACTAGAATGATTACTACGCAAACTTAATATAATTCGATAAGGGACCTGTTTTATTTCAAGACAAAAGCGAGATTTTATTTCGATCTTAAAGTGGATGAAAGTGCTGATTTCTAGAATCCCTATTTGACATTGTTGCCAACATTTAAAGCACTCGGTGAGGAGATTTTAAATAAAATATCAGCCAGTCCTGGATATTTTAAAAGTCACTCCATATCATAAGGATATTGTCTGCAGCCAAGTTTAATTTTAGGATTACCGGAAAAATACAAGAATCAAGCTTCTCGTCTACAGCAGCTAATGCTAAGTAAATCTTGCTTTTGCGTTATAAATATGTGAAGAAAGCCAGTGGGCCAAATTATCTTAACCCCATTGAATGAGACGGACTAGGCTACGACTGAATGTATGTTCAGTATTGTCGAGCTAAGTAAACAGATGTGGTGGTACTGGAAGTATAGATATTGGGGCAAACAACTTCACATAAATGGAGAAATATTATCAACCCGGAGGTTCCCCTTCCGTTTCGGCTGGGCGAAATAAAAAAAATTTCAAATAAGATTCCTTCAGCCGCATTATTAGTATTTTAGGCGACAGATTAATGTGCTCGCCGCGTCAGTATAGACTGCGATTTTTTCATTATTCCACTGCATGCTATATTAGAAAGACCAGTTGTAGTATGCAGTTTACAAATCTTGCTGTGTAATAAACAACCATACTCAAGGTGTAAGCACGGATAGATGAATAGCACCATTCTCTAACAAAACCCTTATTGATAATTACGGCAGACTTAGAGTGTTGTTAGCTATTTCAATTTGATTCTCAGATATTTTCTGAGAAAATTGAACACTACATTGTCATGTTTGGAGCTTCAAAACTAAATTAAGCTTACTCCGTATTCCTCATTTTGACTGTTTCGGTCCATCCACAATAATACTGGGTAGATGTTCAATCCTCTGACCACACAATGACAAATGAATACTACTTCTGTAGTTGATGTATTAGAACCTATAATCAAAAATTTTCGCAAATGTCTTAATTTTACAATATGCTAACATGGCTGTATTCTAATTACTTATTCCGGCGTTTCAATTCAATTTATAGGTAAACTATCCGCTTTTTTACGGTAATGAACAGGCAAGTTAGCACTTTGGGTAAACCAATCGAAGGTTTAAAACAAGTTCTATCGAATTCAAGTTAATTGTAGCTATTGTGTACGCTCCTTCGAGGAAAGAGCAGATGGTGGAGACCGTCAATGGAAGTGGGGCGTGGACCAAATCGACAGTGAAATGGAAGTACTATCTGGTGCCCATGTGCTGCTGGACGGTGATTACGTGCTGGCCTAATATGCTGAGTATCTGATTCCGTGCCGTTAGATGCAAGTTATAAGGGCCCGAGATTTTAGGAACAGAAACTGTAGGGGGGGGGGGGGGAGCAAAGGCGCTCAAACAAAGTTGGTGGCGTAATTGCGGTTCATATGTTGCTAGTTGAATCATTTAAACACATCATTTTTGAGGTACTTCAAAATTTATAAACTAAATTACCGAAATATTAACAAACCTGTAAGTAAACTGAGGCGCAAATACCAATCTATTATCTGGAAGACTTTTCTGAGACTTCATCAGCACTCGAAAGAAGGTCTTATTCACTTTAATGTTGCATTCCAGAATACTGTTAATGAAAACTGAGAAAAGTTCTATAAACGATAGTTGGGGGCGCTAAATAAAACGTGTGGAGCGCGCTGATGATCCATACATGCTTGCCTACACAATCCCTAGAACCGAAGTGTCACTTCTGATAGCTCTGGCTAAAAAGTCTCCTTGCAAGGTGGCAAAACCATAGAGCATGATTCCTTAAGGATCGCAGGATGAAACTGTTTACAAGTTTGTGTAACTCGTTCCAACTTCGACTGATAATGCTAGCGCGGAGGATGCAGTTTTTCTAATTAAATGACGAATAGGTACGTGAGGGACTGATTATTCTGTGACCACTTCTAATGACCAATCAAAATGAGAATTTTAGAGCTTAAGGCACTAAGGCAACATTTAACAATCAAATAAAGAAAAATGGCTCCATAAAATGACGATAGGTAGAGGCATTCCTGCAGAAGTTGGACGGAAACTAGTGAAATGCAGTTTGAAGCTTCAACACGTAACTTCCTGTCTTTTTCATACCAAACACTGGGACTGATAAGTAGAAGCTAATGCAGAAGGACTCTCAGACAATGGAGAATCATGGCGCTGGATTTAAAATGTTAGGGCTACTTCGATTACAGAAAGAATCAAATTTCTCCAACTGAGAATATTAACTCAAGATGGCGAGAAGATTAACAGACATGTACGAAAAGTAATCAAATAACCGAATACAAAAAGACGAGGCCCATCTTCTGTGAAATGGAAGGCTGCCGAACTACCAGTTCCAAAGATTGGAAAACAGCACATTCGAGACGATGGCAAGAATCGATTGCCACTCAATAAGACCCGTCGTTTAAAACAAGAGAATAGAAGAAGGGTTCCAATTAACCAAGGCAGGCTAAGCTCGCCTGAACCTAGGCGTAGCCTTGGTCCACTAAATACCAATTTGTAAGCTCATTTCATGGCTAATGCCTATAAAAGGATGGAAATCATATTTTAATGAATATCTAATATTATTGGGTTTTAAAACTATATAATGACCAACAGTTCTTTAACATATAACTAATATACCCTGATGTCCAATTTGATATTTTTAATCAAAAGACGCGCCGACATGCATAAAACATTAGTACAGTGTCGGATGCTATTTCCAGCTTGCTACTCACGGACATACTGAAATAAATGATCCTTTTGAAAGTTAAACTCATATTGCCAGAAAAGGTGCTTCAGTACATGTCTTGGGAATACAGTCAATATCTTGGCCATCGATTTGAAGTCCAGCCTTGACCATGGTTGTGCGAGATATTAGACCAGTGACTATGGTTTTAACTTGTCATGTCACTAGTTCAGCCTTTAAATAATTAGGAGATTTAAAAATATATTTCTCAAAGCGAATACCACTATTAACCACGAAAATATTGGAGGCGGATGATCAAGGGAAGAGAAAAAAGTATGATTTATTGCCCTAATTGAAGGCTAAGAAAATGATCTTAAGTACCATCACGCTAGCTTACATTAGAACCAGCTAATCAAGTTTTTTTTAAATTTACTACTGTAAATTCTTCTATGCAAGAGATCAAGGAAGACATGTTCTATTGTATTCTATATTCTCTTAGAGGTCATTTTGCAGTTGCAATGGAACCCGCACTTGAGCCCTGTAATTCATATTACCACGGTATAATTCGACCAAACGAAAGTTTTCACCGTAGTGTGAATAGAAACATAAAGATGGTTATCGGGGGTATCAGGCAAGCTCTCTCACATGTGTACCCGTTGTAGATCAGGTTCTCAATTTCCTTCACATTGACTATCGGTTTTTCAACTTTCATTCCACGCATTCATCAACCTTTTACAATGATGCAAATTGAATTAACAGGCTTTCTTTTCACTCTTCTTTTTGCTGTGTGGAGGGCTTTCGGGTGATATAAGTTTAGGGGATTCGTAGGCAAAGTTTCCTGACGTAAATACTTCAGTACCCAACTACCGACCAATACATATTCAAAATCTCGTGGAATTATGACGACTGATCCCTATTACCATCTTTCTCGGAAGTTGTTGACATTTGATAGTAGCCAGTGATTCCGTTTTAGCTCGATATCAGGGCGTGAAAAGGCAGAATTAGTAATTAAATGTCTACACTCTTCAATTGGCTCATTGAACATCTTTTTAAGACTTACAGAACAGAACTAAAAGTTTATAGTTATTTAATACACAGTTTTAATAAAGAAATTGCAACAATCAATAAATACTGTAATTTCGAAGCGAAATTTAATTTTAAAATTGAACCTTTGAAGACTTACAACTTAGCATTTTTAACATCTTCATAGAGAGTGGACTATTCTACCCTAATAGGCGTACATTTATCTTGTAACTACTTCAAATACCAAGGTCAGTGCTCATTTCGCGGACTGTTTTCAATGCCGAGCGCTTTTGAAAATGACCAGTGATCGGGATGCAATTACTAGACCTGTTTATTATCCATCAGACAAAGGTGAAAATGAAAAGTTGTGCAGGAAGCGTAACAATAATGATCATCTTGCTTCCCCTAAGTTTGATTTATCTCTCGTTGATCCTTTATGGGAAACAATGGATCCTACCCCTAATATCCACGAACTTTTCGTAGAATTTGATTCTTGGTTTTTCGGAGGCAAACTTAAGTCAGTCGAAGTTCGTTGGAGCAATCGATTGACTGTTTGCGCTGGTGTATGTAGCTACGAGGGTAACGGAGGCCTGTGCTCAATCCGTTTGAGCGAGCCTCTTCTCAAGCTGCGACCACGAAGTGACCTCGTTGAAACTCTTTTAGTAGGCTTGAGTTTTTCTTTATTCATTTTAGCATGAAATGATACACGCATATCTATTTGTAACAAGAAATTTTCGGGACCGCTCTGACCATGGTCCTAAATTTCAATATCACATGAGACGAATTAATGGCTGTGCAGGCACTAATATAACGGTATGTGTGTTTTTAAATGCGCACTGTTTCTTTGTACAGATTTATCACAGTTTCCACGATGAAGTTGAAAACTACAGACAACATTGGTGGAAATGTGACGGCCCCTGCGCCAGACGGCCGCCGTATTTTGGTCTTGTAAAGCGTACTGTAAATCGCGCACCGGGTCCAAATGATCTCTGGTGGAGTGAGCATCAAGCGACTTGCATGGGTGTGTCTGAGTAGTTTGATTTTTCAGGAATTACGTTCGTGCACTCCACGGTCCGATTTGCTCGTTTTTCTGCGTTTAGGGCAGTTCGTCAAAGTCAAAGAGCCTGTAGATTACAAAGACAAGCGAAAAAAAGCTAAGACAGAAAAGGAGAACGTTAGACCGATTCGCAAAACAATCGTGCCATCTTCTGGTAAGCTGTTTATATTAAAATGCCGATTGATGCAAAATTAGTCTTTGGTAGAGTATTATTTACCAAACCAACAGCCTGATCGAGGGCAGAGTGTTGTGCAGTTTGTACCAGTTTAAATCACATTCTTCGAGTGGAACTTATTGGTCTCATAACTATTTGCCAATTTTTAGATATCCGACAATTTATCACGATTCATTCTGGACCATCGTCTTCGAACGATTCTTCAAATTCTTGTCCTTTCAAGGTAGACATTGATGTGTCTCTCCTGGACATGGTAGAATGTCCTGTGTGCCAAGAATCCGTCCCACTGGATACAATGAACAATCATCTTGATAAAGTGCATTTCGCCTGAATCAAATGTCTTTCGTAGTTTTATATTGACTCCAAAAGTAAAATAAATATTTTTATTCTTAGTGTTAATAGCCACGTGCTGATGCTGTAAGAGATTTCTCAGAATAAATAGTGTCATTGACTGGTCGTCACAGTAAAGATACTACCCTTGGGTTGACCAACCTTTGGAATGGCTAGTGAGTCTTGACAGCATTCTACGGTCGGAGGTGCAAATGTGCATCCGCGTTGCTGTTAACTGGTGTGCGCCTACGCTACTTTTACTAATGGGTTGTTACTTTGATGGAGATGTTAGGGTGGTCTTGAGTTGTTGCCCTAGCTCCCTCCCCGCTTATTCATCCCAGCGCAGCACGATCTTGAATTCTCAATCTTCAGTCGTATTTTCAGGTTATCTTCCCTTAAAAGCTAGACTAAATAACCAAACCTTTCCACCATTACGTAAAATCGCTTCTAATGTCGATGTCGGTCAGCATCTCTCTACTTGACTTCGACCACTTTAGGTTCGGATTACCATTTTTCCCGCTGTTCGCAAGACGGTAACCTTTAGCTATTAGAGACTATCTCGGTGTACTCGATATTAGTAATGTAGAACGGTCCTTTGACTGTTTATTAAAGTGGCTTCCCCAGACGTCACGATTTTATGATTTCCTAACTATAATTTTTTGAATGATTTAGATGGTCTCCCTTGGGATTATAGCGATCAGCCCTCCAGTGCCCCATAATATCGCTTTCAATCGCAGTAGCTGACACCGAGGTCAGTACAGACGGCCTGCATTTACACGTATTGGGAAGTATATAAAGGGACTTTTTGTTTGATAGCAATGGGAATCTTACTGCCATCTGCGTACACCTACTTCAATTAAATAATTTCGCCATGCCTTAGCTATTGGCAGTTAGTAGCCTTACATGAACTTGTACCACAGTCCTTGCTTGGACCTATCAGGAGTGACGTTGATTTCCATTCTGATCTGGATACCTAACATCACTCTTTGAGCAGCATTCCGTCCGTCGCTCAGGCTACTTTCAACCAATGCGGTGTGTAGCTGTGGACAGGCCACACAAAACAGAGGTAGAATGAAGCCTTCAATCAATCTCGCTTCCAGTTTTGCTTAGAGTATACTGGACTCTACTAAGCAAGCTGCTTTGCAGAACCACAGGCATTTGTTTTGCAAAAGAGGTCCTTTCATTTTCTTTGGTGGACCGATGTAAATGTAAGAGCATGCTCATTTAATTCCACGATCATCTGATACTCAGAATGAAGAGCCAAGATCATCTACTATTTCCATGGCATATTTGGCAAGAAAAAACTTTAGAATTTCAGGAATGAATTCTCAATCTGTGCTATTGATGGAGTCGTCAGCATACTCAAGATCTCTCAGTGTTCACACATTAGTTGTGCATTTCAGAAATTTCATCTTATAGTCCTTTCAGACTTCATAAATTTCATCACGCGCCAGCTAAAATACACTGTTGAGGAAAATCAGACTCTTTTTTCATCAGACGTCAATCTCCTATGAAAGCAATTCCTAGCTCGATTCCGATATTATGCCCAGTAATTACATAATTGCAAAGAATTCCAGTGCGATCTCCTCTTAGTTGGTTTTAGTTTGACTAACCATCACACACATTGATGAGACAAGTTAATATCTCATTGCAGGTGGATAACTGATATAGGCGATCATAGCCATGCTTCGATAACCAGATCCAGAAAGAAAGACGTCGAACTGGTTTTCTTGAGAACTTAAGAAGTTAGACGGTATGGCCTAGCCACACTGATTACCAATTTGAACTGTAGAAAGAAGATTATGGAGGAACATTCCGATTGGCGTTTCAACTCTTAACTTGGGAGTTGACTGTTTTAAGCTACCAATCGAACGGTTACAGTTGTTGAAATTTAGAAGGGAAGGAGGAGCCGAAGAATTACGCATGATTTACGGCTTGAAACGCCCAAACTAGACGTCTGATTTCATGTTATGGATGGCATTTGTTAACACGACTGTGTCAAAGGGTCACCTTGGGATTCAAACATCGGTGGTCGTGTAATTGGGCCATTTTTTGCTTAAAAGAAAGGTTATTTCACAGCTTATATCATAATCACCTTGGTTTTGCAAACGAGAACTTTCGTCGCTTGGAATTGTACCGATGCTCCTGGTTATAATTTGGATTTAACCATATTCTACATTGATGTTTCCAGGCTGGGTTGCTATTCCTTCGCGCAACGGCTAGGATCCTCATAGACGCCAGAAGCGGCCAGAACCAGTTCCTTAATGACCATGGCAACCAAGTAATAGTCCTTTTGAAGACCACTTTGAATGAAAAATTAAAATTAGGGATGCTTGCTTTTTTCTGGTTTGAATCAAAGTCAGATTTATCTTTTTTGTTGTTATGGGGAATATCGAATCTCCTTCGGGTGGTGATGCTATAAATATGGAACTTCTTACATCTACAACTGTGAATTCTAACAAAAAGTACTTGGCAAGTAAGAACACAAAATGTCAGTAAATGGTTGTTCAGGACTGTGTTAATGGAATCCCTAAGATGCAAATCAACAGAAAACCTCCACTTTACTGTCGGTTTGAGATTTTCAAACGTCATTCGAACGCATCGGAAAATTTTCATGGGCAGTTGAATGCGTGAGAAAGTTTGAACAGTTTAAAAAAGCTCTCTCGAGTTAAATTAATGCCCTAACCTATACTGAAGCAAAGTGCCACGCAACCTACCGTAAAAAAAAAGGATAAACTCGAGCTAATATATTAAGCTATCCTCTTGCGGATCGGCGTCTAAATAGTATGAGTGATTACTCTACTCACCAATGTATTCCGATGGACTTTAAATCTGGGCTTTGTTAAGAGTTTGACGTTTACGAGACGGCTTCACGACTGTCATATCAAAACTTAGGAGCGATCATTTTACTGATATTGGATATTAAGTAATAGGCGGTATAAATGCAATACCTTTTAGGAATTGACTGGCTTGACATGTCTGTATCAGGCGCTTAGGATGGAGGTCAGTGATTAGTTCCGATAGTTACCTATCAAAACCGGATTTGAATTTTATCCTTGATCGACGTGCTTAGTTGGAGATAATAGGGAACTATCATAAGTAAAAGACTGTACCGTCTACTTAGCAACGGTTCATACACTCAAAAGAACATAGTCATTTTCACTTGCCCCTCACAGTGTGATTGCGACTGCAAAATTACCCTTAACTGAAAACTGTCCTCCAATTTCTAGAACATTATACGTAAATATTCGCATACCAATTTTTGTTTCAAGCCCATTGAAGCTCAAGTGAAATCGTTGAGTCTGACTCAAGTCACTAAACCTATCTAATAGATGTCCTTATGCTCTCATCTTAAAATATGCGAATTTGCCTGTCTCAAGTAATATGGCTTTGGAACCAGGGATAGAAATGACCCTCCGTGTTGGTCCATGCCGATTTACATGGCGCTTCCTTCAGCCACGAAGAGAGATTTTGAAGGGAATTTTATCTCAATCCGGTCCTGAATACAAAAAACCAACCAAGGTGACTGGTATTGAGACGATTTTTTGCTCAAATTTAGGTAGCAAAAAATGGCAATTTGCTATTGTCTCTCTGCAAATTCAATCGGCTGGTCAGAGGTGTTCTCTCAACCAATTTAATGACGGTTACGAAAACGCACTTGATTAGATCAAAGCGAAAGAACCGTATTGCTTTTGCCTTGCAACGACTTTTATAAGTTTCATAAATGACTCAAAGTGCTAATGCGTAGGCATTTTGCGTGAAACAGCCCAACCAAGGGTTGTTGAAATGGTTACTTAGGCCAGTATAAATCTAACAAAGTGCGCCAAAACGAGCTAACGCTCGGTTGCTTTCAGGTGTTGCGAAGATTAGTAAGATTTAACTGGTAGCCACCATGGTTGTGAAACTGAAGTGCATAGTCATGTCTCTGCGGCGCGTCGGTATGTCGGGGGGGGGGGGGGGGAGGACGGGCTGCGCTATTGCTTCTGATCTTAAAATCCAATTTGGGGTGTGTCAACCCCACAACGATTCTACTAATTGGGTAAATGGATGCACGTTTTTAACTTTCGTGGGATAATAGAAACCTCATAATTGAACTACATGAACAGGGAATCGAAGTTCATCAAATGAGTCTAGATGCTGAGTCCATTAGTTGAATCTACCAGAGATGAAATCAATTCAACAGTTCTGATCGGACTAAATATTGATCGGTGAGCTTTTCTTTCATCGTGTAAGCGTTACTCCAAAAGTTTATAGCAGCTAATTAATCAATTTCAGTCTTACTCATTCATTCAACTCGATCCTTATTAGAAAATGCATATTCAAACTTGAATTTATTGCGGATCTGGCATTGACAACTCATCCAGGAAATTTAAAGACCGATTCTCTACTACCATTGCTTCCTATTAAGCTGCTTGGACCGCCATAGAGGGAATTCTTGCGTACACGGGGCCTCGGTACATTCTGCACTACAGATTGATTTTCGGTTAAAAGTGATATTTGTTACCTTCTATGATTCCTTAAAGAAACGATTTCTTTCGTTTTGGATAAATCTAAACTATCATCCACTTAATTGATTCTTCCTAACTTGTGACTGAATGAGAACCGTCCCTTTATAGCCGGATTATGAAGGCATTCTACGAACCAGCCCGCAACGTATGTTAGCCGATCATCTCTACTTTTAATAAAATAGCGTATTTTGAACTAAGCATGTTTTCTTTACAAATATTAGCTTCAATGATCCTAGTCCGTTATACCTCATAGGTGTTATGTCTGCGATGCAGTCCTGACTTGGAGTTAGTTTGGATCGCTTCATTCTCTTCGCTGATCGGCTGAGAACCGTCAGAGATCCTGCCAATGTTATTGAGCTCTTTATTCGTAAAATTAAAAACAATATTTAAGCTTATTTAGGAATCGCAGAAGAAAGGCCAAGTTTACAACTGCAGCTTCTTTTTATGGGTTCAGTCGTGAGTGCAAATAATTGTACCATTCACTTCCTTCTATCGCTGAGAAGAACTGGATGCTTTGATGACATCAGCGATGTGCTTAGTCAACTCCTCTTTGAGTATCATGGAATTAAAGTTACGTTTATCATTTCGTTCCTCATTCCTCTTTAGGCAATGGCACCTGGCTGCCTTGTGATCGCTCGATGTACCGCCGGAAATACTGAACGTATTGAGCACAACAAGACAGGACTCATATTCGATTCGCAAGAAGCAAGACCTCTATGCTCGATCTGCAGAGCTGCTTTTCCTCTTTAGGAACTTCAGAAGTACTTTGGAAGAGTTCCGGACAATGACAAGCTTTGCAGATCACTTTCTAGGAACACCCAGCATATGCAAAAGAGGGATCTTCGGCTCCACGAAGTGGCGCCGAATTATCTCAAACCTGTCGACCAATTTCAAACCCTATATTATAGGATCTATCTCCTGAAGACTCTTTAGTCTTCCTACTAAATACGATTTCTCCATTGCTTTCTCACAACTTTAAGAGCTATATGTGCTATTTCAACACCACAAAGCAAAATGACTTTGTTCGCCTTGGAAAAGGCATTCACAATCTGCTGCAATAAACTTGCTGACGGCCAGCGGTTACAATTCGTTATTTAAAATTTACGACTTTGTCTGCGATATCTGAATTAGATATCTAACCAAATTTGAGTTTTATTCTTACGCGTAAGCATACGTACTGGTAAGAGGCATTTGAGAGATTGGATCACTCAGTATTGTCCAATGTTTCCTACTCATATACATTAAGTAGACTTGCCTGAATGAATCAGGGCTTGATAATGTCGTCCTCGTCAATGTGCGGTCAAAATTGACGGCTGGTTAGTGCTATAACACAGTTCTGCGTATTTATTTTAAGCAGGAGCCGATTTAGAACATTTAATTATGCAAATCAAAATTCCTCATTTTGAAGTGTAACACAGATACGCGACTACTGATTGCGTGATCCAGGAGCAATGCCAAGTGTTTCTCAATAAAAAAACACTGTTACTGACCTCTGGGGGGGGGGGGGGGTATGGCCCCAACAACCTTCTGCGAAGGTACGTCGCGCGTTTTATCCACAAAGGGAGCTCCCATTTTCGCCGGCGGTTCTAACTGAGCAGTTAAACAGTAACGCGGATGCTTTGGCAATTATCCAACTCGTTAGTAAACTAACAAGCCAATCCATAGAATCATCAACCAAGACGGATTCACGCAACCAACACACTCAGATTAACTAACAGTAACCGTTGGTGACATACGAACAGTTGCTTCATCCAAAGCCAAATCGCATCAGCCAACTTCCTATGAGTAAGTAATCCGAGTACAGCCGATGTGGCCGACTGGACGCGAGCAGACACGCACACTAAATGGGTCGTCAATTAGGAACGATAAGGACACATCTAATATGACGAAAAGGTGCGGACATCGCGTCTTAGCTAGATTGACTCAGATTGGGGGGTCAAATTCAATTAATTTAGTCCCATAATAAACAATCACAAATGTCTTTTCTACATACACATGAATGAGAAGGTAGCAACCCAACCTGATAGCCTTACGATAATAGTAAAAGACGAGGTTTAGTCAGCTGTCAGAATATATAATGCTTGAACAGAGTAGGAGACGCGTAAAGAAGATAACGAGAGGGAGAGAAGGGGAGAGTGAACGTGAAAAACGGTATCATTGCCATTATTAAAACTACTACGTGAAGACCAATTTGCAAACAGCCCACGAGCGCATCCGAGGTGGCTTGAAAGAGGCAGAGGCGGATGCAGAAAGAGAACCTGTATTTGCAATTATTTAATGATTGACATATTTCTAAGCTGAGTGAATAAGCGCAGCGATCGAAATCACCAACACACGTACACACACTCAAGTCAAAATCAGAAGTGCGGCGGAACGGATGAGAATGTAAGGGTAGACCGTTGCGAAAAGGCACGAATGGGAATCAGCAGAGGAGAAGAATAAGAAGCAACCAAGGTGGATGTTGGACAAAGAGCTGATGTCAAATAAAAGGGAGAGAAGTAGGGCAGTAGCAGTGGTGCACTATAAAAAATATACACATACTTATCTTTTTCAATGAGATAGAGACGCAAAAGGATGATCAAACGCACAGACCAGCACACACATGGAAGATAAATTGCTAGTATCGCTGTGAAGAATTCGATAACCGGGGTGGAAAGAAAGCAAAAAGTTGGCAATGATGGTGATGACAGGCGAGAAATTAATCGAGATGAAAGCAAGATTAAAAGGGAAGTGATAGAGGAGAAATGGGATCATGCCTTAAACTGCAACCGGATTCTGCTTGGCCTTCTTCCTGAAAGTCGGGAAGCGGAAACTTCCCCACATACCCTTCTTCTTGATCACTTTTGCTTTAAGCTGAAACATGAAGAAGTGTTCATGACCATCGAGGGTGTGACACAGTGTTAAACAACCCTGGTTAACAGTTTAATGATTTAACTATTTAAACTTACAGCAACTACAGCGACACAACTGATAATTTAAGGGGTTTTTCGGTGTTAAAGGGAGCTAGAAGCATGGGAAATTTTTTGGTTAGAAATCGGTTAAAACGAACCTCTTCATCGTCAGAGGCTGCGCCGTCGACGCCTTCCATGGTATTGCAACTACGAGCTGAAAGGTTAACTGAAACAAGAAAGGAAGTCAGATGATAACTCCACTCATAATTTCAGACTGATTTTGATCAAGAAGAGAACATGAGGTGATATGGATTAAGCTTCATCACTCGGACCGATCCATTTGACATCTGCTCATGTCAGGATCAGTTCTACTCATATCATTAACGTTTAACCCTCCTAAATCTATTGAACTTATATTTAACCTAAACTAGAAACATTTATAACTGTACTTCAAAGCGACATCCAAAGTCAGTTCGTTATGAGCTTGACTGAACTCGTCGCACAAGATTATGTTTCGACCCTAACCCTAATAAATAGGTGTGGTTGCCTCACTCGAGGCAGACATCGATCAAGGACAAAAAATTTCCATGTGGGCGAATTCTAATCTACATAGTTAAACGCAGAGTGCCACCTCATCCTAATGAGCAAGGCCAGCCAGTTATTTCTCAAAGAACTCCGCATTTATACCTTGATAGTTTATTATTGAGATTGAAAGGTCTACCCACTCTCCTCAAGTGTCCGCATCGTCAACTACTGTACATTGAATGCAAATGCTGGAGCTCTTTGTTTTACACATTTTTTCTGTCTCATTACAGCTATCCATTCGCCTACTTCCTTTTAATTATTTAACTAGTTAGGCTGTATTCGTAAAAAAGTATTAATCTAGTAGGAAAAGTGCAGCTGGACGCGCTGGCAGTTATCTGTACAAATGCGCATTCAGTATAGCTAAAAATTACTGCCAACAACTATAAGATTTACTGGATTTGTGAAAAAGGCAAATAAACTGGTCCACAAAAAGCATTTGAATTGCAATACGTCGAAATCGAGACTCGTTATTTCAACGTGCCCAATAGTACCCAAGTATGTATATTTTCCTACCAGCGTCGACTGTATGGTAGGGATCAGATACCAAAAAGTTTCAATAGATAAGTGGGCGTCCAAAGTGAAGCTCGTATCAGAATACACTCGGAACTACAAACTATGACTTTTTTAGAGCACTGCACGTGACCTATGCGACCCAGAAGGCCACCTAGAAACAACAGATAAATGAACACCTAAAATCTCGATATTGGGGGAATTAATCCACTGAGAACAGGGAAATAGTAAAAAAAAATGACGTAAATGGGTACTTGACTAGCCTTAGTTGTTAAGAGGGTAAAAGAACAAAGCGATAGAGCACAAGTTGCCATACGAGGCTTTGCTTAACCTCGGAGGCAAAGGTGAACAATCCTTGGTCAATGAAGAACCGAATCCAATGGCTGAGTGGTGACCAGGAATGAGGGAAGAACGAGGAAATGAGAGGTATCGAACGAAAAGTCTCTGGGCAGCTCATGAAGATAAGAACAATGGCCAGGGTGCGTCGAAGTAAATAACGAGAATTCCTTAGTACTCCACAGATCTTAATCGTTACACTACCTGATGATCAACAAAGGAGAGCCGCCACTGCTGATATTCTCTAACAAGTTAATCAATTGCCCAATCACATTATAACCGAGAGACCATGTAAACAAAGATTCGAGATCAATTAGACTTGGACGAAAAAACTGCAAACCGATTTAGACGTCTATCCAACTAATAAAGGACTAAATGTGGCTAACAAGCTATGGAAGAGAACAGCAAAGAGGGGACTCACCTAGATTCATAGCGTGCGCAGGGAGACTGGCGCTCTTGCTGACCAAGTCAGATCTCGAAGTGGGTGGTGTGCGAGGCTCTTCAATTACTGTCTCGGGATGATCCTTCGAGCCTTTACAAATAAAGAGAACTTAAATAAAAGAATGGATTCATCTTGAATGCACTCGGCGTTAGCTCAAGTAATTGAGCCAGTCAAAAAGATCGGGAAAAAACTGCAGTACATGCAACTGAAAAGAAAAAAGTCAAATTACTATGTTAGAAGTGGTAAGACATTCAGCAATGTGGAGCCCAGTAAAGTGATACACGGACGTCAATTACGAGTTGTCCGAATTTGGGCTAACAAAAGCCCAGCCTCGACAATACGGCGCCCGCCAACTCACAAACGCAAAGCACATCTTTCGGAGACAAGTGCAAAGTAGACAGGTCTTGGGCAGACTTGTATAAATACATCGTATTCTTTTGCTTATAAAAAATGATCATCGTCGAACCCTTCTGGATAAACAAGTGGCTTGGTCGTTCCTCTTTGAGACAGGTGAGGTGAAGTCACCAGAGAAATCAAAAGTTGGCCAGCGGCATGACATTTCAGGTAACGAAAATGAAGGCTGCCAGATAGGTAATGGTAGCATAATAGGTAGAAAATGATTGAAGAATGCCGTCTTTAGACATCTAATCGAAATCTACCCTTTGATATACGTCCAACAGGTAGCAGGACAAAAAGAGAGGAACTACCTAAGCCGAAACCACAACCTAGAGAGGAGTTAGACCATACAAGATACAGCATATAACTCTGCTTTGCTCTGCCCTTTCTGTCATTTCACTATTGCAATAACGAGTTCGAGAAGCCCAACCAAGGCATACGCAACTTTGTAGATATATTGGAAACAAATTACACAATGATAGTAAGGTAGAATGAAGGTAACTGTGCGTGTAAAGCATCACTGCACAAACCGATTACCCAACCAAGCCCGTCCTCAGTATATCTGCAATTGAGGAAGAGAAAAAGCAGTCTAATGAAACACACCCCAATTACGACGATACCAAAAGAAACTACAATGGCTCATTCAATGAATACCCGTATAAAATGAATACACGTTGGAGTTAGGCAGGGGAGTGACTAAAACACTATGCAAATGCAATGTAATAAGGGAAAATAAGAACCTAGAGGTTTAAGTTTGCCATCGAAACGAGTAGTTTGATCACTACATGGCGGTGAGGTTCATCGTAGTTCAAGCAGACACGAAAGCATTTAAGTCAGATGACAAGGGTTCGAATCCATTGAAAAGCAACTACATGATGATGTATAGAGGAGTGGCCGAATGAGCGCATCTTATTCATAAGGAGGCCGAAAAATACCATCTCCATACGAGAAACACACGTGAAAGAGCTTCTTTTTAACACATTTTCGGAAAGTGCTTAATGACTGGGCTATTGACTCGAAAGTGGCTAGTGCATTCCGAACCAGATTGTTGATGGGCCACGGTGAGGAGCGGAAAAATACTTTTCCATTGCAAAAATACGCTTTGAACATGAATAAACAAAAGCGCCTAGACAATCGCCTGAATGTGAACATAAATTTTCAGATTTTTTGCAGGTTGCGTCAAAACAAATTGAAATTAAACTAAACGGCTAATGGCGGAATGTTTGAGTTACCTTATTTAGAGCCATTCTCTGGACTCGCGTCAACAGATAAACGCAAGATGAGATGGATTTTAAAAACAAGGCTTATAAATGTTCGATTTCTTTATGAAAGCTAGAGCATTTACCATTTAAAATCTCGAGGCTATTCTCCCAACTATAAGAACGGGAAGGAACCTGATTCGAAACCGAAACAAGAAGTAACGTAGAACGCTATTAAATATCGCAGTTAATACGAAGACTGATTGAGTGGTGATCCACCTGCTCCAGAGGCAGGAGTTTGGAAACACTTCCAAAAAAGAGCTGTTCAGGCTGAAGAAAACTTTAGGTCAACAGCTGATTCCTAAGAATCCTAACCAAGAAAGCTACTACAAATCGTTTACAGGGACGGATTTTATGGTCAAACACTAAACTGCTCTTTGATCACTCAAACACAAGGATTCATTACACGATCGGCAGACAAAAACAAAAAGATGCAGTCCAGATATAAACTCATTATATTCGACGAAAAAAACCAGTGCCTAATGTCAAGCCGAATTCTGAACCAGAGAAAGCAGATGACATTGGTTGGAGATCAGAGGGTCATTCATGAGTGGATGCAGGTAGATAGGAGGAAATCAAATCAACGCGGCATAATAAATGCAATTATATGCAAATGGACGAGAGACGGATGATAGGGGAGGGGGGGGGGGGGGCACTACGCAAGAAAGCAGAGCAACAACGAAAAACAACTACATGCACGATTCTTTTAGAGGAAGAATTGGATGAAATCGGCTTACGATTAAGTGAAGAGAAAGGAGAGGCGGATTTCTTTCCACCTTTGCGTCCACCGGACTTCTTTTTCGACTTTTTGGAAGACTTCTCTAGTGTGGAAGGCGATGAGAGATTGATTGGAGGCACGGTAACAGCGGTAGAGAGCTCCTCCACAGATTCTTCAGCGAGACTGGGCTTGTAATGGCATTGGCGACCATTGGGCATCGGTGTGGATTGGGCTTTCGATGGTAGATGAGTAGCAAAGGAGGACTGTTCCTCAACTATATATTCATTTTTGTGTGTGTGTGTGTGTTTAATTACGACAATAGCACAACAGGGAAAGATAAAAAAGGCATGCAAAATATAACCAGAAATCATGGCAAAATTAAGTGCAAGAAAGCGATAAGAAATAAAAAAAGCGAGGGAGCGCAGTAAATGATGGAAAAAGAACATACCCAGACCATTCTTTGAAAGCCATTGATTGCGTTGGATGCCTTTCTCCTTGTTCAAACGAACAGTACTCGCGATTCTAAAATAATAATAAAAAAAATATTGTACAAGTGTTGTGATCAACGCCATAAAGATAACCCTGATATATCTATAAAGACTTGGGTTTAGTGTTCCGGTAACAGTGATGAATTCTGGACTAGACAAAAAGCTAAAAAGTTAACTCATTACAAACACAATGTCAGATACGTACCTATAAGTCGATCAGAGACGTTAGAGCTCAATGATCGCCTGTAAGATCTATGACTAGCGAAAATTTCATTATCCAGTAAAGAAATGAAGTAGAAAAGTGCTTTGTGTATCTTTGAACATGGAAAAGATACACAAAGGACCCTTAGATCTATAATTTATTTTTTTTTCCCGATCCGAGGACGAGGAAAGGCACCACCAACCATTTGTTTGAAAAGCATGGTTTATTCATTTTATCTGAGGCCCATAAAATAGTAAGAGGGAAAAAATCAGTTTTTCGCGGAAGTCCCTCAATTCCATTTACTCTCCCCCAGATACTAGTATATTAATGGCTGTATAGACCCTGCTAGCCTTAATGAATAAAATAATCTTATAAATGGGCTACTAACGCAAGAAGAAAAGATAATGTAAAATGAGAGAAATCAATTCAGAGATTACTTTGAGACAGTAGCCTGCTTCACTCATTTTTGCAAAAAAAAAGGCAATTAACATGTTATAACCCATTTCACTCCGACAAATTCTAAAACTCCTGACCCTAAACAAACTAGCGATTCGGCAAAATTTGAAAGCGCAACCCCAAGAATAAGCGCACTGCTCAGGGGAAACAATGTGTTCATTTTAGGCGCGTCGTGCACTCAACATTCCGGGAGGATGCGCAGGACGAAAAGGGACAAAAGAATTTACCTTCCTAAGGCTGAAGGGTAAAGAACCGAGAATTTAACCCTTCGAATAGCTGTTTGGAGAATTGAAGGAGGAAACACAACAAATTCTTCGACATAGAGGCTCAGGTACGTGCTCTCAGAAGAGTTAAAGTGGTTTATGAATGAAATATTAATAGAGGGATGACAATGACAAGAGCCACTTGTCGAGCTGACCTATGAAGGGGTACGCTTCGGTAGATGAACACCGAAGCAGGCCAAAAAAAGGGAAAGAGGGCCTAAAAATGATATCCGACATGGTTTTTGAAGACAAACAGCGATTTTCATGATTGACAGTTGTGAGATCCTTCCGTTTCTGAATAAGCCATGGGTACTATCACTATGACTAACATAAGTAACAGCAGTGCTTCAAGATAAGCTTGAAATGGAAAAAAAAATGAGTTGGAATGGTAAATTCAAGAGCCCCTCGAACATCAACTAACAGATCATATATATATATATATATATATGTTGATAATAAGTACATGAATTCGTGCTTCGACAACCCAGAGATCTAACTGGTTTTCAAAAGGGTTATATATTTAATATATAGAGAAAAGGATGAAAGAGAAGCAGAGCGATAAAAAACGTAACAAGGTTTAGAAACTCACTCAGAGATTTGTTTGGCTCCAGCTTGATTGGCAGCAGTCACATCATCAACATCATCGGCATCGTGAATAATAGTGGTATCCGAGAGGACACCAGTGGCGAAGAGAGAACTCTCATTTTGCTGGCTGATACCGCCGGTTGACCAGGGTACTTCAGCCGGTGGGCGACGGAGAAGGTTAGGGTTTCGATAGGCGTAGCCCGTTCGATAGCCGGCGCTGTCGAGCATTCGCATCTGCGCCTCGAATTCCATCTCACCCACGCCCCAACCAGAGAGGTCTGTGTAATCCAAGGATAAGTGGTCAGTAACTCCACTCTAGACCGACATTTTTCAATGAATGATTGACGTAGTCTCCACCTTAACTGGCAAGGTCAACTGATAAATAAATGGAAGCCAATAGCCACATTCAAAAATCCTGTGTACTAATGCGAAAATCTGAGTGTCACTGGGAGCTAAACACGAGGAAATCGATGATCTCTTACATCTCTGGGCATCTAATATTGTAAAAAGGAAAAGCACACTGTGGGTCATTGTGGCGAATTCTCAACTCCATGAGAGGCATATTATGTAAAATAATGGCTACTCGAAATGTTTAATCGTCAACAGGTAGCCCAACGCCTGCCACAAATGAAAGAAGCGTTATTGCGAGAGGATAAGCCAGTAAAAATTTGGAATTAGTTCTGGCACAATTAGGGTTACTCTCGCTTTGAGAAAAATACCGAGGAAAGACTAATCGCGATCATTATTAGGGGACAAATGCGGAGGGACGCTCCTCGCCCCGCCCCCACACCACCCACGTTGCTTCGCTTTTATAAAAGTCACGGGGTAAGATAACAGGCCCTAAAGAAAGCTTTCTCCTGCATTAACAAGCACCGCACGTGAAATCTACTCGGAATGATTAAATGACTGTTAAAATACATGGAACACATGCGGAACACAAGAAGCGATGGAGTCACCAGAAACTAAAGATTAGAGAACAAGGAAGTAGTACAGCGACCTCTACAGCTGCTGTTATTCTATTCGAAGTCTAGGCAGAGGGGTGGGGGGAGAGATAAAAAGAAAATGAGTGAAAAATCCACATACATTTGAAGAAAAAAATACTGGCAAGTGAGTCAAAGGGGAGAGGTATCAAAGACCATGTCACAACGGGTGGTTGAGAACACTACACATTGTAATATAGAGTAAACTTTAAAACTGTTACATCAAGTAAAAAAATACGGTAGATAACTAATTTTGCTTACAAAACGGAACCTTGTTATAAAGGAACTATGACTCATAGGTCTTGGCAACAAGTATTATTAGTAACACACAGTCGCGACACTGTCACCGGCTATGACACAGAAACTGCGATGTGTGATTAAAGGCTTGTCATAATAAAGTAAGTTGGTGTCGGGATCATCTCGGAGTTATTTCATTTCAATCGGGTTTCTGAAAACGAGCAGCGATAATTATTAGCCAAAACTAAAATAAAAGTAGTTAAATTGTTTCCTCTTTGGCTAAATAATAAAACTTATCAGAGGAAATGACGTTTTGAAAAGAAGTGGAAATAACTTCGGTACTAGATGAAGATTTCAAAGATAATTTCAACTACATTCGACTTCAAATGAGCACTGGGGCGGTAGGAAAGCGTACCATGATAAACCAAACCCCTAACAACTGAACACGTGTTTATAAGTCGCACAAATTTGCCTACACGCAGATGTAAACTAATCATCGTGTCTCGCATTGAAATGCATGCGCGAACTACATTCCTGGATAAGCATGAAAGATACCCGATATAAACAATATAGAATTTACTTCGCTTAAGAATCAGAAAGCAAGACAAACGTCGATTCGGATACAATTCTTTAAATATGGGAAACGAACCAGTGACGCCGCTACTTGTTGATTTGGCCCCAAGGCCGTTGAGATGTTCATCAACGTTATTAATATCACCAGCGTCTCCGTTGGTGCTTATGTGCACCTCCGATGCAAAGGGCATCGTGTTCGGATGTTGATAGTCAGTGGCTTTTCCGTTGTCACCGGAAGGTTCTGGTGCTGCTTTCTCATTGTCGGTGGATGGAAGGACAAACTCGTTGAGCAAGTTGTTACCACAGCCCAACTGGAGAAGTCGCATCTACACAAAAGGGAAAAATTAATAGCGACGAAACTGTGTGAATGGGTAATTATCGCACAATTGAGCAAATGCCGCAGAAAGGTGACATCGAACCGCCTCTGAGTGGACAATCGCCTCCCTCCAGGTTTTCATAGAATTGCACTTTTATAAGACTGTGAACCGCCTTGACTACTGGCAAAGTAGAACTAGGGACATCTAATGAAAAAAATCAAGCCACATGCGAAAGAATTCTTCGGAAGCGTCGGGCAAGCCATTAAGCCATATCCCAAAGGTGTCAACATCCGAAAGTTAACCAAAGCAACATTATATACAAGGTCAGTGACACTCGATTTCCATGGAGTACAAGTGGCCAATCTCTGGGCTTTTTAAAACTTTAGGCCAGAGAGAGGATCAAAGCACTATATCGTACTCCCAACCTCTTTATTATGCAAACTGATACTCGGTTCATTCGCTGATGCTGGAGAAAAAGCGATAAAAAGATCAGCTTCTGATTAACACAAACACAGCTCTGTGAATAAGTTAACACTGGGTAGTTCAATTGCAAAGTCCAAAACAGATTCGTCTTGAGCACTGGATAAATCTGGACATAGAGAAGAATGAATTTTGGCACTGAGTAGAATGTTGAGTTGAGGACACATCTAAACTCGTGGCAATGGAATGGATTATAACATTAAGTGTCACTGATGTTGTATCGCTTTGCTGTTTCGATGTATGTCAATGAAAAAAGCGATGAAAATGACAATATGGCTTATGAGTAATACATTATGAGATGAACCCAGATTTCGTAACTATTATAGCGTCGAATCGACAAATTCGTACACTCAAATTTCGCAAACGCAGATGGGAACAGTAATACTAAATTTAATGAATTATGCAGAGTGCATAAAATAAACCAATCTCCACCATGTACCTTCGATGTTCCTTACGCAGGGTGAATTTAAAAGTGTTAAATACACTGCATAAATCTACGTGCTATCCCCATAAAATACACATGACATATAAATATCACGTCCAGAGTGTAAACAAATTAAACTACGGAAATAGGAAACATCGTTACTACGAGTGAACTAAACGAAGGAGTTGATTTATGACGCCGCTATTGAGGTAGGTAGGTAGGCAAGGACAGTGATCCTTTAAAAAATACAATAAACGCAATGGTATCAACCAATAAGTATACCGTATTCCAATTCTTGGATAAATTCTCATGATTCAACCTGACATTGGGAACGCAGGCTGAGGTGAAGAAATGAAAGGCATTAGACCGAGGGAGACTGAAAATTGCACGAGATTACAGAAATTTATTACTTCCCCAAAATGGTGCCAATTCAGAAAAGACCGCGTTTTGACAGTAGTCGCTCCTAAATCGAATCTACCAATAAGCGCAAAAGGATTGATGGATTTTTAAACAAGAAGCAAGACAAACTCAAAAACGAAAGAAAATTCAGAAATCAAGTAAAGAAATGAATGTAAATGTTTCCTAGGAACCCAAATCAAGTTTTGCTCACGAATGAAGAAGTGAAAAGTCGGCGAATACTTGAGAAGTAAACAAGTATTACGAGAACATTCAAAACTTCTCTATTCTCTACACACGGAAAGAGTCACGAAAAGTTCGGGAATTCAAAGCTTATAATTTATGAATTGCTACCCATTCAATTATCCTGATCCTGAATAGAAAAGAAAAATACACTTTTAATCTTTATTAGACTAAGAACTTCAGTCAATTTCTATTCCTCTCGTTGAGAGGAAGGTTGAAAATACTTTAGGTTTACTTTTAAGAATCCCATGATGTCGACTCAACCTGCGAAGAGATTCAATTCCTGGTTTGTTCTTTTGATTCATTTATTCTGAATTTTAGCATAATACAAGTACAGCTAAGTAAAAAAAAAATAAATTGAAAGTTCTCCCAACTAGCTATCCATCTGTAGAACAATATTTAAGCAATAGGGGTAGTAATTCTAATCTTTGGGGACGCGCGCGAACCGATTTTGAACCCGTTCCACTGAGTAAATCAGACGCGACTGCAGTACCGCTAGCGCGCTCCAAGCTATGCCACTATTATCCGGAGAACTATTAAAAATAATACTTGTCCAACTCATTAAGAACATCCTAGCGATCATGAGTATCCTAAATGGAGTTCAGAGTTTTTCATACGTTGAGTTATTCAAATGTGTACGATACCTTTTCAAAGATGGAGGATATTGGATTGTTTTCGAAAAAAATAATCGTTTATTCTGCAACGCTAGTCGAAGGGCGCCCTAAACTAAACCATGGCATGTGCAACAACACCTAAGTAATGAAAAAGTCACAGAATCAACAAAATAGCATCTGATATCGGAGATAATTAAGTTACATAGTTGACGTAGAGTAGATCTTGTCCAAACAGTGTCATTGTTTCATGAAGTGCCGACACTCCAGGGGTGTATAAGCCGATGCATTTAAGTAACTAATCACTCAACCACAGCTACCAACAATTCATGAACTCGAAAATTGCTCATGAATTGGCATTTCTAAAGTGCATTCCACCTAATCAGTAAAAGGATGCATATTTAAGTCCTCATCTAAATATTTTGCGAATCCTCTTTCAACAGTCTGAAGTCAAGGCTTATCCTGCTATTGATTTAACTAACATATACTAATATATGAACTAAGGTGAATCATAAGATGAGATCAGTTCAAAGCTATAGAACCACAGACCAAGCCATCACGGACGCAAATCAGAGAAGCTTTGCCCTTAGGAATACTACGAAGTAACAAGAGCACAAAAGAACAATCTCATAGAAATGAACTGATACAGCTACTGCTGTTTTGTGTGTGCATTTGGCGTATAACAAAAGCGAAGACGAAAATGAACGCTAAGGTGAAGTAAGATATCCGACAACAGTCTAACAGTCGTAGACATATTTATTCAAAATCTATCGAAGTACAGCTAGTATGACTGAAATGGCTGCCTACAAAGGGATAGCCGAACTAGAGAATGAAAAATACGATTTAAAAAACGTGATCTTTCAATGCATTAAGACCAAGTTAGTAAAGACTAGAAAAGAAACTCCGACGAGAAAAATGGTGAGAAGAGGAGTAGCATTTGATTGTCGAGATTCTCGTACCAATAGCTGAATCCGAGATCAAACTAATGCAAAGGAGCTCTTAGGCGCAATACACATTTGGATGGAAAATCCAAGAATTGCCTAACATCCATAAATGAGACTTAAAAATGTGGAGAGACAGCCTTAAGACCAACGAGAACCTAAGTGAAAGGAGCTAAAAATGGAAGATTAGTTCGGCAATAGAACGGAAAGGGAAAATAAATGAAAGGAGAAACACTAGAAACGATTAGGGGTTTCTGCCATTTTTCCTTGTACGTTTCTCACTTTTTTCTCTATCATTTTCATATCCCAAAAAAGTGGGCCGAATAGAAAAATACTATGCTTAGCATGTGAAAATCGAGTTAACTAACAAGACATGGTGATTATGCGACAAAAAGAGTAATGCAAAAAGCGGAACAGTGCAGGCAAACTTAAGTAATTTCAATCTGAAAAGATTGTTATGCGAATCAAAGTCGGGTCACATTCACTTTTAGGCAAGGTGGTTCAACTGGAGTGAATCATTAAGCGACCAGATGGGCCATATGTTTTTGGAAGACGTAGGCTTCACCAAACCTTACACGAAGCAAATATGAAGAAAAAAGACAATGAGATGGATGACATGAATTTGTAAAAGGCTTCGAATACAATTAGTAATGGACAGACTATTCTGATGTCTGCACAAGTACAATTGGGAAAAAAGTCTATACATTTGAAGTCGGAGATTCGGCAAGGTACACGTTAACTGCATACCCGCATACTCAAAAGTAGTTCCTGAAGCGAAATCAAAAACCGAGTAACAGGGTATTCGAGGATCATGAAAAAAGTGTTGATCCGAGAAGTCCAGGATGAGGCAACATCGATTCCTACGCAAGAAAGTTGGAAGGTTGCTTCAAGAGATGGCTAAAAATACGTTTAAATGATTGTTGTCTAGTTCAGAAACCGAGAGTGAAAATTCTCCGACCGTGAATATGACTAGAAAGCAGTCCCATTAGGAGATTCGATTCCATAAATAAGTGTTTGAAATAGCAAATAAAGGCTCGAAAATCGCCCTTCTAATAAGAGGTTATACATTTAAACTTATCCACCGAAAGGCTATCGACATTATTAATAGGAGCGAATCGCGAACAATTACTTCTAGGAATCATTTGACCAACATTCAAAAAGGTCAAACGGAACGGAACGGAGATTCCCACAAACAATGTTGAATGTCACTAATTACAAATGAAGGGACAAACCTGTGTCTGACAAGCGCTGATGACACGTTTCATGAGGTACCAAGCCTCGGGTATAGTAGAAGCAGCCACCGTGACGCCTTTGTTGCGAAGAAAGAGGATCTTGGCGTTGTCCAGATCGGAGCGAATAGCATCAGCTTCAGTGGCATCAGTCACAATGCCGGCGTAATCATGGTACCGGACGTTGGGCAAGAGCTCTACTGCCTCAGGACTCACTGGAAGTAAACCAGACTTGATGCATGAAACCTGTTAAGGAAAAATTCATGGTATCTTAGATATTCGAAGCTTATAACTGGTAAATATAACCACCCTTCATTCCATGTTTAACTACCAGTTGAAAAGGCAAAAATAAAGAGGCAAAAGAGATCTGAGGATTTCAATCGTACTTAAGCGACTGGCATGCATCTTTCTACTATATAGTTAACTTGTACAAATAGAGCTAGCTCGAATATAACTCCCAAAATTTTCTTTCGAGTTATCAGTAGCCTATGACTAGTAAAGAGTAGAATGACGGATTATGTCAAAACCCACTTTTCCTAGTTAGAATGGCCGACCAAAGCAATATTATCACGGTTCGTAATTGTCAGTTTCTCAAATCTGCAGCTACAGCACCCAATATAGCTTTTCAGGGACGAATATGCTAAGATGAAATTCCGACAATACAGGCTTTCAGATTTTCAGTATAAACATTTGTTACTTCTGAATGTGCAGGCAACATTGCGATTCAAAGTGCACGTATCTACGTTAAAAGTGCAGACCTGCATTATCCAGGTGGTGCTAATGTACATTTATTAGATATTGTAAATCAAGCTATTCGGAAAATGGGAGGCCATAAGCAGCACATAAGATTTTAGAGGCTTATTAGCAGTAAAAAGTGCCATGGAATTCCATATATTTTACCAGTAGAGGTGGCTTAGTGAACCCCTAAGGAGTCTCAATTTGGTCGTCCCTCAGCAAAAAAACCACTGAACTAGCATGAGTGGTCAATCCAAACAATGATTGAATGCTAAAGGATCTCAAACTCGTGCCATATGATGAATTCAATACGAACACAACCAATACAACATTGCGCAAATCTTTCAGGCTTAGATCCGATAAAAAAATTAATGATGCTGTATTTCATTTCACCTTTTGCGTTATTTGGACTGCACTGAATAAGTTAAACGAATCAGTTTGCAGACAAATAGTAACAAAGCTTTGAATGAACGACATTGAACAGTGTCCAATAACAGATAGGTTTGGCTCAAGCAAACGTGGTCAATTTGGTAGGAAGCGCTATCACAGGGCTGGTGAGAGGGGCGGCCGGATAGGACTAATCACCCATCAGACGTATAAAATTAGATTATGTCAGCAGAAGTACAACTTCATACAGCCTCGTAAACAAGCTACGACGTAAATACCTAGATTCATGGTCTCAAACTGGAATGTGGAAATCGCAAGCATGCAGTAATGACTGGAATCTCCGCCAGAAAGTTGAAAAGACTTCTGGAAGAAGTATGGAGATTGTCCTCCCCTAACAATGTCGAGGACTGACGAGGCGCCACTACGAAGTTCAACTGTGAAACTATGCCAGAGAAGCGACCAGAGAACCGAAGCCGTCGATAAAGCTTTTAGAGTTTTCTGTGTTGACTGTTGTGTGCTATATGTTGTAAAGGCTATTGTATTACCGTCGTATCCCCCAATAAGTATGAGACTTGCCCAAATGCCTAGGGAGTAAATAAATAAATAAATGACAGAATGGCAGAGTAAGAATGTGAGGTCCTTTTGATAACCGATAGCCAAATGGGACAATATTATCAGGGAATGCAGATGAACATTCATGAATGTCAAAATAATGGCTCAATACGTTGATGAAATCAAGTGGCACATTCGCAACTACGAACATTCATTAAACAAACTTACCTACAAACCTTGGCTGAAATTAAAAATAACTTTATCCCAAAAATGACTAACATCTCAGGACAAAACTCAGGTCCTTAGACTCAACTTAGGATCTGGCTTCACCAAATCGAGTCAACAAGAAGGAAACAAACAAATCAAGTGATTAGAAAGTTGATTCAGGAAGCACTTCAATCTCAGGTAACCGCTGTACCTAGATCCTAAAATTATAAAAGCAAATAATGGATATAAAATAGACATTTCAATACGGCATCGATGAAGTCGTGGATCCAAGTTATTTGTTTGTAGCGTCTAAGTGTTCTAAAAGCTAAAAAGTAATTATGTCGTAGTTCAAGCTCATCAAAGTCAAGTTTAACCCTACTTAGATACCGCTATCTCGATGGAAAATAACGGCATTTTTAGCGAAAAGCCAGTATTAGGATCGATGATCTTATAAATTACTTTTCGCTTTATGGCACTATACTGAAGTGGAAACGCTCGCGTGAATGGTAACGAGGGAAAAAGCTGTATTTGACAATGCTAGTTTGAAACGCTCAGAACTATAAAAAACCGCGCTAAATTGAGGTCATGAAAGTGGGATCTCGTGCATGTCAAGAGCAGCGTTCTTGAAATTCACAGCATCAGATTTACTGCTGGGAGCGAAATATGCAATGAAGTAAATTACTGGCAGGCAAAAAAATTGCGAGATTAACGTGCGCACCAGCTCACGATCAAATCGGAATATCCATAAGATACACGCATGGGAGCGATTGAAAACGAGGCCGATGATACACACTCTTTATTTGAATAATTTGATTTCTGCCGCAGAGGTTAAAAATTAATCCATATTTTATAATCTCTATAAGAAAAGGTCAGTTTTCTGATTAATAGTCACTTAGACGAAGAGCATTTCAATTTAGTGGAAATAAGCGTACGATGTAAATGACTAATAAACAATTCGGTTAAGGAATGAAAAATTTCCGAGTGTTGCAAATTATATAAAAGAGAAGGGTAGTTAGAAGGCAAATCCCCTTATCACCCACGATTTCGAATAATCGCTGCTTCGAAAGGCGTGGTTTGTCCATTAACCAATACCCAACCTACAAAGTACATTCCACAAATCAAAGCTTTCGAATCTCAAGCACCAGCAGTAAGACTGATCCAATGCACTCGCTGGTAAATAAATAACCGAAATCGCAGCTTACCTACTGACGCACTTCATAGTTTCTAAGTGAAATTTTTCGAACTTAAAAGCATCATTTAATAGTGCAAGTGGAGATAGGAACTTTAATACTGCGAAACAGCAGTTTACATATACGAACTGACCGATTCTGACTAGAGCACTTATGAACGGAAGCAATACATTTCGCAACAGTTACCCCTATTTTACCAAACCTTACCGAACCCAAAATTCTCCAATTCTTCATTGAACATGTGCACCGTACATTCTTCCAATTATAGTTAAAAGTTTAAAAGGCTCCAAAGTCCTCTAACCCCTACAACACTTCCAGAAGAATGATGCTATGCGTGCAACGCCGAAAGAAATCAAAGCCAGATTACGACAGAGAATTAGTGCTACAACTTGAAGAAATCGTTCGCAACTTGAGGCTTGAGAATTGAGCACCTCGTTAATCTCAAACAAACTGACAAAAGAACTATAACAGCGGAGAGCATCGATACTGCATCTATCCCTGGAAATGGTTCGAAGTGGTAATACCAGAAAGGTCAGTGCAAGGAGAATACCAACCATTTTTAAGAACCACAAAATCCAACAGAACTGTACAGATCAGAAGAATAGAAACTGAATGTCAGTAGATTAGTCCAGACAAACTGATCAACCTAAAACGACCGAAAAGATAAATAGGACTCCTGTTGTCAAGATCTGGAGCTCTCAATTATCAACATCGTTTCTCCCAAGAGGATGGATTGTCGCCTAGGATGTTATGATACAATACTATGCACTTCATAGCAACGTAACATGCACAGGCAAAAAAAACAGGTCTACAATTGCGACATCTTGAACGGAATTCAAATATAAATAGAACTAGTTATTGCGAAATCGAACCAATCGAAACAGATGCCCTCGTATTCACAAACAGTAAACAACCATGGAAATATGGCAGCATCGTAAGCCCTGTTGAGAAACTGAACCCAATATTAGGCGTCATCAAGAAATCAAGGCTCGAGAAGTTCACAAATCAAGAGGAGCTGAGGGGAGGAACGTTTCGAAACGATCAATCAAGTTTCACCCTAAAGACCTGAGAAAATTTTATCACCACCGCTACCACAACTAAGCGATCCGTGGGAATAAATCAGAGAGGGAGAAATTATGCCGCAATCGGAGATTTTTGGCAAAGTGACTATGTGGGACGGGACAGTAGATAGAAGTGTACACTGCATGAAATTTCGAAAAAAAAGCAACAACGAATTAGATATAGGAGAAGCGATTTCATTAGTTCTTTCCCAGTATTTATTATCTTGGGAATTCAAATAATTGGATTGGAAAAAACACAGTACAATGGGTGGTTTGCAATCTTCTATTGGGCAGTTGATTTGCACAATCATACAATTTCCATACATCAGAGCAGGATTGTATAGACCTAAGTCCAAGTTCGGGTAGGGGATTTTAACTGTTCTAAAACCTCCGAAGAGCGACGGTGGGCTACTCTCTTATTTGCTTTTCCAAGGCTAAAAAAGTGCACAAACTAATTAAAGGGCACAAATAAATTGTCTACCTAGAGGCGTCAAGCGACTAAAAGTAGAATAATTTAGAGATAATAATATTCAGAATTACTGTCGCCTTCCTGAATTGAAAAAATAAAAACTATCCAGGGGTCTCGGCTTAACCTAAGGAGGAAACTTGATTAACAAGGGTGCGATAAAGTGCCATTTCATAGCTAACAAACATGCAAAAGTAGCGGTTTAAAATTTCCTATCATAACATCAACGAGAACGTCTAAATAAGATAGCAGCCCCTGTCAGGAACTTACTTAAGTAAAACAAGTCATGAAATCAATGCCATTTAATGAAATCGAGAACAGGAAATCGCCGACAGAAGTGATTAGTATTAGAGCGTTGGGGGGGGAAAATGTTCCAGTGAGAGTTAATTTTGGAACAAAGAAACCTGACTTTCGAGATGTAGAAAAAGTTCACTGGTTTAATCTTATTTATTAATAGAAGCGGAAGAGAAGCAAACTAAGAGTGATTTTTATAATCTAAAAGTTTATCAGTCCAAAAGCGGTAAATTTTAGACATTTAAGCTATGTATTGACTAATAAATACACAAATTTCATGGGAGAAGTAGAAAAATGAGTCAATAAACTTAATTCAATTTAATAGAGTACATTTGAAATCGGCATGCATGCGATATTGAGTACTCTTTGCGTAGGAAAATAAAGGTACACTTACAGCAACAACATCGGGTAAATGAATATGAGCCACACAGTTGATGTCGTTGCGAGTGCTGTGAACGGCAGAGTGCAAATTCCAACCCGCTTTGTTAACGCCCAACACTGTGCTCCCTGGGTCCAGCACATTACCTTTATTGAACGATAATAAACAAATTAAAAATACAAGCATGTACCTAAAAATTAAAATACCTAGATCGTAAAGCGAAATAATTGTTATATATCCGGTTAACTTAGAAGCGGATACCAGCCGTTTGCCGAACCAAATTTTACCAATAGTAAGAAATTATATCTTAATAGAGAAAAAAATCTGTCTGGCAATGGTTTTTATTAATTCTAATATCACGGTGGTGGTGGTGGTGGTGGTGGTGGTGGTGGTGGTGGTGGTGGTGGTGGTGGTGGTGGTGGTGGTGGTGGTGGTGGTGGTGGTGGTGGTGGTGGTGGTGGTGGTGGTGGTGGTGGTGGTGGTGGTGGTGCAAAGGTTGCGCACGAGTTTGACTCCTTAAGTGAAATAGGCTCGGAAACCTGCGCGACTAAAATAACTGCCTAAGCGAACTAGTGTTGAACTGAAAAGAATGGCTAAATAAGACTCGCCATCAGAGGCAATAAAACACCTCGTCGTCCAGTAGTCATTGACCAATTTGTTCGTTTTCGTAGACGTATAAATGCAACTTAAAACTAAGTGGGTTGTTCTAGATGCCACTTGGGATTGTTATTGGAGCAGAATGGATTTGAAAGTGAAAACAATTTCTATTCAACTTGCGTGTTCGAAGTTCAGGACTACTGGCCTCATTCAAGTCTATCAAAATCCCACTTGACTGTTGACAACCTAAGCCCCAATCAATTTCCTAATTGGTAGCTTCAATTAGTGAAGTAAGTTGGATTTATCAAAGTTAATGGCTAAAGTTACCGGAAGTAACTGGAAAACTTGGTAGCAAATCGGAAAGTTAAGTCTACAGATCTTTATGGAGAAATAAAAAGAATTTCACAATTAAGACTAATTCTAGTAAGCAAATAAGAGTTTGGCCATTGCAAAAAAAATGTTCATTATTGGAAATAGGAACATAACCCGATGTGAGGATAAATCAAACCTTCTGTCTTCACAATGAACAACTGAGTAAACTGATCTATTGCTTTTTTCAAATTAATTGGGATGGAGATGAGAAATGACTCGACAAGACAAAAAAGAATGTATGATTTGCTAAGTGTTAATTTGATGGAATGCGTCAATGACTTCGACGAGGCCTAAGAATACACAAGATACCCAATATTGAGCACAGACTGACTCCTTTGAACCCAGCCACTCCCTGGTCTTCATTAGATAAAGAGAATTCGGCGAATATGGCAGATAATCGATCTTTCAGAATAAACAAAATATTTCCAAGTCAGGAGGCCGAAATGGGCCCCTAATACCAGAGAATAAAATACTGCGAGACAGTTTCTTCCCCCAGGCATAAAATGGATTGTTTGAGTACCGTGCGACAATTTTTCTTGTGATTCTAGCAACAATAAACACTGGTACACACGACTGAAAGTAACTCTCTGGGTACTAATGCTACCGAGAATGATGATTCATGATGTGCACGCGTCCGTATAACGCACCATCGAGGCATGCAAGAAATTGAAATCTGCCATTCTTGCATAAGAACACCATTCTGAAACTTATGAGCACCCATCAAGAGGAAAGAACACCGCAACAATGGAAGCAAGGCTAAACTTGGTGGTGTACTTCTGTTGGTCAAGTAGTGGGAAGCCCGAGGACACATGCGAACAGAGGCGTTTGATCTACGAATGAAAGGTCAAATAGGAAGGCTCATTAGAAGGAGCATCAAGGAAGGATTCTAGAACAAATCGTCTCGAAGACTATAGTGTCATCCAGGAGAGATTGATGTAAGACACGATCTTGATGCGAGGGTAAGTGGAATAATACACGAAGCAAAGCAACTATCAACCCCTATTACCATCCACCTCCCATCTGATTAAAAGTTGCATGATTCGATCGCTTCCAACAAAGTTATAGGCAGGCCAAATATTGCAAATAACGACTCATAGCGAAGTACGATCACATTCAGGACGATGGTAGATGATGAAAAAGCGAGGCATGAATCGCGTGCGACACCACCAGGTCACGTTTTAAGATGTTCAGATTTTTTAGGGTATTCGTGGTTCAGGCATGATTTTAACACACCGAGCTGATAAATAATGCCAAAAAACAGTTACTGAAATTAAAATACAATTTCCAATTTGATTAAAAAATAATGCTGGTGCAAAAATTAAATTAGCACTTAAGGTAGGTTTATTCAACCGCTAGGACAATTTTAAGTCATTCGACAGGTCAAACGACTATGAAATAAAAGTGAAAAAATAAAACTAGAATAAGATCGAAATTTGCTAAAGAAAATGTCTATGACCTATATCAAAGAATACAAAATACTGAACACACCTTTGCTATTTACTTTCACCAAAGTCGAAGCTTGAACCTCGTGGTAAAGAAGTCCGAATGGACTGACCAAGAATTCGTCGTCAGCGCATTTTGCCTGAGTAAGAAATTTCCATTTAAAGGATCACAAGAAAGCAATAACTAGTTTAGAAGAAACAGAAGATTAATATTTTACCGAGATTTGATTATATATAGAAGTGGTCCAGCCATTTAAATCGATGAGACGACATAGTGCAGCCAGTTGGCAGCGAACAAGCCTCTCCTCACGACTGTACCTAACTGCTTCATCGCCGCGCAAATCGTTAATGGGGATTGTAGATGTACTACCTAGGCAATAATAACAATACGGTTAAATGAAAGCGGGATATTTTGCATGCTTAGCAGAGCATGTTAGACCGTAAGTGTTAAATAACACCAGGAGCAACATACGATTAAGGCGACTACCCAATATGGCAAGGAATTCTACACGTTTTAATGCAAGTGGAATTACATTAGACAAGAAGGCATTGCGGGAGAACAAATGCTAAAAAATACATGGTTGAAAATAAGCGGAAAATCAGTCACCCTTGAAATCATTCACAGTTCCACCCTTTGCATGCAAACTCAGAAGTTCAGACAACTGTTGTAAAGCCCCACCGGCATTGAAACTCGAAGATAGTGCGCTGTTCGCCACACTTTGACCTGTAAAATTCGGTCTTTTTAATGAAGATTCGTGACCTGCATCGGGAACGTCACCAAAATTGCTACTCATTGTGGTATCGTTGGCCATTTCAACGTCAACAACTACTTTACAGGGAATTGTGCTAACTCACTTAGCATGGACAGACAAAAGCCAGGACGTTTTTTTTGGAGTCCGCGGCAATCGGCATTTTTTAAATTATTAAAACATGTTTATATTATTTATCGAAACAACTTGTTTACATCAAATATTAGAGAATGTGTTTTTTTGCATTTAATTTTTCAAAAGAAAACGCAGAGAAATCGGTAGCGAAAGAAATATACTTAGTCTATTTTTTTTAACTTGAGCTTAGTTGACTGGTTTCTATTTCTCACACCATGGAACGATTGCCGCCTCCCAAGTTTCTTTCTAACATAAAACAAATATATTTACGCCCTATCCTGAAATTGTGTGCTGTGTTGAAATTTTATATATAATTACTTATAGGTGAATGGTTTGCTTTTTAATACAGCTTCTCCATTGAAACATTTGTTTCACGGCTTTAAAGAATTAAATATAGCACACTTTTTGGTTTCATTTTTACAGATGAGCTTAAATCAGACCTACAGATATGGTTACATACTTAAAATTACTTCTAAGAAACTTTTCAGTTCTTTGTTTGAACCACCCGTGAAAATAGGCATGCTTACCAACAAACCATGGCGTTTTACTCTTGAACACTTGGACTCGTAATAAAATGACTCAAATGTTGATATATGAGCCGTCACATTCGTTGTGATTTATAATACTATTAACTTCTCTTGAAAATCCAATATGTCTCAAAACTGCTCCTGCATTTCCATTTTGACCAATATTTAAAGTCATCGAATTTAAATAGTATCAAATAAACGGCTTATGTGAGGTTCTCGCTGCAAAAGAGGGGGTGAATCATGGTGTATGGCTCTAGAAGTGATTATATACAGCTTTAGTAGGATAGATAATTTTTTCCAGAATTACCTCTTGCTTTCCACTTTAAGGCCAGATTTAGTGGTCGGGATTAATACCTTCGTATTTTCGCTTGTAATTTTGCGCTTTAGGATATTAAATGAGTGCCTTTAGGTTAGCTGATTAAAAAAACGATGGTGATGCAAGAAGTCTTAACCCTTCGAACAACTCCACTGGTCAAAAGGTCTTTTAACTATTATCACCTACTCATCATTTGTGACTCTAACAAGTATGATCGGCGTTGAAGTTGGCATTCATCTGTTATCTGTTAAAACGTCAGTTTGTATACTATTTTATCGAGTTGTGGCCAAGTTTTTTTTTGTTGAAGTATAGCATTTTATAAATTAAAGTTAGGGACCGGTTTAAACTTGGAGAAGTGCTCTGATAAACTTTGTTTTGATAAGAAATCTTTTTCCAATGCAATAAATATTACTATTTTCGGTTTTGGTTACATTGGAGTGGGATGGAAAAACTTTAATCCTAGGAGCTGGGTAAACATTCAGCTAACTGCTGCAACTGCAACGCAGGTCTTGGTAAAGATGAAACTGACTACAAATAAATGTTATGTTAAAAAGCTGTGGGGAATAAGCTACCAATAAATGCAAATCACTGTAAAACAATCTCCCATGGGTCGTTCCTCTCAACATTCATAATGCTTCAATTATTCTACTTAGGCCAAGCCCTAGTATCTACGCTAGAGCTTAAATTCATAGGAAAGACCTGCTGTGTTACTCTGAAATGCATCAGTCGACCACTTAGTCCACAAAAACATGTTTTTTACGCCCACAACAAAGGCGATCGAAGAGCACGATATAAACTTTTAGAGGGTTTTCTGTGATTTCCACAAAATCAGTGTTCCGTAGAAAACTTAAGAAGTGCCAATGTTGTGGTTACTTGCGCGAAGCTCAGTACATGGTTAAATATATCGGCCGACAAAGGGGTGGTCAACAGAGATTCTCAATCTAAGAGGCATCAGGACGGTATAGGCCTTTGGTAGACTTTAGTTGATGCTATTTATAAGAACTGAATGCTCGGAATACCGATGCTGTCAATTTGTGTGTGGCTAGAGTAAAAGCTCTCGAACAACATACTCACTGGCCGAGCTTTTCCACTGAGCTTGAAGTACTGAGCATAGAAGTCAATAAAATCATTGGCGACTTAACTCATTTGATCCAATTCCACCTTTGATAAATGAGCGTCTTCTCCTAATGCGCACTGATTCACTTTTATGACGCTACTACAGACTGTCAGTTTCCGCCATGTTGAATGCAGTCTTCTCCAAGTCTGTTCTAGGTGAAAGTAAATATGCTTACATTGGGTCTCTATAGTGGCATTCAAGATATTGACGAGGGACATTAACTAGAGCCCGCAAATTCAAGGCTCTTAGAAAACACGCACTTATTACTTCAGACATATTTAATACGAGAAAAACCGACCAGTTGATCGACGCATCAGTCATAATTTTGATAATTTGGGAGCATGAGACGTAGGCACACAACTCAAGACAGACATTTCCAAAATGAGGGGTAATGAGTTAATGCATAATCGTTGAATTATTGATAAAATAGGAGTGGGAGGAGGAAGCACACGGAGAATTGATAATAGGGAGATATCAGACACGCAAATGCCACATAGTTGGTTACATCGATTGTAATTTCAGTACCAGTGCTCGAGTGAACGCGGCCGCAGAAAGAGCTGAATAGGGCTGCCAAATGACTCCTGCAGGACCCGGTTCGGTTCCTTGACGTCCCTCAGCATAGTCTGCGATTCCACGGACGATCAAGAAGGAAGAGATCCCATTACCAATTACTGACTCAAGAACCTGGTCGAACTCGGCATCGTAGGCCAAGAGGTCCTGGTCTATGGCGTAGACTTCGCGAAGGCTGGAACTTTGGGTTACAGCATGACCTGACCCGATGCAGCCAAGACGAACTAGTGGTGGAGCTGGCATAGCTCCCGGCGGTTCTGGATGCTTCACATCTACAATCATCTCCTCACCGATCTAAATAAGTCAGCACAATTACAGTTGGTCGAATAAAACTCATAAGAGTGTTATATACGTTACCAATCGCAATGGGAATATGTATGACCGCAAAATAAAAATCAAGTGCTAGTTCTGCAGTCAGATGTTTTGAGACCGCAAAATCTTAGGCCCGAACGTCAATCACAAGTTACCAGCCCGACTTCATGATTAGCTCTAATGCCAGGGATGCAAAGTATCTCAGCATATAAATGATTTGACTGGTCCGCCACGGTTACCCCACACCAAATAATGACTCACACAATATCAGGTACCAATAAAAGCAAGATCAGGGGCCCCACTTTATTTTCCTCTAGGGTAGTCTTGGAATATCACCTAACACCTCAACGCACGAGTGACTTGACCTTTTATGTCCTTGGGCCTGATGCCCTACATATCAACAGCCGACTAAGGTGAAACCAGGCGCCTCACACCAAGGAACTCACTATATGAAGATGGTTTTGGGAAGAGGGATTTAAGAAGCCACGTTGAAGAGAAAAATATGAAATAGACGACGTAGAGTAGTTCGAGAGCAAGTCTGGCGGAAAGTGAACAGGTGCATTGAATGGCATTCTACGATATCATAACTGACCATTCATATTCTCCTTCGTCATAGTCGCAATTAGAAGAAATCGACAACCAACCTGAATTTTGAGTTTGTCAGATTCTGCCGGTGGTCGTTCATAATCAAATTCATGATTTTTAAGATTTCCAAGCCCCTCCTTGATGACAGGATGCCAAGATGACGGACCCGCCTCGATGAGTGCTTTGGCGCACTTAAGAAGGAACGAATCCTTCGGCGCGAATTTCTTGCTGGTAAATCGTATATCACCATTTTCTTGCGGTTGAGCATCGAAACCATTTACCTCGTCAATCTTCTCACAGAAGATATACCAGGGTCGAGTTTTACCAGGTGAGGATCTGATAGCGGCAGGTGCTGAAACGACAATATCGCCCAATCGTGAGTGCTTCTCGAACTCGTAAACGTGAGGAACGCCGCCTGCGACTCCTGTTAAAATTACGTGCTGGATCGATTGGAAAGTTCCTAAAACAATATTAGCAGCAATCAGACAAGGGATGGGGTGATTAATTTATGAGCAAAGACTAAGCCTACTGATACGTATTTAAGTAGAGCTATGATTGCCAATACAATTTCGAGTGCTTTGCTGTAAACACTGGATGGGTAGCATTTCGAACAAACGCAAGCCGCTGCGACATTAGGAGCCTGTACAATATGTACTTTCTGAAAGATGGCTTCGTGTCCTCTTTTTCTTTCCTACGTCTTTGAATTATGACTTAATCCCTGAGCGGACCATGGGATACGATGTACAGCTAGCCACCGCATACAAAAAAGCCTTAAAAACCATATTTAATTAGCGAAATCTACCTAAGTACATGTCTCAAAAAAACGGAGTGAAGATAAACATGATAATGATAAGATAATAAGATAATTTGACTCTTGTCTTGGGAAGCGCAGGTATTTTGGAGTCACATGGATAAAGAACATCCAATTTGGACTTCCCATTGAGGGCAAACTTCCCCCGAACAGACCGTTCACTGGATGGAGATGTGTAAAATTTTGTTCATAGGACATTGATTTAATTTATCTTGAGTTGTTGTATCCTTTATTAATAGGCACCAATCTCTGCCAAATTCAGCTCGACCAGACCATGGAAATGTATCAAATCCCCAGAATAGAATAAATGCCAGTGATGCAAATTGACATGAATTACAATGACAAACCACTATAGTATTGGGATTTTCTCTGATTTTAGATATATCGCAAATCATACTAGAGACCTCGAGGTTGATTACCTCTGAGGTATCAGTCTGCAGAGACCTTGAGAACTCTGTTTAAATTCTATTTTAGAACAGTTAACGGGTCAAACCTGGAGGCAATTTATTGTTTATTGCTCTTTTTAATCTTTGAATATTCATCCTTCCTTGCATTACCTTACAAAACGATTTCGGATAAGGCATGCATCCTGACAACTTGCGAGATACAGGTGTAGATAGGAGTGTACAATTTGCAGGACGATATTAGGATCAATGTAGGCCTATTTGACTACACTGAATCTGATCCTCGCTTTACGATAATGATTACCCAGGTGAAATGAGTCCTTTACAGACAGTTAGGAATGCGGTGACGAGAAGACTGATCGGCTTTAGACCATGACCACATTTTGTGAATAAAATACAACAAGCCCATAGACGGATCTCGATAACTTAGCTGTGAGAATTCTACACTCTATTCCTACCCATAAGGCTATAAATCACAATTCCATTGAGTTCAGACTGAAAAGTCAACTATGCTAAAGATTCCAACGATGTCTTTGCATTTATATAAACTGAATACAAATGTTTTCCATACGTAATGAAGAATAGCTTAGATAAATGGCAATGCCTCCCTTCAATGGACATCTCTATTTAACGGCATCGACCAGTTGATTAAAAACTCACCACATCCAAATGAAGGAGGGATTCACAAGCCCATTTATAAATAGAACCCCTGAACTGTGACATTTTATTGGCTATAAGGAGTGACATTTAGCCAACAATTGCCAGCTTCCATACGAAATTGACCATTCGCATTTATTTTTAAACAAAAACTGAAATTAAACGGTGATTGAAAAAGAGAAGATATAAGGAATGTTAAAACAATGGTAAAAGTACAGATTTCATGTTAGTCCACGATCCCACTACATGCCTGAAATCTAATGAGGCTATTTCAATCACTGTCTTTCTAGACTAGAGTGTGTCTCGACCAAGGCTGGTAAGTTCTCAATTTTTTTTAGGCCTGACAGCATTCTAACCAGATACGATTAAGGCAGTGCAACTTTTTTGTGATGAGTGATCCCCCATCTGGGTTGAAAATCCCTGCCCCAGCGAAAAGAATGTAATCTACCAAAACTCAAACTATGGTTGACTGCTAGCTACAGTAGGGAATAGAACGACCATGGGAAGATTAAAATCAATAGATTAAACGTTTTTAAACAGAATAATGAAGCTGACGGCTGGCTCACGGGATCCAATGTCAATCTCGATCCAGAAGAAAAGGAGCAACAAAACAACAAGTATGAATTCCTTCCTAATACCATACAACAACCAGAATAATGCACTCTGCACAAATTTCAATTCCTTTCCAAGTGATCACTCAGTAGTAAGCCTGAAATACGTACCAAGTAGCCGAGTAGTAATACTCCCAGAAGAGATTTTTGCCTGAAGCTCCCAACCAACCATGGGCAGTTTAACGGAGATCACCTTCACTGAACCGATATAGCCGATTGTATAGACGTTGGAGTCTCCTTCGGTCTTGTATCTAATATAAGTGGTCTTGCGTTCAATCAAGGCATCGACGGCCAACTTCTCACACAGCAGATTTGTGATGATCGCTACGGTGGGTTTCTGTTCATCTGAGATGGATTTCAGTTTCTCGGCACCAGCAATCACCTCGACTAAATGAAACAAGACGAACATGAATTAAAAAACGGGCGCCATTCAACTGAATTCAATTATAGTAGACAGAAAAGTGGAGGTGAGATGGAGAAGAACCTTTATGAAGGACGTTGAGTTTGCGACGATAGCCCATTTTCTTTTCAGGACCACTTTCGATGGAAACTGGCTGGATGAAATTGGTCTTTTCCAATTCCTTCAGCTGTTTAACCAAAAGCGCTTTGTCGTCTTGATTGGTGAGACTGCAGAAATAACCATAAAGTACATAAATTATAGAAAAATGGAACATTTAATTAAAGTTGTCTTTTGCTTGCATTCAAGTGTACAAAAAGAAAAGCATTTGAAATAACTTTTGACCACATGTCCCAATCTCCGAGTTAAGCATTGAATTGAAGGTATTACGAAGGCCTAGTCTTGATGAAATATCAGGTATTTCAGCCAAAATTGACACTCAAGATTTGAAAAGTCATCGATAATTGTGGCGATTTTTCAGAAGCAGAATTCGGAACTAAGACATTGCCTCATTCCCCTAGATAGGACGAATGAGATCATCGATCGATTTCGACTCGTAAAATTCAAAAAAAAACCTATTTTGCAATTGGCATCTATTTCGGCCGATAAAGAAGGTTCCAAATGAGTCCGAGAGCATCATGATGACTAAGAGAACCAGCGACAACAGTTGAATGTGAATCTGGAAAAAGCGACTATATACACATAGTAGTCTACAGTCAAAAGCAATAAAAGAAATTAGATAGTAATTGATAACTTGCTGAGCTAATTTTCGATGAAAATAGAAACATGAGGTAAAACTTTTTCGCCTTTAGTTTCCAAATACGGACAGAGCTTTGAAAAAAACTACGGGCAGATTACTAACACAGAGGTGAGGTTCGATCACCTAAGGCAAATAATAAATTGAAGCGGAAGTAAATGACCATCGGGGATTGTGATGAGATATTAATCTCTAAAACAGTTGGCGAGTGAATTCATCACAAGGGCAGCCACTTAGTGAAAAAGATATGGTCACCAATAAAAATTTACAATTTTTAAAGCCTACACAAGTGAAGAGAGCGGACATCTTCAAACCTGAAAAAGACGATTTCTCTGTTTCTGTTTTAATGTTATTGAGGCAATAAGCATGCAAACTCTGAATTGAACAGAGACGCATTCCAATGATAACCGAACGTGGTCAATTGCTCTACTTTAGCATATTACCTAAATGAACCTTAAAACAGACGAATGTAGTAGCGAAATAGTAATATCGAATCAAATGAAATAGCACCTAGTTCAGGACATTATGAAACCACAAATTTGGAAAGAGTGCTACGGTGGCACTGCTGCTGAACAAGGGCACACTAATACAATTTCGACGATCACTCAAACTCTAACTCAACGAGGAACGTCCACATCCAAGTTTATTAGAGCTTTATGCAGGCATGTACCTGAAGTTGTAGAGAAACCACAATTCTACCACATATATTTCAAAATAGATGGAAATTATATTAACAAACTATTATGAAGTTGGAGTCGAGAACCTATTTGGCATAACTAACAAGCCTAGCCAACTTGATCTCGTCAAACTTCGGAAACGCGGGTGTGGTTATGTTGATGGCATTGCGTAACTAAGAACATTTCTCACAGGGCCATTATAGAATTGTCGATTGGATAAAAGCAATAGTGTTTAGTTGAAGGCTCGAATACAAATAACATTGTTTTGATATTGGAAAGAAGTGATATAGTTCTTCTTTCTCCAAACCTGTTTCATAATACTTCATCCACCAATCTCGATTTCAGCCCTTTGAAGTCGTTTGAACGTAAGCAGTAATAGCCTAACCACGAAACTCATTCTAATCCAATACAGTTTACAAAGGAATAGGTTGCCCATGAAAACAAAAGCAGAATATTACATGTTAGATGACCGAGGGCTTGAAGCGTTCGAACAGAAGTTCCTGCACTCAGTTACACTCAGAAATTGGAGTTTGCCCTTTACCTAGTTGATCGCTTACTACCGAAACCGCAACTTACCTGGAGGGGAATTTCATTCTATTCTGATTAAAAAAGCACCAGTGTAGAATCCGACCTAAAAATCGAGAGTAGGTTGGGGTTTGACCGTTTCAAAATCAGATTTCAGCTGAATGGTCAGATTTCCAATGTAAAAAGTTCATTGAATTTGCGTTAAAGAGCTCAAAGATGCAGCTCTAAGTATGAGTAATTAGCATATCTATCAAAACACCATCCATCAGTTTGAAACCAGCCTTTAGCTTGAAAAAATGCCTTTCCAGGAGTAGGCGTTTAGAGTCCAAATTGGCACACTTTAACAACTGAGGCCCAGAAAGGTCACCCTGAAGTGATTTCATTAAAATTCATGAAAAAAACATTGGAATTCATAAAATAAGTTTAGTTTAATGAGATGCAAACACGTGAATGTTCTAGCGATGAGATAGAGGTAAAAGCCAAGTTAACAGAACAAGGCTGAATGCACCATTCGCATTGACATATGGGTGAGATTGAACCAAAACGGAGCATACTGACAGCGGGTAACAAGAGCAACTGAATTAACGAGCTTTTGGAGCTAAATAAGCTTACGCTGACCATGGAGGCACCTTTGATCTAATAGTGCAGTGAGAAAAAGATCAGTAAGGTCAATGTAAGCCGTTGACCCTTTGCTTCTTGAGTCAGCATTCTTGCAGTGGAATAGATTTGCGTAAGAAAACACTATGCATACGCAGTGCTTGGTGGAGACAAATACGTACCGAATGAGATCATCCACGGAAAGTACATTAGGATAAGCATCTTCCAGGGTTCGGAGAAGACCCTCACGAACCACGAGCTCCATAGGTCTTTGATCAATCTCTACAATAAGACCAAATGATATCTGGGTTAGTAAAACCATGTAGACGTGCCCTACGACAACATTAAGTTAGGCATGATAATATCCACCATCGATACATTTCAGGTGGCTCGACTCTGTAATTCCTCACCAGCTTGTCCAAATCAGTAAACACTCTCCTTGTTGACTGACACAATATCAATTCTAATTTAATATCAAGGACTAAAGTTCAATGTCCGGAACCGACAATGGTGGAAATGCAGGTGAATCACCCCCTGACTGATCCACAGCTAAGAGATAAGGATTTGTAGAATAACGAAGTGCTGCTAATGGGTGAATCCGGCCACCTTCACTGAAGAACTGGGAAAACGACGAACTGTATAATCAACCCGGATATTGTGCGATTCAATAGCTCAAGTATTTATTGGAGAGAAATGTCGCGTGACCCTTACCCTGGGATAGGAGGAAGTGCATTAGTGGCTCTTTAATCAAGGAACTCCTATCTGGTAATTTTTTCGTTACAAATGCTTAACCCACGTTGCTGGTTATTCCATTGATGGATGGATTCCGAACCTGAGTCAACTGACCAGTTCGACGTGTATTCATCGTCCTGAATAAACCATTATTCAGTGATATTTTGAGTCCACTATCCAGGCTTTGAATTTTTGGGAATGATCAAAAAAGGTTTTCTCAGTATCGGCATAGATGTGAATCACACGAACTGTATTCTACATGACCTGTCAAGGCGTATCGAAGTGCTGTATCAGTGTCTACTTCGCGGATCACGAAATACAATGTGGAGTATTAACAGCAACACCAAGAGTATTAAGATAATATTTATGGGCCAACAAATCAAAAGGTCCCAAAGATAAATTACCGCACGCAGCATTGATTGCATTCTGGTAAGAGCAAAGAATCCTAATAGTAGACCACTAAGTAATTTAAAAGTAGTACTCGGCAGTAACAGAGCTCTTTCCATGCAAGCTTCTGAAGCAGCCAGCGCTAAGAAGGACGATAAAGTAAGCCCCCTTATCAATATAAAAGAGGTAAAACTAAAATCTTTTCAGTTGAATCGAATAAAAATAAGATTCAATGATAGGGAAACCATTGCGAACATTAGATCTCACTTTCTGATGATTGCATGCATATACCCAGCGCCTTAAGTTTAATTGCAAGGAACCTCGGATAATTTGAATCCAGATATTGTACCAATCGCGGCAATTGAGGCCTATGGTGATGTAGGATTCGTTAATAATAATGGTATGATCGTTTTCAATTCATTTCTCCACATACTATAAAAGCAAACGGTAAATTATTCAAAATACCCCGTAACGATCTCAGAGCCATTAGTTTGCTATAATAGAGAAATGAACAGAAATAAGAGAAATAATAATCGAGGTCATAACTCGCAAGTGAAGAGGAAGGTTGCCTCAAAACCCACAAAATTCTGGAATAGTTATACAATATTTTCCTTCAATCAGAATAAGAGAAACTGACGGCCACTTGGCAGAGTCAGAAGAAACATCGAAGTGCAAAAACCTAACGGCCTTCCAAACAGGAAAAAAATTTAGCTGCGCGGATCAACCTTTAACTTTTGAAAAAGGGACAAAACACAGTCTTAGATAAAGTGTGGTAGTAAGGAATAATTTCCATAGGGAGCCATTAGGGATACACTTCACCAACACCATTCTCTTTTAGTGATCCCAGAATCCCGGCACCCATGGAGAGGTAGAATCACGGCGTTGAAAAATTGTAGAATTTGGAATCTGCCTTTTTGCCCAAAAAGTACTTACATGGTTCAACATCTGTTAACATGTTGTTTCAGTATAAGCGATTTCAGTGACAAAAGCAACATTTTTGAAGAGAAAGATAATTAATACTAAGCTTCAATAGAAAAGGACTTAAATATCAAATACTTGCCAAATATCACTTTAACCTACAGGATTTCCCCCATTTCGCGTTTCTACATAACCTAGAAATAGGTTTACTTCCAAACCATTTGGGAGTATCTCGCGCCAAACCAACATTGGCACCCTGAGAAGACATGGAGTTTGCTTTAAAAAGCTTAATAAAGGAGAACAGAAGCATTCATAAATTACGCATCACTAGTCTGAATTGATATACAGTGTTCCAAATTTGACCGGTCTCAAAAGATAATTTGAGAACAATACGGTTTGACATGATTGCGTTTGCAATGGATATGTGATCGAGCATCAATATACAAGGTACTTATTTTACGTTTTTAATAATCAGGGACCCCAAATGAACCGCTTCGAATGGCATATTAACCTTAACATTTACCTCACTATTACAAACGCCTAGGCAGTCAACGACTATTCGCTAGAATAGTAAAATACTAAGTTGACCTAACATACTTGTTGTGGAAAACTAGGGAAACGGATAGCAGATACGAATCGGTATGTAATAGGTGAATAAAAACTCGGAAATGTGCAGTTTGAATATCAACCTACTAAGTCATTATGAATTGGAAGGCTCTTAATGTGGGTGTGGTGAACTACCATCATATCAGAAACAATATCTAAGACCAGGGGTGAGTGCTTTGTTACAGGAGCTGCTAGAACCTAGCGCCCACTAGTAAGGGTAGCAATTCATCTATTTTTAACTTCAGAGCAATATAACGTATAAATTATAGAATTGAACCATTATAGACCCAGGGGATGATAGACGTACAATCCTGATACCTGACTGCAAATCACTGCAATACAGTAAGTGCCCGTCAATTTAATGTCAAACATATTTTAAAAACCACTGTACAAAAAAGTTGGGAACTCGTGAAGCGATTGGCATCACGTCAGAGAACAGGACACAATCACCAGCATGACGTCCCAAACTATTAAAATGATTAGGCGAAGTCCCTCGCACTGGGCTTCAGTAGTTTTCATGTACGTTTGGTGGGAGACACGGAATTATCGAATAGCACCATACAGCGGAAGCAATAACGTCCATCATCAGATGGAGAAATTTTATTTAACACATACAACATTCCCTGCTGTTTCCTGTCGCTAATGGCAGAAGAATAACGATTAGGTGGAAGTTTCGCAAAATGCGAATAGTTTTGCGAACGCCTAGTTTTTATTCTCAATTACTTCTTATGGTTCTGCAGGTAATTTGTCAGACCAATACGTTTGGAACAATAGCGAGAAGGAGAGGTACTAAATTCTTTAGCTTAGACGGAACGTTAAATTGGGCGTCAGGGTCATTCAAGGATATAGCTTCAGGGGATTCTTCGGGCCAAAGAATGCTTCGATCAGCAAGAGGTGAACAAGTCTAGACAATCCAGTGACAAACTATTTCCCTGAACTAAGCCCTCTCTGATCTATCATAAATCAATAACTAAGTCGATCGCGTCAGGTATAGCTGGACGATGACCATCCAAAAATGGCTTAAATCGATATATTTCTGAAGTTATTTTTTACATTTCCACTAGAGGTACAATGAAGCATAGATGAAACCAGGAACGGAAATAACATCCTTCAATAACTTACTAGCTTTACAACCAGAGCCCAAGTCAAGCTTTTGACAATATGCATTATTTTTTTTTTTGATTTTCTTCATCCAGTCCTTTATTTGGAATAAGAATGTACATACTTTAGTTAATAATAGGATGACTCTTGATGACCTAGTGCTTCGAATGAAAATGGATTTTAGTCGTTTTAGTGAGAATAGAGATTAGCATTCCTCCTCTAATGGTCAGTTGGCTTGCACAACATCGCAGTTTCCACCTACCATAATAGGCAATCACAATACAAAGTTCAAGTATAAATATAGTTCGTGATTCCCAGTAAGAATTCAATTAGGTTTAGCAACCACTAAAGAACAGTGAGAAAATATTTCAATATCTGCTTTTCGAAGTCAGACCATCCACCATAGGGGGTTAACATGGATTATTACAGTACGGCCTAGCAAAAGTTAATGCTATATGACGTAATCTTCCTCCTATAAACTAAACAAGATCAACAATCAAGACAACCAGGATGGATCAATTAAACCAACAAATCGTCGTTTTGCAGGCGCAGCCACATCTAGGGGAGAATGAACCTCAAGAATCCTCTCAGGAAATAGCAGTTTTAGCCCAGTCATGATAAAAATGTTTCAACTAAAGTGCGATTGGTTGATCTCGTGAGGTGAGTCAAACGCAGCATGCAGTGGACAAGTTTCCTGCTGGATTCTATTTATCAGTATTCATAAAATGACTTGTCATATTAGTAGAAACGGCTCGCATCGATCGCACACCAGGGAGTTGCTATAGCAACTGAGAGCGCTGTTGTTTATAAGGGACAAGTAGGTACATTAATGTCTCTTAGGGGTTATGAGAGATCTCGAACTGCCACACTTCCAAGATTTAGCAAGTATTAGCCAAATCTAGAAGATTAACTCAAGGGTATATTGGAACCCGCTTGAGAGGCTGCTTCAAGAAAAATAAAATTCTGGTTTAGTTAAAGACGCACTTATAAACATTGTCTTCCCATTATTACGGTCAAAGAAATGAAATCCGACTCCGAAACATCCAGACAGCAGAGACAAACGAAGACATGGAACACTGCTTTAAAGTAAGAAGCTGTGAACAGGGAATTTCGTAAGGTTCCAAAGTTTTCCATTAAGCAATGTGGCAAGACCAAATGATTTAGTAATCCAGAAGTGCCATTTTTAGCCGAAATGCCTACCAAAGGATCACTATCAAATAGGAGGAAACTCTGGCTGGGTGCTGATCGGTTGTCGGAGAAAGCAGCGACTTGAATGCCGCTTCCTAGGTTGACAGAAAAACTGCTGGATTGATTTATTCGAAAATGGTTCTACAACATGTCGGCCAGAAATTTGCAGCCGGAAAACGCCAAGTACACTACACTAAGTCTCTACGTTAGTGTGTTTGGAGAAAATAAATATACTTGTGCTAGGTTGATGTGGAAACCAATTTAATAGATAATGTACTTGAGCAACGCATAAGAACGGAAGAAAATAGTTTTTATTCAAAACATGTTGGTCCTGAGGTTTAAATGATGCTTTACAATGCAACAAATAAAATCGACTGGATGATGTGGTCAAATTCAATGTGAATTGGGATGAGTTGCGTGTGGTTACCCACTGTTATATAGGCAGTTTCTTACCGCGAGTAAAATGAGGAGACTATTCTATAATAACCATCAGGTCGAGAAAGTGGAGCTGCTCCTCTAACGCCTTATCCTGCTCATTAGAGCGTCAATAAGAGTATAAGAGGACTGGACATCTTTGCAGACATTTGGCTTCTAACCTCTTCGTCACTTTTTACCCTAAATGCCAACAATACTTCCAAGTATTTTTCGTTAGGGTTTGAGAATACCTACATTAACTAACTCAGATAACGAATTTCTTACAATTTAAGCAACCAGAATTCCAACTACAAACGTGATCTATCAAATGGCATCACCCAGGAGGCGAATATTTACGCGGCTGGGCGAAATCGATTCGTTCTTCGGGAAAATGAGGAAAGAAAATATACGTAGATGCCCACGCAATAACCCAAAATAACAAAAAAAAAATGAACTTTGTACGCAGCGAAAGACAAACAATCATAATTTCTGTGATAATTGAAAAACGGGTTGTGGTAACAATGTGAAATAATAGATCTTGAGTTCGTGAATTTGAGCACCAAACTCGCATTGTTCAGAGCAACGAGAAGAGGTGAATTCCCACAGCATAATCCGATATCCAGTTGAATTTTCAGGCCATTCGAGGAGGTGTTTTCTGTGTTAAAATCACACGAGTGCGTCCCAACTTTCGAGCACTTACCCACCGAAAAGGTAGGAACAACCAATCCACACTTGGTGAATGATTCAGCAAAATTTAATTGAGGACAGCACAACGTATTTAGAACTAACTCTTCAACTGGGAACAGGCCTGGCAGCAGTACATTCGGATCAGCTGAGAAGGGCGAACTTTGTGGAATGCAACTGAATCTAATTTGCCTAACCATCAATTTTAGCGATAGATACTACAAATGAAATTGCGAAATTGTAATGACAAACAAATAAGGTTATTGAAAACCAATTCATAAACTGCTAAAATGTACAAAAGAGAATGCAGATGATTGAACGACAAAGCTTCAAATCGATAAAATCGGTCCAACATTAATTTCCCTCTGGTCTCCAAAACATTAGTAATTTTTTTTTAACAGGACTTATAGATGGATGAATTCCTTTTTTTTTTCAGCGTCTGGATAGCATTCACTGTGAGTTTTATGAGTGAAAATTGCAAGCAAAACAAATTGAATCATCTGAATTTGAGTCTGGTCGAAAATAGAAGATAAAAGGCTCGACAGTGACCAAAACTTTGGTAGATTTCATTAAAAGTAAACAAGTGGTAAGCCAAACAAGCGCGAAACCGTCACAATAACACAAATAAAAGAATGAAGTCGGTTCAGGCTGAACGTTCATCTGAATCATCAAATCAAAGTGCGAAGCTGAATTAAGATTCTCCGCATCAACACTAGACAATTCTGATTCTGGAAAATTTCTTGGTGTAGTCCCACTCACAAAAAAATTATTCGAATAATGCGATAAGAGGCACAGTAAAGGCAGAACAGTCGATGAACTAGTTAACTGGTGACTATATTTTTTCCCAAATCAACAGTGACTAAGCCCAGCTAGTCAAAAATTACTGTCAATATATTAATGCGAAGTGACGAAAAAAGTTGGGCCAAATAATAGAGTGCATATAGGCAGCGCAAAGGAGAAAAATCGGCCTAACACCATTGCGTGTTCGGGTAGTCAATTTCGGGTGATGTTCTCGTAAATTCACAAGACAATGAGTAAATGAAACCCCCTACATCTTAATGAACGCTGTTTGCGCAATTTATGCCGACCAGTAGTGCTTAAAACACAAGTGGCAAATAAAACGAACCAGGAACAAATGCATCTTGAGCACAATGCTTCAAGGGAACGATATCCAAATCGACTCTTCGGAGATTGGGATAGGTATCACATTGGAGAAGCTTCATCATTCTTTTAATGAAACCGACATAATCTGAAATTGAAATATGTTAAATAGAAAGATTGCAAGTGATGCAGAAAGTACAAAAAATTCTAACCTTTAGGAAAAGTATCATGATTGACCAAATCCTTGAAAAATTCGTAGGAATCATTCAACTTTCGGCTGTGATCGGTTCCTTCGACGAACCAAAATTTGAGTCGCCGATTTTCCTGAAAATAAGTATAAGCTTGAAAAAAAAACGACTAAAAGTCCCATGCACTGGTGGTTAGGCGATTTATCAAGCGAAAACTAAAAGCGGAGAATTTCATGCAAGAAGAAAGTTAGTTGGAACGCAGTGTATAATCTAGTTCAAACCAAAGTTGGAGTCCTTAATAAACTTACGGCATAACCTTCTTCAGTTCGATTATTATGCATCAAACAAGTAAATTCCAACTGCATTTCTTGCGTACCGGAATCGTCTTCAGCATTTGGATCCTCCTTATTAATAATGATACCTCTGTGATGGCCGGCAGCTTTATGATAAACTTGCGAGGGATCCGGACTTTTATCACGAACTATTTGTATAGTCTTAACATTGCCCACTGTCTTGGGAGTCATTGAAACAATTCGACCAGTCATATTGGAAAACACGTAAGGTCAACTTTCTGCGTTTCTGATGAAAAAATGCCCTTGAGTGAAAGCGACTTTTAGCAAGTTTAGTCATTTAAAATAAAATAATTATCAGATTTTATGGGATTCAGTGAAGAATTGTAGCAAAAATATAGACTGAAAATCATTATTTGTTTATATTCGAATGATTCTGGAAGCTAACGAAAATTCGTTTTTTCCTGATTTAGCCTCTAATTGATAATTGTGAATAGAGGCACTTATATCAACCAAATCCATTAGATATTGACACTGCAGAGACCTGCCAGGACTACAATGGGGATCGTTAGAAGCATTCATCCTGATTCATTACATGGTTTAAATATCTCCATCAACTCACCTAAAGTACTTTTAGGTTAGCAGATGAAAAGACGACTTTCTCATCATTTACCTCAATTCAATTAAACGAAATTCTGGTTAACAAACTCATCCAATATTGAGTGACTTTGAAATTACCTAAATAGCAGTAAGGAGTAAGCGGTAAGGACAGTAATCAGCAGTCAAGAGCAACAATGTATGAGAGCTAATGCATATGGCACTATCATAATGATAAGAATATAGGGTCCCTAAGGGCCATCGCGTGAACGTTCCAATAATAAGAGTGTTTCAGCCTCCTTTCAAAACGGTATCTGAACTAAGACCTCTGTGTAGAATTCCGTGGAGATGTAATTCATTTTAGTCTATATGAAGGCAAATATATTAACGTTATATTTATCACAAATGGACAATTTAAAGTGGCTTTGTTTATACTGAAACTATATTAATCCCGTCCGGTTCTAAGTTAAACCTTTCGAGTTATCAGTTTTGGCAGTTTTGTAAAGCTTTTCTTTTGGTCAACTTCAGCGCTTTTATTTGGTGAAAAATCCTTTTGAAAAATAGCCTGGGATAATCTTTAATTTCATATGGTAAAGATCAAACTGCCCCTCTTTCACATCGGTACACACCCATTTACTACAAATGCGGTATGAATTACTGATGACCATCCCATAAGCTCACATTAGCAACTGTCCAAATGCAACTTTCAGTGGCCTGAATAAACGAATATAAGGCCCCGTTCCACCTTTAGCCTAATTACCTACATCAAACAAAAGGTTTAATAACCTTTACCATCTTCAATCACATGACAGAGGTTGAAGAATCAAGAACCAACGTTGGTCTGATCAAAAGATATGGGTTAGACAAAGGCAAATGATGCCTAATAATGCAAATGATTGAGTGACATAAGATCGATCAGCATCTCAGCTGTTATGTGGACCATCAATGATTGGTTTCTGATCTCCAGGGTATTAGACTGACAGGAGGATAATCGGCATCTAATATTTGGTAAATTAACTCCAAGTAAGTAGGCGTCACTTTATCACTTTCGTAGGAACCAGTAAAGCCTTGATGCTTGCTTTTCTTCCCTAAATGCAAGCAAAACATGAACAATTTGGGGCTAAATTGGACCATGAAGTACCGATATTATGAAGAATTTATTATTTTAAGTTCAGCTTTGAGCAATATAAGGCCTATTGTGGAAAAAGGTTAACATCTTGTTGCGGGTTAACTAACCAATAGGAAGTGGTCTACAAGCTTATATGAGGGACCTTATAAGTCTAAATTTCAATAAAAAGTTGCAGCATTATGTGCAGTTTTTCATATAAATATGATATCATCAATGTGGTGGGAATTATTCAAAAGGTGTGTAGAAAGAAAACTGCTCCTATACCGTTCGGAATAGTAAGATTCCGTGACCAGCGAGTTTGAAGAAAATAAGTCCTCGCTTTCCATGAGTTACCTCACTAAAACGCGAAAAAGCAAAATTACACAGGATTATAGCATATCGCAAATATGCTAATATTGCTAACATGCCACGTGTCCTATCTAGAAAGATTATATGCCTTCATACCTCATTATTCCATGGCTAGAAGTCCCGATTTTCGCAAATGATGATGCTCTTTTTCTACAGCAGATTAATTCATTTCGGAGGTCATCGATTCCATATCCGATTTCATAACATGCATTTGAATGGATTTTTACATTTTTTTGGGGGGATTTTTTTTGTTATAAAAGGCTAACGAAATCGTCCGGAATTTGCAATTTATGGCATCGAAATTCAAGTACATCGAAACAATGAATTTCGCAAGGCGAAAAGCAAAACAAATGCTTCTAAATTAAAATTGAAGATACTTAGTACTTTTTATTACCTAGCGTTGCATTTTAATTACTAAGTTAAAAGATGGAATATGATATATTATCAGAGAAATCATAAACAATTTTCACAAAGTATTCATTTCTAGGTCATGTTACCTTCCGAAATTACTTCCAACAATGCAGTGCCAATTCCCTGGGTACTCTCGAAGCATTTCTTGCCTTATATAAGAGGCAATCTCTTGGTTATCTCCTCCGGTTTTGATTGCTGCAAAAGCGACTTCTACTGCGACTTGCTGCATCTCATCCGGCATATCTGTGGTCTTCACCTCGGCTCTTCGATGCGGCATGGTTGGTTATAAAATTGTGCGGCGTTAGTCGTAGCCTTCGCGAAACTGATCAACGCCGTCTGCCTCCCACTACTGAACTCATGCTGCTGAGGATATCTATGGAATTGGCATTGACTAATAGTGCGTTTCGGGAGCCAATAGAAGATCACACACGTGAGGTGATTCGTGCTTTTGAGAGCCTGTTATAACTTGAGCAGCATTAAAGTAATTCGCACAGAAGAAATAGCTAGTGGAACCGAATTAACTTCGATTCCGGTCATCGGCAACATGCATTTAAATAGGCGCTAGCGTAAATTTCTTGAAGACATCAGAACTCAACTTCGTACTCTTCCATTTACCATGAAGATGGCCAACCTAAGACATGCATGTCAATCACGTGTTGCCAATCTACAGAAATAAGAATTCAGCCAGACTAGCTCTTGTGGTCAATTACGAACCGCCTTAATGTCCTGTTGATTTGACTTGGGGCTCGATATTAGCTGCTAGAGTCATGACAGGTCTTAATAAAATTCGACGTTTCTTCAGATAAGCTGGTGATCCCAACAAAGACCAAAAAATGTACTTAAGTACAATCAAAGATAAAGCTGTTGAAAGTTGTGGCAGTATCCACCTCCATGACTCAGACTGACGTAATAATTATGCCATACTCAAAGTAACTCCATTGCGTGTGGATGAGTATTTAACCTCTCCATTCAATGCGTCGCATATGAATTCGCATGAAATTAAGCTCGCTCTTTAAGCATTCACAAGTGGGCTTGAGAATGAAAGATTTTGTAAACTGAATCGCTGATTTAAATTTAGTTCTCATAGCTATAAAGGTACAATATCTCTCTGACCCATGCACTTTCAGAAATGACATTCATTATGATCCTATAATATCAAAATTGTGAAAATCTTCTGTGAGCTTATAAGCTTCATGAATGGTTCGCAAAAATTGTCATAACTACTAGGGTGATGTATTGTAACAAAAAGGCAACGTGGCGCTTGAGATATCACTTACTTTTCGTGACTAAAATCGGATAAGAGAGAGAGCTCAGGATGCAAACCTTGCCTGATTGTGCTCTTGAGTGCTCATGCCAAGTGTTCAAACGAGTACCTGCAAACGGATTATTGGCTTATTCTAAACTAATGGGGGAAAGGGACGCGTACGCGATCGGTACCAGTAGCCTATAGGCGTACGTCAGAAGATCGAGTGCTTAACGAAGCCTGAAGTCTGACTAAAGCCAAAGAATACATTGCATTTAACTAAAGCAGTAGTTTAAGCAGCTACAACAGACTCAACCTTATCCTCTCGAGGTATCGTTAGTTCTGGCATTTCATTGGAAATTTGTAGCTGCAACAGCTCTGGGTGGAAGAGAGAGTACGTTCAACTCCTTGTACTAATTGAAGCACATCATTGGTCATCTAGAGAGATTCAGCCCGAAGAGGGGTAGCAGCGGCGTAACACTAGTAAATTAGGAATCACCTCAAGAAGGTTTTAAAGTAGATCTACACAAAACTGAAGAACAAGCATACTCATAAATTAACATCGTAAAACAAGATTCGCAAAATACATAAGAATGGATTTAGAGAGGCCACAAATCATGCCGACATACAATTTTTATCTCATAGGGGAATTCGGTTGAAGTATTAAATCACAGGCCGAAGACTGTATACAAAGCACAATACACAGCGAACGAAGAATGTATACGCAAACTTAAGCTCATAACGTTCGGTAAATTGATACCATAAGACCATGGAATCGTTATAAGTCGTCCGGTACAGAGTAGTGGATGAAGATTGGAAGGGTAACACATAAAGTTGAGGAAGAGAAGAAGTAGCTACGAAATATATTGCGTTTCAGAGCAGACTGTTAGATGAAGATTTCGCACCACTACATGGAAGTCATTGGAAAGCTGACTGGCGGTATAAAGAAAAACTGCGGTGGCCGTCGATGGAGTAAGGGTAGAAGGTTCGCCTGCATGAAAGTCACCTTTTCAGATTGTTGAATTGTGCAAACTAAATCAAGTAAGGAGTGGTAATTAAGCGCTGAAGCAATATGCAAAAAGGCCACTTTCTGCAATCCAGATCTACGTAATTGATTTGACCCATTTCGAAGGGCTAAAGCTCCATCGCTTCTAACACGGGCGTGAAAGTGATTAGCCAAAATAGGAAGTTTAGAATTAAATAATCTCCGTTTGGCCTCCTATGCTTTGTTTTTTTAGAGGCACAGCAATTTTTAATTTTCCTATAAACAGAGAAATACTTTTTTCTAGCAGAGGTTTTTTTAAGTACCACTCATATGATATAAGTAATATATTTTAATAGGAGTTAAGGTATAAACAATGAGTGAATCTTTTGGTATCCCAATCCCTTTGCAATCACAGCCAGTAATAAAGTGGCCCTAAAAGGCCACGTCTTTTCGTTCCTTTTGCTATCTCTTTTATGTCTACCGAAACAATAAAACCTCAGCAAAGCTGTAGCACTGTCGTTGGTGGTGTAAATAAATGTGTTTGACCATGGTTTAGTGTCATGTGAAAATTCACCACATCCACATTGACATTTTGACTTGCTGCGCAAGTCGCACACCTTGAAGTCTCATTGTGACCACAAATTTTCCCTTTGAACAGTTCTTTCACTTTTCTAGTAATTCACACCGCAGCTCGTGAATCAAACGCCTATTAGTACTGCAAGTAGTCTCACGATAGTCAAACTCGTGTGAGTATTCGTTTTGCAAAGGCCATAAAATTCATGCGTGAGAGTATGCCGCATTCGACGGAAGTCAGCATTGATGCGCAAGACTTCCTTTGAACAGCAGTTCAGAAGCTGTTCAGAGTAAAAAGGGTACGCCACTGGTCAGAAGGCAGAAGACGAAATCCTTAAACCACCAGAAGGAAGGCAAATTGAGGTCATTGGCTTGTGGAATGCCAAAATTGGAAGATTTATATTAGCAAAATGGTCATAGAAGCATATTTCTGGATGTGATTGTAAAGCAGTTTCTCAATACAAATTAATGGATTAAAACATGGACCCCGATTCACTTTCTTCGCGCAAAATAAAAATAATTCACCGTATACCACTTATCTGAAAAATATGAGAGTAAGTGCATTTTGAACGTATAACCAGCATTCATTAGGCATGGAATCGCTGGAGATCAATGTTGGATGTCAAAAACGAAGCCGGAAACATATCTCTCTAAGTAATCTGGCTATTCTGGTAAAGCGAAGAGGAGTTGACCTCTGGACAACCCCAGAATAGGAATGAGAGACATTGTGAAGCATAAGCTCTTAAAATCTAGCTACTTCCAAGGCAAACGCTGATCCAGCGGGTCCAGACTGGTGCAACAGGGTTTTTAGCAGATAAATGAGTTCATATCTCTTTGAGAATCGGATGCGCTTCTGCCTCCAAGACTTGATCTGTGTCAGGCGAACCTGAGAGATCAACTCAAAGAGTTCATAGTCTGTCAAGACCCAATCCTGCAGTAGAGAACCTACAAAGTACTACGAAACGAGCACCTGAAAACGTTCAACTAAAGTTACTTGAGCTTTCCTGTTCAATTTTAGTTAAAGGAGGAATGTACTATTCACTGAAGAACAATGCACCCACCTAAATACTACTACTTGAGTCAAGTATTTTGAAACCTGCACTTGTCACTTCTTTATCTTGTTTATCGAAATTGGAAAAGGATCTCTGCTGCCCAAGTTTGAGGAATGTCTAGAAGGTTCGTGACAAGCTAATAAAAATTAAGTGTCGAAGATGATCATCCATTAGGATGACGAGTCTCGTTCTTATTCCTGAGTGTTTACCAGGAGACTCAGTCGATAACCTCCTCATTCGCCATCCCCCTTCCAGATTCACTTTCAATGTCTTGCCCGTACGGGGATCAAGATCTATCTACAAAGCTGGCGCTCCACCTTCAGCTAATCAAATGCGGCACCTGGTTAGCCAATCTCATTTTTTGCCACAGACACTTTGTCTGCTTTCACAGTTAGCATTATCTCATATTACCTTAGCCGGTCAGCACTAAGACGCTGTAAGCCTGGAAGAATCCATCAGAAGGAGGAATGTGAAGGCAGTTGATACATACCGAGACGGCAGCGCGAACATGTGTTATAGCACACAGACCGACAAGATTGTGTGTTAGTCATGCTTGAAAGCTCGGAAACAGATCTTAATACTCAATTGATTAGCGATTGCTCAGCTCCTCCTGGTTTCAAAAGGCCGGTTCATCTAGTCATAGCTATGGACATAGTTTTACGCTTCTAAAATCGATGAAACATTGAAAACCCTCATTAATGTAGTGAAAATTCTCATGAGAGCATAGAAATCCTCGTTTGTAGATAGAATTTCAAGAACTAGAGACTCATATTGGAACGGATATGTCAAAGATGAAACAAAAGTTTAATGGGCATTTCACATTTCGTTAACGAATATCAAATGGTCTCATTAGAAAATGAAAAGGCTTATTCGTCAGTCAAAAGATGAAAGGGGATCCTTCTCGTAAACATGGATATAAAGCGCCAGGACCTTGATTGCAAATCAAAGAAAATGATGGAATTCTCACGGAATGATTCATGAAGGTGCTTACGAAATCGGGGGATTTTTTAATTATAAAACGACCGACTGAATGGAATGTCCATGCTTTTCAGAATCCAAGTCATGTTTCTGTTTGGATAACTTCAAATTAATGGCCTTTTTAACTGTAACGAGTAGCTCAACAGAACGTCATCTCCTCAAAATCGATCAATCGATTGCAATGCTCTGAAATGCATTAATCAATATTCGTCGAATGTGCTCTCCGAGTGACAGTCACAAAGGCACTTCTTACACCTGGTGCCAATCAATAACCAGCAAAAGAGGTTTCCCCTAGGGACACTTCTAGTACTACTAGGTTATTATGAGTACCAGTGCCAGAGGTAGAATAAATTGAAGCAGAAGGTTCGATTTTGAGAGGATTATTTATGTTTGCTTGTATTTATTTTCAAATCATTCAATGAGAGGAATTTCGTCTCGCAAAAGCTTTTTGTGTTCCAAAAATTAAACGTGAGAAAATACGATATGGAGTTCGTGTAGAATGTCGATCGCTAGAAGCATCAGGTGCCATTTTCCAAAACATCTTGGCCCTAGGAATTTCATCACATGGAGTTCCTCAGTACGCATCTCGGACCGCCACCAAATGCAAATTCGCATAAGACCGATTTAACCATGACGCTTTATTTCAGCATCGCCTTTGATGTTCCACCGAGCTAGTTCATCTCCCGACCTTTAAAGAGGATACCCTTTAAAGTAAGGATTTTTATTTTGCCATTGCCTGATTATTTTCTAGACAGTCTTTCCTTCGTGACCATTTCTAATGTTTTGACAGATGACATTTCGAAGCGGAGTGGCGTCATGGTCTCGCCTATTGGCTAAGGTTTGTAAGAAATGCCCTGAGATTATCTTGTTGATGACATGAGCGGTCCTTTCAATCAGCCTTGCCTGACCACACAAGACAGATTGGCTGGATAGATCGAATCATTCGATTTGAGTCCTCCTGGTGAGTGCCGATTATGCCAGATTATTTAAGTTGCCTACGTAAACCAGAGTGAGTTTTATCGTTTATTTTTGTATGGCCCGTTTTTGGGATGGGTGCAGTAAATGAACCGAGTGCTATGCTGTGTACGTCAGTGGTTCAACTTCGCTTACAAATCTGGCTTATTAGATGACAAGGGTTCAAAATCAACCATTATAGCAATGAGAAAGCACGCTGATTAAGTATCGGCCTTCAAAGAGTTGGCCAAGTTGCGGTCCCTGAATCAGAAGTGTAGCATCTGCCAAAGTTTACTACTGAAAGGCACTTTCCCTCAATTGAAGATGGAGGTTAAGAAAATCGTGCTTTAATGAGTAAATGAAAAATAACTTGTTCAGGTATCGATGGACGCAATAAAACCGCATAGCTAGTAAAATCAGTATATCGGACGGTCATTGGCATGGTATTTAGTCGTCATGTTAATCTCCGCACGTCTACAGGTCAGCTTTGAAGTTAGCCGAAGGTGATACACTTTTAATACACAATCTAATGGTTGCGCGCACTCGCGCACGAAAGATCGAGCGCCGTAGAGCATATTTATATGTGAATTCTCGGAGGTTGGTAAAATTTCGGCACACTACAAAGGGATTCTCAGCAGGTTGTTGTGGTCATTTTTGTTCGCAGTCAGGAGGAATCGGGGGACGAGTTGGGCGGTGAGAAAATAATTGGAGTTCGGGCATGAAAATCCCATAAAACAAAAGTCATCCCCTGTCCTTTTATACGATTAGATTTGCATCAAATGGGCCAAAACCAAACTGAGCTGTTAATTTTTCTAAATACAAATCTCTCGAGTTTAAAGAATATGAAGCTGATTGGAGTAGGATTTGTCTCTTCAGTGGCCCCTAGCTAAGAATTCTCCCAAAAAATACTACCAACCCGAGCATTGTCACAGCGCACTGTTAAATCATTTACACTGGTGGAGAGTATCTATTATGATCAATAGGAAATAAAGGTATTTGAGGAACAATGGGAGGTGCTTGCCTCATGGATGGTTTATAAATATCAGGCACTTGCAAGTTTACACCGCAATTAACATAGTACTAACAGATAGGATGTGGAATGAGGTTGAAGGTCATATCTCCGTCTTCAGCTGGTGTGGTGCAAGGTTCTTTATCTCATTTCGGTGGTGATCAAACCTACTTCCAACCTCCTCGAGCTGACCACCGGTAATCCCAGGGACAACTCTGGGGGCTAATGAGAGGGGTGGCCGGATAGGACTAATCACCCATCGGATGTATATAATTAGATTATGCCAGCAGAAGTACAACCTCTTACAGCCTGGTAAACGAGGCACGACGCAAATACTTGGATTCATGGTCTCAAACTGGACTGTTGAAAGTGCATGCATGTAGTAATGAATGAAACCTCCGCCAGAAACTTGAAAAGACTTCTGGAAGAAGTATGAATATTTTCTGCCACTACGAAGTGGAACTGCCACCTGTACGGCGAAACTTTGCCAGAGAAGTGACCAGAGCCCCGAAGACGTTGATGAACGCTTTTGCTGTCTTCAGTGTTAACTGTTATGCGCTACTTGTTGTAAATGCTATTTGTACCTTTGTTGTACCCCAATAAGCCCTTGAGATTTGCCCTAATGGGTGGGGAGTTAATAGATGAAAAAATGAAATCTCATTTTAGTGGGCATCTGTTATGCTGTAAGCAAACTTAGGGGCTGAAGACCATAAGTGTTTCCAATCGCACCCAATCGGTAGTATGCTTGCACACGCAACACCGCACTTTCATTTCCGAATTTGAACCTTTCTGCTAGCACGACTTGCGAGTAACATTGAGAAGCTCCTTATCACTCTGAGCTGATGGTCCATATTTTACTTTCATTTTTCATTTCGGCCCGCTCCACTGTAGAGTAGTACCCAGGGTCTTTCTAAAAGGAAACCGCGAAATGACAGAGAACCTCCCATTCGCTCTTAAATTTTAGTCGGAAATGCAACACCTAATATGTTAACGTCAATGCGCTCAACGTAGGTGCTCTGGGCCTCAGAAATAAGAATTTGATTAATGTCAAAAGCCTGTAGGAACCGATGAATCCGTGCCAAAGATGAGGGGAAAATGAGGCGGACTGCCGTGGATTAACCTTAAATGGTTGTTGAAGCCCTTCCAGGTGAGGATAAAACTGATCTTCATGAGACCTTTGAGATCGTCAAAGAGGCACTTATGTGTCCCTATGCCAGGTCCCTTCCCAAAATTCTTGAAAAGACCCATTTATGTATAAATACAAATACCATCATTCAGGTGATTTTTTTAAATTTAATTTGTTTAAGGAGTGAAAAGTTGTCTTATAAAGAGTAGGGAGGTATTGTTTATCTAAATTACTGTGGAGATCATGTCTTAATCACAAAAAGCTCAAACAACTCTTAGAAAAGTCAAAATATGAACTCTTGCATTAAATGATTTGCCATCTATTAGCTAAATATATGAAGCTGATGAAAGAATTGGGCATACGCATTCTAACTGATAGTTGTGATCGAAACCTTGCTTTAAAAAGGAGATGAGATCTACTAATGGTACATCTTTGGTTCGCCTTATATTCCATTTGGTAGTTGACCGATTTGAAGGAAATCGTGCTGCCAATTATATTTTGAAGAATGGAAGATCTCTGCGACTGGGACTTTCGTTAGGCCATCCATCTTTAATCACTTCTTACTTGGTATGATGGATTATTCCAATAACCGAGTTTTAAACCAGCGTCATAGCCACGAGGACACTTATTTCTGTTAGCTTTTTTTACTGGTTCTAGACTCTAAGACCAGTTAAATTCAACCAAAAATTTGATTTAAAACCGTTTCCAAATTTTTCCAATGGTGTCTGAAGGTGGTCAAACCTACTACCAACCTCCTCGTGGTGACCACCGTTAACTCCAGGGGCCACTCTGGGGGCTAATGAGAGGGCTGCCGGATAGGACCAATCACCCACCGGACGTGTAAAAGTAAATTATGCAAGCAGAAGTGCAACCTCGTACAGCCTGGTAAACGCGAGACGTCGTAAATACCTAGACTCATGGCCTCAAACTGGACTGTAAAAAGTGCGTGACTGTCGAGGACGGATGAGGAGCCACTACATAGCTGAGCTGCTACCTGTACTATGGAACCATGCCACAGACATGATCAGAGAACCGAAGACGTCGATAACCACTGTTATTGTCTTCTGTGTTAACTGTTGTGTGTTACATATTGTAAAAGCGATTTGTACTTCTGTTGTTTCCCCAACAAGTCCTTGGGACTTGCCCTAATGGGTGTGGAGTAAATAACAAATCCGTCTTACAGATATGGCGCCAGTGCTTTAAAATCCATCATGCTAGACGACGAAGATTCAAAACTCGATTCTAGTACTTGACTTTGAATCAAATAGCACCAAGTGTTTTGAAACCCTCCAAGATTTTCCTTATTTCGCGAGCATAATGACGGATGCAAGAACAAACTGGATGACGCCCTGGGGTTAAAATGTGAATAGACCGTTCCGCATTCTCTCAGTCTCAAAAGAATTAAAATCCAGTCCACCCTGGTTTGGGACTCAAGCAATTCTCCTTTCTTTGAAGGTTTGTTATCGCTGCAACAATTGATGAGCATGAATAATCTAAATTATGATTTTTTTTCAGAAGTCTTTTAACAATTCTTGAAGGATTTAACGGGAAATAATGCAGCATACCTGATTATCAAATGATAGAAGGCTGAAAGCCTTCGACACAAAGATCTGATAATAAGAATATCAAATGCGTAAAATTCATAAAATTTATTAATCTGTAAGCATTTTTTGACCTATTCTAATTTCTGATGGTAAGAAGTTATCAAACCTTTTGAGGTGATTCAAATGAAAATAACCATTGAAAATAGATCTTTAATGGTGCTTCTTACCTGACGCTTTTTCGTAGACCAGAAATGAAGGTACACAAAATAAAATCAGAAATTGGTGCGAAACTCGAAACCACTTGCTTCGTCATCATCGTCCGCTAGAGGCAGTGTGTCGCCGTATGGCTGGTGTTGAATCACCCATGTAGATAATGTTGTCTGCTCTTCACGCTCCTGACTTCATACATGACGCCACCCTTAGTTAAGCTGCCAGTACTAGGCTCACTATGCGCCACTTCATCATTAAATTCAAGCAATCACAGGTCTACTAGCGAACCAGTGAGTTTACTCATTTAAACTAAACATACAAGTGTGTCCATTGGTCGAACATGCTGGTCAATTTTTTTGGAATCTTTCATAAAACCGCTCTGTATGCATACCATGCCATCAACTCTGTAGAGGATTATTCCGGGACAAAGAGTTAAATTGCACGCCGTTAAAATAGTAGTGGTTAAGAGACAGGCCTGAATCATCTCGATCATTGTTTAATTCCATTCTCCATGGTTGGCGCACAAGAAAGGCGCACAGACTACTTAAATGCAGCAAGACACAAACTTTTAGGAAGGAAGATTGGATAAGGTGGATTTTTTGTGATGACCTTCATTGCACTAATCCTTCACTACAGTAATTGAAGAGAGGAAAAATTTATATTGTCAGAAGGCCTGTTAGTCAAATTTACTCTCAACCTCCTCTTGGTGGCCAACGGTAATCCCAGGGCCACTTTGGGGGCTAATGAGAGGGGCGGTCGGATACCACTAATCACCCACCGGACGTTTATAATTAAATTATGCCAGCAGAAGTATAGCTTCGTTTAGCCTAGTAAACAATGCACGACGTCTATACCTGCATTCATGGTCTCAAACTGGGCTTTGGAAAGTGCATGCATGTAGCAATGAATGGAAGCATCGCCAGAAAGTTGAAAAGACTTCTGGAAGAGGTATGAAGATTGTTTGCCTTAACACGAAGACGTTGATCTTAGTAGCACAATTATTTCAGTACAGACGGAATTCTCACTGATTCACCCTGAACAGATAAGTTCTATGCTTCCCATATTGCCACTCCAGGTTTGAAATTTTCAGTTTTAAAAATCTCAACTGAACTTTCACAAAAGAGGAGACTGTCTCAATTATTGTAGCTTGAAAATAAAATGAATGAGAGGAAATTCTCTGCCATTTTAAACTTCCAATCAAGTCGTTGAGCAGCAAATGAGATATGTATGCTCATCTCCGATAATTGGGGACTGGAAATATCGTCAAGACCTAAAGCCAATGCGCTGCTCGAATTCACAAAGTATGAATTTTATTATCAATGCAGTTTGCACCTCAAGAGGTTTTCATTGGAGTGAAGATGAAAAGATGTAACCATAACACATTTAGGCTTCAAGAAAGCTAGAAAGTTGTAGCGTTGCGTATGTGCTTAATTGGGACTCGAAACCCATTGAGGCGCATCCAGTAATTGGAATGTCTACCCATTCCGGTGGAATAGACTTCTGAATAGGCTCCCGGCTGAGTACGTTTAGTAGAAAAGGCATTACCGACTACTACTATGAGATACCCTATTTGCCCATTATTAAGTAACATTCCTAGAACATTAAAGTAGTGCGGATAGGTGACCAAAGTAGTCCACTAAACGGACCTCTAGTTAGCAGCCACTGGTTAATGTTGGTTTATAAAGGGAAGGATAAATGGGAGGTCACCAACAAGATAGGCTTCAGGAAGGAGTTGGATAAGTACTGCTGTAGTTATATCAACTTTGATTTGTCATTTCAACCTGTTAATTTGTCTATTTAAAATCTGGGATGGTGGCGAAAGATCTGCTTCTCAAGACCTTGTAAAACATCTGATTATACAAATCGCCTTGTGATTATCTTTCTTATGTCTCGTCCTGAAACCCTCACAATTGTTCCTTGTGTGACCCGAGCTTATCGCAAAACGTTTAATAATATGCTGGGAATACACTGGACAGTATAACTAACTTCCCTCTGGTAATTGGAAGGCTTAGTTTATAGTCAGATCAGGTAAAAAAACAGCGATTGCCTTGAAATAAGTTAAATATCCACTCAGGGCATGCTACCGGTCGGTCACTCATAACATAGCCACTATCACTCAGTTTAGTCCCCTTGTGACTGACATACTTTCTGGGCAACCTGTCAGCTTGTATTTCATCAGCACTCTAGTTACGTACATTTAATCGCATGTTGTACCTCTAGACTGGTGGACAAGCGATTCAATTATAAAATTTCTTTTCCAACCGCTTTTAGAACCTTTTTGACCGTTCTTTAGCTACCTCCTCTTTTAACAAACATCTGGAGCAATTTTGACAAATTCTGCAGTCTGGTAAAGCTTAACAAAGAAACACTAGTTTTTAAATGACTATGCTTATAAAGCCGTCCCTTAGGCAGCTCAATTCAAACAAAGACAACCCAAATTTCGTAAGCCATGATGAATCGGAATCTCAAGAAATTGTCCTAAAAACAGGGAAATGCTCCGCCATTGTAAGCGAGATCATTTCAACCCAACGAATAAAACCGTCCATCTCTGGATATTGCATATCCATCAAGAGAAACAGGAGTCGAGGATCTCTAGTCGACGACTATCGCTTTCCTTTATTAGGTAACCGGGAATCAATTTCTCTCTTTCTAAAGGGGCTCTCAAAATGTTCTAAGGGATCTCTATTTCGGCGGTTGGAATATACGCAAGATAAGGAAGTCAATGCTACCACCACAGACTCCTTTTAGTTGTGGATTTCAGAGATAATATAAACAACAATTTACTTATCTGATGATTGAAATATGTTCATTTATTGGCCTCCGACAAACCAATAAATGTAATTTATGCTTTAACTCGCTTTTGCTGCCTGAAACCTAATTTCATCAAATTAATGCCTTTCTTGACCTCAACTAGTAAATCATTTCGCTGACCTCTACCTAAGAATAATTAATAAACATCTCGATTTTGATTTAGTAGTGGCATTGAAGGTCTTTGGGCAGCAGTGAAAAAGAGAATTTGAAGAAGGAATTAAGTAGCAAAGATGCCTGGTTTTGTCTGAAGTGATGTGCTGCCACCACTTGCTCCAAAGTCAGGGTTTAATCACAGAAACCTCTAGCAGGTCTTGTTATTTTGGTTCTCCTCGACCTTCTAACACGGACAGTTGTTGATGAAATTTCAAGTCCAGCATCTCACCAAACTAAAAACATCTCTTTGTTAATATTCGTCCGTATGCTTTACCAAAGACAGCATAGATGAAGCTGGTACTAATGACTGTTATCATGGCAAATCAAACTGAAGGCCCTCGAATCAACCGATCCAAGTGAGGTATCAGAAGTGACATTACCGCACGGCACGAGGGAAAAGTAAAGGCTGGGTTCATTGTAGCCTGCCCTAGCATAAAGCATGAGCTTAACTGAAGATTGGATTCTACCGTTCCGTTATCATTCCTAAACTAGTAGGTGCGATGTCAAATAGTCATTACTTCACAAGTTTTCATTTAATTTAAAACTGATTTGTGGGGCAGTGATGATCCAGTCAGTAGACTCAGATTCGGCATTTTGATTTTAAGTGGAGATAAGTCAAATGCACTTTTTCCATTTGATCAGGGCTTTGAACCATTGCTTGTTAAGGTATTAGGTACAATTGAGGCTCGATAATCAAAACGCAAAGTTTAAATTGTCGGTTGGACACCGATCTTCCACTTCCATGTTTGCGTTACCGCACGCCATGAGGAGGCAGTATCAATGTAAGTAATCAAGTGAAGAAGAATTAACAAGAGATGACTATTGGGTTGAGATTATTGCAGACATTTACGGTTCCTTTATGTTTGACTAAATTTTCTTTTACACAAGAAATATGAAACTCTTCGTTTGTTTTAATTTTCAACTTCTACACAAACTTGATAGGTGGGAAACCTATATTATTTTGAGGTGACGGCTCGAGATATTCAATTTCTCGTATAACATGAATTGATACTTTGAAACTATGAAAGCGAACAACCTATTTAAAGTTTAAACTAAAGTCCAAAACTTAAGGAGTGGGATACTTATCAAAAATTTAGCCTTTCCTTTTCCAAACTTTACTAAGATCTAAGTAGGCATGGAGGACAGAGCTGAAACAAAGCCCTACTTCCAAGGAAATCTGCATTCTACGACAAATCTTTGATCTTACTTAGAGACTGAACTGTTCACCAAGCCAATTCACCGAATGCAACTATTGAAAAAACCGCTAATAATAAGTAGCGAATCAAGGGACCTGGTAAGCATCTTGCCTTTCCTTGGGATTTCAGGAAGCAAGGTCATCGGGTTCCTTTTTACTTTAAAAGGAATCAAGCCTTATTAATCCAAGTACTTCTTTTCCGGAGTTAAAATCTTCCCATTGAATACATCAACACAATTGAGAACGACTCAATAGCTAGTCGTACAAAGAGTCCATGAATTTTCCTATTTGAAATGCAGAAATCCAATTTTTATTAATGTGCTTCATTTAATAACGGACATTTAAAATCCATTTTTAAACATTCAAGAGAGCAAACAATCTCCCACAGTGATCGTTCTTGTTGAAAAAGGAATTTTCAGATAGTAGTTACTCGATCAGAGCGCTAGATAGACAGCTGCAGTGGCACTTTCAACCACCATATTCATGAATTACTTTCCTTCGAATTCACGCCTGACTTTCTCGTAATGCCTCCACTTAGCATCTGCATTTTCGGGATTCGATGACAAGGTGACCTTGAGAGATACACCAACATTACCTATCGTGTCTGCCAGTCTGGTGATGAGTGGAACCGTGGACCATACCAGCTTAAGCAATGCAAGGCCTGAGCCAAAATAATGTGTTTTCCATCCCTCGTTTTTGGGGTGTAGAAAGATAGTTTAGGCCACCTCTAATTGAGAAACAATTGTGCAACTCCCCCTATGCAGACGCAGTCCTTAACAGAACCTTTCTGGTACTTCTATTTTGCTAAAGCTAAAGCGCAAGTCGACATTCACAAAAAAAAACACAATAACCGCAGATTTAGGCTCCTCTCAATAAATGGGACGTCTCGGAAGAGAATGGACACCATTTTCTGCGATTATGTTATACATAAACGATGCTGTTGTTGTAGCTGGTAAAAGTAGAGTTAACTAGACAAAAAAAAGTGGATTCATAAAGCTAATCCAAGTTCGCAATCATCCTATCCACTTAAATATCATCACTATTGACTATCCAGACATTTATGATAATCCACATTTTTGCGTCAAAACAGCTTTCATCTTTAGCACCAGGAATATCACGTGTACTTTAATTTGCAGAAAACCAGTTATCTGCACCATGTATTGCGTCTAGATCCTCCCCAGTAAGCTTCTGGCAGTCTGCAAAGCTAATCATTAGGACTACCACTGCTACCAACTCATTTTAGACAAAGAATACAGATTGCTAATCGAAGCACTCTTTTTAAATTTATCAACCAAATGCTGAATAAAAGAAACGTTAGTTCTTACTGAAGGAAAGTATCGCCACTTTTGCCTTGGGGTACCTTAGAGCCTCTTTGACTGAGTTCCTCGCTTAGTGGACTGCCACTTAATGGAATGTTATCTGATGGCCCTACGCCCATTTTCGAGTCCCGCCGCCTTAGCCAAATATATACGCGACCGTTACAACATTAACATTGTACTAACAACTGCTAAAACTGAAGCATTAACGTATTAGGAGGTTTTCACAAATTCTATCCATATTTTAGGGCACAGAAGAGCCAATGCGTAAACCATCTTGCGACATGAAAGAAAGAAATTTAATATTGGTTAGTGTATTCCAGGAGGAGTGAATTAGTGAAGTCGATAAACAACGCTGCGATAAGACGGATGGGCAGCGGACGTTCTTCTCGGAAACGTAGCAGAAGGCGGCACAACAGACCTGAAAATGGGAGAGCCTGGATAAAAGTGCACACTTTTGCCTGCCGGATGTCAACATTCAAGAATCAGGTCAGTCTTTTCGGTAATGCAGGATTAGTCACTAAGCGAGTGGGATTATCAACTAAGTCGGCCAGATGAAAAGGGGGCCAAATAAGAGACCCTCTGTCAGTCAAAATATTGCATACAGAAGGAAATACCGATTGAGGGATCTCAAGCACAGATCAAAATCACTACAATGGCACTACTTCTTCCATCAAGGGCCGACTTGTCCTGGATGCAGTTAGCATCCAAAAATGCGATTAAGAATGTTTCAGAACAACTTAAATGTTATTCAACAATGTCTGAACTCAAGATTCTCTACGTAATAGTGACTATATGGTTGTCAGTTCGTTAAGCTGAATTCCTTAGAATTTGTGCAGATAGCATTCGAGAAAACTCGATTTTTTATAAATTTCTTCCCATTTTTTATCAAAAAATTTACATTAAAATTAATCTGTGTGTGGATGGGTCGTTTAGTAGGATGAATTGAGTTATGCATCCTTCCATGCACCATAGTAGTAAAGCACAAGTCTAAACCTTAGTTTTGGTCTAATCCTTAACTTATTCTGCAAATCAAACAGAGGCTAGCGTTCGTCGAAAGACGGAATGATGAATTACCCCGAACTCTACTTTTCCGAGTGCGATTGCCCGCCACAATCAAGACTAAGGTGGAATAAGAAAGGCCATAACTGAATTTTTTTTTAATTTCCGGATGCCATGTAGCCTAAGACGTCCTGCGACATCTCGTTAGCAGGAAGGGATCCAAAGTACGCATAGCTTCTGAATGGTTAAAAACCTAACGAGATTATCGTCATCTGAATACGCCGCATATTCCATTTCAGTGAGCTCAAGAGCTGATTGAATAGCAGCAGTAAAGGTAACAGTCTTAAATTCTAAGTCCTAGTGAAGCTAATAAACATCGTATTCTGCAAAGAAATTTACTTTTGTCACACACATGATGATTAAATGACCACCTCAGTGACTTAGATTGGCCAAAATGGAAATCCTTTCGAAGAGCAAGAGGTACCCGCCTTTTATCGATAGGACATTTTAAAAGCCAAAAATTGAAATCATTTAGTAAATTTTTTTTATTTGGATAGCTCATTTAGCTGTTTAAATTAGAAAAATCAAAATTCGTTCGGTGAAAAGGCAATCAATCAACTTGGTTTAAAGGGTTCATAGGAATAAATCGGTATCCGACTTCGAGCACATTTCAAGGCTTAATTTGATGAGATCGAGTAGCCGGTATAAAGTATCTCGCAAGAAAGTAACCGAGACTTTTATTTCTTGAGACTAAGACCCCACAGAAGGTCGATGACGCACGCAAAAAGGGACGCAGTTTCAGTTGGAATCCGGCGCCTAAGTTTGGGTGCGTTTTAGGGCCAGACTCACAAGTTTTGAACACCTGCTCCTTTTTTTATTTTAATTTGGCAAAAACTTCAAATTTAAATCATCTTAATGTGTTTCAAATCAGAAAACATTCATTGCCGTTTGTGACGAACAATTTACTCTAAATTTCTTGTTAAAAATGTATGGAAGCGCTAATGATGACAGGACCTCCTACTACGTTCATTCACACAATGGCAGTGTTGAAAATACCTCCTGGGTTTCGTGAAGGCCATACAGTGTGCATGTTAATTCAATAAAAATGATCACTGAATAACGAAAGCATCAGTTAAGCAAAAACGAACTCATTGAAACCGTGAACCTTGGTGTATTTCGGCGCGGACCCGAAGAAGAAAGCAGATCATTCGTGTAGCTTTGAGGACTCTTACATGTTTCTATGATCGCCTGATCCTCTTATTGATTTTTTCAGATATAAGCTTCATTTTATAAAGGAAAAACGTCACTGTGTTACAATTAATTTCGATAGAAGTGCTTTGCGTCTATACCTTGCTGTTCGGACTTCGAAATCGACATCAGCGAAGTCGGAAAAAATTGAGTAGTTGAGCCACCCCGGCTGGGTTCTTTTTTGATCTGGACTTTTGCAACTTTTGATTGATGTGCATGCTTCATGCTGCTGACTTCACTGAAGAAAGAAATCACTTTGGATTAGAGAAAATGCCAGCTTTCTCTTCGTGTCATGCTGGAGAATCGAAAGCATATCCACTCATCGGATTCGACTTGGGTATTTTCAAGCGCTCTCGTTTGAAAAGCCCTGCATGAAATACTGAACTAACTAATCTCACCTAATATTTGATTAATGCTATAGCTAGGTCATCAAATCCAGTTTATGAGACCTTCTTCAACCAGTATGAACTGAACTTCCATTTAATAAACGTATGTAACCATACCGTCAGGTATAAATTTTCTAGTGGGTGCTCGAATGCAAGAGTAATGGGGTCCGAACTCATGCTCAAGAGAGTTCTTCAGGTGATACAGTACTATTCACCCAACTTTGGCCCTCTTTGAGTAATTTGATTGGCCATGAATGCTTATCAGTACCGGTCAAAATGATGTAATGAAATCATAAATCGAATGAGATAGAAAGTTTCAAATGAATAGCAATCCATTCGACTGACCATTTCCTTCATAGAATTCTCTATAGAAAAAATCGTCGATGATAAATACATGCCTACCCAAAATAGAGTGCGGAATGTTCTGCTCCAAAAGGCGGCTTCTCTCATATCCGCCAAGGCATTTTTTCGCAAATTATGTCTGCTCGATTCTTATGGATACAGTTGCGATTTCGTTATGGTATTTGGTTAACGATATCCATTCACAGGGCCAACGTTACTGGAGAAAAGGCACGAGGTACGACATACCTCAACATGGAAAGGTTGCAGCAGGTCACTTTCCTTATTTTGTTCGACACCTTCGGTAAAATTTTTCGCTAGTGGCTAAAAGCAGTTTAACTGACTGCGCTGCCCCGAATCGCGCAAACAAATATTCTTGGCATGTGGCATCTGCGCATAATTCCCATTTCTTATCAGCAAGACGATTTCCGTAAAGGCGTGCAGTCTTGCTGCACTAAAGACTCTTTGATCTGACTAGATGTGCCAACTGATTTATTATCGAAATATACGTTCGGTAAAGATCTAGAACATCCCGTCGTGGACACTGGAGGCAAATGCAAATGATCGATCAATTTGAGGAGTTGAGGAGTTGAAAGACCGAATAAAATGCTGACTTGATACCCGCTTTATTATGGATAATGAGCTGATGTTAAAGGCCGGTCATCATGTATTCAAATGTTAACGTGTATACACTGAATCAGCCCCATAAGATGTCCTTCAATAATACCATCTTCAGAGGACGTAGACATTCCCCAGTGTTTGGATTGTCAAACATCAAACTTCTAAAATATTCGTGTGCTTCAATATCTCTCTCTTGAAAAGCAAACGCCGAAATTATAAGGCTTCAACGTGACAGAAAAATATACTTCTGAAAATTCCTCAAGTGGTCTTAATTTGAATTTATGGTTTATTGTAAGCGTCTATCGGCATAAGCCAACTAAACGTTCTGAAAAGAGCTAGTAGCATCAAAATGAGGGATCTGTTTGCAATCCACCACTTTTGTTCAATTCACTTTATATACTTTTTTATTAAAAACACTGTGCTGCCCCAACACTATGCTGAAAGAGGCGGATTCATATCTTAAATATTAGACGAACTACCAAACGACTGAATTACTTTTGTTAAAAATAAATGGTAATTTCATGTAAGTTGAGCTTTGAGACGAGGGAATGTGAGCTAAATTTGAAGTTTGTTAAATTTTCCGGCTATGTGGCTCTCAGGAAAAACCGCAGTAAAATCATATCATAATTCTTCTAAAGTCGAATTTTCTTCCCAACCCGATAGGGTTAGAATGGAGGTTTTAGGAAAGTTTCTCATCAAATTTTTTTTTAATTAATCACCTACCACTATCCACTACCCCCGAATCATTCCATTACATTTACCTCCATCGACGTTGAAAGAGCCTTGTTACTATCTCCACGCTTACGACCAAGCGCAAGCTTTAAGATGGTGTCTTCCGATTCCTGGCTTGTGTAAAGGGAATATCCCTCTGAGGTCACAAATAGTTTCACTCTGAAGAACATTCCAGTTTGCCATCTACTTACGGTGGGTGATTGAACCTCTTCTAAGTAATAACATTTCCTCATAAAACTCAACACTTAGTCAAACCACTTGTAGTGGGGAGAATCAGACCATGGAAAAATGCCAAAATCTGACACAAAGTGTGATTAATTAATGGGGATTTGCGAAGAAGCTTATATATCTACATATATCTGTTTTTTTAATAAGCGATTTTTAACGTGGCACGTTGAAAATGAAAATCCCTCCGGGAAGTGTCTACCGTCTACAGTGGAACCTACTGAGGCAATGATTCCGCTATTTTCTCATGAAGGTAACATCCAGAGCTCTGCCTTCAGGTAATGAGCCACTTAAGTCACAAGACGCAAGGATTCCAGCTGAAGGTAACATCCAGGACTGCCTTCAAGTGATGAGCCACTTAAGTACCCAACATGCGCTATTTCTTGTCCCTTGGTGATTTAAATGTCAAACAGGTATAAAGGCAGAGAAAATATGCATTTGGTATTGAAGGCATTAAGAGAATATTTTATTGAAAGGGGTTGAAATTAGTCCGGCAGGGAAGAAAATTCAGGAGCTTGCTTGTGGATAAAAAAGGCGTTATTAATATTGCTGATATCCGGATTCACTTGCTTTTATCATGATTAGATTTAAGACTTCAGACAATTGTCGTTTTTGCAACTACTGAGATCAAAGAACAGTGTAAGGAGGTATCTATAAGGTGGATTTAAGGGGAGAAGTTCAGTATCTTCCACCCTCAGCCAGGCATAGTCAATGTTCCTCTCATCAATTACTCCAGAGGTTCCGGCGATGTCCCATTTTAGAAGGAATATCTCTACACCTACGTCATCTACCTCAAGTATTTCTTTCAGCTTCTGTGAGCGCATAGATCGCTGCCCAGCTTTTTAGACCAAGTACTCATTTAACCGAGGATTTCTGAACTTCAATTTCCCCTCGCAGACATGCGAACGTTGGCATATAAAGGCTGAGTAAATTTTATTAATATTTTTGAACATCTAAATAGACATGAAAGCAGTGGCATAAACACAAATCTTGCTGGTCTCTCCAAGACCAAAGTGAGTTAATTTGAAGTTTGCTAAGGCGCGCATTCAAAACGTGATTGTCGAGATAGTACTTGATGTAGAGCATGGCTCAGATCAGAAACCCATAGGATTGACATTGATATTTGTGTAGGAAACTATGATATAAGATACCTATAAACAACATTTTTTTATGTATTAATTAAAAGCAAATAAATGTGGGACTACTTTGTTAGTAGTATAGGTAGCCAAGCTGAAGGACTCTACTGCCAAACTCTCCCTTCAAACGGGAGCGAAACCTGAGATTTATGCACTTCAGGATTCAGGACCTAAAATGGATCAATGTTTCTGGAGAAACTAGGTATTTTATATAAAACTAGAAACGAACATGAACCTAAAAAAAATTAAGTTGTATGATTTGGCTAGGTTAAATTAATTCATTTTCATACATTTAAAGTTAATTTGTTTGCAAGTTATTTCATTGAAATATAATAGATTCGGTGTTTTGTAGGTTGAATTATCATGATAAATTCTTTCTCTTAAAAATGGAATTAGAAATTTCCAGTCGATAACCTTATTCTACTGGAAAGTCTTCCAAAGATTGAATAGCCAACATTTTTGTTTGTCCTCACGAATTCAGTTTTGCAAATTTCAACAAACGGGTTCCTTTAGCCTCGGATATTATCAGTAATGCCCAAGACTCTATTACGCCCATTTCAATTTTACAACTTTTAATCGTAAAAGCTGGGAAAATGAATGGAATGAAGCACCCGAAATGCATTTTTAGTAAACTGTTGTCTGGCTTGGTTGAATCCCAGTTCAACCGATAAGTACCAGAATTTTAGGGAATTCCCTTGTGAATGGGACTTGATCCTGAAGGGCATCACTGGAAGTGCGTGATAATATCTCTGCCAAGCCATCCTAGTTTATTGTTTAAAAAGGAAAATAACATAGTGGTTTATGCTGGTAGTATTCACATCGCGTTTTTCCACCTGTTTCTGTCTCTACTAGCTCTTAGGTTTCACTTTGGTAGTAGTAGCGGTGGCCCTCTTATAAAAAAAGATCTTGGTACAAGATCTAGATAGGTGTTTTTAATATTTATAAGGCATATAGTCGACTCAACACGGTCAGCGTTTATCTTACTGCACGAAGACTCTGCGTTCACCTCGTCAGCCACTATGTCTATGCCCAGCATCATCTTCAGCTCCTGCTGCATGCGGATCGCCCCCAACTCCTAGACTGGCTGTTACATATTTCCTACTAACATAAGCAGGAAACTCTTCAAAAGCTTTGAGAAACCTTGACAGAAGTTGCTTTAATATAAAATTCTGATCTTACTCGACAAGCATCCGATGATGCATAGAGTGGAGTTTTATTGCGATACATCCATCTGGATTGGCGGAAAAGAATACCGGATCGTAGCGGAGACTGCTTCTTTGGAGGTAAGAGAGACATTTCAATGCCCCGATTTCTTGTTTTTTTTACCAGCATGTTGACTAATAAAGGCATTTATTAATGTTGCGGTCCAGGTGGCATAGGATGGCAAACTTCCACTATCACAAATATAAATATTTCGAACATTAAATTTTAGACAGATATTAAAGCAAATCCAGGGTTGGATTATGCTAGAACCACGTTGGAGTGAGTGCCAGAAAGGCCTCTTCATGGGTGCCACCTTTGCTGATTAGCAGTTGAAATACGTTCACTTACTAAATGCAGAGGCCACACTCAAAAATACTCATTAATGCATTTCAGAGCAGTGCAATCAATTGTCCTCGATCCCATCTTCTAAAGCACCATCATCGGAGAGCGTTGAGCTCATTCAGAATGAAGTCGCGGCAGACAAGAGACTCATATTACCCATCTACCTCGAATTGAGTAAACATTCTAGTGCTCTGTTCCATTGATGGGTTTGCTTCAATTAATATTAGAATAGCTGTATACTTTCAGGAGCACAAGTACGTCTTGGAGACATTACTGAAATTCAGCCAGGCAAGTTTGTCAACATCAAGGTAGGTCCAGTTACTGCCGTGCTAATTGACTTCGTTGGTCAATTTAATGGCTCTAACTTTGTCCTGACCTCTGAAGCGGCATTTTACGATCAGCTCATCCCTCTCCTCCCCACGAACACCTGCACACCTGTTTTCTTCTCTATGCTTCCCTTTCAGCCGCTGGGGGGAAGAAGAGGGGGGGATCGTTTATGTGTATGTGTGTTTGGGGTGAGAGGGAGATCGGTGTGTGATTGGTCAGGTGCCGACCAGTCAATTGGCGCCCGTCTCAAGCGTGGTGGTGTAGATGAGGTGCCTAAGGCAGCTGCATAGCAAAAAACGTAGCAGATATAATAAAAATCAAGCTCGATCAACATGCAAGTAGCATCGAGGAGTTGCTCGAAATGGAATCTTTGGATTGTGCCGCTGCTCCTACTTCTCCAGGTGGAATTTACCCAATCTATATCTTGGCTGTAGGTGAAGAAGATTATATTCATTCTCCTTTATTACCTAAGCTTAAAAACGTTAGAACAATGCAAGAAAATATAAATAGCAATTACATACTATCCTAGTAATAACTCTTAATCATTTGCCTTTCTTACTGCACTACAAAATATTATTTTTTTTCTCTTTGATTATAAGTAACGTCTTAGTGAAAGCGTTAAATAGAGTATTTGACTAAATAGTTACGAATTCTCTAAGTAAACTGATATATTTTGATTAAATTTCTGAGGCTTAAATTTACGGATTATTTTGACTTTGAACTGGTTCAAGTATGTAAAATGTAGATTTGACTATTCTTTAGAGACGCATTTCTTTGTTGAATTACTTTTCGCCTTTTGAACGTTTGGAAAATCTAAAGTCTTTCTAACCACATCTAAAAAGAATAGCAGTATTAATGTAAGGAGACACCTCCTAATAAGGGCCTGGTTATCAATCGGTTGAGCTTGATTTAATAATGACATATTTAACCATAGAACAATAGGGATTTCGATTTTTAGTTCGTTCAATATAAACCTCGCAGTACACACCAAAGGGCATATTTTGTCTTAAGCATTGCTTCATGCAAGTGACATTTTAAGAGACACTGGACTTTCGCTCTGAATCCAGTTATCCTAGCTTCCAAAGTACGCTTGCTGATGACGTGAGCACTAGACAGCATGGGACTATTATGTTGAGTGAAAATTTCTTTCCGTCCAGTTGATTACATTTCAAGGTCAACAGAAATCCCCTAACATATACCAGTCTGCCTTGTAGTCTTAGTAATTTAAACCGTTTGGGTCGTCTGGAAGTGAAAATTCAAGATGTTAGGAAAATTCAGCATCAACAAGCCATGATGTTAATATAATGTGAAAGAAATGAAAAATTCCCATGCTTCTGGTCAATCTATTTGGCCAACAGAGCACTAAAGACTCTAGCAGGTGGTTGTTGGAGCCATTAAATGACGATAAAATTTGTTTACTGCCCCTGACACATATATTTTTTATTTGTCCTCGCGACTATGGCTAGTGCATTCCTGATTGAAGTCTCCGAATTTTTTCTCGATTATTGGACATCAATTTTTTCTCGTTAAATCCATTCTCCGAAATGTGCTTTTCTTATCGGTCGAATAGATAAACGGCTTTTAATGATCGAATTACTAAATCGAATCCTGTTCAATGAATACACATTTGTGCTTTTGCTTCCTACACTATGAATCGATTTCCGATCATGTTTATTTTGTCTAACATGAACATGGTCTAGCCACATAAACAAATTATCTCATTAATGTATTTTAATCAGCATTTTGGCCCAAAAGTAAGGCGCGCAACTTCTTCCTGATTTCTTGGCCGAAATTGATGGCATGTTTATAATGAAACAGTTGCGAAATCATGATTCTTGCCTTTCCTTGCAATTGTGCTTAACGAATTCTTAGACCGGTTCTAATTATTTGATTGATTTGCAAAGAAACAGAGTTTATGGCAAGAAATAAGTAATTCCCTAATTTGACCCAGACATAATCGTAAAAAAATATGTCTGAAGGAATAGAAGCTACCCATATATGGGGCTTATTACATGTTGAATCACGCACTGTGGTCAGTATCGGGTGAAACCGCCTTTATTCGTGATTTGGTACACCCTAGCAACACAACGCTACCGAAGCGAAAGTAGCTACAAATGACACCAGAAGCTTCCTGAACCCAAGTAGGCAAAAAATAAAAGCGACCCGCTTCATGACGGTCGGGGCACTAATATGGCATCGGTCGATACCCTTTCAGAGGTCTGCATCGATATCCGCGATCAAAGGTGTTGGAAAAGGAACGATTCACGCCAAATGAATGCGTCTACGCCAAATATCGTTATGGACTGGGCCGTAAACAGTTAGAATTCTGCCACCATCCAGAAGGTAGTTTCGCAATGCATGCTGTACTCAAATCCGCGCAAGCGGTCACCTATTACTGTCCCGAGATATTCAAGGATAGGCGCTGGAATTGCTCTTCTGTGGAGTTTCTGCCAAGAACAACTCCTGATATATCTAGAAGTAAGTCAATCAGGTGAAATCCGAGGGAAAACAGTTTGCAATGATATCTTTGAGCAGAAAAAGTACGTGACGTTAAAATACATGAAGATGAATTGGTTCGAAGTTTCGTTTCGTTGCGCAGAATAAGGTATGAGATCGGGGGATTTCATTGCAAAGTAACGTGAAGCATAAACCTAAAACGGTTCAATGTATCGAAGCTAGGAGATGGATTAAATAAATTTGAGCTGATGATTGGTGCCTTTTGGTGGAACATTCTCGGACAAAGTTCCAAAAAACAAATGGCTACGCCAGTCGTCGTTAGACCAGAATCACTTAAAGCTCTTCGCTTCATACATTTAAGATATGACCATCAGAAATAAACATCTTCGTACGTAGAGTGGAAGGTTTCTTCAGGATCTGCAACATCTTTGTAGGTGTGTCATCTACGTGTCAAACAAAGAGAGCGACAACCAATCAACAGAATCCACTAGAAATGACAATTAAACTAGCAAACTTATAACCAACTTTATTTAATGTGTCAGCAAATTGCTTATCCCGTTTATAAATGATTGAACCGTAACCTTTAGCGATTTCTGTCAGTCTGGAGATCACTCTTAATCCAATTTGTAAATCTGTTAGTGGAAAATGTTTAACGAGCATTTATCCTTAGCTAGTAGGATGAAATAAAAGTATCAAAGGAACCCTGTGAGTAAAAGCTTGTAATAACTGAGCGTCTTTTACATCTCACCACGGATTAAGAAGAGATACATCGATGATAAGTAAATTAGGACCCCTGCTTGTAGACTGGCACTGACCAGCACGGGTGGTTATTTTGATTGCACTGGATGCGCACTGATGGATTTCGAATGCCTGCTGCCAGGTGAGTCATAGGTTCACCTGACCGCTACATCAAACGCCTCTTTTTCCTTCAAGATCCCTTTATCAAGACTTATTTTCGGCCTTCGCTTTCAGAAATGCTCAGGATCCGATCAGGAGTCATACTACTGAATGTCCCCAATAAAAAAATCACATTTTTGGTGAGCTTTTCACGAAGCGGTCAGTTCTGGAATTTTAGAAACACTTTAGTAGATAAAGTATCCCTAGTCAAAAGTAATACTCGATGAAGCCTTTGATGCCAAATTCACAATGTTCACTGTCAACGATTTCGGGTTTTCGGGGATGCAGACCCATTCCCTTTAAATCAGAATGGATTGCAGAACACGTCTTAAGGTACTCAGGATTCCTTATGTAGAAAACAGATTTAAGCCAATGACGAGGGGGGGGAGGAATCTGGTTTAGTAGTTCATCCCTTAGGTCATAAGACCATAAATTTATATCGTTCGCGTTTCGGAGACAAAGCTCCCAAACTATATATTCCGGTCAATAATGCCTGGAATCATTTACGAAGTGTTTGGAGTCCGATTTTGATTTGCCTAAGCCATTACACTGAACGCACCTTCCTCTCAGTTGGGCATGGAATTTGATACCTCAAAAGATAGAACGACGGTGCGTCTTTAACCAGTCAAACCAGAGTCTACGCGTCTGGACGATTGATTATTGCAAAGGCTGAGAAACGATTTAGCTGCAGTAAACCTCACAGAGAGGGCTGGCCAGCACTACTGAAAATTCTTAAATTAATGGCTTGGGATTTCAAGGGATAAAACGCTGCTTTTCTCTACATAAGCTACTCGGGAGAAAGCGGCGATGCATGCACTTGCGAGTGCAGCACTCATGTTCGAAATTGCCCGCCGTTGTGCGGAAAACAAGATCATGGACTGCGAGTGCGGTAGAGTCGACAATTGGGACGTGCCCCCACAGGCCAACGATATCGATGATCCCGGTCCAATAGACACCAAACAACCTCAAGATGTACCGGTGCAATACCACTGGGGTGGCTGCTCAGACAATGTCGACGTCGCAAGAACGTACACTCAGACTTTTCTGGGCTTTCCTGTGGAAAGTCGACCCCAAAAAAGGCGAATTCGGTATGTTATAGACGCTTACGGACGCTACAGTCGGATACCGAGACAGACAGTAAAACAAATGAATAAGAAGAAGAACTCGAAGAGGAGAAAGAGGAGGTTGGTCAATTTGCACAACTACAAGGCTGGAATCAAGGTCAGAAACATTCTACTAATTTCAATTTGAGTAGACGTTGCTTCGTAATATGAACCGACACTACCCAATCATTTCCCCTTAGATTATTGAAGATTCTCAAAAGATCAGATGCAAATGCCAAGGCGTAAGCGGAAGCTGTGCTCACAAAATTTGTTTCCGCCAACTACTGAGAGTCGATTCGGCACAATTACAGGATATAATTCTTCAACGCTATATGGTGAGCTGGTAAAACGAGCATTCGAAAAACTTCTGCTAATGCGAAAACATCTAGAAATATGTGATCTTGCCTTTAGATGGCCCGCTACGTGTCAGTTGAGTACGGAAATTTATTGATTGCTAAAGAATATGAATATGGTTCTTACACACCACGAGTAATCCACTACAGCGAACTAGCCTTCGCTGAACATTCTCCGGACTTTTGCGAACCTGATCCACAACTTGGTTCTGTCGGAACAAAGGGGAGGTATGTTTCCAAAATGAAAATCCACCTCGTGCGCAAGACATAAATTAAAGCGTAGTGTGCTTACTTCCCACCGCAGGTTTTGCACTACCAACGAGACAGAGAGAATGCAATCGAGCCACTGCCAAAATATGTGCTGCGGAAGAGGACATATAACATTCGAGGAAACCAAGTTTACCAATTGCAACTGCCGCATAACCAAGGATTTCCGAGTTATATGTGACAAATGCCCACAAGTTATTACTCGAAACATATGTAAATGACACTACTGAGTGACCCCTTACACGCAAAATGTATATAGACATTCAAGAACGACATTTTAAACCCACAAATGCCCATTAGAGTTGCATGCTCTCGCGCTTCAAGATGATATTGACTACACTTCATTTTAAGTAGAATAAAAAATATATACCATACTGAACTGTACGAAAACTAAAAAATGCCTAAGTTATAGTTCAAAGTATGAGGTACCAACAAATGCTACATTTAGTACAGGGAAGCGGTAATTAGGTTTTTCTAGAAGACCATTTTTGCGGAGAAAAAGTTGATAGGGAAAGAGCGTGTATATCTTTCATTTCCTCAGTCAGCAAATCGTTCACCAATCTAACGAAAATATTATTCAATAAAAAAGCATACCTGTGTTGTTGGACGAATGGCTTTCCTTCGAACACATCAGAAACTATTTCAACACTTAACTTGATACCACATCCATCTGAAAAGTTAGTAATTTTCTATGGATGACAATACAGAGAGAGCATTACCAAGTGTGTGGGATTAAGAGCCTGAAGGCGCTTTCGAACCGATTCCTCTATAGAAGCCATCCGCGTTTGTATGGATATTTAGGCCAAATGGGCAAAGGTGATAATGACAACAAATAATGCAATTCGAGATTCAATATAAACTAGGCGTGCTATGTATTTTGTCACTTCTCGACAAGTGATTCTAATAAATTCAGTGCATCTTATTTTCAAAAAAATATTTTGATCACTTCAGTCAATTTTCTTGTTTATAAAATTTGTTCAAACTAAATTTTTGTTCAAAAAAATGCTTCAACGCGTTGTTGATAATTGCAAATTTCGATATCCCATTAAATGCATTCCGTACTGCCCTTTTATTAATTCGGCGGCAGAGATGTCATCTATTGTCGGTATAGTCTACTCAAACGAACTTCTGCGACTGTCTAGCCTATCTCCAAAATATGGGAATCGATTTTTTCTTGTCATGGGCCTTATATTTGCGTATGATTTGAATAAAAGACTCACTCGTATTCCCCTCTTGGAAAGGAGTACTTCCAAGGAATTGAATTATTTAGCGCAGTTCCACAGGTATTCATTGTGTCGATTAGTATAAACTTTTCATCCTTTGCCTCTAAACTGTGATTACATGTTCCAATATGATATTAATTAAAGTCCATAAGAGTGTCCCTTTTAAATTTCAAATTAGCGAAGACTACATCGGAGCTCTTCAACTCTTGGATGAATATTATGCGTCAGACGACGAACCTAGAATTCCCGCTGATGTATCAGAAACCTTCGACGATTACGGTCTCAGCTACGATTGCCATGGCTTTACTGGCGTATATAGCTATGCACTCTCTGCGGTTCGTGGGACAATGGCAGCTGTCGACTGCTTGATAAATTCTCAGTGTCAGGTACTTTTCTTTCGCCTTGTCTTGTCCTTATCACGAATGCTCTTTCTTTAGTAATTAGAGCATTTTTCAGTTTTTTTTCTTTTACTGCCATAAGGTACTTTTTATTCATTCAATTAAAGGTAGACAAAGACAGTATAAATGGCTCTTGCCGCTTTTAATCAAGAAACAGTAAAGCGGAAATGACATCTGTAATATCAATAAAGAACATTACATCCGCTGAATATTGCTTGTATTTCTAACCTGATAGACCTACTTGTAGACTGAACTGATATCCCAGATGGCTGTAATCAGCTTATAGATGAGTTAGCTTTGGGTGTAATTGGCTGCATTCGTTCTGATGTAGCAGTAGAATAAGCTCAAAGCTTGTCTTCATTCTTTTCGTTCAATTACCCCGGCCCTCATTACAAAGTAAACACACAGGCAGTTAAAGGGGATTAGCACAAAAATAAAGTGACCGCTTAGATGGTTCCGAATCATTTTCTCGTGGTTTGGTTTGGAAAGTTGATCCTACTGAATAACGCTCGATTTTCGCTCTGGTAATTAAAGAAGCCAGCAATACCCCTGGGCCTTGGAGATCTCGAGGCAACACTTCACAGGATAATAGTTCATTTCTCTGGAATCCTTCGCCTCGTACTCGTTTCTTTTTGCCTGTCTCTTACTGTAAAAGAACCCTCCACGGTTTGTCTTGGCAGTTGATGTTCCTCGCATTGAGCTTTCGACTTTGGCCGATGTGCCATTTCACTCAGAACCGTCTTCCTTCATCTTTAGAGCACTTTCAGTCTGACATTTCTAGATGTGCTCCATTAAATAGTTTGAAAGTAACTGACAGATGAAAACCTTTTTTACGATTACGATAGTCAATTACACTCCACGCTCACATTAATCAACGTTTTATTTCTTCAGACTGTGATCAACTGGGCCGGTGGTTGGCACCACGCCAAACGTTCCCAAGCATCTGGCTTCTGCTACCTTAACGACATCGTATTAGGCATCCAACGCCTCCTTTCCGCTCCTCGCTTTTCTGCCGGTCCTATCTTATACATTGATCTTGATCTTCACCATGGCGATGGTGTTGAAGAGGCGTTCGCTTACTCCCGCCGGGTGGTCACCTTTTCTGTGCACCACGGCTCTCCCGGCTTCTTTCCCGGTACTGGTGTGGCTGATGTGACCACGGGAAACTACTTCGTTGGGGCTCGTGGTGGACGTTTCTCTTGTTTCAATCTGGCCCTAGGTTTTTTACCATTACTTTTTCCATATACTCGCATTAATAGTTGGAATAATCTTAAAGATCCGTTTGGCTTTGTTTAAAGCGATAAATTGTCTCTAATCTCTTCTTAACATGGACTTCAAATTCTGTCAGTTTCCATTCCTCTGTACGTGTTACTTTAGCTATCCCTAGCCTTTGAAGGCGACTTTTCACTTGCCATCCGAAGGTAATCATTTATTGAATGTCTTCTCTGATGGTAGTTTTTGGGGCTTTGATAGATACGCGCCTTTTTTATTGGCCTTTCTGATTCTGCGGACGCAGGTTGTTTCTTGGCAACAAGATAGTCCCAATGCTTGTTTAATATGAGAGTTGCGCACTTTCAAATACCTAGTCCTCTGACTACTTTCCACCATCTCCAGTTTACAAAAAGTCATACAAATTATGCCTAATTCTAAAAGTTCACAAAGCTTTTGCTTAACAAGCTTAATGCCGCTTGGACTTAGTATTCCTTAGAAATGGTCCTTTAAGATTTAGTTTATATTATATAGTAATATTTAGGAAGGCTGCTTTGTATGGAGAGAACTCGAGATGACCAAAAAAGTGTCTACTGCCAGCTTATGTCCATCTGCTTTGTTGCTCTCTTAGCGGAGGGAGCCAACGACGTCACCTGGTGGTCTGCAGTTGAGCCAGTTCTCACTGCCCTTCACTCTTCTATACGCCCACTTGCCGTTTTCATTCAATGTGGTGCTGATGCTCTTTCTACCGATCCTCATCGTATCTTCAATCTCTCCGCTTCCCTCTGTTGCAGTAAACAATCAGCTTATGTCTCGGCTCTCCGCCTAGCACTAAGTTGGCAGCTTCCTACGCTTATTTTGGGTGGTGGAGGCTACCACTTTGCGGATACTGCGCGACTCTGGCTGATTCTGACTTCTCTAGCTGTCTCTGCCGCAACTAATGAAGAGTGAGTCAATGTTTACATTTAAAGGAGAGGCATAAGTCGGCCACGTGAAGAAAAACTTGACTGTATTTTGTTTTTGTTTACAGGTCTAGACTTTAAATGAAGTGAAATGGAGTTTTTGAGACAGTTATTAAAAAAGTACCAGAATTAGCCAGCGTTAATAGTAGTCGCTCCTGTGATAAGGTAGCTCGGAGGGACTTACAAGGCCACTATTTTGTTAACAAGATAAAGAAAGTATATATTAGTCTTTGATCAAGCACCAACTCCTAGCTTGCATACCACCGTCGAAGTTGAACTATATATTGTGTCGTAGGAACTGAGTCTGAACAGCTCATGATTGAAACGTGTATGCCATGTTCGCTAACCCCCTAATATTCCTTCAAAAAGATGCTCGGCTATGGTTATGGTGTCGAACCCTGTGAGATTCTTAGGGGTGCTTGTCATGTAATTGGTTTACAAATGCTTATCGGTGGTTGCCGAAAGTTGACCAGAATATATTTAGTTGTCATCAGTGACGAATAGCAAACAAGTGATGAGCCAGTGTAGGGTTTGGAAGCAACAATGGTGGCTTCTTCATCTATTGAATGTGTTCCTCTCTCCTGCCTTTGTCCTTTAATCAGAACCCGTTCTTCCATCTTGTGATCCCCAACCATCCCACTCAGTCGAACACCAAACGGTGATTTTGTAAAAGCTCCACGCACGGTCCCATAAAAGCAACTATTGGTTAGGCGTTTTCAGCCCCTTTTTCCTCCGAGGTAATAACAGGTCAATTTATGCCTCAAACACCTCAGGCTTCTGGTTAGTAGCTGAAAACGGTCAACTTTTTGGCTAGCAGTTATAATCACCTATCGGCACTTTCCCTATAGAAGCAGAATTCTCGATTCTAACAAACCTTGTTGATGGCCTTAGCTATTGCCCATAGTGATTCAAACCAATTAACTACTAGTCCAGTTTTCCAAAAGTATCAAACTAAACTGTCATTTCTGATTCATCATCACTATCCGAATTGTCTTCAGCGCTGAAATTCTGATGTTATCAAATTCACGAAGACTTGTATCCATTTTAGGATTACTATCGATCAGGACATTCCAGAGCACGAAAATCTTTTGTCTTTCGGGCCCGATTTCACCTTGGACGTGAACCCCTCCATGCGACCGGATCGTAATTCAGTGGAAGATGTCAATAATGAAGTCAAACGACTTTTAAAGCAGGTTGACGACTACTGTGAATTGCACAAAACTGTATCATCCCTCTCCTAGAGTTGTATAGTTTGCATTTTACGTGTTTTATGTGTACCTGTGGTTTTTTTTTATTTTATTTTTTTTAATTGAATTCATGTCGATTTTCCTGTCTTATTTTTTTGCCAAAACCCGAATTTATGTTGAGTTTATTTCCATTGGAAACTAACGGTACCAATCTTTGCGACCCCATTTGAGGGGGACAAACGAGTCGCCGTGCAGAAATTAATGAAGTCAGTGCTTTAGTCAGTGCACCTAAAGCTTGCTTGAATCGGCAATGCTTTTCCATTCATGATTAGTTCTCTAGATAAATGAATTAATTCTTAATTCTACGCTCGGCATTGAATGATGCACGATTATTAAAAACCTCTGCAATTGTTCCTCGAGTTTAAAGTCGCTTTGTTCGGCTGAGACAATTCTAATTTAAGAAGAGTCATGTGTAACAATTCTAAGCGTTTGCAAGTGACTCATCGAATAACACGAGTTTGAATCTCTTGGGTGGGATCCTGGTGAGTTAAATGACCTAGAGGAGTCTAACTGCATGTTCTTAATCAAAGGGCCGCTGAAAGTCCTTTCCTCTCCCCACAATAACGGTTGAAGGACATTGTCTCTCAGTACAGGCTTTAGGTATTTGTTTTTATTTCGGCTGAAGAAATTGCAGTAGTATGTACGTTGAGGTTAAGTTCGAACTTGCTACAATGACAAACGGCCAGCCTCTAAGAACTGGTCGAGATAAGTTGCGAGTAAGGTCGCGTTTATCGTCAAAGTTAGATCGGTAAAAGGGTTGTCTAAATAAGATTTAAATTTAAAACAAAAAGTCTATAGCTATGCAGGAATGAATAATGGAAGGCATGGAATTTTCAGATGGATACTCATCGGAAAATTAATGGACTTCTTTGGAACCACGACGATCCAGTGGACCAAAAAATAAACTATTAAGGAGGGGGGTTGGCTGACGCAACGAACGAAGTAAAGCGTGCTTTATCCGAACACGTTCAATATGCTCAGCCAATGCCATCATTCCATGGTCAAAATCGTACGGGGATAACAAACCCTTAAATATATGAGGGGATTGACCATGCTGTTTTGGTGTTTTGCGGTAAATAAATTTTATGAAATTCGGTCGTTTGCTAAGCATGCGCTTGTCCAGCGCCAAATGATTTCGATCCACTGTACGTAACTAATAATAAGTGCTTTGGTTCAGAGCGACAAAATAAATAACACAAATATGACCAAATGTAATGGTGTTAATCGAGTCCGCAAATGTCGATCTCCAAGATTATATGAATCACTAGACCATGAAACAGATGGTCGGCATTCGTGCTGAGTCACATTACATTATTTAAAGCAAGTTGGGCCAGTAGTTATTAGGGAAAAACCCTGAGTAAGAACTCAAACGTTTAGATAGGATGCAAAAATATTGAAAAAGATAAATTTATGAGAAAAAATTATAAATACTGCAAATTTTTCAACACAGATAAATTTGTTTATGTCAACAAGTTCAGTTGATGTTTTACGTCCTTGATGAAGTAATTTTTCTGTTTTATTTTTAAAATGTCGTGTGGTTTGGCTTTCACGACTTTATTAGCGTTTGTATATAGTTCCCAAATATTTGTTCAAGGTAAATATATTGAACACATTTAATCAGCTGTTAAGGAATTGATTACGTCATTTCAACGCAACCAAATGACCTTGGTTTCGAAAAATATGTTGAGTCTACAAGTGAAATGAGATCATTATTTTTCATACAGCCTACAAAGTCTGGTCTCATCGAAGCAAATATTGGAGGAATCGAATCAAGACATGAATACAATATGTCTAGTATCTCTGTGTTTTTAAGTAGCAATATAGTCACAATGCAAGGCAGTTTTATATCCGATCTGTACGCTCTGTGTAGTGTTGAAAATGCACACTTGGTCGCCAAGAGCAAAGCTATTCTTCTTTGTCATTTTGAAGTGTCCATGCCTTCCTACGACGGTTACATATTCTCATCCTCTTCATGCCTCATTCAATGCACTAAAGAAACTGAATGTGCCGCAAGAATTAATCTTGATTTTCTCATAAGACAAGCTGCCGTTACTGTTGACGATAAAAGCGAACTAATGATTTCTTACAATGTTACTGCTATTGACGTAAATTCAATGAGTCCTCAGGGTCCGGTTGTTGAGAGAGACGATGTTACAAACTCTCTCATCTACAAACACATGAAGCTTCCCCCAGTCTACGTCCACCGACGCCCTGATACCGAATTCGCCACGCTCCTGACAAACGAAAATGGCTTTCCGTCTATTCAGCTCGAAGTTCCTAGGGTGTCCGATGCGAAATTTTTCGACCTCGTAATTCTTCAGACTTCTGCCACAAGCGTTTGGAAGATGAGGTTGAAGTGAGTTCAAAATTATGAATTTCGCTAATTGTATCCTTTTGATGCAGAGTAGATTGGCGCAATTGAATAAGTAAATAATGCATATTTTTGGGTTTTTTTTATAAATTTAGATATTTATTTTTAACTTTGCCCTGCACCATACAATTTTTGTCCCGTTTAAAGGTTAAAATTGAAGCTGAGAGAAAGTGTGCAATTGACTCTAAATGAAAATACCACTTTTTGAATCTTAACAGCCAAATATGTTGAAATAATTCAGTCCAGACCATCCATTAAGTATCGAATGGTGCTGGCTGGAAAGGTATTGGCTGAAATGTATTTTTCATAACTATTCCAAAACCGGAGCTTTTCTAAAAGTTCAGTTCTCCGAATACACTCTTCCTCATCGGAAGTCTTACCGCCCTAGCTACCTGTCACCAGATTTTCTGCCCTGTCCTCCCTTGGCCCTACCTCCTCTGCTCGCCAAGAGACCACCCGATTCAAAGGTCACATCTCCTTCCCCTCTGGGTCACTCAATCATCACATCAACTAACGTTTACCCTCCCTCATAATCTACGAAGTTGTGCCTTTCAGCTACACTTGATTCATCCTTAGATTAAGTATCACAACGGCGTTTAAGGCAAATTATAATTCTTCAATAATCCATTTCTAAAGCATTTTCACATATCTCTTGCGGCACTAAAATCTTATCATGCGTTTGTTCAATTTAAAATCTTATTATTAATTGGAGAATATTGTATTTAACTTTCAAATTCACCGAGGAAGGAAAGAGAGTGAAAATCAACACTTATTTTACGGTAAAAATATTGGTAACAATCCCTCCTTCCTGCAATCGGTTACCCTGACTCGGTTAAGCCTCTTTTTTGGATGCAAAATTTTCAGCAAACTTTCATCGATTACCTCAGGTAGTTTATTACACCACTTGTGAGCTTATTGATTCTCTGATATCGATTTATTGCAAAGTCGTTGTGGTGAGATTTTGATGTTTCTATTTTATTAGAAGATAAATTTCGCTATAACGAGTTAAAGTTTAGTTAACAGATTTAATGATTACCATTCGTTTGTAATATTTAAAAAAAGGATAAATTTAGAATACAATGCTCCATTTTTCGCGTACGGATTAGGTCGACTCGATTGCGCATTATAATTCAAAAATTTCATATTTAAGTGTCTTACAGGTTAACGGCAGCTGATGCAGAACTTGGAATGGTATTTTAGCTTTTATGTGGTTGAATATTAACGAATAAAGCTCATTTAATGTTAGCTGGTTGCCCTAGTCTTGTTAAAATAGTACCATCTGTTAAGTGATTCGTTGGATTACAAATGGTGGTGCAATTGTGGGTGGCCATCTATTTTAAAAAAGTTTGGTTTTGTTCCTTATATTTCTAAATAAAATATGTTTCGGGTGAAAAACAAAAACTTCCCAGCATGAATCACCTTGTAACGATCGGATACCGATTTCTAACAGTTTCCATGGATTATATCGTTTTCAAATTTGACGGATTTGAAGTTTTTATTTCCGTCTACATAGGCAGATAAGGTTGATCGAAGTAACTTTGATTCCTTCTTGTCGGCTGTGAACAATTGTTTATTCTAGCATTTTGTCATTAAGCTCCCATCAATTGAAGGCCAAACGAGGAAAACGTCCACATCGGCCCATTTCCCCCGCCGGTCTCTCGGGTTTCTCTGCGTGATCATAAAAAGTCCTGCGGTCAATTCTAGGTTCTTTGAAAGACCCCTCCATGAAAAAGGTTTATGACTTTTAATTTCATTAATCATCAACTGACCAAACGATTCATTGGCCTTTATTAGTTAGGGAAAATTATGAATCAAGCATATTTTAAATAATAAATGACCAATTGCCATTTTCACAATCAAAAACCTATGTTAAGACGATGAAGTCACAGCTTGAATATCCTATTTCGAAGAAGACGATTGAGCCGAGCGCAGCTTTTTGGCAAAAAAGGGCACTTTTTCTCGAATGAGAGCAAATGCTTGTGCGTCTGATCCATAAGTATAAGTCAACAGAGAGAGCAATTTGTTATTTTTGGATTTTCCTGGCCCCTCCAATACCAACCAGATGGCAGTGTCTCTCAAAAAAAATTTTAAACATTTTGTCAATGTTTGATGGTTAGGACGCCTTTTTCAAACGCACCTAGTTACATTTATCAGTGGGATTAAGCTGCTTATTAACATGTTTCTTAGTAGATTTGCACTTCCTTTGTCAATGATTTTGGCGAATTTTCGAACAGCCGGCACTTCTAGTCGAGAAGCCTTTTTTAAAGGTAAACTTGATCTCTGGGTCTTATTACTCATTCTTACCTTCAGTATCAGCAAACTTATTCTACTGCACTTTTAAACCTCCCTACAACGAGACTTTTGATAGAGCTCCCTAAATTTATTCGTTATTATTTTACTAAAATTCATTCGCATACTTTTTTTGCTATTTCAACGCCTTTAGCCGAAATATTATCTGAAATACAAAAATAAGCCAATTATGTGAGACAAATTTATCTCGAAAGCATTTGTAAGTCCAATTAATCGTTTCAATCGTAAGTTACTTATTCCAGTAATTTGTTAAAAAATCCCCTTTTAGTACAGTTATTAGTTACTATTAGTTTAAAGACTTTGAGATTCGTCTACGGAGTTCTTCCTCCCTTGGTGCTTCTGAAAGTTTCAATTTAAGTTTGAATCGTAATTCCATACTTTTCCGACCATCTCATTACCTTCTCTCCCTTCAGTTTATGCAGTTCTTATTGGGTCACCAATCGGGAGAGAATGCAAGAATCCTGATATTTGGTGTACTTCCATGGATAGCCTGCGTTCCAGATTTTTTCTCCGCCAATAAAGCCAGGAGAGGTTTTACGAGCATTGGAAACATTAACGAAATTCGCATCAGTCACAATACCATCCAAATAGCTTGAGTATTGTGTCATTCCTACCCTGATTATTATTTCAAAAGGAGGTTCCTGAATACCGATGCATTTTCAAAGGTTAAACCCTCGTTAAAAACTATTCACTTGATTCTGAAGCCCTAATTTTGCTTTAAAACGAGTCTTCTGCCAGGATACTTGCTTCAGCATTTCAAGACAATGATTTGTTTGAGAGCTCTAACTCAATCAAACAGTTTTGTATATTCATTGAAAGTATTACTATCATTATCTTTAATCCTCAGAGCAGTAAATAGCATATTCTGACTTGAATTCTATTAGGTTTCACTTAAAGGTGACTGATTCGAATAAACAGCAGCGGCTTAAGGGTTGCTCTAATCCTCTGGTAGTTGGGGTTTCGGTTAATAACGGTAACCGAGACCGCCACCTGATGTTGCTGATGGCGCAGTAGTTTAGATTAAGGTCAAACTTTTAAACGGGAGATATTCCTGAACTAGAAGCATCTGAACCACAATGCACCTCACATTCCCATAAATGTGCGGTGATCTTGAGCAAATTATTTGCAATTTTTTGATCGCTTTCCAAAATAGAGTGTTAAAAACTCGCTTAACTATTGATACATTAAGTAGATGTACCGGTCTGGAGTTTGCGACCGAGAACCCGTTTACTCATCCCATTCACTATTAGAAGCAGACATACATCTACTTAAACTAATAACAAGCAAGTCTTGAGGGCGCACTTGCTGAAATTGCTGTGTTTGACTATATTTTTCATTATTGCTTTGTGAGTGCTGTCTAACACTCATTTCCCATTATTTTATTAGGCTCCTAAAGAAACCTTACATTCGACATTCGCGAACTTTCATTTTTCGAATGTCATTCAATCATTGACCCTTCTTCAATCTTCTGCTAATTTTCCCGGTTAGTAATAGAATCGTGCATAGTTAGAAAATGTTTTCTCCTTTGCGTTGAGCTTACGGGCTCGAGAAATGTGAATCACCTCTTGAAAATGAGATAGCCCCAGGATCTTCAATCCAGAAACATCCTTTATCAGATCTCTCAAATCTAACCTTCGGTATTAGTAAAACGGACTGTCAACACTCACTCTCTGACATGTCTCTCACACCTGTTTATAAAGAGCATTTAGCAGCAAGATCTTTGGAGCTCGTGACTATTCAGCCCTTCAAACTTGAAACAATTTTAGCTATATTTCTAACACAGGAACATTTTCGGCAAATAGCAAAGCAGAACATTTTTCAAGAATTGCTGAGGAAGGTATTTTTTGGCAGTAAGAGTGCAGCGTTTTTTAGGAATTGATCTTAGAAGGCTTTATTACTTTTGTGCTAAGTCTCCTGTTAATAAGTTTTCTGATCGTCATTTAAAAGCATCCAATAAACTTTTCTTTCATAGAGACAGTCGGACGTTAAAAGGTGAGAAAAGTCGAATTTTCATCTGATAAGCTTTATAAAAAACTCTGTAATCTGGCAATCAGTAACAGGTCGCCTTAATTTCGGCTTAATTTACTTTCAGATTCGTGTTTTCAAGTCATCTCCGCTTTCTCTGGGCAAAAGAGGTCAAGGGTGGTCCTTGGAAGCTTCAAGGGACCCCTTCACCACGAGGCTTGACGGTGAAACTTCGCCATCGAAGCATGTCTTCACATCAAATAGCATCCGACGACCTAAACGACAATAGCCAGGCAGTTCCTTTTGAAGATGACATCCTCGATCAGAGAGCGTACGCCATTCTATTTTCTTTTCATTTATTCATTTAATCGGTAAAATCGAAGCTCATACTAAATATTTTTAAATTTAACAACTAATTTATCGACGAAGCAGCTGGTAATCACCAATATCATAGGTGAATTTCACGTCTATATTATAGTTTTATACAATTAGCTAAACTGGCTTTCGCGGGGATAAAATATATTATATATTTAATGGTGTAATACTATCCTCTGGTTTGAAGTTAAGTACTGTGAAATGAGTCACCTTCAGAAGGAAATCTCCCATGGCGGAGTCGCCGAAAGGTGTCGTAAAGGTAAATTTATCCTCTACTGAAGCATCGAACGTGTGTACACGGCGTCATTAAGATTTAACGTCTATCCGGTGTTTCTTTGAAAAAATATACCTTTTGTGCGTTATGAAATAAATAGGTGAGGTGTAGTGATTTCATTTACATCTAACGCACCCGGTTCGAAGCCCATAAGCGTACCCGCTTCAAAAGGATGACCTCATGAAGAGCCCTTAATCAGAGGTACCAAGATATTTCCTTTTTCTTCAGGGTAAGAGCTGGGCTGTACTTTCCTTTACACAGACTTAGGCATGAAAAATAAACAAGCACAATTAGCTCATCTAATCAGTGTCAAATTATTTTGGATTCGATATTAAATTCTGAAATTGGAGAGAATCAGCTTAAAATTTGAAGGCCCGAACTGTCCTCAGACAGCTTGATATGTACATACTTCCATGTTTCGAAGTCAGTGATATGACACGCATCAGAACCCAGATAAAATTGCCTTTCCTCTGTTTTTTACGAGTCGTTAACTAAATATTTTCATTCACGCTCGGTCGCGATCGACACCAAAAGTGTTCTGAGGTTGAGTGCTCTTAACCGCTCTTCTCGCACCTGCGCCTGTCACTCTAGCTTATCCCTTACCGCTTGACAAAATTTTCAATTTATTTGGCTGCATTTATCTCTTAAACTCAATAAGCAGTATCTCATTTAAAGTTTTTTCTTCAATTGTCGTCCCTTTTTTTTATTTTGGCTCTAAATTTCTTTCTAATTCTTTTGGCTTGACGTCACTTTCTTTTCTTCTGGATGATAAAATGAATGATATACTTTTCTGCTGCGTTAACCACTGGGTTTCCCTGCCCTCCAAACACGTGAGAGGTTCCCCACAGTCGGCTGTTGACAGTCACTCGAGTTGGGACTGTTAAGACCACCTAAATTTTATTGTAGAATAGACTGTGTTTACACACGAGCCTCTAATAAACGACACTATGAGTCCTTATTACTGCTCAGACTATTAATGATTGACGCGCATGCTTTATGTTAGCCGGCTCCATAGATCTTTGCTAAAGGGTTCTTTAAGGGGCTTTTCAATGGTAAGCTTTTTTAGATCTAGATTTCTACTTTTACCCATTTCAAGCTACCATGAGCCGTTTCGGAGGAACAATGAATAGCACTATAGTTGAGAGATCGACTTGAAGCCGTGAGGCCATTGAAGGATATGTCTAACAGTAGAATGGTGTTGAAGTGAATATTAATAGTCATTCGTCAATTGCTCACCATTTTAGCAAGATTCCAGCTCAATATTAGATAGATTCACATGTAGCTGACATTTCTATCTAAATGAAACTCGGGTTCATTTTGCATTTAAACGCGAGGGCGTTATTTATACATATCCTGGGGCAGGACATGGAGTGTCTTGTCTGCTCATTTGATGAGGCCAGTGGTTTACTGTCCTGACTCCTCAATTGGCAGCGGTGCCTATGAAGTAAGCCAATAGCCCATCTTCGAATGACTCACTCTTTCGGGAGAAGGCAAGCATCGACGGCTGCGCTTGCTCCTGGCGGAAGGTTGTGAGTGCACCCATAATACCGAGTCTATCAGTTAACCCAGATATCTAAAAGTTGGTCCTTTTTTTAAGTCAAAAACTAATGTATTTTTGATACAAACGCTATCAGCAAAAAGTGAAATCCCACCACTAGTCCGAAGTCTCCAGCCTCCATTCGAATGTTACTAGTTATCATCTTCCTTCCATTTGTCCTGATGGCTTGTAATTAGCTTCTGTTCATCTGATTAAGATGGTGGATAACGATAAATGCTGGTGATTTGCCAGTTACCCTTAGCCCCATATTTGCCGAAATCTTTAAATATGAACTTTTCCTGGAAGGTCAAAACTTGGATTGTCATAGTTAACAGGTGACTAAAAGCCCTTTGCATCTTCGTTCATTAGTCTGCATATGAAGCAAGCTGACTACTTGTAAGATCTGCTCTGTACAATTTTGGAGAATCAGATTGTGACTACCTACAATGATAAAAATCTGATACTAAATGACCAATAAATGGAGGATAAAATATTTGTCTCCGCAGAAAGTTGTCAATATTGTAAATTACTTCCGTGTGTCCGGCAAAAATAATATGTGTCATTCGTGTGACGGTCGCGCATGTGTTCGATTCATTCGATAACCCAACCGGTTTGAGCTCGGTGTTTGCAAGCACTGATTAGACCTTATGGCCGAAGATAGAGTTTGAATGGCAGTTTCCTTCAACCTCGACTTATATCCATTTTGCACTTCATTCATTCGTCGGAGCTTTCGTTAATGCAAGGATATGCGTACCTAAGCCAACAGTAAGATGAACTTTGGTGATCAACTTAAGGATTTCAAAAAGCTAAAATGGAAACAGCACCTAGGAGTGTGGCTTTCAAATGTGCTTCATTGGAGGCAAAGATGGGCCTTATTTTACTGGCCTTTTGACTTGCACAGTCTTGCTTTTTCCACTTGTCATAACAGGAAAGCACAACCCGAAGTCCTAGTTTGAGTAAAATTCTTAAATTCTTCCGCATGTCTTTGTTGAAACTTTTAACAAATGAAGAACAGAATGATGATGAGTCATTTTACGCTTTGTAGGCCTGAAAATCGTATTATTTTAAAATTATCTTCAGTGTTCATTGATATTTGCTCTTAAGCACTCAAAAGCAAAACTGATACTCGGCAGAATGCTTCCAGTAAATTAGCATTATACGTGTTAATTCATTCTTATGTCACTTCTTAAATTTTTTTTTATTCTCGCATATTAATAAGTAAGCTCATAAGTCATAGTAAAATTGGTCATTTCATTTAATCTACCATGAACCAAAATGCGACAGCAGTCTCGGATGCATTGGTATTTCGTATTCTTTATATTTGCTATTCATTTTACAAAATAACTCACTATTCATTGACAAATATGAGCCCACATTAAAACAACTTATTTTTCAACCTTTAATAAGGGAGGAGGAAGCTTAGTTTAGCTAGTTAGCCCATTTATCAGTTCATTACAATAAGCGAAGTTTACTGGGTGGGAGGTATGTTCAAGTAGGACCAGCCATGTCAGGCAGTGATTAGTTACGCCATTCCTCGTTTTCAGGCCCTATAAAGCTCCTTTAAGCATATATAACAGCTTTTTGGAAAGTAAATTGTACCGTAGTCTGGGGATCAGAAACGAGGGAGGAAATCCTAAATGTGACTTCTAACTCGCCCCCCCCCCCCCCCCCTTAATCGAATTCATAAGACTTGGAACATCCAGATGGGGGGCATTTGTAGTTGTTAGAATTCACCAAGCTCGGGTCGAAGTAACCTCGTCTAAGGTGCCGGAATATTTCCCCTCTTTAGCACATATTTTCATGTAGTCCGCACTTAATGTTCTCTCTCCTCATTTGTATACCTTGGCCTTGTATGTGCCCTCTTGGCTCCTTCTGAAATCTAGAGAATCGAAAGAATCGTTAACACAGGACGACGAGGTAGATCTTAGCCACTCATTAATAAACTATTCTTTGTTGGAGCTTGCCTGAGGGACTTCCCAGAGAAACTCTATGCGCAAACCTCTTGCAAGTCATGATTTTGCGAGAATGTGGCCCTTAAATGAGATTACCGTCTGTATTCAAGACGCCTTTCAATCTATCAAGCTTAGTTAAATCGGTCCTAAATTTACGGTTAATTTTACTTTTAATCACCTCTCAACTTCCATACTATCTTCTTGTTGAAGAAATCTTTTAATCTTTGAACTCCCTTTTTCCAGAGCCCTTCCCGTTGAAGGGGTCAGTCCTATATGAGGATCTCTGGTTTCGCCTTTTATTAGCAGACTAGAAATTTGAGCAGTAGTAGCGGTCACTTCCTATGGCACTTTTAGCCACTCCTGCTTAAGGTCACATTTGTCATCAGTTGAAATTTCGTGCACCAGACTCTAAAATTTTACAATTTTTCTTCCCCAAAAATCGCACTAGGCGGATTATTATCCAGCGGTTTATTTGGTGCGTCCTCCTCTCATCTCTATCACTCTCCTTTCTTCTGTGAGAAAATGCACTCTTTTATAAGAAAAAGAAATAGGACAAATCCAGTAGAAATATTACCTACAAGGAGGTCAAAATTTATGCCTTGAATCTGCTGACTTTTTCTTAATAAATTATTCATCCTTTTTTGCAAAGAAATCTCTTAACACAGGTGAATAAACTGATGATACAATTCAGCAACGCAGAACAACGGCTTAACAGATTGATTCCAAGACTTTTGGATTCTACATGAGAATTTAGTTTCCTCCCTTTTCAGCTGCTTAATATCATTTTTTTCCACAGTCTAATATTGTTGAGGTGGCATCCAGTGCATGAACTTGGAAAGGTCAGAGGTAAGTGGCATGGACTGTCTTAAATGGTTTCAAGACTTACTCGTGGCAATAGCGATGAAGAATATACCACAGGCATCAGAAGATAAATTTGATTACATCTTCAATTTGATTCCGGATGTGCCATCTTCTATTTAGTGTTAAGGAATTTTGCTTAAAAGTTGGAAAAAGACAAGATAGTGATATAAAGGGGGTCCTGTATTTAAACTGTTGTAAGACCTTTATTACTAAAGTGGGATCATGCATTTGTGCCCAGTCACGTACACATTTGACTCCTTAGCTGACATGGATCTAGAACCCATCAGCGCGCATCCAATAAAGCAATGCCATCTGGACAGTTTTTTAAACCCAGTGAGCAAATGAAACAAAGGAATTACTTCTTCTGCTATTTCATTCCCCGCCTGTTCTCACTCATCTTATGAGCTTTTAGTTTTTTCTGTCTTTCATCTTATCCGATTCTACTAACCAAGTGAACTTTTATTTTGGATTGAATTCTCAGTTTTTTCCAACCTTTCAAACGAATGGGTTTAAGTCCAAGAAAGGGAGAGACAAACAGTAAGTCCCTTAGTCAAAGTTAGAAACTATTATCCTTTAAAATAGGCGTATGTCACAGATATGGACATCTATGGACTGTTTTTCAAACTTTTGATTCATTTCCCCTTACCATATCATTCAGATGTAGTTTTCACCATGCTTGTGAATATCTTAAACGGCTGCCTTTCACTAACTCAGCTTATTGCCAAAGCAGCCATTCTTAAAGAAGTTGCCTAACATATTTAACTTATTTAAAGGGTTCAAGATATTCATTAATAAATCGAGTCACTGCTGATTTTTCGTATTGAGCTGAACATTACAAAATCACCAATCCGCGCTTGAACTAATTCGTTTGCGAAGACTTACCTTGCGTAATTTTACAGCTGAATTCGCAAATCAAACGATTCCAATAGCTCTTTCGGTGATTAATTTTCTATCTTGATGTTCTTTGAACCAGGCTCCCCGAAAGTATCGTTCTTTGCACTATGATTGTACATTCGCAAAAATCTACATAAGCTAGTGAAGTTTTCTGTATTAAGCTTTGTTCAACATGAAAGTCCAATCACTCAGCTTATGTAACTGTTCCAAGAGGGCCCTAAAATCCTTAAGGATAAACTAATTATACCTAATCTTACGTTATCCAGTCGGTTCCTTGGTTGGCTCTGAAGGAAGGGCATCGTATTGGCTGCGATCAGGAAGGGACACCTCATATTTGCAATATGCACTTTATGTCGGTCAACTTGTGCAAATTGAGCAGATAATCATTGACGAACGCTCCTGCAAAGGAGACGAATTGTTCCACCAATAACGTTCCAGCCTTTTGATGCAGTCTTGAACAGGCGAATGCTTAGTATTCTGTTTACTCGCATTAATTCAAACCTTCGTAATCTGTAGACTTCTCTTCCGCGGATAGACCTTGTTTGGATGTAGAGCGATTCTTAGTCCTTAAAATTTCAGCAATGCATTCCATTTATTGATAAACCACCTGGCAAGACTCTTCTGTAGACGGCGCAGTCATTATGAGGGGCAGTTTAACCTAGTTGGTTAACCTTTCTTAATCGACTATAATCCACAATAATTGTAATATTTATGGGAGAAAACATAACTCAACCTAAAACTAAGCCCATTTTCTGACTTTTATATTAGAAAAGGGAAACAGCGGATTTCGAATCTGATTAACCTTCATACTCGGTGCAAACAGAACATTCATGGTCTATCGGGCTCATCGAAATTGGCTATTCAGACAATGTAAGGGTAAATTGTAGAGATCAGTACCTGATCAAGTGCAAATTTAGGCAGTCTAGTTATCACTTGCGATTTTAATCTAGTGGCAGACAAATTTAGGCTATTTATGGAGATACTAGAGATTGGCAACCCCCCCCCCCCGGGGTCTTTCAACTCAGAAGACTGTATCTTACCTTTGTCTAGAATGTTGCGAAACCGTCATTGTGCCATGAAGTCGTATGAGTGATGGTAGGCATTTATGATAAAATAAGTCACTTTCAAGGCTAAGACCGAAAATTTTGTCAAATGTCTTTGTGTGTTAATAGGATTAGCAAGTAAAACAACCGATCATTCATTCCATCTTTGAAGAGTCGTGAGTTTCCCATCTGCACTATTTAAAACAAAGGACCAATCAGAAGTAAACTCGAAGGTCGTCATAACCAAGTTATTTAAAACCTTGTCTGGACTAACCCTCTATTGTTCTTTATTGGCCTGCAAAGTTTCTTTAAACACTCGTTTGTGATATGTTAAAGCAACCTCTAAAGAACACATTGAGCACGATATTCCGGTAATTCGATTTCGAACTCTATATTAACGAAAGCCACTATACCACTCATTTTTTTATTTCTAGGCATTTAAATCATTGATGCTGAGTGCTATAAATCTTAATTTTGGTAGGCATTTAGGTTTTGTTTGAATTCGGGTTCCAGAATTTAGTGGCGTATAATACAATACTTGGTGCGCTTGTCAGAGCATGCTTTGTTCTTTTGCATTTAATTTGAATGTTACCCCGGTGTGAGGATAATCAAGTCCCTCGTACGGTTATACCGATTCACAGACAATCCCAAGATAACCCTGCTTACTTCTAATAATACCATCACGGCCAACTGGAGAAGAAGTAGCTGTCCTTTGCTACCACCCACTGGCATCAGTTTGTCGAGACTTGTGATTCAAGCTAGTTTGGACCCTGTCGATTCCATTTGGACTCCTTGTGATTGACGTGTTGGCGGCTCCAACAACGAATAAAAGAAATTTTCAAATAGAGAGAAAAAGTGCGCTGAGAAAACTGGCCTTTTCAAGAAGTTTTTGACTGTCCTCAAATTCTCTTAAAAACACACTTTTTTGTGACAATCTTATAGTTTGAAGCTACCACAATCTATATATCCCAGAAACGCCTTTTTTGAAGTGAATCTGCTATCTCTTGCATATCATCCTTTTTTATATGTCTGTTGGCGACTTCGTCCTACCAAGCTCTGCATTGTTTTATTTTGATTATTCCTTCAGAACATGACGAATACCCCTCTCTCTCATTCCATAAAAACAAATGCAAGGTCTTCTGAGACCACATCCGGTTGACCATGCCTCTAGCGCGTTCAGTCTATTTTTTCCCGAATAGCTCTAAATAGCACTTCTTTCAGCACAACTTACCAGGAATCACTGAGTTTGGCCATCAGGGACTGTCAACTGCTCAGTTATTACTAAGTTGACAGATAAGTTGGTTTTCATATGAAAAACGTTTAACTGCTTAATTATGAATGGTATGACGTCGCTCGACCTAATGTTAATGTGAAGGATTTTCTCGTGTCTTTAAATTAATATAACCGTCAACACCCCGTTTAATAGACCAATGTCAGTATGACTGATTAGTTACTTATTACTCGACCCATTTACTGTGAAATTACTACAGCTTTTAAGGGCAATGTATACTGGTACTTGGGACGTTATTTGTCACTGTTATTGATGGCGTGGACATTTGACATGATGAGTGCCTTGACGCCTGCCCTTTGAGCAGCATGTTGCAATTGTCTCTTGGTCTGCCTTCCAAAGCTTGGATGAATCAGTATATCAAATATTTCTCTGATAGATGGGGCTGCACTCAGTCTAAAACCTGAGTTGTGTTAATGATAAGTTCAATGGCTATGTGATCACAAGGATTGCGAATTAACTTCACAGGTCCTGCAGAAAGGCTGAAACAATGAAAATTGCTCAGTATTGGCTAACTCAATGCTATCGTGGTTCTCATTAAGTCTACATTCTTAATGGTCTCACAAATCGTTCTTGCGGAAGAAAATACCTTTGAAAATGCGTTTCCCATTACAGAGCCTGTTAAATACAAGCTTTAATGGCATTCCCAAAATTCTTTTGAAGCTGCTGCTGCTCCCTAGTCAAATCCTAACTAATCTCCTCAACATTAACCGATTTATGGAAAACTAGTAAGCGCACTTTCCACCAAAGAAGCCAATCTATTTCTCTAAGAGAGACCGTCTTTCCTTCCATCTGCGAGAGAAAATTAGTTCTATTTGAGTCACTACGAGTTTTTCAGTCACAAAACGACGACGCTTTCTGTCATCCTGTATTTAAACGGCCTGATTTGCTTACGCAAGTTCGCCGTATTTTCGCAGACCAATATATGAATTAAGCAGGAGGAGAACTGTAAATAATCGGCAATTAATGTGGCTGGCAGTTAGAGACACGTTCACGGTCAAAATACCCCACAATTTCAATCGCGATGCTAGTTTTTTTGCGCTAACATTCAATTTTACCTTCTTTTTGTGGAATGTCTGCTCAACTCTTGTGGGCGGAATCCATTCGAACACCGTACAGAAGCGAGTTACTGTTACTGTGTAGGGCATTTCGGAGCTGCGACGTCTGGTTTCGTCAGTATCTATCAGAAGTAATATCCGCCCACTTTTTTAGCGCACAGGTTCAAATAATAAACGATGATACTTCAAGAGCGTTTCTATCACCCTTTACTAATGTTAACGGAGAAGTTAACAGTTATCAATAGCTGGCCCGTAAATCAGGGTGGTTGAGGCCCATCCACAGCTGCAATCCTCGGGCCCCATAGGTCCAAAGAAAGAAGACGAGGGGGGGGGGTAATGGAGAGATAATGAATACATTCAGTCATTGCGTACCATTGTGGGATTGTAGGTGTAACTTCGTCGAGCCCATTCTCTGAGAGGCCGTAAATGCGCATGATAACACGTTAGATAATCTGATCTGAAGTGCTTAAAGCAGGCTTAAAACTAAAGCGGATTTCGTAATTTATTTATTAGCTGTAATAGCCCTCAATATAGATGTCAGTTGTCAAATACTAGGCTTTTTTGAAAAATATCGACATAAGTTGATTACATTTATCTTGGACTCGTTAATATTCATTAGTGCTCTTCAATTCAGTGAATTGTCAGCAGCCCATATACCTTGAATAAAAAATCCTTCAAAGTTCACAGGGAAACCGATACAATGGCTAGACAAAGCCTGGTTACTTTCGGGAGCGGATAGAAAGAGGTATAGTCAATTAGTCAAAAAAAGTATGTCCAAAGAGGCTTCTAGTGCTTCAATCCACCTTCAAACTTGCCATTTAAGCCGACAAATATGTCATGACAAAGTGAACACAAATGTCCCTATCGTGCATCTTTTGAGGTCAGAATCAGGAATGAAATGAATCATTTCAATGAAGTGGAAAAAAAAGAATTTAAATCTTGTTTACCGAATATGAAATTTTCGGTATGAAGACTTCAGCCAGATTACGAAATAAAAGATGACTTTAATTTTCTCGTGTGTAAAGTTTGTCAAAACAAAGAGCACAAATTGTTGAAACGCGAAAAAGTAGAAGGAGCAGAAGAGACGAAGGCAGAATCGTTTTCTTTGTGACAGTGAACAGGCGACGCAGAAGACATTTTTTCCAAGGCAGCTATGTTGTTTGCAGGCAGCAGAAGAAACTCCATAAAATTTAGCGAATACAGCCACAATTTTATGGTGAAAACTGGAAGAGAAAAGTGGATGAATTGAAGTGGGTTGGGAGAGCCATAACAATTGTCTGAAGCACGCTGTTCTCACAGCACCGATTTAATTCTCCTCTCACCTGGGAACGGTAAATGACTAGACAGAGTTCTGATCACAAAGTCTGTACTTGGGAGTTCCCCGAGTAGACTTTACTAACCTCCAAGTGTGAGTTATAACCCCAAAATTTAAGGGTACATTTTAGATCTAATAAAATGTTTTACTTTTGTAGAGCGACTCAAATCGGACTGTTGAGATTTGAGCGTGTAATGAGATCCCATAATCGCCCTTCGGCACCGATTTCCGAATCGTACACTCAGTTGCCAACATCTCTGCCTCACCTGAACGACCACGACGATGATCCCGATATCGAAGAAAGTGAAGAACCGAAGATTATCAAAGTCAGAGTAACGGGAGTTGAATGGCAGAAAGGACTTGCCAATTCGAGCCGGATTCTCAATGCCACTGAACGACTTGTGCGTCTACCGATCCCTGAAACTCTTCCTGATCCGAACAGCATGCACATCTTCGTGCAGTTTCAAGTATGTTATCTAATTTAAGGCAAAACTGAACTCAGATTTATATTACTTGGCTCAGATCCGATGCAAGACAGTCAAATCACTCATTTAATTTATTTTATGAAAGTGCTGATATTATTTTTCAACACGTCGTTATATCAGTACTTGGGAACTAAAAATTGGACCATTCGGCGTTTTTTCCACATCGTACTTTCTGTTTCCCCGACGCTATTTCTGCCCCACGCCGGCATCACTGAGATTAAATGGCATCGCGTAAGGCATAATGACTTGGGCCCTCATCGCTTCGGCTCTTGGTAACTCTTGATTGACGTGGCTATCTCATATCGGGCAGTTCTAAACACGAATTGTAGGTTTTTTTCAAATTTGTATTTTTCTCTGCAGCATTTGAAGGAGTTTCAGACCCAGTTTTTTTAATAAAAAAACTTGACTATTTCGAGTCCGTCCAAATGTTTGGAATCAATCGATTTTTCGCCTAACATTTGATTGAATGTCTATTTCTGAATTCACAGGGAAGAGTCTTATGAAAATTTGGTCAGTTTTGGAGTAGGAATGGAGTAAGCAGTCAAGAGAGTACAGAGCTCTCATTCAATACTGGTCTCAGTATACCTAGCTAAGGTGCCCTCAACAGGAAGATGGCGTCTGCAAACCTCTTCTGAGGAAAAACCATTTCCATTTATTTCTGAGAGTATCAATCGGGTCTTTAGTGCCAACTCATTTCCTGAAGTACAGCACTTCTTTAAATAATATCCTTCCATAAAATTGTTCTCACTGATGGCAGCTTGTAATTTATTGCGTATTGTGGCTAATACATAGACGTTCTTGTTAGATGGATCCAAAGTAAGGGATTTAAAGGAGAAGTCTGTCATAAGATTGTGAAATTCTTTATTTTCCATTCATTCGTTTATCCCCACCCTTCATGCGAATTTCACCGATTAGGTTTCAATCCATCGTGGGTTTTAAATCATTGACCACCTGGAGACTACAGTCGGTGGCCAGTATTTTCTCACACCAGGATATGGATACAAATGGAATTGAGTTCCGGTTTTGAGTTCCACCATTCGTCCTTTTGAAGTGTGATTCACATGCTTTGACCATGCTTTTAACTACTTGATTTCCGGTAGGGTGGAAAAGAACAGGCCATATGCTTATCCGCATGAAGTGCTTTGTCTCAGATAACACTGTCCATGGCACTCTTTAGTTTTTCTACTTTCTTTTCCTTTTAGTAAATTCAAAATCAAGACTCCACCAGAGAGTAACAGGTCGTAAACATAATGACTTATCAAGACTATGCGATCATGGGGTATTTTTAAGCACCTAGGTTCACCTTCTTGAGGACTTTCAGTGGATCTTGTAATAATCACAATGCCCTGATATTCTTGTCAGACCTTTGGGATGGAATAACTGATTCACAGATCCAACTCTTTTTGGCAATTCCAATCGATTTCAAGCTGTTGAAGTAACTAGCCAACATGTATGGTTGTTGTATTCACTGAATGAAATATGAAATACCAGGTCCTGATCATCAGCATGCGTTGAGCACACTAGCTTCCCAACTAGATCCCTTCACGAAAAAGTTTCTTGAAGTGGTGTCCAATATCCACGGTGTTTTCTGTATGCGCATTATTTTAAATATGATCCGATTCACTATTCTACAACTTTAACTGCTTCAGTGATAGGTTATTGCTTAAATCGTAAATTTACTAACGGTATTCCGACTTCATTTTAAGATAAATTAGAGCACTTATAACATCATTATCCCCCAAGGTCAGTTAGCTCCGTCTAGTCAAATGTAGAGTGCACGTTTCAGTCCTCTTTCCTCGTCACTCCTTCGTTTCCTCTTCCTCCTCTTCTCCTTCCATCCCCTTTTCTCCGGCAGAGATGTTTTAGTTACTGCGTCTGGTCGTCTTTTTTCTCCACCCTTTCGCTCTCCTATGCGTTTGCTTTGTAATTTATTGTACGGCCTGCTTGCCACTTCTAAATTCGTTCTCCTTACCCTCTTCTCCTCCTTCTCGTCGACTTTTTAGCACCCCTTCTTCTTTCCTCCTATGCCACCATTTTTCATAAATTTTCCTGCATCAGACTGGATGAAGTTGGAGGGGGGAGGGCGAGGATGGAGAGATGGGAGTTGTGAAATTCTCGACGAACGAGATAGAGACGGTATGAGAAATGCCTATCATAGGAATGTATGTAAATGCGCGTTAGTTGGTTAGTTGAGTTTTTAATTCGCTGTCACCTAAACTTGGGGTTTTGGAGTTGGTGTTATTGCTATAGCGGCCGCGCGTACTAGGCTTGATAATTTTCTGTCAAAATTGAAAACTTTTTGTGCGTGTTCGAAATTGTGAATATTAAGTGAAAAAAATAGAGTCAATAATAAGGCATCTGCAGAGTCTTTACTTTCACCGGTTGGTTAGCAAACCTCAGTCTAGAAAGTAACTGGTCCCTTCAATTTGTCGAATTGATTCCCTGAGTATGCAAGAACTGTTGGATGTATCATGGGTAATAAAAAAATGTGCGTTTAATAGTGTTCACTGAACTTTAGTGATGCATATTAGAAGAGTTCAAAGGTTGCATTTTGTCGCCCAGTGGGTCTCAAACCCACATTCTCACCTAAAAAAAAATAGTAACTTTCCACTTTCGAGAAACACTTATGAAGTAATGTTTGGATCCTCCTTCATATCTACTCAACTCATCGCTCCACTTTCTAAATAATCACCGCTTGGTCATTTTCAATGCACCAAGTCTATAACTGGAAATCTCTCATTCTTCTACAATATTATTTTCAAAGATCTTCATAGGTCTCATTCCCCAAGCGCACGATTTTCCTGTGCAACTTTTCTTCTCGATCTCCAATATTTAATTGCATTCGCATTTAGTTTAAGAGTTTCGTTTTTACAACAATTTACATAAACTGGAGTTTATGTTTATTGACTGATATATTTCGTCTTAGTTACTTCCCATCGGTATCTGTCCCTCCCAACTATTTGGACTGTGCTGAAACGTCGCTATTTGTATAGTCTTCTACTTTGGTAGCGAAATAAAGCAGTTTATTTAGTCGTACCTCCATGTAGAGATGGTTCACAGATGTTCCCAAAATCTTTCAGTGCTTTTACCGAAACAATAAAGTATTTATGTCTACTCCTTTAATATAACCGCCTCTTCATTATACGTTGTTGCTACAGGCAGCTACGATTCTAGACACTGTTGTGTTGTCAAAGCTTGAGGGTCCTAACGGCAGAGTCATTATGGTTCCGGCTAGACAATCCATTTTTGGCGTACATCAATCATGTCGACTGACTTCATAGCAGGTAATTTTAGTAGCTTCATTCAAAAACATTAACCATAACATAAATGATTAACCCCTTAAAATGAGTTCATCCTACTCACTAATTTTAAACTTGCCACTGGTCAGGTAAGAATTTCCTCAAAGAATTGGCCAATTGTTTTAGACCCGTTTTTCCTAAGATTAAGAATGGAGGGTAACTGAACGCCAAAAAATGTTATTTTTGAAAGTTCACTGAAACAATGACCCATTTTTAATGCGGGTCCGAAAAATCAATCGTTTTAAGCTTTCTTAATTTAGTCTTAGCCTTGGTTGAAATGGCTACTGTAGCTTAGAGAAGCAGAGGTTGGATTAGTGTATCACTCTGCTCTCCAAGAGTTCTAAACTGCAATCCGAGTCCTCAGGAATATTGGTGAATTATAATGAAAATATTTCATGTTAATCCTCACTGAAACTTCTCTTCAAAAATGTTCCTTCTTAATCCTCCTCAATATTTCTCTTAAAGTCGTTTGAAAAAGCCGATAGTTTCGTCAAGAACTGACCTACTCTTGGCTTAAGCAGGCTTGTTTTTTTTCTGGTAAAGGCTCTTTTGAATGAATAAATGGGTAAATTTGATCCTCCTAATCAATCATTCAATATTGAATTAATTAAGCACCCTACTTGGTTCAGAGATCAGCTAGCAAAGGAATCTGCAGTTTTAGTAAACTCACGATAAAAATAGAAAATGGATTTGCATGCTTTAGTAATGCCATCTTTTGTTAGAAGCTACCTTTCAACAGAGAACAACTTTAAATTCATTCGTGACATCAATCACCTTAGGCGTATAATTCTCGAAAATCAAAATCATTCACTATTATAAAGGCTAGATAATTTCACTCCTGTGAACTGTTAATGGTACTTTGCCCTTCGTCTCTCATTAATCAATTAATTAGACTTCTTTCAGCTATTCTGCCCTACCTCGAATTCATAGAGCGGATCTGAGTTATTTTCAGCCACCGTGGATTCCTCCGATGGAAATGGTGCTTTTTCATCCCTCTATTCGCCTGCAATTCATTCGCATAAGAGTAAATACGCTGTCTCATGAATTATTCATCTGTTGGCAAACCCTGCAGACCGAATGTCCATTCACTGCATGGGTATGTTAAAATTATAAGGCTATTTTGAGCACTTGACTCCTATGAACTGTTAGGTTTATTGCAGAATAAGTTATTTTTGGTTTATAGTAAATGTTTTTCATCAAGCTCACTGCAACTAGAGCTTGATTTCGGCGTTAGGATACTATTTCAATCGATCTTGTCTATCGTTTTGACCTCTTGAAACTAGAATCCATGTCAGTCACATGGAACTCATCGTGGAGACATTCATAATAGCACTCACTGTATCATCCGAAGACTGACACTTATGTTTGCTCCCTTCCAACGATCCATGTGTCTGCTTTATGGCGGCACTTCATTACCCACACAATCGCACCTACATCTGATATTTTACTCCCGAGGCTTCTGAGTTATATTAGCTAAGTTCTTGTCGCTTAGTAACTCCAGTAAGCTTGATGAACCGTATCTTCCAGCCCCAAAATAAATTTAGCTAGTTGATAATTCTTGTCTATTATTATTATTGAACAGAGTTATAAGACCGATATGAAACCCGATCCATACTGCTGGTCTGAGCTTCAAATCTGCTCCAATTTGCAAAGATTGCTATTCGCAATCTAGTCAAGGGAAAAAGGATCATTTTTTGAAGTTCACCTTAATACCATCCAAACCAACAATTTCTATCTATTCTGAAGTCCATTGGTCTCTGTGGTTTGCTCTCCCCAACAGATGAGGCGAAACTTGGTTTAATTGGTCGTTCCACTTTTCGCACAAACATGTTATATAAGTCTTCTACCCGGAGTTCTCTCAATGACAAGCTTCTAACCAAAAGCCGTCTAGTTGTGTCCTATTTAAACGTCAAAATCCCAATTTGTGGTTATAATATATTCAGAAGAGCTGGCTTTACATTGGAGTCCACTGATTTGAGGTTCGACTGCTTTTGATCGTGGCCAATTTTTTTGGATCATGAGTCAGAGCTATTTTTATGTGATCATCCTCAGATTACCGACAGATAGTTTTTTGGCGGCTTAAAACGATTGAAGAGTTAAAAAACTGAGTCACAAAGCCACTTGAATTTAAATCCAAGTGTACCGAAAAGGCACACAAAATATTAAGCGGAGAGTAGATTTAATGTTAGAAAAAATTCGCAATAAATGCAATGCCTCAGCTCATTCCAGTTTCACAGCCAAAGAGTTTCGCTAAAGGCATGTCCTCCTGTGAAATTCGATTCCAGATTTGGTGAAGTGAAAGTGCGTTAATTTCAGCGATGGCTTTATTGATTTGGCAATCTCGTACGTACTTGACTGGGTGCGAGGTTCTCAATCGGAGAAATGCTTTGGTCTCTTCCCACTCTCAAGGGAGGAATTCGAAGTCTCTTTTTTCGCTTAGTTCATGATTTGAGGTTAAGAGTGAAGAGAGATGTGCGACAGATCAGGGTGCACTGGGTGGTAGCCATACTCTGATCACTTACTATGAAAGTTTTATAATACAAAAAACAAGCATTAATTGATTTTTTTAGAAATCGATGCTGTTTTCAATGATTTGCTAGCCAGACCTTGTAGATGAAATCAGTGGTAAGCAGACTTTTCAAAGTGCAACAAAATGACCAGTCACAATTTCGATTCCTTCAATTCGAAATTTACCAACCATATGGACTTCGCTACGAGATCTTTCATCACATTATACATTTGAGATAATAACCTACATCTTTTCGCACCATCGGTAAAGCGGTTAATCCAAAAATTCTTTCTCCAAGTATTTCATTCTGTTCTGATCTCTGGATTATCCACTGTGGCTGAATGAATGCTTGATAACTACAGAGCGAGTCGAGGGTTGTGCCGCCTCATGAAATGGCGATTTTTTCCTGTTGAGCAAATTAATCCTAATAGATCAGCCTGGTCAGTTGTAATTGTAAGTTAGTGTAGAATTATTTGAGCGACAGTGACTAAGAGGACACTATGCCAACATCTGGGCTGATGATGTGGATGCACTGGTGCGTGCTAGTCAGGTGAATCCGTTCTAGTGTTTCGAAAGCCTGCATTCCACTTTCTATGTATGTAAAGTTCATTTGATTAGCAAAGGCGTGAACATGGTGTTGACATTGGTACATACTTAAACTCTTGCTATTTGTTCCTTGTGATTTGATTCGAAGTGAAAAACTGATGGTTTCGCGGTCTACTGAATTTGAATCGCAGCGGCTCAAATCAAAACTACTTTAACTGTTCCTGATTCCCAAATTATCGGATTTTCTCCCATTCATTTAATTTCAAGACCTTCGTTGTATTGAAAGCTGATGCGTCAGTGTTTTCAGACTGCAAATCTTGCCGATATGGATTACTTCTTCGTGCGATTCCTGAAAGAGATTTGAACTAAGTAAATTCATTTGCGTGCGGAGCTTGAGGCAATCGAAAAGAGAATATTTAACCAGAAAGGTGTAAAGCGGTCTAAACATGGTACACTAAATGGCGAAATCGCTAGCCAATCAAAAGGCTCCTCCTAGTAGCCACCCGACTGATGCTCACCTACGGTCATCCAAACGGCATTATTTTCTGAGAATTCGCCTCCAGCTTTACAACGAATGACCACCTAGAGTTGGGAGTTGCTGCCTTACTTCTATTGGCGGAAAAAATAAATGATTCAAACTGTCGATGAACCTGTCAAAGGATTTATCAGGTGCTACTGCAGATACGGCTACAGATAAAGCAAATGAAATTTCCGGTAAGTCGAGTGAATACACGGAATCTCAAATTGATATTAGCCGTGAATGTTCGGACGGAGTGATAGATGGGAACCATGGATAGAAGCATTCTTATCCTGAATGTGACAATCGAATGGGTTGAAGGCTTGGCGGTCGTTTTGCACCTTACTTAAGAGCTGACACAGGTTTGAAAAATGAGAATTTCACCTGGTTAATGACCGATAATTGGAAGTTCTCAAACATGGAGGCGCTGCTTGAACTACATTATTTATTATTATTATTATTATTATTATTATTATTCTAGAGCCAAAAGCATTTAAATGCGTCGGGTTCTACGTTTAATGAGACTTTTGCCTCTTACTTTCGAACAATAAAGTAGGAATTTTATGAAAAGCATGAAACAAAAAATCAGGAGGTGCCCTTGAAGTGAAAGTCCTTGATCCAAGTACACTTGCTAGTTCGAAAAGATCAACTGACTATCACCTGGTATGAATCAAGTTAGCTTTTGATTCAATTTCTAAGTAAAACATTTTAGGGTTTAAACTCCCTTGTATTAATACGGCTCAAAGGTATATTAACATTCTCCGAAAGATGAAATTCTTCCATTATGCAGCTTTATAGCAAGCTTTAATTGACCGCACTATTCACTGGACCAGTTATCAAAATTTGGAGGCTGAGAAAAAACATTAGTGAATGAAATTTCGTTTAAAGAGAAAGATCAGTTTCTTAATGAATCCGCGATCGGACTGAAGTTTCTCCGTGTGAAATGCATCGTATATATAAATTAATTGTGAATGTGCTCAGGTAGAATAGAGGTCCAATTTGAATGGACGAATGCTTCCTTCATAAGACAATGAATCAGAATCTCAGAGGAATGGGTATTCATAAAATTGCTGCTGAAAGCCCTACACGCAATCCGCATCAATATATGCCAGGTTCAATGATCATAATCAAGTGATCAGAGGATTAATGACGAGCTTGCTTATAAAATGTCCGATCGTGTGAGCATGAATGCCGGTTTAAGAACGGTGGCTAAAGAGTGGGATTCGCAGTCAGAGAGGCACTGAGGCATTGCCTCTTTTCCCTATAAAAAGAATTGAAAAATACACATATTCATGATTGGCGTTGTGTGACTAAACAGGTTTTGCACTAGATCTAAGTCTGTATTGAAGGCGAAAATTTTATTACCTGATTGTAAATAAGACAGAGTCCTCATATAAGTTCAGCTTTATGTTTTTGAACACTTGCTTTAAACTGTTGTCACTAAATCGAATAAAAAAGTGAACCACATTTTTATTTATGCCTCTGAGTTGCAATCACTCTAGCAACAAGAACCATGGAGCCTCATTGCTCGGCCTAAAAAGGCATACAACACCAACAAACTATGTCCAATCACTTACTTTGGTTCAACACTACTGCTTCAATTAGAATAATTTCGGTTAAGCCGTTGTAAGCGACGTTCCTTTGACAGTATTATGATGAACAGCGTCTCACACATCTGTTTCCTATTCTATAATCTGCGATCCTGCCTTCTATTTATCCTAACTGGAGTGCTTTGCATTTTCGATAAAATGTTGGAAATAGCGGGCGTTATCGAAAGATATAAAAGTTGCTGTCTCTCATCAACTATTTGATCTCAATACACCAACGAAAAGAATGGCATATCTATCCTCAGAATTATTCACTGCTCTGTTGAATTATTCATCTGGGTGTTGACAAGTACCTCCTTGAATGGGCGGGAAGACTGTGGTGCGATGACTGTACATTACCCATAACGAGAAACCAATCAAATGAGTGAAATGTGGTGTAACTTTTTCGTCGTACCACCTTCTTCCCTTGCCCTCTGTCCGAACCTTGGGTTCTGTCCGTCTGAAAGTTGCTTAAAAAAACGTGTCCGCATCTAGAACACTCGGAGAGTGTTTTTGTAAGCTCGATGCCTGCTACATTGTAATTGTATCGAAGTTCTGGTTCTAAGGTTGGCTCAAGCTTCACGTATTCGAGAGGCCCATAAGCAGATAAATGTACCAATGTTCAACTAAGAGACAGCGAGAAGCTCTGTCACTTAGGGTATTCAGGTATTCAGCGCAAGAACATTAGCGAATAGTTGCTGATCGAGAGACACTTACTGGAGTTGCTGAATCCTTTTTTGTCGGACCCTCGTTTGATAGTTTGGAAATCTTTACAATTCTCATGCTGACATGCATGTGAAAAAAATTTAATTTTTTGATATTATTTAAATTTAGGGAAGTAGTAGGCGTTCCGTTGAAACCATTTGAAATGTGGTGCATCTTTTCTATTTCTTGGTTCTACAGTCTTCCGTTTACTGCCAAGTTCTCATTCCCTAGGCCTAGTCTTTGTTTTTCTTAAATATCTGCGTTTTGTGTTTGTATTTGTATATTACACTCTCCAGTATCCAGACAATTTTGCAAACAACCTGTTTTTTAAGTAAGTGAATATCAGCTTACTTGCTGGATTATTCACATCATTATAGCCAGATTACAGAAATGCTAATTATGCAGTATGTATGATTTCAAGTAATGGATGGTTTAGTCTGACTTTCCCTAAGATGCTTCTCTTTTTTACCTCGAATTTGGAAATTTCTTCCACTATACCTTCTATTTTTGGGGACGTTTGTTAAAAGATAGACGAACCAGATGTTTTCCAGCTGTGAGTAGTGATGACCTCTTCTGTTACCACACCCCTAGATGGAGCAATGATTGAGGCTCATTGTTAGTCACGACAATTATAGTTACTTCTAGATAGAAATGAGAATGGCGTTTCGAAACGTGAAATTTTGATCACCTTCCCTTTTGTAGGTTTTGAAATATTTTTATCCTCGGAATCAGCCCACTCTGAGGCTGCAGCAATCATATGAACGAGTTATGACACCCCTAGCGGGCCGGAATATGACATGCCTCTAGTTTATTTGCTAAAAAATACAGCTTCAGGAATACGCTAGACATTAAAACAACAGTTGGCTCTTTTCATCGAATTAATTGTCCTGTATCTCAAGTTCTTGCTTTTCAAGTAGTAAAAAGCACTGAGAATAAGAATGAAGCTCTGGACTGAAAAGAAGATATACTTCTCCATAACTGCCACCACCACTTTCCCCATAATCTTCAGCAGTGACAGCGAGGAATCCATTCATCTTGCCACTTCTTACTGCCAGCAGTCTGAAAAGATAAGCAACTTTTCGCCAAACTATATAGCCCAATGAGTCATTGTAAATTGCATACTGTTTAATGGACTACATTGGCGTTAGCTGAGATCCTCAGAATGGCGCCAGTGAGTAGCAAAGGACCTGTCTTGATCAATATAGCCTTCTCTCTTTTCTAATCTTTATTAGGTGAGAAATAAATCAGTCAGATTGGTGATTCTGTTTATATAACTGTCTTTTCACGACTGACCCAGATAATACGCTGCTCCAGTTCGAGGCGTACTGTGAAACCGGGTCACTTTGTCACCGGACATTCTAGGATACCCTGTGTCGCTGATATACTATTTCTCTGCCCGCTGGCTTGGAACATGATCTTGTATCGTATGGTTCCTAGACATTGCAGGAGATCGAAATTCACTTCACACTGCACATACACATCGTTTTCGCCATGAGCTTTGATAGGCGCTTAGAATTAGATTCGGATGTGGTTTTGATATCAATTCTTAATCGCAAGGGAGGGGGAAAAGGATATGGATTGTCATCAGAACACTGAATAACTGGTCTATGTGCACCGCTTAGCTTACCACCGCCGCTTGAAGTTGATTCCTAATATTGCCTATTCGAATAAACGGTTCTCTCAGTTTTGAAAGGTGTATCAGTCTTTGGTCTCACCGCAACCTTCGATGGCCTTCGTTTGGCCTTCCTTTGCGATTTGGACATCTAATCAGAGTTGACACTGCTCAGTTAGATCGACTAAAATAAATCTGGGTGAAAATGAATGCTTATTGCCCCAAGTGGTTGGATAATATCACTACGTCCAGACATCTTGGATTATAGTTCAGCTGATTTGCGAAAGTTCTCTACAAGCTATGCTGTTTCTAAAGGTTGATAGGGACGAGATTTCCAGTTCTACCTATTAACCAAATCCACTAACAGGAATGCTTGGAAAATCATAACTCACAAAACAACGTTTCTGCAAGTAACTTAAACGTGAAATACCTAGTCCTTGAACGTAGACAGTGGGATTGCTTGAGTTATTGCAGCTGTTCTGATCGTTGTATTGTTTCGAATCAGGTCCTCGTTTTCAGTCCAGACTTAGCTTTGGTTCCCTTAGTAAATATTGGTAGGATGTATCACTTTGATGAACTTTTTCATTTTTTTTCAAGACGAATGCTTAAGGATTGACTGAACAGGTATTAAACTATTGTTGTCATGTTTGCCTAGCTTGAATTACATCGTTAATTGATCAATTGCATTCAGTTGACGAAATCTAGTGTGAGGCAAAGCTACCGCCTATTCTAACATTAACTAACAGTAATGTACTAGTAACTCTTCGGTGAAGGACACAAGGTAACCTCGCTGCAGCAGATTCATGTCATTTTAAGATCATAAATTTAAAAAAATGAGTTTTTCAATCAATCGGGAAATAAGAACTTTAGTTTAAAATTCTTTGTCAACCCGAAATTGAGAAAGTTAAAATGGTTTATAAAAATTTAAGATCAGGTATTAGATCACTGATTGAAACAAGGGATCCAGTGTAATACTCATGTTGATAAACCCGTTTCCTATAGCCCAGAGCAGAGGAGATAGAGTGCTCGGATTGAATGTTTGCGTGCCTTCAAAAGATGCATGTGAGAAGAATTAAAACTTTCAGTTGGCAGTGCAGAGTAATATGTAATAATACGATTATCTGAAGCTTAGCCGATGAGGATTTGAGACGAGCATACAGTCGAATCCACCCACATATAGAAATGACGCGCGTGCAAGCATTTGGGTGTTCATGCTGGGCAAGATAAGATTTCATGTTTAACCATGCGTTACTTTTGCAAATGGCTCTCCTGGCTCTATTCAAAATGAGATATTTCTCTCTTCTTGACGAACTGACGTCTGTGTACGTGTCAAGATTTAATTATAAGTTAGGAGGCGTGAACGCCCTTCCATCTGCCTCCAGATCTCGCCATACTTCCAGGACAAAACTTGACTGCAGCCAACACTCTCGTTCTCTTATTTCATTCACAGAGAGCTAATCTTCATTAGTTCACTATTGTCCGCTTCAATGAATCGAATTTTTGAGAGAAAGACTATCAAAGGATCATCAACAAAGCACCGTAAAGTGAGTCAACTCGAGGCAGGCATTCCTGATCAGACCGAAAATTATTTGCTGTTATGCTCCTCATTGCTCAACTGATGATGATGATGATGATGACGATGACGATGATGGTGGTGGTGATCAGGCTTATAAATAGACATTCACAAGTTAGTTCTTACTGAATCAATAGCTAGAATTTTAAATTTACAGTCTCCTTGGCTATATAACTTCAAGTAAGCTGTTCTGGCTGTATTGAGAACAGCACTGCTTGCCCGATATATCAAATTATTATGGGTTCGAACTCTATAAGTAAGTATTCAGTGATTAGAGTGATCATATATATTGGCTAAGTTATTTCTCTTCTCTCTAGTCTTGCCAATGAAACGCATTGCCATGTTTTTGCAACTATTGCTTCTGCGCCTCTTAATCTAACTCTGTTCCATGTCATCCCATATAAGACCCCTGTCCGGCGATTATTATTATTATTACTATTATGGAGTTTGATTGATCTAATTCCTATATTGAAAGTAAGGAAATCGCCTTTGAACATTCTGGAACTCGTCGGCAGAAGTGTAAAGCGAAGCCGAAGGCAGAATAGCCAGCATGCCTTAGAAATTGTCTGTAAGAATAACGAATTTGCCTCTAGCTGTGTGAATTTTTTTTTATAATCCATGCCAATACTTATGAGGGGAATTCAGTTTTCACCAAAATTTCTCTAACAGTTTCTTCTCAGTTAGTGGTACGGTGCGAAAGTAATACTTTTTCTTTCCTGCAAGGCTTTTTCATTAAAAAATTCAAGCTAACAGATAGGCGTTTTGAATTAAATTCTGAGAGACATCAATGGAGCGGCTTATATTGTGCGCCTGATTATATTTGGCAACGCATCGGTCACGAAACAAGGTGACATTTCAAACTCGCTTCACGATGGCGCACCCTACAGGGCGAACTTTAGATGGATCGACGGCGCATATTTTTTTGTTTCGTGACCTCGCCAAGCAGAGCAGGGCAGCGTGGAAAAAGACGTTTGCGTGTGCCCACCTACACTTCTTTCCTCCCCCCCCCCCCCCCCCCAGTTGTTGTCAGGTTCAGTGAACGAAAAATGCCACTACTTTTTGATTTCAAAACGATGAGGCGCGATGTACCGCATGGACCGTTAGTAATGCGATTTCATAATGTTGCCATTAGTTGTACTCTTGAAAACATAGACCGACTTCCTTGCAGTCTGACTGTGAGCGGAAAGATTAAAAAGCGCCGCGCGGCTCTTATTGGCTTTCTGGAAGGATGCGTCACACATACGAGTACTAGTAAGTCGCGCTTTTCCACTGTTTCGGATGCATTTCTTTCAAAGTAGCTTGAAAGTTGCAAATGAAGAGGACTTGATGTAAAGGCGATTTAATGACTCCAAAGGCTATTTCGGTCTTGCCAACAGGCACTTTGGATTTAAATGCCAAGTTATAATTGCAGTCAGGTGATTCTTATTTCGACATTTATCAGCCTTAAACTGCACATCTGACGGCGACATAGCCAACGGTTATAAATATTGGCGGACGCCAGTATGATGGCTTGTGCTTGAGTATGGAGCTGTTTTTAGGTTCTGGTAAAGTTCGGTCCTTTACCTTCTAATTATTTTCACTGGCTAGATTTTCGGCTTATACAGTGAAATGACAAGATAGTTCAAAAACTGTGAAAAATGCAAAAATTGAAAGGAAACATTGAAATTGAATTAATTTCTTGGCTTATTTCTGGAATCCTTTGAAAAAAGATAGGAGTAGCAGCTGCTTTCGCATCACTCCGAAGTGGTTTAAAAAGCCTCTCCATGTTTGTACATATCTCTAGTGCTGCTATTTTAGTATTGGTTTAACTGAATTTAAATGATAGTTAGCTCCAATATGTAACTTCTGCTTTACATGGACTCTCCTCATCAGCACTGAATCGCTGCCTGCCTGGTTAGACGTAAGATGAGAGGTGGTGGCGTGTTTGTCAAAATGTAAGTAAATGCAACCTGTCATCAAGGGATTGTAACTGTTTACACTTCTGTCTGATTGTTATGCTTATAACGTCGGCTTATAATGTACTCAAACAAGCCAAAAGATGTAGGATGTTTGCTTTTGCGGTAGATCTTTTCTTACCAGTTAAAATTTTTCTTAAGATTGACAATTCTTGATGACAGATATAGTTAGGAGCGAAAATGGGCAACCAACAATTTTGAGGTGTAAGAGAAGAAACTGCCTACCATCTTCAAACCCATATAAAAAAGTGTTTACATAAGTGATCGCCAAAATTTGTGCTATGCCAAGTGAGAAGCTCTATATGGGGAGAATTTCAAAGTCCGCATTCTTTTGTCGACATTTAATCCAGGAGAGAAAAGCATGAGAATGTATTCTGCTGATATAGGAAATAACATTTATTCTAAAGTGGACTTTCGAGGATGTCATTCTTACATAAGAGCAAGCATAGTGTGATAGTGTAATTCAAATATCAATTACTTCTTAAAGAGTCTAAGGCCATTTGGCTCCCAGAATTCTGGTTTCATGGCACGGATTTGACCAAATAAAATTTTTGATCCCATCTTCTGCTGGTACTTTGTGGCCACTTAAATTGCTCTTATGCCTATAACATCTGTTTAAGTTGAGACGCCAGTGGCCTGTTAAGATTTCAAAAAAGTTCTCTCCACCTGCACCGCCCTCTTCATCAGCGAAAAATTTCCCTCTACGGCTTGTGCCGAACAAGCATTTAATCGACGTCCAGCAGCTTCGAGGCATGAGTCACGTATCCCACTAAATAACCACATTTATCAGTTTTCACGTCTAGGTTATTTTTCGATACACTAAACCAAACACAATAGAGGGAGTGGCCCCATTTTTGCCGAAAAGTAGTACAGGGGCCTGGACTTCCAAGTGATATCTGACACAATTACCCAAAGCAGATCCTATTATTGGTGCTGTGAGCTGTACTGAAATAAAATATAAATGCCTTTTTAAAGCCTTAACGAAAGGCGACTCTACTAGCCTGATGAAGAGTATCAAAATAATTTTACACTGGAAGATTTGTGTTTTTAAATAACTCAGGACATCATACGTTTCAACAAATTATAGCAGAATGTTGATATTTTGCAAGCAGTAATATTTCATTTAATGCTCCTGTGCTCCTGATTTTTAGCCAGATGACTTTACTGCAACATTGATTTTAATGTTTATTTCGAATCAACCTCGAGAGGATGATAGCGCATGTAGTTATTTAGGGTCTCCGATTTCGCCACAGCTTAGAGACTGGTTTGGCATACTTCTTTTGTCTGGTCACCACTTCATTAAGCTTATAACGCCTTTTCGATCCCTCTGATCAAATGTATATGGTACCCATGAAACCATGAGAAAATGAAGGCTGGCTCGTTCCGTGGAATTCTAGTCATTAGTCTTGCGTTGTGAATTTCTAGCCCGCGGATATTCTAGAACCTCCATGGTCCCCCTCAAGAGAGCCGCCGCCCCCAAGGCTGTTGAAGGTCCTGGGTCTGATTCCTCTGTCGCCCTCCTTGTCCAACCGCGTTTCGTCTTCCTCTTATCGGTCTGCTTTCGCCATTCCATCAGCTGGAAAACTCATCCACCTTACTAACAAAGTTTATTGTCGAACAGTCACCCCGCCCGCAACCGGACTACTTGCCGCCACACTTCCGATGCTTCATCGTCAACAATCGACATGCCCCTTCCAAATGCGAGAGGCTCCCCTAGAGTTGGAGCTCAATCCTCCATTTGGAGAGGTCACCAATGGTGGAAAAATCCTCCTGGGACTTCAAGAATCTGCTGGAGGACTGCCGGTATTCACTGACATGATGCACGCGCCTCCAGTATTAAGAAATACAATTCAGTGGAGTTGGAGAGCTTGGCTTGGACCTACCGTTAGACGCTGGCATTTCGAGAACTTCAACATTCGGCTCCAATCAGATAGGCTAAGAAGAATCTCAAATCTCCCTGTATTGAATAATTCGTAAGTTCATCGTTAAACTCAATGTTGCAAATATGGCTAAAACCGGGATTGAATCAAACAGGGTCATTTCAGATTTTTAACACAAGGCAAAAAATCATGTTTTTACTTAAAAACCAACAAATTTCAATTACTCTCATAATTCCATAAAATATTTACCTGTATGTTTTATGATTAAGAGTGCTTGTGTCAAGGCTCTAAATCATTTAATTAAATAGCACAAGTCATTTGAAGTGAGAAAACTGCTGCCTATTATTTTTACTACCTGTAGTCGACTGAGAAACTTAACTTGGGAGTAAAGAAGTTTAAATCTTCATGCAGTTTAGCTACGGCGCTTGTCGGCCAGAGTTGTTAGCTGAGCATAACCACCACAGGTTGCGTCCCACTCAATTTCAAGGTAAGCAGGAGCAATGATAAAACTAGACTTGGAAGTGATTTAACAATAAGTTATGCTTTCCAGTGTGCCTGACTCGACCGGTTTTGTCTTCGAACTCGTAAGCAGAATTTTAAGACTGACGTAGGCTAAAATTCTGTGATACCTGGGGACTAAACTCCGTTAGCGAGGTTCTCCTATTTACACGGTCTGTTGGGAAAACATGGAAACAGATTCAAAGATCGGTCAAGGTGAAGACTGGTGCGAGCTTTGACAAAAATGAGCTGTTCAAAGACGATTCCAGATAACTTGGAAAATTCTGGCGTTGTTGAAAATTATTCTGCGAATCCCAATGAGACTCAAAAAGTTGTATCTGCATCAAAACACCGTAGACAGTTGATCTAATACCCAGTGAATGGTGTTTCCTTTGATACTGTTCATTTATCTTGAGCTTATGAGGCAATGCTTTATCGTTATCGTACTGCTTTATTTTTAGGACTGGAAATTGCACACCTCGCTACGAACAAACGAAAATTACTGTTACCGCTCGGTGAGTATAAATTTGCAGGGTTTGCCGTTGAATGGTGCAGAGCAAAAGTGAGAGAAATTTACTCGTTGCTACTTGTGATTGTTTTGTTTCTTTACTGGATATAAGTGTAAGTTCGTCAATAGCAAACGATAGTTTTAAAGAGTCTTGATCATGGCTTCACTAAGCACTTTGTTTATTTGAAAAGAAGTACGTGTTTAATCCAACTATTGGTGAGTCCTGATGACTTATCTGGAAATTGCAGATACGCTGAGGGATTGAAGTGGAGCGGTGTCAGTTTCCGCTTTTCAAGGTTAATGATAGGAAAACCCTTTTTCAGATTCAGTTTAAACCATTGAGGGATTTCTAGTTATTAAATCGACTTTCCGCTGTGAACTCGGATTTCGGTCATCACTTCCTCGGCTCTACTAAAGAGCCTAGTTTTGATTACATTTCGGCAAATAAGATTGCTTCCGCAAGACTGCATCTAACAGGCGATTGCTTTTTTACGGGTATCATAGATTTCGGTTGTACTGGCCTTCAAGACACAGAATTAGCTTATTCACCTATGAGAGAATAGAAGGAGAACGAATTAAGTATTTCAGCACTCTCACTCAGCCTTTGTTTTTATGTAATCTCAATCTTTGAGTATTCTTAGAAATAATATAGTCTCTCAGATTAATGTCCAGACAACTTAGTACCCCTTTTCTAGATATTTCAAATATTACGAAAGATAATGTCGACTGAGACGTCACATTTCCGGCGCTAACAATCAGTCTTGTGATACCGAGTCTCTAGCCCATCATCCCTCGTGAGAAGCTTCCAGCCAAGCTCTTTGCTCTATTTTAGGTTATTGGAAAACACTAGGAACTGCTTGAGCTCTGTAATTCGCCTCTTTAAGCAACGTCCCTGAAAAATAAAAAAAAAAGCAAGCACGTGCTTGGAACCCCAAGTTGAAGCAGCGAAATCGCAGAGTGCAATCTAAATATGGAAAGCCCTAGATTAAAAGCCATACAACACCTACCCAAGCATTTTCTAATAGACGGACTGCTAAATAATTGACATTATTAAACCCATATTGCATAAAAAAGGCTCCTGATTTCTATATGGACTGGAAAAGGTTTCACGTTACTTTATGTGCGAATTGTATTCAAATTCAATCAGTTGTAACTGTCTATGATTATAGTTTTGGGCTAAACTGACGGGAAATGACAATGACTGAAAGTGAGAAACAAACAAAATGATAAGGGCTGGGGAGCATAACAGTTTTACAAAGAAAAATTTTGTGCCGTCTGACAAGAAACGATAATACTATATGGTAATCTCTTCGCTATTTCGCCCGCATCTTGTCATACAGTCTCATGCGCCATGACCCTTTTTTCCCTCTCTTTGAAAGGCGTATGAAAAATACCAGTATAATCTTACCGAAATTAATGTGCCTAGGGCACATGACTCACAGACGATGATTAAAATATGAAAAAGTGAAAAAAAAATGTACTGCCTCATCATCAGCATTTCATTGCGAGGGTGGTTGAGTCAGTTCCAATCTAAGTGCACAAATAGACGAAGTGGCAATTTTCGCCTGGGAGAGAGAGGAATGTAGGAGGACGAGAGTGGCCGAAATGTTATCTGCTAAGTTAATAATCTAAGCGCATTTAAAAAATGAACGTTAGTGGCCAGATAAGCCATTTGGAATTTCATTTGAAAAATGAGTGTCAGTTGAGGTCTAAAACGGGCGTTATTTCGAACTGCATCTGTAGCGCTAACTACAGAGGAGGTATAGTATTTTGTACTTAGCAGAATTTCGAACGTGATGTGGTCCAGTAGTAGTTTTATATTAATTCTTGAAGCAGATAGTCCCACTCAGATTATGATTAATTATTCCTAAAATGAAGTCTGTCGCATTGAGCGTTGATCATTTTGAGAGATCTTGTCTCCCGATTCGGCTTATAAATCGTCTCACTGCTTTATCGAAAGAGAAAAACTTTCAACTGTTATTCATGAAAGAGAGATGAAGGGGACTGTAATTGTTACTGGAACACAGTGCATCTCGTTTATGCCATGCTCCGTGCCCTTACCTAAAGTTATTTTTTTGCCGCTACCTCGTTCGTCTGTCTCAGTATAACCTCTGCTTTCCACCCGATAGTCGACAAAGCTCATGCAACTTGGATTTTGCAGGTAGGCGAACGTGCTGTGAATAAGTAAAACTACGATTTCAGTTAGCTAATAAGGATCTTTCAATATATGGCTCAGTCTGAAGCTTTTGTGACAACTACAGCTTGTAGATGCAAGCAGTTCCATATTTTTTTTCTGCTCCGTTTATCTGCACTGTTTATCCGGTAGATTTTTAGGGGATGATTTCGCACTCTCTCGTCAATTTACATTTCTGTCTTCACAAGTCATCGCCATTTTTTTCAGGGACAAGGGAAATAGGAAGATGGTCGGAAACGTATGAAGTGCCAATGCATTCCTTTTCTCCCACGATATCTTAGGTTAACTTTAACCTATTAACCTGCGTGCATGCATCCATGCACGGTGCTCGAAAGTGGCTAAAGCCAAAATGGACGTTGGAGAATCGAGTCGTACCAAGCATTATAGCACAATTGGTAGCTTTAACGAACCATCTCTGTAATGATTTTTGTTATGATAATAACCAGATCCGGGGAGAGGGAAGTTAGGTCACTCATGAGTATAGAAAATTGTGGCCCTATTCTATCTTCAAAATAGTATAGAGTTGATCACATTTACTTTGTCTAATCGTTGATGTCCGCATTATATTTAGAATATACCTAAATGGTTCTACGGCACAAACTACATCTCACAAGCGCATCTTCAAAGTTGGACATCATGTTACGGCCGGGCTTTGCAATTTGTGAATGATTACGGCTGAGAAAGTTAATATTTTTAGTCACAGTGATTTCTTGTGCTTATATGTAGGATCTTCACTACCCTCCCAGACACAGGGGAGCGTATGTACCTGTCCGACATATTGCCCGGAAGGATGAACCCTGAGGATATAACTAGCCGAGAATACGGTCATTTATCCCATCGACCGGCTGAACTTGACGTAACTCACCTTCTACCATCCTGGAGCCTTCGCCTTCGACCTTTTCCCTCCACATCTGACTTTGCTGCTTCACCTGCTCGCCAGCCGGCCATCATTTTCCGAAATAAGCGCTCTCTTCATCCCATCCTCATTGGGCTGAGTGAAGGTCACGTTCGAATTGAACTAATCGCTGCACCTAAAGACTCCCAGCCTCTGGCTTTCAAAGACATTTCTCTTGTATCGTCGGAGAAGAACGATTTTGTGAGACTGAAGGTTGAATGCATTGTCAGTATCGGCATTTCTTTGTCCATTTAATTCCAATATAAACATCAGTAAGTCCATCAATGCGTCTATTTTAGAGTTGGCTTATCACCCTCTCAGGGCACTTAGATCCCCACCCATCTGCCGAAGCTTTGCTTCGTTCCACAACTAATTCTTATGGAGTGGCAACAGTCAATGATGAAACTTCTGAAGCTCTTCTCCCGAATGAGAAGGAAATGATTGCCGATTTCGCCGGTCATCCACACCCCAGAGTGCTCAATCTCATCGTACGGGGTCAGGACCCCACTGACCTTCATGTTATCACAGCTCAGTTAAATTCCGGTGCCCTACAGAATGTTTCATCCTCCCCCCAAAAGGTTTTCTGTCCCCTTGGCAAGATCGCACTCTCCTTAGTTATGGAAGACGCTTCCGAAATAGGGATACATTTGTTTCCCGAAGGTCAGGTAAACAAACGGAAAGTGAAATAAAAGAAAGTTTTGTTATAAGATTGTTGAAGTAAAATATAATATTTCCTAGCTTCGAGTAAGTGGACAGCTGAAAACATCAAGGAAAACCATCGTCTGGGACCCCTCGAAACCACTCCCAGTCACACCAGTAACCGAGGAAGGGAAAGCTCTTGTAGCAACTGGGAAAATTGGACTTGGACCGATGGTTGACATAAAGAGTATAGCCCTCTGGACGGGTCAAACTATCTGTGCTCCTAAACCGTCAATGTTCCTTCCAGATACACGACCTCTCGTGTCTATTGCTGTCGTGGCCCAGGATGATCCTGGTCCACCGGCGCATAGCTTCGATTGGGAGCAAGATGCAATAGAAAAATTTCGAAGTGATGTGAGCTTTTACATATAATCATTTTAATTATTCTCAGAGTGTTCGGCTTTCTAATCATTGGTTTGTATTTTGAGCATATCTGTTTCTGAGGCGCTTTTGCATGCAAGATGAATCTAGCTAATAACAATGTGCGTTGAAGTATTAAGAAGCAGAGGCTTTTTCTCCAGGATGAGTCAATATTCTTAATAAATCATAAATCATAAGCGGTTGTAGACAGACCTTTTCCATTAGAAGACTTTGCTGCATCGAAGAGGTAAACTTGCTAATGTCTGTAAATAAAGATGAAAGCCTTATAACTAATTTACGGTTTTTCGAAAAAACTAAATTTAACAGGCTGATGAATCTTTAAAGCACCCAGAATCCCTCCTATTCGACCGATGTCAAGTCCTACTTCAGACAAGTGCGGACTAACGCAAAGAAAAACTTTTCCAGGTGGAAATTCCGAGGATCAACCAACTTCAAAAAATACCTGTCTAAATGGTCTGAATTCGAGTGACACAAATGGTCGGAGCACTGGTTTCTAAGGATGATATCTTAGAATAAATGAAATTCAGGGGGTATAATCCAAGTGCTAGATCTGATGTGTCCGGGATGGGACTACCTCACATCAAATAAATAACTCGGATTGGTCAAACTTAAAAGATATTTTATCTGGTAAGACCCAACTTGAGCGAAAATTTGCACTGCCTTAAGGAAAAATTGTTGCGTTAAGCTCATGGTATGTCCAGTGGCCAAAACGGCGCCATCACCGATTTCTCCAAACAGAGAACGGAAACTGGGTGTATTCAATAGGTTTCCCAGTCAAAGCCGTCAATCTACCAAATGAAGAACTAAATGGAGGGGAATAGCCTGCACCGTTCCGCTCCACATGTTGGTGGTCCTCTGATGAGTCACTTAAACTCAGTTCGCAATCAGTGCTCTAGTATGCACACTCTTTTTATCTTGTAATGGCTATGACAGATAATTAATTCATAAGTCGGCTGAAAAGACTGAGAACTGGTATTTTTTCTTTGAACTTTTGAGTTAAGCCTTTAAAATTTGCCTTTTGACCAGTTTTATCATGAATTGGATCTCCTCTATTTCAGACCGGTCCCATTCCGATCAGTGCATTTGACTACTCAAGAAGTCATTTCTTAGTTCCGCGGGACTCCGAAAACCCAGAAAATTACAATCTCACGACTACACAAGCCGCATCCTTCTTCTCGACGCCAATGAAGTACGCCCTCTTTGGAGTCATCATCTGCAGCGCGGTGTTCTTTTCCATTGGTTGTCTAGCCTTGATCATCGTTCGACATCGAAAAACGGAGAGGCGAAAAAAGGCCCGTATAGAAGAAGATCCAAATAATTCAACTAATGGAGGCAACTTACCTGAAGGAATTTTCCCTGTATCACCGCATTTGTCGACTACGACTGCAGCCACGGCTACGACAATGAACCCAGGATTGAGTTGTAGCAGTGTATTTTCTGGAGGTAGTGGTGGAGCCTGTACTCCAGCCCAAACCGCTCAACTGATCAACCAGTGGACTGGAAGACAAGCTCAACAGATGCTCTCCCCACAGCAGTGCAGCTCATGTAGTAATTCACTCGGTACTAGGAGCCCCCAATCAGATGCTGTACACAGTGACCTCAGAGGGAATGCAATGGTGGATATGCGATTTCAGGTTATTCAGTTAGACGAGGCATTTCTGTTATTGCAACTATTAAGATTCGAGTACAATATACGAGGATATAAATGTGGTGGATTAGTGAGGGAAAAGAGTTCAAAAAGTGTCAAACCACTAGAACGCAAAGTCCAGCACCATGTTGTCCTTCTCCCCTTATGTGTAACTTCCAGCTTTTCTCTTATGTCATATGGCTTCCAATTGGGAAATTCGCTGCATTGCTTATGGCCATCTCATCGTATACTGCATCTGGCCTCCTCCTCTACTCCTGTCACAATATAAGCCAGCTCTCTTTTCTCAAGGAACTGATAGTACCACGAAAGGACCGCAAATCAGTAGGGAAACTTCGATATTTCCATTTCAGGATACTTATTATACCGACTAGACAGGAAAATGTATATACATGGTAGTCGTGCAAGCAAGAGTTCTAATCATACCAAGGGAAAGACATGACGGCAATTTCAACTTAAGTGTATTTTTGGAGCGCTAGAGCATCTGATCTCATAATACTTCTGTTTGGAGATAAACATCAACATGGATGCTAAAAGATCAATGCCTAGGGAATAGTATTAGCTTTTTTTTAGGGATTAGAAGTTGGTTTCACAACGTTCAATCATTTTGAGAGGAAGAGAGGGGTGAGAGTGGCCCGTTATTAGTGCGCAAAGATCTTGCTGCCTGCTCAAATGCGTATCTTTGTCGGACCAGCCCATGCTAGAAAGCCAAAATCCATAACAAACCCAATCCAAAGATCCTCTTCCACTGTCTTTCTCAAAAGTAGTATCGACGTAACTGAAGATTTCCCGGGAATCTCTCTCATTCAAACTAGTTTCGACAGCTTACCTAGCCGTTCCATCATTAGAAACTCGAAAGGTCGCCTCTTTCTGATGCAGGTGAAATTTTCAGTCACTCTATAGTCACCGCAGATTGCTAGTGCAATGGCTAGAACCCCCAGAGCATCGTTGAAAATTTTAGATTTTCCCACCAATTAACTCTAAAATATAGATTCATGTGAAATATTTTACCGTAGAATACACTCGGTTTGTTTTTTTTTTTGATCGAGGTTTTAAATTTGAAATTGCAGGTGAATACAACGGCCCTGAAACTGGACGCGTCTCAAGGAGGTTTGATGTCCCCGTCCACTCCGAACTTTAGTAAGTGGCGAGCACCTGAGAGCCTAGGCAGTGCTCCCAGTAGTCGTAATACAGGTTCTCCAAGCACAAATGATGAGGGCTTTGCTCCAGGACCTATGGATTTGCAATCTAAGCGCCATATGTACTGCAACACCTCAACGAGAGGCGATGCTGGCGGTTGGGGACTGGGAATTAGTGGGACCATACAATCAACCTGCGCCTGTCAAACGAACTCTCCCCACACGAGTCATCATTCCTCTGAGCTTGTTAGGGGAAGCACTTGTGGATATCTTCCCGGAGGGTACATGGGAACTAGTATGGCTGCAGACAGTGGCCGATTTTATGGAGGATCTTCCGCAGTTTCAGGAGACTCGATACCTCCTAGACTTACCCTCGCACATGATCCAGACAGCATAGGTACTGCGAAATATCTCTCCAAGGTGAATCAATTTCCACCCTCATTGCTCCTCCCTTCTGAACTGCTGAAAATGGAGACCTCTCACAGCGCAGGAGCAGGATTTATCGGTGATACGTGTGAGGACAAGATGTTAATGGATTCCGGTCGAGAGTCACAGGACAAGACAAGTTCCAGTGGTGCCAGTTCTGGCATGAATAAGGATTTCTCTTCCATGTCGGGCATCGAAATAACCCAGGTTGATGTGTGAACTCTAGGTGGAAATTTTATTATTTCGCGCAGCGAAACAGTACGCTTAATAATATGCAATTTAGTGAATACTGCAGTTGTTAGTGAATATATACATATTTGATTGTTCTATGTACATATAAAGCTCTTCCAACCCGCTATTCCACTCCTTCTGACACTCTTTCAAAACTGGCACGTTCTACTGCAATAAAAAATAGGGTTTATGTTTGTAGATTTGATCTTAACATCTGCCAGACTTGAATCATCTCCACGAGGTTGAAGTGATTCCTTTACTTTGGCTTTTATAAATATGAGATAACAGTCATGATTTCTAAAGTCATGAAAGGAACATGGTTTTATGTATTCGGCATACTGAACTTTGGAAGTTGAGAAATCAACTTAGACGATCATGATTCACTAGGAAACAAGACGAATGTACATGCTTAACCTGACATCAGGATGTCTTGTCGACTCATCTGGGAAATTCTGGTGGCTGAGAGGGCAAAAAGAGATCTCTATGGAGGTACCGCGATGTGCATTTCCCTGGCCTGTATAGGTTTTAGGCTCTATCCTTGGATTTGTCGAATTTTTTGACCAATAAAATAAGTTATTCTAGTCGAGCCACCATTTACCTTAAACATATTACTTTCTGAACTTTTTATCCCTCGATGATTAAAAAACCATCCCTGCATACAAATAGCGTAATACCTTTAGACCATAACGATGCAATTTACCGGAGATTTCATGCCGGCACAAGAAGGTTAGGGTCATGGTTGCTGTCGAGATTAGCCCATTTATTCCAAGCGTAGCCTCTGGTAGACCTGCTAAAGCCATGGCTAAACATTTACTTTCATTTCTGTCCAACACAAGCGAGGATCTGATCCCGTTGTCTGGTGCCCTTTTATTAAATAATAACCGAAATGTGTTTTAGGACGATTCGTGCTCACTAGTGGATGGGTGCTGGAAGAATCCGGACTAGATACGAAAAAAATTGAGTGAGTTCTCCAACTCAGCTTTGTTTGGTTATCAAAACAATGTGATGCTTGCACCAAGTTTTCAAGTGAACAGCTCCGAAGGAGATGTTTGTGGTTGCATCCGCGCTTTCGCATATAAATATTCGAAGTTAAACGGTATTTTGCTGTTACAACTGGGACCTTGTGTATCCATGTCGGCACTTTGGGATTTCAGTGCATGCTTCGTGTTGACCGATCCCCTAACTGCTACAACATTTGCCCTACGCGCAATCCGAAATTAAAGCTACATCAACTCATTTATGTTGACGTCTAATAGAGATCACTTCTCCATCTTCTGACCTCACCATATTGTGCTTGGCGAAACCTTTAAAAACAATCAGGGAGGCCACCAGAGTTCGTACACACCTATCATACCAATATACATCAACTTAGTCCAATATGGCGACCTAGGGTGTTTTTAAACAGCATGTATTATTCATTGCTGCCTACCAGTTTTATAACCTTGTTGCACCCAAGCACATTTTGTTATTATCACTCCATATTGAAATTCCACTAGCTGTAATAAAGTGATCCATTTTGCTAGCAACGCCCCGTTGACAATGGGTTACCTTTGAACTGTCCCAACTCAGGAGTACCTTCATTTTCACATTAGCATACAAAAAGTTAGTTACCGTTGGCTCCCCCAGTTTATCAAGCACATTGCAAAGTTACTGAAGGCTTTTTGTCCAATTTTTACGTTTAAATAATTCCACACCGAAGTTAAGATGCTTCACGGCTGTACAAAGCGTCCCAGCTTTCTATAGAAATATTTACCCGTAATGAATGCTGCCTTCTTGTTTGAAATGACGAAGCGTTTCGATTGCTAGAAGCTTATTTGGCATTTGAATATTAAGCATAAGAACATTTGAGAGTATATTAGAGGGCGTGTATTCAAAAAATTACAGCTTCATATTCAATATTTTAATAGTAACAAGTGAAAACAATGGCATTATTTCTCAGGGCTGTAAAAATTTGTTAACTGTATTAAGAAGAAGGATTTGGATGCAAACCGCCTCACCGCAGAGAAACACTAGAATAGCTGAACTCGTCTACTACTTAAGGTGATTCTGTGGTGAAAGCTATGAGATTTTAGCCGCTCGAAATGCGACAGGCAGACTGAACTGCCCCGAGGCGAGTTAATTGCTGTTCTTTGATTGTAGTCTCCGGGTTCTAAACGTCCACTCTTTAATGGCCGTAACTTGTTAGTTTAAAGCCAGCAAAGCCCAATAAGGGTTATGGTAAGCCCTAGGTTCAAAGTCTGACAAAAAATACGCATGCATGTATAGCATATTGTTCATTACTAACTCAAGAGTAAATAGATGGTTGTTAAATTCGACGTTTGGGGTCATCCAACTTTCATGTCAGTCGAATATTTGCAGTTTTGATAAATCATGGTATGAAGTTTTTCCAACGAGTCTCCCTCTCATCGGGTAAATGTGGAGATTCGGCGGAATCTCCTGCTTGATACTAAAGAAATAAAAATGGTCAGTCTCTTTTCATTTAAAAATATGCGGCCTTCAATTCGCTTTCATTTAAGAAGCCTCTAGATAAGTTATTCAAATCCGATGGTTTAAGTTCCATTCGTAGTTTATTTAGAAGAGAGATCCCAGGTCCATTAGGATCACGAGTAGACGCCATGTTAAATGAACTTTTCCTATCTTCCAGTTTTGCGCAGAAGAAGATACAAATAGGGGCGGGAACAAACGAACAGCTTGTCTACTCAAATATTCCCTACAATATCAGCAAAGCTTTCGTGAAAACTTTTTCAAGCGAACAGTACAAAATCAGCTAATTGAGTCATTTCTACGACTACTTAAACTAAAACATGAACCGGTGTAAATGCACTTGGAAACACTGAGTAGAAGACTACTATCATCTAAGACTGTTGTTCCGACAGACAGAAAGCCATATGAGAGATCTTCATATTTGCATGTATGAGCTTTGGCTATTTTGTTCCGACAGCAGATATTGGAGAGGGCTCTGAAGAAAATTTGGAAGGCAGCTGAGGCCCCTTTGGTGACGGCCTGATTGGTCAACACAAGTATTGAGAAATTAATAAATAAGACTTGCCTTTCAACGACTAATTTCCGTCCAAATCTCTTTGCGATTTCGTTCTTTAAATCTTCTTCTGATAATTAGCTTTTGACAGTTTCGACCGCATCCATCATACTCAAAATGTATGAAAATTTCAAACACCATACATGAAATTGTGTGGAGAGAAATTGGTGCGTTAGAAGAAAGGGTTCAGCTGCTAATGTTCTTTTTTTGGAGTTCAAGGGCCCAAGACTCCTTCAAAGCCTTATTTTTTAACAATGACCTGACTGTCCATCTTGTCCTTATTCGGCTCCCACTCCAGCAAGGCTTGAAGAGTAGTGCTGCCATATCTCTCTCGTCTCAAAGTCCCTCTGATTAACAACTTTGTTCTAATGATCCACTAAGATTTGGCGATTTCTCTGTGCAGCTGAACAACCCTAAATAAACGTTGCCATCCAGATTAAAAGTTCTAAACTTTTGTCGCAATCCTGATCCTCTTGTTTATGAGAACTGACGCCATCTAGCATTACCTAGGGGCAATGAGAGTTGGCATCTGCTGAACTCATTCCGAAGGCAGGATCCAAACCCACAAATACCTTGGAGGAATTATAACTGTTTTGGCTTTTTTACACCTAAAAGAAGATCGAATACCGACTGCGATATTTTGTTTACGCGCGTTACTATGTATCCAATTCGTTAAGAATACTACAGGCTCAGCAATTATTTGCGCTTTAAATTTAAAAAAGCTACTAGAGGATTCTGTCTTTGGATGCAAATATTTGAAAAAACTATCGCTGTTATGCACTACCTACAACCTGATCATATTAGATTGCAAATCACATTTTAAAAAATTGGTGATTACAGGATTTCCTGAAGACGATTCTACCTTTGTACATGTATATCCAAGCTTAGAATAAACAAAGCTACACTTTACGAAAAAAATCAGCTCCCAGTTGATGTCTGGAACGCAGTCGAAGCAAATATTCAAGCCTATTCACCATTTTCAACACTAGTCAATGGGTGCTCTAGTCGGAAACCTGGTGCAATTTATTACAATGATTGTGTATCTGGTGTTGCCGAAAGCACTGGTGATCTAACTTTTGATTAGAAAGTAAAAAACTGAATGAAGCTGGTAAGAGTCGCAAGTAATTGATGATTCACATAATCTTGTCTGCTGTGATTTTATCTTTCAAACTGCTGCCATGAAAAAAGGAAGGTTCTCATAATTGGAATGTAAAGGGATCATTCGCGGGACAGATCTACGTCCTGCAATTTCAGGTTTCGTTGGCGAATATCGTCCTTGAATGACTACACCGAAGACCGAAACTGATAATCTTGTGTAATTGAATGCACCCTCATAAGGCTGGCAAGTATGGAAACTAATTACCCAGAAAAGAACAGGAGTTTAGTTTGGTGGAAGGGTCGGCGGAGTGCTCAGATTGAATTTCTTGCGTTTCGTCAGGGACTTTAACCCTTCTTCATCTAGATTTGAGAAGCATGAGTTTGCTTCTTGCAACCAAGTTTTATTTAAAGCAGCATATAATACCAATTACGGATCAAAGTCGAGATGTTTTTCAATCACAATTTCATTTTACCGAGCCTGAGATACTGGAAGTGCCGCAATCAGGCATGGGCGTGCTTGCTTTGAGCGGACGCCTGCGTTGTTTCTCATTTCACCATTCATGAGTATGATCCGTTGGGATTCGACGAGTAGTCATTTAATCCTTGTAAGGTTCGAAGTCTATCAAGTGAATGTGCAGGAGTTATTAATTATGGGGCATAGAGACCGGTATTTTAAAACTCGGTATCATAAGAATATTTTAAATTCGTATAGATTTTGGAAAAATGGACACAATTTTTTCATCATATTTTTATAGCAGTTTCCACGTTTTGTTCGCAGAGCTAAGGCCGAAATTTTCAAAATTTTTCAATCTCAGTCTGACCCAGAATATTCATGAGTGAAGATATTGAAGACTTTTTGGATAGTGGAATCTCTCAGGTGATAAGCATCTTTCTGACCGTGGGACAGTGTTTATTGAAAGACTACGTAGAGACTCCATGAATTGGATGTAACTTAAGGACACAAAATATACTGCCTGAGAATGGCTTCGTCCGTACTCTTTAACACTTTCCGCTGAAACGAGGTGGATGCCAACTGGTGTGTATTCACGTTATTCAATGGACATTCTGAAGTTTACCATCCTATGAAGAATTTTAAATAGCAACAAAAGTTTAAGCATTGAATTCGTGGGCCTGTTTGATGTAAATTTACATGAAAAATGCAAATCAGTAATTCAAGCTCAGGAAAAAGAATTTGTGAGGAAAGCTACCATTGCGGAGTACCTCCCGTTAAAACAAAATATGGCCTCGTATTTTCTCTGATTTCATCGTTCATTTTGCGTTCACTGGCAGTTAACGATGATCATTTTTAGTAAAATGCAGCATTTCACTTTGGTCAAGCCTTTAGTCTTGAACATTCTGCAAATTCAGATTGGTCAGCAAATGTTTCCCAATTTTTTTGTGTTGTCATTTTGGTATTAAACTCTACATTTTGTGTAGAAAAGCCGCTGTGTAGTACAACTGCTCTGTTTTCGCCTAGTTTCTCATGTTCTGCACATGTAGCTGAGATCTTAGCTTACTTCGTGGCAAGCCTCGAACAAACGCATCTGGAACCGACGATGTGTAGGGGTTACTAATGATGAATTCCTTCAAAGGCTGGAAAATTTTGTAAAACTTGAACCGTAAGAAGTGAAGGGAATGCATAATCTCTGCGAATTCCAAAAAATTTAGTCTTCATTTCTATTTCGTAATGATCATCGGGGGAGGGGGATAAACGCCTGAATTTCATAAACCTTTTCATTCCAAAGTCCAGTTGTAGAAAGTGAAAAATCTCTTTCAAGTAGAACATGCAAATTCGAGCTGTTTATATATATCACATCTCCAATGTTTTAAATCCTACACAAGTTGAGGGTGTAGTTTATCCTCCAGTTAAGCTCCAATCGAATTTTTGACTTTTTATGTCTATAATAAGATACGGAGGACAAAGAAAGAAACAACCAATAAATGATGAATAGAATATGGTTAGTCTTTCAACCAGCACCACTAAAGTTAGCAGAGTAAAGCCACAAAAGCTTCCAGAATTCAGCTGAATAAAAAAAAGACTTTCATAGCTAGGATTTTTCTATTTGTGGGTACGTTAACTGATACCAGCGAAGAGACCTCTAGAGGAAGGACTCATTGGGAAAAGAGGACAATTTAGTTTGAATAAAATAAACTGAGGAGGAATGAAAATGTATCCCGACTATGGAAACTTAACACAGGCGGTCGAATGAGAACAGAAGAACCATGAACTTAACTTGGATATGCCCAAGCTGAACGAATACGTTTTAGATATTCTGCACTTCCGCAGTACTCATAATACTTCTGCTTTTCTGTCTTGATGTTTTATTTTGAACTGCCTAGATTTTTTCTGGTTATAAATTAACGTGGGTTATTAAGTAAGCCCTTAAAACAGAATTTATCAGATGGTGATTCTCATTTAAGATGCTGACTGCGGTGAAGGTTTATTCATCCAAATGAAGAAAAGGGTTGATGAAAGGCAGTTATCAATCAGGAGAACATATTTTCCACGAGTTGGATAGCAGAAACAGTCACTAGAATGGAACAAGGTGTCTAGTGTAATGTTAGTTCTATAATGAAGCTATGATCGTGGCTCTAAAACGATGACTGAGACAAATCTGCGAGAACTGCAAAATGAACTAGAGTCAGCGTGTTGGGGTGGAATTTTCTTTCATAACTCCCTCCCCAAAACCCCTATTTATTTCACAAAAGGTGGAATTTAATTTTAAATTAAAATAACTTTTTTGACTAATTATGGGCGATCAATTAAGCTCAGCGGTTAAACTAATGACATGTTTAAATACACAATGGTGGGAAATTCTATATTCACCAACATATCAAACCAATGGGAAATGTTTAAGGTGTGTTAAAATTTGTCTGAGTCGTTATTGAAATTGCAATGAAAATGGAAGAATTTACTGCTTGCAGTTTATACAATGGAATTGTACGGCTTAATAATGAAGCACTGGTGAAGGGCGATCCAGCGATTCGAATGAGAACCACCTTTACATAACCTCCATTGGGTACAAACAACTATGACTGAGACATTCTGAAGAATCATAAGTTGTATTGTGCAGGAATGTGTATGACTATTACTCCATAGAATTTGGTGCAGTGAGAACCAGATCCGAAAGAGAAAATTCAGGTTAATTACATGGCTGCAATCGTTTGAAGGCGGTTCTGTCACTTCTCTTCAGTGGGTGGTGCATTCGCATTGAAATTGGCCTTGGATTAAATGCTCCATGTGTGGGTGTTGCTATTCGCCTCTTTCGCACATGAGTGTCTGAAGTTGAATAATATCATTCTATTCAAACACTTCGTGATGGATGGATGTAAATCTGAGTAAAACAAGTTAAATTTGACCACTGGACACTTGTAGATCCAAACAATGCCCATGTTAAGATTATATACTTTTATCACACTTATTTTCTCGGTCTTTGGCTCATTCCAGTATGCTTTCATGATTGATGAGATGAAATTAACGCTTCTGTTATGAGAAGGAAGGACGTTTTGAGGAGAATAGAGTCTGATCAGGAATACGAGTACCTTCAAAGAACTACAAACTGGAGGTGCCGACCAAGGAGACTGTCGCGCCACTGGCGAAATGAGATGTTGATTTCGAACCTTATTGAGGAATTGAAGAGAAGAGAGTTGCAAGGAAGATCACGAGTTTGAATCAGCATTTTAGATCAGAACCCTTTAATCGCCCTCCTTTGGGCTTTTTTAACACAACACAGCGAGCTGAAAAGTCTATTCGCGCTAATGGAAAAATGAAAAAAATTATTGCTACTGCGGTGATCGGTGGCTACTATGCTATTGAAGAGAAGCGGAGACCAATTACAATGAATAAGTAAGATCCACGCTATTCAGAAGAAGGCTGAACCTTATAAGAGATCTGGAAAACGAGAACATTTAACAAAATTTTAAGAATGATAGATAAAAACTCACTTAAAAAGCGTTTCTCGCTCAACTGCGCATTGACAAGCAGATGGTAGAAAACAGATGGAGGCGTTGTGAGATAGAAAAATTGAAGGCAAAGATAAACCATTTAAAAAGCTAGCTTAGCTACAAATTTAAAGCTCCACCTCTCCTTGTGTTGTCTACTAGCTGCTCTAGATAGTATTAATTTTCAGTGAATACGCAAAGTGGTAGGTGTGAAGATTCATAAATCACATCAATTTGGAGCTTTTCTTTAAGTTGAAATAGCTAGGTGCATGACATGATCCATGGATGCGTCATTAAATTTCGGGTTCTACGACCTTTGAGTTTTGATCTGCTTAACTTAGTGCGGTGAAATCTGATTTATCAGTGCATGTACAACCTCACTTATAGCTCAAAGTTGAGTAGAGCTTTTTCATTTGGAACCAGCCCATCCTACATAAACTGGAATGGTCTTACGGGTAGATAAGAGGCAAGATGAACTATTGAAAAGTATGAAGGACTGTTTGAAGCTATGGCCGTAAGTCTTCATTGATATGAATTTCTGTTCCATCCACTAAAAAGGCAGAATCGTAAATTTAATACAGAGGATAACTTAACATATATTTAACCTACGATGTATGCAATGGGGCATGAGATACTACTGACCCAGCGATATCTGAATTCCAGAAGCCAAGAAATTAAAGGTAATACCCCATCTAAACAATAGACAATGAATTAATCAGGGGCCGTTGTTATTATTGAGAACCTCCAATAAATGCGGGCCTCCAAATGAATAGATATCGATGGGTGTTAAATTGATGAAAGATCTCCTTTTATGTGACCACGCATGGATTGAAATGAACAGTGAACGTTGATACAGAAGGCTAATAAAATAATCATTCGATGAAAGTACCGTTGACAACGAAAACTGATAAAGCTTCTCTGTCTAATTTTTGTTGTTAAGGTCGTAAATGATAAGTACAGCTTTTAAGCCAACCAACAAACCGAATCCAGTGAGGTGTTGTTTTGAATACATTGTGCAAAACTCAGTGACGTTTCAAGAAACCATGCTTGGCAATGACAGTGCTGAATCTCTGTCACAGGTTTGGATTTTTTTATTTTTATGCTAGCGACATAACCTTTATTTAGTCGTAAGCAGATGCCCTTTAAGGCAATTTCAGTTTCGATACTGTGAACTCTTTTATGGCTTACGAACAGTTGTTTTAAAAGACGACAATGAAATTTGAGAATCTGGCGAAATTGATGGGTCTGCCATGGATGGCCCCTTTGGATGCAAATGTTCGTATGGAATTGCCCGGTGAGCCATTACATCCTACTGTTCATATACTCAGCGACTTTTACACCAGGTGCTAACTTTACATGGCCTGTAGAAATTGCTTTTTAATGTCAGTAAAAGTTTCACACCAAAAGCTTGACATGCCAATGGATCTTAAAATATATAGGTCTTCAAAGCTATGATCTTCTGTATTTATATTTGTAGAAATTCTCTTGCCCTTTTATCTTCTCATCACTAATATTCACGACTGATGGGCTCTGATACTCTTGGGTGTAGTATATCCTCAAAAGAGCAAATCAGCTGTACAGCCGCATAAATCGAGCCACTCTGATGACCTTCGATATGAAACGCTAGATAATACTTCAAAGTAGTTAAATCTGACTGCCCATAACGAGGTAGGAGAATGAAAATCGGAGGAAGTTTGAGGTAAGAAAAGACGTTCAGGACAGTCCAGCTGATGGCAAATTTTTAAAAATGGAGAATGAGGATCAGTTTTGGTAATTGAATTTCACTGCCAGGTATTCGATGCCTTGAGTGGTCGCGCGTTCGCGTTGAGTATTTTTTACAGGGTGATGATCAAATCGGAGCTAGTCAATCAAGGTAAGAATTAATAGATGCCCTTTGTAACTGTAGGCTGGTCGATTCCAAAGCCTTGGAGCACATTCAATGATATTCTTCTCATGCGGTCTCTGCGCATAATTCTCTCTCCATAATAGCTGCTATCTGCGCTAATTGATGAGCCACAACAAATCCTCCTCCAGCGGCTTTTCTAGTTCATATCGGTGCTCATAAATAGAGCCATACCAATACCTGCAGGTATTGATATAACCCTGCATATCACTAACCCTGATATAACTACAATTTTCTCTTTCCTAAGTGATACGTATACCATTGAATATTGCAGATTACCTCGATTTAACGAGAGTATCTGAAGTCTCTGCTGGTTTTTCGCGTAACACATGTTTGACTTCTAAGTAATGTTTCAAACAGTACTGTCTCCAGATCATTCTGTTACGAAACTAGCAAACTGTATTCTTAAGCATTTGGTTTTGATATCAAAAATAGCATTTGGTTTATAGATAATGAATTAAGTTACTATGATCTGAAGACGTCTATCGGGAGTAATTTTCACGAAGCCCCAATTTTTCGCCTTGATTTCATTCAAGTTTTGTAGGGAATCTGTGTCAATTTCTTCCATTTCGAGTGAAGATCAGATTTCAAGAGAAGCATGTAACACCTTTATAAGACTAAAGGCACTGACAAAAGTGTAAGAAATTAAGATGCCAATGCATAATAAACCACTATCTTATAATATTTCGATGCAATTAATTCTTTTCTGATTTACTGAAAAAGTTTCATTTCCTCTGTCCTACTACTAGATTTTGATTAAGCTTATTATTGGCAGATTAAATAGTGGGAAATCAAAACTTTAGTGACCTGAAACACCGACGAGAACAAATGTTAACTGAGAGATTAATGGTGTTCGACTAGCAGCCTTAGGCTAAAAGAGGATAGATTCCATGGCCACTTCTATTCAGTATATTTAGTTGTGGGATTGGGCGTAAGTCTTTGTCTAGCAGACAATTTTATATTCCGTAAGCAATAATTGTCTCAGAATAAGTGGCCCAACCGATCACATTGTTTGTTCCAAGGTCAAATATACGTTTTTTGCAAGTCAACTGGAACAACTGAGATAGACATGACCAAAATTTTCCGAATGTTCAACAATGAGGATATAGAACGCAATGCAGTGAAAATAGTTTGCTTTCGATTACGTCTTAATGAGAAAATTAAACTTTACTGATTGTAACTTGAGCAAGAAAGCTGCAGATTCCTTTCAAATTTACGCCATCCCGGTTCATTACCGATCTTTTGACTAGTAGCTTGGGTGTCATGGAATCCAATGTTCCGGCGCTGATCCCAAAAGCCTGACCTCACGGTATTAATTACGGGGAAAGTACAAAAGTCTGCAATTGCTGGTGTAAACTCTTAAACTAAAAGATAGCTATCTGCATGGAAGATACGTAAGCAACTTCGCCTCATCTAAATGGAATGCTGCAATAAGCCTCGAACAGTTTAGAAGGCACAAAAGGACGGAAGTGACAGAAGCAAATTGTTTGATAAACATGATAAACATGATAAACATTTTAGGTATAAAATGACTGCGGATTGAGATGGTGAATTCTTCTCTTACAAATTTCCCTCCAGCATAAAAGCATAGGACTAAAAACAAAGCGGGCTTAATAGATTACTTAAATACGAATAAGTAAAAATATTGGTAAATTCAAAAAGAGAAAATCCATAAAATACAAACGAATTGACAATAGCATTTGGAATAAACCGATTTCGGAATAAAACGACTTCAATCTGATCCCCGAAGTTGAACTGACCGGTGACCAGCTAGAAATTTCCGGCATCGCATCCTCAATGCTACAGTCGGCGTACCCGTCAGTTCCCTTTTTTCAACTTCCGGTGCGCTGCTGGTGGACCAGACCGCCGTAGTTGCCTCATTACTGCTAATATTTGCAGTTTCCACTAATTCGCTACGCCAATCTGATCTTATTCTAGAATCCGCTTTACCGTAAAGATCTGCACCATTTTTGGTTTTCAGACTAGCCTGTCTGATTTAAAAGTTAAAACCCTGGCCAGTATCACACATTTCCGAATATTAATTAATTCTTGGGTATTATCCACTATGAAGCGGTTCTTGAACAAGCCCTCCTCTTGTAATTAGTCTTTTAGCTTGGCATTGAGGCACAATAGTCAAAGTAGTCCGTGCTTGTTCGGCCTATTCACAAACTCCAAGCCACTGTTTGCAAAGGCGTTCTCAATCAGGCTTGCACTCAATGTATTAGTGGGGCTCCAGCCTATCTGTTTTGGTCAGTGGACAACCTTCTCAACCGCAAAAGGTGTCATTCCCCTGGCTAGCTTTCACCAATTGAAATGTGTCTTAAATGTACGTTCTTTTTGGAATCTGGTGTATAAGACTCGAGTGAAATACTAGAGATGAGTTAACCTTTTGAGTTTTCTATCTTAGCGATTTGGTACAAAAAACGGTTATTAATCTCTGACAAGTCACAATTAAGTGTACGTCCACGCTAGGAGAGAGGAATCAAGCGCTTCAAGCATTTCTGGGCCGTTCGAGAAAGCGTTGAACCTATCCTTCCAAATGATGCCTACAAGAAAGCACACACAGGCCAGTGAAATGACAAAAAATGATTTTTGTGCTAGGTAAATGTCAAGGCTCTGTGAAAAAAGATTGTTGTGACAGAAGTTGATACTGTCTCAGGCTTGTAGGCCACATTTGTTGATTAAACGAGTTCGCACAATATTAGCAGTTAGAAGTTACTTCAAGAAACATAGTCGTCTGTACTGCAATTTTGTATTAATTTAAATGAAAACAACTCCGATTGGAACAAAACTGAATAATAATGAACCAGATAAGTTAATGAAATCAAATAGATTGCTAAATTAATGAAAAAAGCATCCTTTGGAATTTTCTATTTGAATATAGACATTGTAGGTAGCAAAATTATCATTGCGTAACAAAGCTGGAAATTAAAAAGTAGTGCAGAGAAGAAGCCTGTACGCTTGGTCCATTAAATTAAACGCTTTTTAAATCCATGGGTGCCCTCTGGATGTTGAGCCCTCAATCAGGGAGATCCAAATCATCCGCCTTCGTAAGACATGAGTCTGATAACGAATTCCCCATCATCAGGGTCACTATCACGTGAAGAAGGTAAATGCAACAAAAGCGATCTTGGTGATCCCAAAGCAACTTCTGTGTGGAATAAGGACGAAAGGAATATGATTAAGAGGAAAATGAACACAAGTAACTCTTTCCTAAGAGAGAGCTCTCATGATTATCTGCGAGGTTATACAGAGAAAAGTTAGTAGGCCACTTGGAATCGCTTTATGAGAAAATTGATATCAGTTAGGATATGTACGATGCTCTTACAAAATGAACTGGATTTCTGCCGAGAAGTAGGAAAAGCTCACACCTATCTCCATTTTGTACTGTGAGGTATCGCCGATTTCTGGCGGTCTGGTAGCTGAAATACCATTTTGGAGAAATTCAAAAGAACCAACTTGTTTGATCAAATAAAATTCTATAGTGGCCCATCTACCCACGGAACTGCAGGCAAAAATGATGGAGTGTTGTGGAAGCATACCCTGGAAAGACCTTTTGAAACGATTGATCGTTGAAAAGCACTACTGAGAGCTCAAGCTAGTCAGACTTCATATTCTCAAACCACTGAGTTCCCACTTTCATAAGGCAGTGAATAAAGGTAATCATCAAATAAATCTTTAAGTACCATTTAGTTATAGTATAATCAATTCAAATCGGAACTAAGAATCTGTTTTACGTGGTCAGTTGCCCTTGTGGTATATGCTTACATAAATTATACTTTACTGAAATCGTACCTACCCAATGATCTTTATTTCCTCAACGCCAGTTAAGAGTATTCTTATGAGAAATCCACCGAACAACTTTAAAAGACGCAAGAAAATGCAAATGCACATTTGGCTTAAAGTCTGACGGTTTTACAGTTTCCTTAATCGGTCAGGAAGGGCGTAATCGCTTCCCTCTTATTATCGAAACTTGTAATTATCTGCTCGAATGCTTATTTCAAAAAAGGCAAATACCAACAGTGCCTTTGGAACCCGAATACTGCACTATTGTAGTGCCTGATTTTTTTAATTGAAAGTATGTGTTTTACGTGGAACAATGAGGAGACTTCAAACAGACGAGCTCTTGGGAGATCAATCTCCGCCTTTAGACTGAAAAACCTACGTGGGGTGCTCATGTCCTTCACTTAAGAAACACAAACGTTAATCACCAACGAAAATACCCCAGCCAATTAGACTTTAAAAGTCTTGTCTACTACTTTCGGGTGGATCTGATCAGTGGCGACTCAAGTGAGATTAAATGAGCCGCTGCAGTCGGAATTTATAACATTGCCTTGATACCACGTAAACGGCTTGGATGCGGTTTCAAACCGATTTTTTTTCACGCTATATTTACAGGGTTTCCCCTCAATCGTTCCATTCCGCTATCCCTTCTTCAGTCACTTTCAGTTCTGCTTGCCTTCTTTATGCTTGAACAAATGTATCCACTTTCTCTCTTCACTTTCGATAGCACTAGTTTGCGTAACCGCCAAGGATTCTTGTGAACCACAAATGCCTTCGCATTGTAAAAATGTTGCCCTAGAGATGATCGGAATTTCGCAGGTTCCTCTTAGCGACCCGCTTTTCAATAAAGCAGATGAATGTATAATTTAGTTTGATTTAACTTGTCCATCACAGTCCTGAACGTCTTCTCCCGCCGCCATTATTTGGACCTATTCACTTATCAAGTTTTCCATAAGTGAATTTAAAGACGCTGAATTTCAACTGTTGATCAAGATAGTTGAATTACATGGGCGTCCTATGATACCTTCTAAGCTCTTATTGTGGAAACTCCTACAAACAGACGAATCCCTTGGAGTCAAGTGAACTATTATCATGGCTCCTACGTAAAAATAGAGCAAAGATTGTATGAGCAATGACCCATCAAACTAAACTGGTGCAAGGCCCATCAACTGAAGCTTAGTTATTGGAATGGCCATTCCCCTTGGATGATTTCTCAACAGAAGATCTCTGAATGGCGGTGGGTTCTCGACTGAATTCCTTGGGAAATTGTGAATTCCAACACTGCAAGATAAGTGCAATTTTAGTGCAACAATCTACCACAAAGGACATATGGAAATATCTCTTAATAGTGCGTGCGATTTCGAAAGAAGGACACTTATCTTTTGACTAAGTGGGTTGTTTAAGGTCATTTTGGTGGTATAAATGGAAACAAGGCCGGTTGTCAATTGGCGAACACGAAATTAGTATGATAAGAGGATATACCTGAAATGGAATCAAACGCAAGTATACAGAAGTGTATTCTAAAAATGGCTGAAATTTTGTTCCCTGAATTAGCCGACTACTTGAAAGAATATGCTATGGAAAACCAACTGTCCCTTGAAGAGGAAATGGAAGAAACTTTTGATGAGGGACTAGAGGACAGCGTTTTACATGGAGCAGCTGGCCAAATAGATGCCGAAGATTATCTGAGTTCCGAAGAAGAACTCAGAGTGGAAAAATACATTGAGGAAGGAAGATATAATGATTTTATTGAAGATATTCAAGAAGGAGAGTGTTACGTTCCTGCATCAGATGAGAGAAATCTCGAGTACTTCAAGAACTACGAAAAAGAAGTATCAGAGGTAGTAGAGTCTTATAATGAGGGACCAATTAAGGAATGTGAAGAGTACCTGGAATACGAGGAAGAATCCAATGTAGAAGACGAATGTCTCAAGCAACAAGACGAAGAAGATGAATTCGCGGAAGCTACAAGCGATTACGAAGAGGATCATAAAGTAGCCCTTGAGTGCGATGTGAGTGATGCTGAAGTCTCTACAGAAAGGGCATCATGTAATTTAAGAAGTTTTGAGAGATTAAGATATGAAGATGATACCGTTGAACTTGAAGAGAATGATGTCGAATTGTCTGCGGCAGAGTATGAGGTTTCGTACGAGGAACAAAGCAAAGTGTTGGAGAGTGATTGTGATGGAGAACAATCTGCAGGAGGGAACTGTTCCGAAACTGTCGCAGAAGGTGAGGAAGAAGAGGCCATGGAATGCGTTGATTGCGATGATTCCCGCACAGGGGTGCCACTAAAAATTGCAACCTCTTATTTTAAGAATCCAAAAGGTAAGAAAGACATGGTTTCTGGCAAAGGAGAATATGCAGAAGGGTCTGTTGTAGAGGAAGAAGGTGGTGATTGCAATGAAACGTTTTTTTATCATCATGACCATGATGAAGAATCTTCAGAGACGGAAGGAGGTTATGACGAGAGACAAGTTGATGAAGGAAGGTATGTTAAAGAAAATGTTGAAGGTGAAGTACAATGTGTCGAAGAACTTACTGACGTGGAAGAGGAGGTCGATGAAGATGACATGGATAACATTGATTTCCAAGAGGGCTATGTAGAGGTTTCTCCGCAAACAGCTAAATATCATTTTGAAGAACATGATGAAGTAGAGCCGAAATGTGTGGAAGAAAGCTATAATGATAGAAAAGAATGTACTGAAGTACCTTTTGCAGTAGAAGCTCACTATATTGGCGACTGTGGGAAAGGAATTTTAGAAGAAGGTGACTATGATGAAGAATTATTTGAAGAAGTGGAATATTTCGAAGGTGCCGCAGAAGAATTCATCGATGAGGAAGAGGAGGCTTTGGAAAGTACGGAAGACTATGTGGGAGGGATCGTTAATGGCGAAGCGGAATACGCTAAAAGTTCCATTATAAAAGAAGCAAGCACTCAAGTGAAAATATTCCGATGTGATCCTTATTACGAAAAGGAACGACAGCCAGGGGAAGAGGACTGCAGTGGGGAGCAAATTGAAAAAGGATGTAATAAGGAAATGATAAATGGCTATGAAGGAGGTGTCAATAAAAGTGACGTGGAAAAGGTTAACTCTGGAGGCAGCTGCAGTGAACCCTCTGAGGAAGGCAAAGATTATACAGCAGAAGCAGCTTACCGTGAAGAAGGAAGCGTTGAAGAGGTAGTCATGAAAAAAGAAGAATATGACGTAGAAACTGATCAAAATGAAAGAGAACTTCCAGATGTGGAAGAGTGTTATTTTGAAGAGCAAGTTAAAGGAGACGAAGAACCTACTATTGGAAAAAAAATTGGTGGGGAGCAAAGTCTCAATGGAGTTAGATCTGATGAACAGGAAAAGACAGGGGCTGACGAGTCCGTCGGTGAAGATGCTGTCAAACCCATAACTCATAGGCTAGTTCCCATCAAGCGCTGTCTTCTGCTGATGGCCAAAATAATCTATCCAGAACTAGCCAAGTATTTGGATTCCTGTTTAGGTCAAACAGGAGCCTAAATCATGCATTTTTCTCTTAAGTGGTCCTTCCTACTTATTTGCATATAATAATCTTCGGAGCAATAAAAGCATTTCCTTAAGGCATTGAGTTGATTGTCAATCCTAACCCTACTTCTTTATTTATAACATTATACCTCTTGGGTTGGTCTAAGCATTAAAGCTATTATACATATGCACTAACTGGGTGAGGATTTACAACCAACAATGTTTGGAGTTAGAGATGGGAAGCCAATGAAATGCAGTAGTTTGCTATAAATTTTTGTGTCTAAAGTATCGAAGTCTGTGTTTGTTTTCTCTCAACATCGTTGACTCATCGGTTAAGGTAAACAAGCCATGCCCTTTCTTCAGTGATTATGCCCTGTCGCACTTAATTTAGGTCATGATGAAGCCTCCAAGGAGAGAAACGTCGCCGGGTCCTGCCTGAGGCTTTATATCCTAATTACTTTTCTTTGTATAGTTATTGAAAATTCAGATTCAAATCATTTGTGTTCTTTGGAATTCACCGTGTTTGAATTATAGCAGTCCTATTTAAAATGCCGGGTCACTCTCTTATTTCAAGGTATTTAAGTTAGCACTGCAAGATTTCAACTTTTGCACGCATTTTTCTTGAATTTCGAATGTTTAGCTGATAATATTAGATAGAATGGTCTTGGTGGAATGTTCCAGCCAGTGATTTTGCTTTGTCTAAACAACGTCTCCTAGAGCATAGTGACTTATAAGAAGGATCATCATTAGAGAACTCGATATAATCTTCAAGAGACTCAAAAGCGATTTCTTTCTTATCAAAGCATGGCGATGGTCCTTCCAGAGTTTTTCTCTATGCCTGCCCACAGAAAGTACTGACTTTTCGAGAATAAATTCCTAAGAGAGCCATAAACGTACTAGTTCCCAACACTTAACATTACTGAGGAAATAGTATCGTAGAGGAACGGCTGTATACAGAGTTCATTTAATCCGATCTTAACATTGCGAGTTACGGAATAGGATGCAGTACGGCACTTGTCCAACCATTTTTTTCAGTCACCAGCAATATTGAAATTGCGAACTCACTTGCACAGATTATTCTCATACTCGATGATTTCCAGAGCTCATTCTTCTCCAGCGTCGGATTCAATAAACTTGAGACGATTTCCCGTAGATTAAGTCTTTTCAACAATTTGCGGAAATGTCAAGTTGAAAGGCAGAGGACCTTTATCGTGCTTCGTCCTAATGGAGTTGGGAGGACACCTTCTGCAACGATCAACGAACGACTCCGATCTATCTGTTAAAAAAGATTCCTTTTTAGGCATATCATTAGCTTATTCTGGTCTTTGACAGTTATAGTTCTTTAATAAAAGCCCCATTAAGTTCAATCATGCTTTACTAAAAAGCAGAGGGCTTATGGTTCATTTTGCCCTCCTTCGTAAACAGCTTGACCACCTCCGTTGCGGTACTAACTGAAAAGGCACTTCTTACATCTCAAATCCGGTTCAGTCATCGGTTTACTTTTTGCATATGCACCCTTTGTCCATTTTCTGAAGTTTTTCGCCCTCTGCTAAGGATAGCAAGATCGAAGTAGTCCTAGGGCGATATGTTAGGCCTGATTTAGTAGTAAGACTAATGTTTTCTTATAGACTCTACCTCCAAGCCAAATTTTTACACTCTTCATCTGAAGAATATGGTAGCTAGTCAATCCTCAGCGGCGACAGAACCCAATTCCGAGTCGCGCATGCCGATGAAGACTACTCTTTGTGATTAGAAGGAGTATTGCTAATCAAGATGTTTGAACCACTTTGCGTGGCACTTTGTGGACGATTTTTGTCTAAAATTTAATTGCGAAAATGAATAAAATACGCACAAATCACGGTTTGTAATAGCTTTAGTTAGTGGAAGAATTTCGCAACTGTTGACGTTGTTAAGCAGACTTTGAATACAGCAAGTTCTCTTAGTGTGAACTACACAGACGTGGGCAAAGTCTGCGAATATTAAATAAACCTACTTGGCTGGTGGATGAAGTCAGACATTGAACTTTTGTCAGTGAGGATCAATTCGAGGTTCAAAGCCCAAGTTCTTAATCAGGGTTAATCAACGCTACAAAAAGTAATATAAATTTGACCGGCTTTCTAGTTGCCATTTTCTTGAATGTAACCGAAGGTTCATTTCACCTGTGCCCTTAGTTACCACAATGCATTCAGGGCTTATCCAGATTCTTGATGTTTAACGTTATCAAGCCGAGACTAGCATAGTTTTGAATAACTGCTGTAAGTTCTCTTCAACAAGAGACAGCTGATTTCATCAACATTAAGTAAAGCAAAGAAGTCGAGATCATTCTGCTCAACGTAAGCTGCTACTGAAGCTGGAAAGGGATTTTAATTGTTCAAAAAACTTCTGTTTGAAGTTTGATACCAACGATTCGGAAGTCTACCAGTGGAAGGAGTTAGATTTAATTTAACACTCTAACTTACCCAATCAATCCGAAGACGAGCTATTCAGCGTCATTTACACTAATTCGGGTTAGCAAGCCGGAACCGAAATGTAAAATTTACTTTCGCCTTCAGGTGAATGGAAATAAACTTCTACGCTGAAGGAAAGTGCTTGAGACCTGGCCCTACCCTGAAACGTCATTGTTGCGATAATCAACATTGAATCAAATCCGCGAGCTTTTTTCCATTCCTTAAGACCAAAATTCTATCCCAATGAGATAAAGTCACGTCTGGAATACCATCGGCGCACGCCTCAAGCTGATGGACACTTGTATCCCTTCCAGATCATTTATAACAGCACCAAAGTGAAGCTTGTCTTCATGCAATAAGCTATCCCAACACGTTGCACCGATTTTTATCTTTGGACAACCTTGAATTCCAGATCTTGGAAATTACAGCGGTGATAGTAGATTTTCATCTAGTTTCGACCACTCCAAGTCAACGCACTCATGTAACTTCTTGGCATTGGTCTAGTTCACGCCAATAACGGAACTGATTCATCCAGGAAAGGTTTATTTTGTCGACGGAAGTTGTTCACAATATCAAGGGTAGCATGCAAAATCATGAAGAAAAAGGTAGTTGGTAGGAAAGATATCAGTTGAAAAGCAGTGACCATAATTAGCATTCAGATTTCAGCTGCGACCATACAGGATTTATAACGACTTGAGATTTCAGAGAACGGTGGTTGCATATCCGTTTCTGAATGTCGTGTTCCCCTTCTGACTCGTCAAAACTCACCCCTTCATCTTCAAAGTCTTCCTTAAAGTAATCTATATCGTCTTCGCTGAATTCCATCGCCTCTTTATCAGCAAAAATTTTTACTTCCTCGAGTTCCTCAGTGTATTTTTCTTCATCTTTTAATGTGACAGCAGAATCATGCTCATCCTCAACTTTTGATCCGAAATAACCTTCTTCCACGCCTGTTGATACTCCTATGTAGTCACCAGCGTAATTAATGTTTTCTTTCCAATAGTCTGCTCCCACCTGAACCTCATGAATGCTTTCATCTTCGTCGTGTTCCTCACCATCGTCACCTTCATTGTCAAAATAATGTTCTTCTACATCAGGCCCTATAAGTTCTTCATCCCATTGCTCTTCGTTTTTATCTTCATTTTGAATGCAGTCGTAAATAATTTCCTGCTCCACATCCTCAACACATTCCCTGTCATTATCTTCACAATACATTTCCTTCTCAGTATCAGCGTATTCGACCACTTCAGATACAATTTCTTCTTCATCTTTAATACCCAAGTTTTCTTCAATGCACTCAACATCGCTTCCATCAACTACTTCGAGTTCCATCTCATAATATTGCTCCTCATCGAAACACACTGCTTCTCCGACTTCTTCAGCGCATTGCTCTTCTTCCTCGTCTTTCGGTTCCTCTAAGAATTCTTTTTTAATGTGCTGCTGGACACCATCCTCTTCTACATCGTCGAAGGATTCTTCTGCATATTCAACCTCATCCTCTTCGAGGTACTTATGTTCCACTTCTTCCACCGTTTCTTCGAAGCATTCTTCGCATCCTATTTCTGCATAATCTTCTTCTTCGACAGCATACACATCCTCCTCCTCCTCCTCCTCATCATCATCATCATCATCATCGTCTGCCTCTTCAAATTCTTCAAATTGCTCCCCCTCACGTTCTTCTTCCCTATCGATATACGTGTGGTCAAATACACCAATTTCTTGGAATTGACCATAACCGAACCTTCCCTTCACACAAACACTTTCTCCGTTGTAAACTTCTTCCACCTCGTTGACTCCTTCCTCATATTCTTCTCCCTCATCTACGTAACCCTCTTCAAATTCTTCCACTTTAGTTTTTTCTTCTTCATTGCACTCGCTGTATTCTACTTCGACCAGTTCTTCGTCGTCATCATCATCATCATCATCATCAACAACAACCTGGGCTTTTTCCTCATATTCTTTCTCTTCATTCGTGTAATTTACTGGTTTATCTTTATACGCAGCCTCATCATCAAAAATGTATTCCTCTTCTTCCGACTCCTCAAAATCCTCTTCTGCAACGTCGTTATATTTTTCCCCCGTTTCGAATGGCTCTTCTATATATCTTTCGTCTCTCTCTTCATAGATTTCTTCGATGAATATGTCTCCCACCTCTTCTTCTTCGTATTCGCCTTCAGTGTAAAAAAAGTTACCATCATCGTCTGTTACAGTCACTTCTTCCTCAGGAAGATATTCACCAGGGTGCTCTTTAATGCATTCTTCGAAGTAATCATCTTCCTCACCGTGCTCCTTTTCGATAGATGTATCCTCGAATTCGTCCATATCAGGAATGTATGCGCAGTTGCATTCTTCCACTTCTTTAACAATTTCTTCGACTTCTTCCGCCTCCTTCAAACATCCTTCTTCCAAATCATCTCTTTTTACTTTTCCGTGTGATGCCTCGTCTTTTTTCACGTCGATGTCGCGTTCATAATCAAATTCTCTCAGATCATAGTCATCTATGATTTCAACTTCCAAGTCTACATTCTGTTCTTCATAATCTTCCTCCGCCTCAGTCTTCTTTTCTTCATTTGTTTCATCTTTTTCTACTTCACAACCTACTTCCGTAACGAAGTATCCATCATCGCATTCATCACTGCCTCTGCTCAGTTCTTCATACAGTTCAGTGATAGATCTATGGAAACCATGAGCTTCCTCCCTTTTGATAGACTCGTCGCCATAATGAAAATTGTCTTCGTCCACTTCTTCAGCATCTTCCTCCTCCTCATCACTTTCCTCAGCACCGCTCCCGTCTTCTTCAAGATTCTCTTCTTCACCAACTATTTCCTTCTTCCTTGCAGGTGACTCTTCCTTAAACTCATTTTCTAGTCCTGTATCCTCCGTCATTTCAGGTTCAAGCAAAGCTTCACTTTCCTTACTGTACCTCTCATTGCTGCCTTCTTTACCTTCGTTCGACTCCTCGCTGCGTTCTTTTACGACTTCAACGAACTCTTCAGCCCATTCTTTCTCTTTTTCACTTCGTCTTCTAACATCCCCTTGTTCCCTCTCTTCCTTATCAATAACAAGCCTTTTTATGTCTTCCTTCTCATTTGAGATAGATTTTTCCAAATTTTCAACTTCCACTGAGAGTTCTTCGCATTCGTGATATCCTTCTATATTCTCTTCGTTGCTGCCTTCATCTACGGTCATTGATCCTCCTTCGTGTCCTTCGTCCTCTTTTTTGGCTTTCCTTTCAACAAATTCGGCTTCACTGCCCTCTATCATAGATTGATTGTTGGTATTATCTCCCGTTACTGTATTCGATGACTTCTGGTCTAACTTGGTACATTTTTTCATGTCTTCTATAATTTCGGGCCAAAAGTGCTCAACCAAGACAAGGAGGCACTTTTTAACATGGTCATTCACTTTCAAGTCGTATCGCATTACCTTCTGCTTCTTTTGGTGAGCTTGCAAGAGTTTTTCGGTGGTATCCCTTCGGTTCTTCCCCTTTTATTCCCTTTCCTAAGCCTTCAGTTGAAGCTTGGTGGTCTTGTGATCAATGTCCTTTCCCGCAAAAGTATCGACATTGAGATTTATTGTGGCTATGCTCCTCAAAGTGCAGAGCACTTTTGATTTCTTCATTTTGGGGATCGCTTATATATCCACATGATCGGGTACTGACTTGTTTATTTGAGCAGGATCACTAATACCACTTCAATGCCGCTTCACCACTGGAATTTCTGGGCTATTTTTTAAGGCCTCCAATGCAAAAGTAATATTCACGAAAGGAAACAAATAGTTAATCAGTAGCCATGTCGGTAGCAGTTTGTGTACACAGATGCTTATTTGTTAGCGAAGTACTGGAGCTTGTAAAATTTAGGGAGTCTCAATCTTAGAGTTTTCTTTAAAACCGTGCATTTTCTTTGCTCGGCTGCTTGAGCATTAACTCCATGTTCACTTTCACTCTTCGAAGTGTTGAAAAAGCTGGAATTACCACATTTATGGCGGCGATTGATAATGCTCTTCCTCACTATGACATAAGGTAATAGCAAAGCACTGTTAGACCTTCTCTTTAGCCTCTTGGACGGGGGATTGTATTGTATTTTAGTTATCTTACGATTGGATTCAGTCATCTGGGGATGGGACATTTACATTAATTCGAATGCATCGTAATTAGTCAGCACCAATCTTGGCCATAAAATTGAAGCATTTACTTACAGCTAATCTTAGTGAACACCTTAAGTGATTTATAATGCAAATATTTCGCTTGAAATGTTGTTGCATATATGTTAGTATGTCTTTGTATAAATGACTGCGCCTGCGAATTGATCCCAGAATGCTTATGCTCTATGTGTGCCCTGAATCCAAAACTTACATCCTAGCCGCCAAGCGTAATGCGGATCTACTGCTACAAGGTACTGATCAACATTTTGGACTTAAATAATTGATAGATGAGCTGCAACTTCTTTGATACACACTCTGAGGAGAGGTGTCTCGCAATTCAACTGAGAAGGTGCTGCCAACATTCATCAATAAAGGACAGGGGAGAATTTTCCTCCGTTTACGCCCAGATAATCGCAAGGCTATTCAACATAGTTTCAAAAAATTGGGTAAAGTATACAGAGCAAATTACTCTGTCCTCACCTTGTACCACTTATTCCTATCAAACAGTTTTGACTCGCGAAATACATCAAAACATCGAATGTTGCTCTCCAAGACTCAAGAAAATTATTCATTTGGGACAATCATTGTTACCTAGAGTTTTTGAATGTTTATGTCCTGGTCCGCTATCTTCAACTCCTAATTAATAGCTGGCTTTCCGTAATCAATCTGAAAGAGACATTGCTTTTTTTCCTTAAGAAAGGCGATTATTGAGCCCTCATTTAAGCACTGGATCGAACCTCAAATGGAGGTACCCAAGAAAGCTGAAATGATTCAGTTCCGAGTGCACGGCAATGGACAATGGATAGGATTACTGCAACCCGAAAGCAACAAGTTCTAACAATTTAGAATGCCTCATTTCTGAGTAGCCAAAATGTCATATTCGTTGACTTGATAACCAGGATCCAATAGAATCATACTTTCCAGGCGCTTCTAGATTAAATTCAACGGATTTTTACGAGTGCCCTATCATAAACAGCAGGAAGGTGGCAGGCATGATAAAAGGCCCCACCAACCACTGCTTTGAAGGCCATAACTGACTTATCTTGGTCAGCGGATCCATGCCTCCGATTTTGAGATTAAGAAAATGAGGTTTAATGGCAAAAATCAAGAACGAAAATCTCCTCAAAGCGTTGAAAGCTTAACATTTGCTGCCCGACTAGTATCAATGTATTGACGCTTTGGTGATCTTACTGATTAAAGGAATGGATGATCCATTGTAACTCAAAAGACTTAATTGGATCACAACGATTGCTCAAGAAAGCGACGGTAATTCTGTTTTGAAATCCAAGATGGCACTGCTCCACTACATCTCATAAAAATTGCTCTCGAAAACTGGTATTCTGGGCTTGATAATACTCGGGAAGTGTGATTGTGGAAGCGTTATGCATCCATTTGTCTGGCGGATTCTCCAAAAGCATAACAAGAGAGCCTTTCTAAGCGTTCTGTCACAATAAATTGGTTTTAAATTATTAAAGCTGCCTTCTAAAGCCATAGAGGCTTTAGAATGTCTCTTAAAGATCGAAATCCAGTTAAGAACTGCACAATTAATTGATACTTTTTGCTGGTTTATCATGCGATTGCGCTCTTCGAAAAAGGACGTCGATCACAAGACACACTCATAAGTTCAAACCAAAACAAAAAAGGTAGTATGAAATGCATCCGAATGGGAGCTTGGTCCTCGAATACTTGCTCTCCTTGAGCGTATTTGATTAGATGCCCTCGGAGTTTGAATCAAGAGTGAATGTAGCCAACGTGAAGGCAAAGCAGCAGAAGAAGATGACCGACTAGATGGGGTGGTGGAAGATTACAGGGAAGAAGTTGTTGGGAGATAAGTAAATAGGAGGAAACTCTCATCAGGGAGAGAAAATTTGTTAAATAACTCAGCCACTATGAGGGAACTCAGAGCCGTGGAAATGTGCCTGAGATGACATTCAGGGCTTCGGTCAAGCCACCAGATCCATTCCTTGGGAATAAAGCGGTTCGATCCACTTGTATTCGGTTGATATTTAGCATCGCCTAATCTGGCATAAGCTAAGGATTTCTCAGAGAAATAATTTTTCAGGTCAGGGCTGATAACTACGATTGGAGGGGCTGATGAAAATCATTGCGCTGATTCTATGCGCACACCAAAGAGGTGGATTGTTCTGATCTTAGGTGGTACCAAAAGACTCGAGCTTCCATATAAATCTAAATGGTCAAAGCAAAATGGATGAAAAATGTAGGGTCCCTTACTTACAAGGCTTTTACAGTTGGTTGGTTATTATGTTAATCTAATCTTAAGCATTAATGTGCACAAGTGCTAACTGAGCGGAGGACTACATGACCTTCGCCATCCTTGAGTTAAGGCGGATCAACCAAAGTTTTCATGGTAATGGTTGATGGAACCTGCCCTCACTCGAAGTGTCTTCAAGCGTCCCCAGGCAGGGCAGTGGTAGAGATTCATTTGAACCTCACTTGGACCCACTTCGGAGGGATAATACCAAAGGTTTGGGAGGTGAATACCTGCAGAATCGCCTTTAAGATGAGAATTTTTTGCACAAAGCATTAAATTATGTCAGGACATAAAATAGTTTGTGTCAATTCAAAATACTCAAAATGTTTTGTTTTTCAAAGAACACAATCAATTTCCCAATTAAAATACACTTAAGGATCATAAGCCACTTTCATCCATCTACATTGTATTCAGATGAGGGGTGGCACAAATTATTGCTTAGGAGAAAACCAAATGGCCAACCAACTAACATCCTTCTTTGATTAAACGTCCATTTGTGATTGGACGAAATGGTGGAGTTGAACAGTAACCTGGTCATTCGCCTTTTTGCAATATTCATACAATGGAGAAAGCTTATCATGGAAGATATCTCTAAAACTTTTTGGTACTGCATTCCCAGAACTGACTGGCCAAGTGCACTCGACATTTTCTATCTCATCTTTGAAATCAACGGTCTCATTCTCAATACATTTACTAGCGTTTTGCTCTTTCGAATCCGATATGGGACGAAGCAGTGCTACATCATTCTCCGAACTTTGGTTATTCATTGTTTTCTTGCCTGTCTTGTCAACTTTTTGGATGACGTCAATCCAAACGAAGTAAAAAGTGATAATTACATCTTTAATACAATTAAATGCGTTTTTTGGAACGCTCGATTTTTCTACTGGATCTTCACTGTAGGGGCTATCCAGTGTCTGGTCTTCTTCTCAGTGGATAGGATCCTGACCCTTTATAAAATGGAGCGAATTCGCTTCACCAGTCCCAGGACTCGAATCATTGCCTACGAGGTTGCAATTCACATCTTCAGTATTATACTTACACTGCCTCAAATTCTGACAGTAAATATTCAAAATGGTGGATGCAACTGTGCCCCTCATGAAGTCAACATTCCTTTTTTGACTGTGATATACGGACACGTTTACATCTGGTTCGTTACCCTGTTTTTACTCGATGGAGGCATTCTTTTATGTTCTGCATTCTTCATTGTAAAATGGATTCGAAAAACATCGCCAAGGTGTCAATTTGACGACCTGAATGACCTCAGCTTTGATGAAATCAAAGATCGTGAACGCCATTTTCAGCAGTGCATTGGAAAGGGATATAAAACTGCCTCGATGTGTATTTTGCCCCTGGCCGTAAGCCATGTTATTACCTTTGCTTATGATTCTACCTACCAATTCGCCAGCGCTTTGGATCTGACCACGTTCATTATCAACAGTGTCCCTCAAAGGGTCGGAGGACTCCTCCTAATCGTTCATGTCAATGTTGTTCCGTTTGTTTTACTTTTCTTTCTACCTCCATTACGCCACTTCATTTTCAGGCACATTTTGGTACCCCTGCATATCGTGAAGAAGCCGGCAGATTAAGTTCAATTTCTAGCACCAACTTTCCTTCAATGACTTAAAATTACAAGAACAAATATTCCATGCCTACCGTTTTTATCTCGTTTCGCTGAAAGAAAACTTGTATGAAACACTTCATTAACACTCTATTATACATTCAAGTACCTGTTTACTGAAGTGAAAAGAACTTGCTTAAATCGGCAATAAGAAAAAATTGGTTAAATGCCATAAACCTGCAAAATTGCGGATGAAAACATGCTACTCACCATAAACACTCCTATTTTTGCAAAATAAAGTTTAACAGTTACTCTTGTCATTTATTGTTGATGTTCACTGTTTGATTTAAATTTTGATCCAATCAAGCGAATCTGAAATTATCAATAAACAACCACACGACTTTCTTCAGACTCCTAAAGTGTTCTATTTTTTGATCAGTTTAAATAGCTGTTTAATTGGTTCTCCAACAACTTCACAACTCCACAACTTTGCCTTAATTGAAAAGGATATTCCAACTCAGAAAAGCAGACACTGGAATAACTCACACTTCTATGATTTCATCTGTTGACGGAAAGTTACAGAGCATTCCAAGAAATAAACTCAACCCACTTTGTGCTGTTTGTTTTGAGGTGTGGAAACTGCGTAAGCGTGCAAATCTAAATTGCAAGTTTCCTACAATTTTGTTGAATTGTGATAAAAAGCAACCCTTCCAGAGACTCCATTCATTATACTATACTTTTTTTCCTTTCAGCCTTGGTAATTGTTTTAATATCAGTCAGTAACGCATTTCTGCTGGATTCAAACATGAAGGAATCGCACGCGTGATTTTAGCTGCGCAAACACAGTTCTGAATATTCATGTAAGAGCTCGAAGCCAAATGCTCACTTTCAATTGGTATTGTTTATAACCAGCTGACGCCTCTTGCAGAAGATTGGGAGCTGAGAGTGTTGGCTAAGCGAAGTAGTTTAATCAGCTGGTCCAGTCAATCTCTCAACCAGGGCCGGATAAGATTAATCACCCACCGGACGTATAAAAGTAGACTATGCCAGCCGAGGTATGACTACTTGCAGCCTGGTAAATGGAGGGCGACGTAATTACCTTACTGTGGAAAGTGCGCGCATGTGGCAATAAATGGAATCTCCGCTAGAAAGTTGAGAAGACTTCTAGAAGAGGTATGAAGATTGTCTGCCTTAACAATGTCGAAGACGAACGAATCGCCACTATGAAGTTGAAGCGCTACCTGTACGATGAAACCATGCCAGAGAAGTGGCCAGAGAACCGAAGACGTCGATAACCACTTTTAATGTCTTCTGTGTTAACTGCTGCATGCTACAAGTTGTAAAAGCTGTTTTTACTTCGTTGTATGCCCAATAAGTCCTTAGGATTTGCCCTAATAAAAATAATCAACCATGCAGATATCTTTACTTTGTCCTTAAAAGCATGTTTTCGGAAATCGGTAGAGCTTTGAAGTAAACACCGAACGATGTATTTCAGCAGTCTTCGAGTGGATTCTACGCGAACCAAATGTCTCAATTTTACATGAAGTTCAGTAATGTTATCTTCGCAGAAATGTGACGACCACCTCATAATTCAATCGTCTTACGCTACGATTATTCATGACCGCGAAATCCGTCACGTGTGGTCTGTAAAGCCACAATGGCGGCAAGAGAAGCGAAAGTGAGTAAAAAATTTGGTAGCTTTAGGCGAAATAGGATGGTTTTAGGGCCGACTCCGGAGCATTCAAACCATACGAGGATCTGATTTAAATTGGATCCAAGAGATGGCGCTATTTTTGGATTAATAATGATGTACTATTATCACGGAATCTAGCCAACTGCAGCCTGGGTTCTAGGCTTTGTTTACGTAGGAGAATGCGTTAATGAGTGCCTTTATTTGGTTAACGACCACAAATCATAACCTTAACAGAGGCTACTCGATACACTCACAATGGACAAGCAGTTCCTTTCGAATAAATAGGCCATAAAGTATGCTACTTATTTTGATGGTTACTTAAAACTGCCATGGGCAAAGATGGCGAAAGAAATCCGAATAGTGAAAGCTCTGGAGAATCGTGAATGAATCATGCCACTGTACCGCGATAGTTACAAAACACGGTCGACTACCTATCACAGGTGACCCCATCTATGCTGTACTTAAATATTAAATTCACGTGGTGCTCAAGTCGTCTTCTAACAGCTATGGGAAAGCAGTGAATGCCCTACTTGCTGACTGTCTGGTGAATGGTGGCAACGGCTTCCTTGTGAGGAGCATCAAACAACCAGTAGGGGACTTAACTGCTCTTCCACGATGCATGCATGAGGAGACGAGGAACTAGCATAAGACTGTCTACGCCCTTCGGCAGCATAATGTCCAGTAATATTCTAGAATGGCTAAAATGCCCCTATATCCCAGGTAAAATCCAGGTGGGCTCTTGATGAGAGATCTCAATGCGGGTGATCTTGCAGTACAGATTGTGAACGCAATGCACAGCCAATGGCCGACATGGACATGGAATTCGCCACAATCGAAACGATGAACATTGTCGCAGCCTAGGGACTATATTTTGAGGAGATGGACCGAAACTCATGTGACAACGATGCTCGAATAAATCGGCCAGCCGTAGCTAGGGTTTGCTGGCTTGAGACCTCAAATATTCAGGTGAAAATGACCCACCACAAGTGCTGCTACTTTGAATATGGCAGGTAAGAAAATCACGTTGGTATCTAATGGCTATATGACCTCTTCGAAGCCAACAGAAAATCTTCGGGTAACTTCCTTGTGCAATTATTTCATTCTGGTTAAAAAGGAAACTAATAGGGACTCTATTGTGCTCAACAGTGATACCAATAGGAGTGAAACTTTGTTCTGTAATCTGATGACCAATTAAACCCGGAATGGAACAGTTTTGTAAAGAAGCGAGGCTTACTTTTTCTCTTATGACAGCCTGTTGGACTAAACAGCTTGTATTCTGAAATAGCCTCACATTACAGTTGGAGTTTCAGTCAAGTATTCGCAGCTCGAGATATCTTACAAATTGCCTTTGCCAGTGAATATCTCTATACATATATTAATGAGCTTGGTGCTGCTGAAGGTCAAATCTGTCGAAACGACTTTCTCAAATAAATCAACTCAAGTACATTGAGTGGAGCGATAGAGGCACCGACTTGGTCTCTGCTCTTGCGGCTGGATTGCATTTGTTAAACATTCCTTAAATAATTAAATTAAATTAAGTGTGTGTGACCTTAAAATCCCATATTTATAACTTTATGGCCTCGTTTGGGAAATGCAGGCGAAGTAATTATATATCAAGGACCAATTGGAATACAGTTGGCTCAGCACATGATGCTAGACTTGGCGCCTTCAATCCTTTCACTTAAGAGGTTGCACTCAAAAGCACCCGACCAAACAAACTGACACTTAAGAAGAGTTGGCTGATTAGTATCTCTCTATTGGAGCTTTTCTTAGGACATCTTGTACCTCAAAAAACAGTTGTTGATCTAGAAATTTTGACAACAAATGATGATCTTGCATATCCGCACGGCACGCAACGGAGGCAAATTTCTATAAGACCTCCAATGTTTGATCAGTACCCATTGATGAAACCTCTACTTTCAAAGGAAACTCCAAATCCACCATGTCGATTTCTTTGTGAGTATATAGTCTCAAACACCGAGCAGATACACTGCTTAACAAATGACACTGGAGATGAGAAATACTTTTGCGGCTAAATGAGATGATTCCAGCCTCTACGGCCGAACCACAGCTTCCTATCAGTTACAATGCCGAAAATGTGGAAACAACAAACCAGTATGCTTTGGAATACCTTTGAAATAGACCGTACTAACCTTTACTTATGGTATTGGACCCACTTTAACATTCCTAACCATCTACGCAAATGAATCTACACTACTTAGAAGAGAGACAATATGAATGTATAATTGGAAAAAGTAAACTCGCATTTGTCAACCCTCATGCGATTGGCAATCTACTGCTTTATCGCCATGTGGTGGAGTTATATACTCAAATTTGATTGGCTGTTGAGAAACCAGTGCTGTATTCTGATTGACTCCGACGGCCAACGATTGTGAGGTCAAAACTGGCGCCGCTACCCAATCAAAATACAGTACCCGGTATTTACCTTGTACTGCATGCTGATGAGGTGGATGAGCAGTTACATGAAGGCCGGTACATGAGCGTCTGTCTTACCCCATTATAATTTTTTTTTCAAGTAATAAAGAGTCGTAGAAGTAGTGAGATTTTGTTTTTCTGAGTTCTCTCACAAGTGGGGACTCAGTACAAATTGTAATATGGGGGGAATAATATTATAGCAAGTACACGTTAGTCTTTAAAAGCAGTTCCAAGTCGGTATCAGTGGCTGCTTCTGGTGCAACCTCTTTCTACAGTTACTTTATAATGCTTCTTTATAGGCTCAGAAGCATTCAGACCCACTAAAATATTTTCGAAAAAGCCTTCTGTCTCTGAATACCTTGTTGAACTCAAGAGGCATGAGTTTTTCGATGCTATACTTTTAATGAGGTCGTCTTCTACATGAACTAATGTAATACTGAAAATTGCTTATGCCATCATTTTACCAAGGTAGAATGGTATGGAATGACAGTTTATTTCCCACTATAATTGACGCTTCAAGAGGCCTTCTAAAACCAATTTTCTTTTAAGAGTATTTTTCCTAAATTAAAACTGAATTCAAGCAAGGCTCACTCATTTTCTTTTATTTATTTACACTCCACCCATTAGGTCAGTGCTCGAGGCGTTATTGGGGTACGAGGGAAGTACAAACAGCTTTTACAAGAAGTGGCACACAACAGTTAGCACAGAAGATAGTAAAAGCGTTTATCGACGTCTTCGGTTCTCTAGTCACTTCTCTGGTATGGTTCCATAGTACAGGCAGGAGTTCAACTTCGTAGTGGCACCTCGTCCGTCCTCGACATTGTTAAGGCACACAATCTTCATGCCTCTTCCAGAAGTCATATAAGCTGTCTGGCAGAGATTCCTTTCGTTGCTACATGCACTCGTGTAGCAATCAGTGTACGAAGTTGTACTTCTGGTGGCAAAATCTAATTTTAAACTTCCGATGGGTGTTTAGTCCTATCCGGCCGCCGCTCTCATTAATCCCCAAAATTGCCCCTGGGGTTACCGGGGGTTACCACGAGGAGGTTTAGAGTTGGTTTGACCACCAGTTGTAAGCGTCATCGTTCTCTCCATTCTTTTTACACTGGGGTGAAATTAATAGGTCGAATTGGAGGGCAATTCAGGGAAGACACACGAAGGAGAGTGCACAAAAATAAATTCAGCAACACCTCGAAGCAATATCATGGGACATCCATAGCAGTGAGAACAAGAAAGGTGTCATAACGGGAATCGGGTTACATTCTTATCAAATTAAGCAAGCTGCAGGTATTGCGGGGTCTCGCCAGTATGTAGAGACCTCACGTAATAAATATCGGTTAAAACACTCAGAGAGACTGCATTTGATTTTCCTCAGTCGAAGGGATCAAACCCCCTTTTCTCAAATCAGAATGCGGTTCTGACATGCTTCAAGAGCCAGGAAGCTGAGTTCTTGGGTTGTCAGAAAGTGTAGTATAATTGACAATAATAATTAATTGCTTTATAGTTGAAGAAAATATTGCTTCGATAAAATTGAGACGAGAATATTGACGGTGAGTGCTCGTGGTGTATCCCCTAGATCTGTAGCCATGTTAAGGTATGGCAATTTGGTTGTCACTCATTTTTGATTTGTGGCTGCGTATGCCTCCTAGGAGGCTGATAACTTAAAAGTGCTCAATATGAGGTTTGATTAACTTAAATTTCCATCTTATTAATTGGTCGTGGCTATCACACTGAGCGATTTCAGCGTTTATAGATGGATTAAGTTGCCAAACAAGAAACCCAAGCTAGAACAGATCAAAAGGGATTCTGAGAGCTACTAGCCATAAATATTCGACAGTGCATTTGTTTGCCATTTTACATAGCGCCATTTGCAGAAGTCACGTTTCATATTAGTGGCGGCATCCACATTTCTATCAAAAGTGAAAAACTTTGAGAAAGAGGAACAGAAGGTGGGAGTTGGATTCCTTGTGGTTTATCGTTAAGTCACTGACGGACCTTCTGATGGGGTCCCAGGTATGGTTGTTAACGGATAGTCACCCTAAAAAGCCTGATTTTCGAAGTGAATTTCATAAATAAACATACAATTTTTCCCTCAGAATCATAATGGATTTACTATGGTGATAACATCAGCTTCCCAAATGAATGGGAGCTAAGGGTTTAAAGTGATAAGCAGGTCAATGTCACAGCCCAGTTGACCTGAAAAACTTTAGGACTATTTAATCCGAAAATCTTAGCTTGTCCCCAAAAGATGGGCTTCAGTCAAAAGGTCACGGGGTCCGTGAAACCAAATGGTAATTTGAGCACTGGGAGGCGAAGTGGAACAAAACGTGGTTATTCGGAGATGTGGTTTTGGCCGAGACTCCGGGTGAATGGGGGGCGTTTACTTTCATATTCCTTTCGTTTACTTCACTTAATGAATGCCCCTGAAAACTATTCTACGATCGTAATAGTTAAATTAACGATTAACCCGTCTGGATGGACTGCTACTGTTTCCAAAAGACACTGATAATGACGAATTTCAACTACTAGGAGTTGTGCCTCACAAAATTTTAATTTACGACTCGTTTTACAAAAAAATTTTATTTAATGTTTAATAAACGAATTTGATGCTTGAAATTTTGGAGCCCTTTAAAGTCCTAAAGCACAATCGCTCATTTATTAAACCAACATTTAAACGCGTTTTAAGCAGCAGCCTGGGTACATTAAAACAAAGAAACGCTTGAAAAGACCGCTATTAGGCTCTGAAAGAAGAATTTGTTCGAAATGGCCTATGCATGAGGAGAAAATATTTTAATTTGAAACGTTTAGCTTAAAATGTCCTTATTGCTTTCAAGCTTTGCAAATAACTTTCATTTAAATGATTCAACTAAGCTAACAAAGAAGAAGAAAATTTTTAATTAAAATATGGGCCGATTTTGAAGCCGCGTAAAGGAAGCTCGTTAAGCCCACTCAATTATACTATCTAGCTGATCCCAGCGATTTAGGGGACTGATGTCCGCTGAACTTTATTTCATTCACCCTAGATACGTTAAAGAAATGAGGTAACGAAATGGAGGCATTTAGTATCCTTTGGTGGATCATCTGTTAAGACTTCATACATTTTTGTGACTGGAAATAATAATGAACTGTTTGGCCCATTTTGGAGGAGCTGAGAAAATATTCCTTTAGAGAAACAGTCGCATAAAAAAGACACTATGCTGTTAGAAACTGAGCCACAAACTCATTCTCATAAAGTTTTCTATTCCCGGGCCACAAGCTCGGAAAGCCCCCCATCGTGCATCCGCCAGGTAAGTAGCTGCGCATAATGAACTTTAATGGTTGAAATGGTCTGATAAATGGACTGCTAGTTAATTAAGGCTGATCATGGACATTTATAGGGAGCTTCAATGAACGGGGGCTATAAAACGTCAATATGATTTCAAAGGTAGTCTTGTGATATCGAGAGATATTTTTGAGCATGACCTAACGATTCTAATGAAAACTGGCTGGAAAGCACTTTAGTTTTCTTCTTCAATGCCAATAAAGTGGGAAATTTGCTACTGCAGATTTCTTACACTGTGCGAGAATATTGGTTAGATCTCAAGCCCCTGCTACTGCTGGTCTAGGTCCTGACCACGCTGCGCCAGTCATGGGCCTCGGACGCCCTTTCAATTTCATACTCCCACAAATGTAACTGACACTCACAATTATCAGCTCGATGTAACCTGATCAATGAGACATTGTAAATGAATACGAAACTCGGTCTTTGCATTTACCCAGATTTTATATCCCAAACGTGACAATTTAATGGCGTAAGAGGCTTCTATTTATCTCTATGCAAACAATCATCCTGGCGCCGTGAAATATAAAGACTCATTTTTATCGGTAGAAACGCCCAATTTCATATCGGGAGTAACCAGCCCCGACGGTGAAAGTTCAAAGCAGTATGTAATTAAGGTAGCTACATGACTTGTCTCTTGATACTCCTTAGTCAACTTTTAGAGATAATTCTTTTACTATTGTGGCTGCTAAAGTATTTTTTGAAATAAAATTGTGGAATTTCAATTTTGAAAGCAATTGTGATTTTACATCCATAGGCAGGCATTTAGGATACTTATTTATACTGAAGCGACAAAGGTAAAAACAAACATCTCAGACTGCAGTTTAAAAAAAAACCACGGCCTTCCTTTAAGACAAAATCCACCACTTTTCATTAAAACACTCAATGCACTTAACTTTGCGGCGATGGAAGAATTGATCAGCCTGGTTAAACTTTACGGAAAGGTAAGTACATCAGATCGGTCGTTTAAAGGAAACCTTAGCTGCCTGATCCCATGAGCAACCAAGGCAAGGGGAGGGCACGTTATCCAAGTCGTTTGTTCAAGTCGTGGCTTGGAAAAGCCAAGTGGGACGCAAACAAAGTGATTGAGAGAGCTAATCTATTTCAGCGGGAAAAACTAGCCATAAAACTTGACCACAGTACTCTTTACGTGCTAATATGCGCTGAAACCGAAGATATTTTGAGGCATCTGGAGCATCTGGCGAAAGCGATGCATAAATACGGAATGCAAATTGCAGCGAACAAAACCCTCTGGTTTCAAATTGGTGCCGGTGGGTATCAAACGCCTCTCGAAGTAGCAGGAAAGTCATTCAGACGTGCCTCACACTTCGAATACCTTGGCTCTATAATTTAAGACACCGGAGAGCCAGACTGAGCAATAAAAGCAAACTTAGCCAGGCCAAAAAGGCGCCTAATACGACTACGACCATTTCTGCGCCTAAGAAGTCTCAACAACACCCTCAAAATAACTCTGGTGGATATTTTTGTCGATCCTGCAATCACTTATGGATAATCTACTATTGTCTCGAGAGTAAAAGATAACAATCGACTAAAAGCAGCATAGAATACGGCTCGACGTGTGATACTTGGATTGTATTCGCGAACTCCGAAAGAAACTGCCAATGCGTAACTTGGCAAGAGGTTGAAGCCATGGAATAATTTGAAAATGGACAAAGATAACCTGATACTCTTCGTATTTGAGAGCAACCTTGAGAATGGGGAAACTAAGAAAGTCTCACCTACAAAGAACTGGATGCTTCAATTAAATAAAGATGTGAAAGAAGCATGCCAAGAGCATTCCGAATCATGGCTACTTGATCCAAAGGAAAGCCTCAAAGTTCGAAGTGATAATTACACACCTAGATTGGTGGGAGAAAGGCAACGTGATATTGTCTGTACTAACGCAAACTGCTAAAGATGTTTCACCACAGCAAGGGAGATGCGAACACACGTAAGACAAGATTATGGCGAAGGAGAACATAAAACTGAAGAGATACTGGACCGTAGACTAAAGTGCACGCCTACAGACTGCCTTAAAGATACAAGACTCAAGGATGGCTAAAGAGACATTAGCGACTGTTACCCTTCGGTCAAAATCATAGAGAGAGAGAAGCCAATAGAGAAGAGGAAAGAACCACACTGCAGTAGAGAAAGTAGAACTGAATACGATGTGCAAAAAACGATAGACTGGAAGGTATGAAAAACGACTGCGAAGAAAAGTCAAACCGGCAGGATGAGCAACACATCTGCTCCATCACGTCTGTGAATAACTCTGACCCATACACGGTCATCAGAAAAGAATGTCAGGATAAAAATAGACAGACGAGGACAACGCGGTGCTGCAAGATGTGTAGCAGAAGAATGAAATGTTACTGTACCACGAAACCATACCGAGAAATGTCCGGGGAGCCGAGGACGTCAGTTAACTATTTCTATGCTGTGTGCAAGTGCTGTACCCCCAATAAGTCCTTGGGACTTGCCCAGCGGGTGGGGACGAATAAAAAAAGTAGAAGCATAATGAACAATGCCATAGCGACTCGAACACGGTGAATTCTAATAATATCGAGAACTACAGCTTTAGATGTTTCATACTCAAAAAAACAGTTTTCGGCGAGCTTTGAGATACCTCTATCTTTGCACTAAGCTCATGGACCTGAGCCCATGCAGTTTCGCAACTGCCTACTGTGTATCAGTTGATTTTTAACAGCGAATTCCAACTAATAAAGCACCGAAATGTAATTTTGGTATTTAAAAGCCGAAATTTCTAAGGTCCACAGACCTTCCCACTCCGCCCTCGAAAGTCTTACATTCACTACCCAATTAATGGCCTCATATACTAGCCTTAGTGACCAATGAGTTAGTGGGTAAATAATTAATTAGAAATATTTGCGTGTATCATCCTATCGGAAACCAGTCAGATAGGAACAAAGAGAGTGGCGTTGAACAAAGTTTTTGTGTCCCAATAGATGGCTGTGTATCGTTTGTCCACCCTCATTAAACAAACGAATTTCAATGACATATTCTTTTTTATAAATTCGTCAGTAAAAGAAAAACAAGCATTTCGAGGAAAACAGGGTGAATTTGGCAGTCTCGAAGAGTGTCAATGGACATCTAGACGAAGACGATACATGGGGAGATATTCGCTTCAGTGGAGCTCTCTTCCAGTTCTCCACGCAAGTCCTCAGAACATTTCCGGATGATAAATTGTCATAGAGCTGGCCAACATTAATTTTTTCAGCCGTAGGGATAAAGGCTTAGTGTGACCTTATGTGTGACTACAACACTTAATCTTGCAAATTCAGGTTGCATTGCGGATGGCAAACTATTGCTACAGGCGCTTCTTCTTGAACCAACCATGATATGGACACTGTGGACTAGATAGGAACGAAAGAGCTTGGTTACTGACCAGTGTTTCTTTTGATACTGAAACAGTGACTCCTCGATTCATTCAAACTGCACGACTGATTGACTTTCCCTTTTAGTGCCTAAATCACTTCACAAAGCAAACATAATTTGATGAAATATTTGCTGCATATTCAGGGGTCCTGCTCCTGCCTAGGTTTTCTGAAGACGTCCGCAGTAAAAATAAGTTAGCTGAGTAGTTTAAATGCATCTTTATATGTTTGAAGATATTCAACTTTAAGGGGCGTAGGTTGGAGATAACATCCAGTCGGGGTATTTGTTTTCCCGAGAGATGTTTACGAAGGTCTACAGTAGAACCTGGCTGCTTTTCGTTGGTGACTATTGCAAACGTTTCCAGCGAATCGTTACTTAAAGACTTCTATGTTTGTAGTCTATTCTCCTCCAGGCTCCAGTTTTTTTCCATGTTATTAAGGAGCATTCGTGATTGTGGAAACTGCATTTGAAGATGCCTTCTCGAGTCAGTGTTTATTCCGATGTGGAGAGTTTTGAACCCAAGTCGTTCAACCAACCAATTCAGCACCAGTGACGCCTTTCCAAGTAGTCAGGGCTGAATTTCAGAAGCTTTACCATTATTTCAATTTCATTTTGCATGTTCTTTCAATCAACATAATATCAGTAGCAAAAGTTCCTTCCTCATGCTAACTAAACTTGATCAAAGTGCTTACATCAATTCAAAGCCACTAAAATATTTAAAGCCGACGTGATTTTATTTAATATGCTCACGGATCTCTTTTGGTGCAGAATGTCTAAAAGTGCAGTGAAGTGTTCATATATGCAGTGTGGTTTAGTTGTGCAATTCAGCTGAATGGCACAAATTTTGAGTTATTTTGTAAAACTCTGCAGCTTTGTAGTTCAAGCTACTGAAAGCTACCAATGAGTAGGAAAATGATTTGTCGACAGCTTTTCGTCAATGCGGAGGCAGATTAATGCGGGCAATAAGTAATCATTTAACCTCGGCTCAAAAAAATTACAGACTCCAATGTGACGGATATGTGCTTGAATATTTCCTATACAACTGTAAGTGAAAACAAAATATTATTGGTTTAATCCATCTCTCCATATAAATAAATCTGGGATTTAAGTATGGAAAGATGTTCCTCTGAATTTCCCGTGGAAGGAACAGTCTAATTGAAATAAATGAGAAACCGATAAGCCATCCCAAATACTTTATTCGTCCTTGACGCTGGTTAATAGCCACAACAGAGTGCTCTTCTATCCCATACTCGAATTCGATATGATGAGCTTATTCTGCACGAAAAAATTTGGATGAAATGTTGATTGAAATATAGAATAAATAAATTAAGGACTTTGAAGTATGTTGTGTTCTCTTCTTTGAACTTTAAAACAATAGTTTTTTAACTGAATATCGAAGGTCACGCGGATTCCGCTCGCGTATCTTCAAATCGTGGTAGTAACCATGGGCGACTCTGGTACGCCTTGAGTTTTGTCACAACCAGATATTGCAAAAGCATAGAGGAGCGATTTCAACATAAAAGATAATACTTGTTTATTTATTTACATATTAGCTTTACATTCTGGTGTAGATTATTTTCGAGTTATCACTTTAACATTATATACACAGAACACGATATGAGTAGTCATTACTCTGTAAATAGCAGTCTGTAACTAAAGTGAGATTCGGTATTAGGTGGGGCGGATCTCATTTCGACGGTCTTAACCCCTTCTCAAATACAGGAAATATCTGAGGCCTTTGCTCTTTTTGACAATGACAAAGATAACTATCTCTCCTCGTGTGAGTTCAGGGTAATTCTCCGTATTTCCTTCTTGAATTAACTCTTTAAATTCCAAGTTAGCTTTGGATACCCTTGGCTTTGAAATTAAATCTCATGAAATTACAGAACTTTTGAAATCCGTTGACCTCGAATCAGAAGAGAGAATCTCCTTCAAGGTCTTTTTTATAACTGGTTTGTAGCTTCAACAACCATCATTCATTTGAAGTTAAGAGATTGATTCAGGAGCGGGATCCTGTTACCGAAGTCGTTAAAGCATTCAAGTTATTCGATGAAGAGTCTAAAGGCAAGATTTCCTTCCGAACACTCAAGAAAATTTCCCAGTACTTAACATCTTACTTTAGTGTATTAAAGTAGTCTGCTTTGAGCTCACTGCTATTTTACGTTGGTTTGTTTCCTTATTTTTGCTGCTAATTTTACACTTATCGGGCCTTCATATTGATATTTCACTTTGATGTTGTACCATTATTTGTCACTCGACTATCTACTTCTGTGCCTGGAGTTGCAAGAATTAATGAGTTCTTCAAAGTGTGGGCCTTCTATGAGGATTTATTTGGTCCAACAACTTTTCATCTGCTTGGCCCAGTTTACGTCTAGTTTGCCTTATGACTCAAAATCAAGTCCGAAATAAAGAATCCGGTAGTACTGTTGGTTGTTTGTCATAATATGAGCTACTTTAAGCAGAACACGGTAAGTTTGAGTTTTATTAATCATTCACTTTACTCACCGCTTGATTTTTGTTAATGCATTCTGATGATATAGTTAAATGTGAAGCGATTCAAATAGTTTCAGCAAATACATAAAACTTCGTGTCTTTTTCCGAGGTTCGTGAATTGCAGTGGATTACTTCAATGGAAAGGAATTATTTATCTAATTTGACCGATTTTTTTTATGAAAGAATACTTTTAGATGGGAATTCATCATTTGTTACTATGCTTTTAAAGACCACTCGATCAACGAGATTTGCCATGATTGCATAAGGTCAAGTTAGTATCGTCAGTTAGCCTATCGCCTACAGCGTAGGTCCGGTCTTGGATACTTTGGAACCATTTCGTTTGACACGTTTTCAGTCATTCGGATAGCAATTTTAGTACAAGATGTATGCATTTTCAAGGGCCATACAATGCTTGTTTTAAACGAAATGTGTTTTTAAACAAAGAAGCCATATTTGCCTAAAGCTGCTGGTATTGCCGATGATGGTAGAGTTGGTACCCTCCTTCCACCCATTCCTCCTCCACCCCAGCAGTGTCTTTGTTTTGCATGCGTCATTCTTCCGCGGCTTTGTCTCCACTGCCGTGGCAAGAAATTGGGGCACTTAAGTGGACAGCGTATGATTACGAGGCAACCTGTAAGGTATCAATGTGACAGCTGCTCGCAGTGTATGGACTTGAAATTCTAGAGCTGTTTTCATATTTGAGTAGCTATTGCGATTTTGACCTTCTTGATTAAGTATGCTGTTATAATTATTAAAACAAAAACATTATTTCAACAGAACATCTAAAAATAATTCATTAACCTTATTTGCCGGCGGCTGAGTCAGTCTTGTTTTTTTTTTTCCTTTTTTCAGAGACTTAGGTGAAAATCTTACGGATAATGAGTTACACTTAATGATTGACGAATTTGACAGAGATGGCGATAGATGCAGTAAGTCGGTTGAAAATATCTGTAATTTTGCTCTGTTCATAGATGGTAAGTGCTCCTTTTTTGCTTTGTAGTTTGTTTGGAAGAATTTATGTCAATTGTTGGAGACTAGGTCATGAAGGCACTACTTCCAAAAGGAATTCAAATCCCTATCCCAATTCGATTTGCACTACTTATATTTACTTAATCAATAAAGTTAACCTGGTTTGGACCTTTCAGTCATGAAATAGGTTCTATTCAGACTGTTTTAAGTCTAACGAGGCTTGAATTGAGGGTAAGTTTGTAGCATATTATGGATTTGGCCGTAACGATAAGGTCCCGGCTAGCCTTGTCAACACATTTCTATCCGACCTAGGAGGCGTCGACGTAGTGGTATGAATTGCGATGTAAAAACGACGTAAAAACCGCCGATTTAGCTTGAGCCAATATACTTTGAGCAATGGTTTGTAGATAAATAATTGATTATTTCAATAAAAAGGTTTGGCTGTTCGAAGAGCCACCTCCGAAACGGCTTTCGTTATATCAGCTGCCAACGAAAATATGGCCACCTAATTCATCCTATATCAGCGCACTTTATAATGCAGTCTTTAAATTGCGCTGACTCTTCACTATCATGACGTCGCTCTAGATGAGATGTTGCCGCTCTGAATAGCCGCTTCTGTACTCTGGAATAAGGATTCTCAGTGCCCACCGTAGAATACTTAGAGGCCTCGTCTAGTCGTCTCATAATTCCTTCTCATTTTGCAAACCTTTCTCAGACCTTTCCCTTCAGATGGCCAAGAACTAATATCGATATGGACTCTCAATCAAGTTATCCACTTCAATATGAGCTGCTGCTGTGGAGTACGCCATCATGATGCTCGGTTGCCAATGTCTAATTTTTGAGATGTAGACTTGAAGGTATGGGTGTCGTAATCCGGGCATCAATACTTGGACAAAAGCTATAATGTTTAATTCAAGGTTTTTATGTAAAAATCCAGGTCCAATTAATTATAAATCAGCTGGTAATGCCGGTGGGATCAGCTTCACTGATTGATCTCTTCGACCTCAGTCGCCACCAGGATCATGTTAACCCACAACACCATGGGAGGAAAGTTGTTCCACTTACGGAAATATTTGAACAGTGACATCCTTTCAGATACCTCTGCTCAACTTCAGCCTCAATTAAGTTCTTTCTCCCTGTTTTCTGTGGTGAAGTAGCTTCTCTAAATGGACACTGAATATGGTAGTAAGACCGATCGAGAACTTGATTATCTATGTCAGTGGACAAGGTTTGTAAGTAAGTTTGTTTGACTGACTAAAACTTATTTTAAGGCAGAGGAATGTTGCTTCTCCACCTAAAAACCATATCATCTTTTATACATCAGTAAGTATGGGCTGATTGAAATTAGCTTTAGTCTTTTTGGATGTGATGGGATTTCCTAGACTAAAGATTAGACATTCCACTTAATTCGTCAGTGGGTAACAGTTGGGATGGTCTTGAGGCATCGGGCAAATTTCCTCCGGCTGGCACCGACACCTCCTTTGTGTCAACTTGGCCAAATACTTATCCCGTCGCCTTCTTCCATGAGGCGGCGCTGCGTAAGTCACATGAGTCATGACAACAACAAACCGACGGTTAGTCACAGGCCTCTTCTCGTCTCCGCCTTCTTTGTGTTTAGCGCTCTCAACACTGCACGCATTAAGATGAATGCTTCTACAGGCTAAATAGCTCTTAACATTTGCAATTGAAATATGCTCACACTTCGTCCAGTTTGTAAATGAATTTGTTTTAAGTGGTGCTATTTTCTAGAGTAAAATTTAGATTTACATTTCCCAAAATATATATTTGAACCGGGCTTAAGATGACTCCACCAAACATGCCACTAATCTGTGTTTTTAATATAAGAAAAGTTGATACCGCACAGTAGTTATTCAGTTTGACTACACATTTTTATTGTAATTTCGAGCTTGATGTAATGACTGAACATTAGTGGACGGAAGAGGATCTATCTATCAAACCTTCAATCCCTCAAGATCCTTTACTAGTGACGTTGGTCTCAACTGGAGGTGAACTGGAGATTGACGAAGATTCTGAGCCGAATCGAAGCAAATCAACTATCCGTTGCAATTTTAAGGGGCCTCCCTCCAAGACGGAGGTAATGGTGAAGGGTCTTCTGTTCCACGCACAAGTAAGAAGAGAGGAGGAAGCCCAGGTAGTCGTTAGGAGGCAAAGTTTCAGTAGAATCTCTGAGGAGGGAGAGGAACGCTTGCATTTACCAGTCGAGACAGAAGTAAACTGAAAGGGACTATGTGTCCTATTTACTGCTTTCCGTCTTGCACCATTTTCGCCCTTTAAACCAGGCTGTTGGCATCTAAGTACACTAGATGTATTAGCTAATGATCAATGAAAGACGACTAATAAAAACGCAAACGGATTGAAAAATGCCGATTTTCACCTTTCCAATAGTTCATTTTCCCTCGATCTCAGTGTCAATTAAGCCAATTCTATTTCATTTCTGTGCTCATCCTTCTAGTTGCTTAGATTTTTTGACTCCTTCAAGCATCCTGCTGGTAGACTTAACTACTTCTAAAAGTAACCTAACTGTCATTTAAGGGAGTCGACTATTTTGTGGCCATCATTTTGCCAGTTCATCAAGGTCTGTTCATCTCTACCAATGATTTACTGCAAGTACACTACCTCAAACAATGAAATCTGGAAAAAAAATTACAGTGTGCAAGACATTCAAGGAACATAATACCTCCACCAAAACTTTTTCACTCTGTTCAAACCTGTTTAAGCAGGATATAAGACCGAAAAATAGCTTTTTTGGACTAATGGGGCACTAGAGGGTTGTAGTGGTAGGTAATTTGCCAACCATCACTCATGTTAGTTGGGAGACGCACGTCTCTTGGACACCACAGCCATTTCACTAGTCAGCTAACTCTCTTCCTTCTCCATTCCGACCTTGGATGCAACATGTACCCTGCTCACCACATCGATTCAGTTCAACGTATTAAAGCTAGGCACTTTCGTGAACTAAGCGAATTATGGAGACAACACTGGCATACTAATCAGAAACCTAAACCTTTCAGGTTAAGGTCACTAAAGCCTCCTATGTCACGATCTCAAATCAATGTAAGCAAAATCTCTTTATCCAATAGGCTTAACAATTAAATGTGACTATCTTATTCGTAATACGTTATCCGACTTTTCAAATATTTGCCTACTGATAATGATAAGCCGTGGGAGTAGTTCGCGATGTTGGCCAACCGCGAGACGGACAAGAATGCCTATTTCTTTTTTCCTATCACTTTTTAGGACTTTGTCATTTTGACTGAACTCTTATGCCTTATAATCAACAATGCGGGTGCCCTTTACATACCCATAAACATCTGAAATTGAGCTCCTAACATTAAGAACATTGAAATGCAAGTTTAGATAGGATCAAACTTTGTAGAACTGTGCGGTTATTTAAAGACACATTAGCGACGGATAGAAAATAGGGTCCCAGGCAGAATGGGGGGGGGGGGGGGGAATCCAGTGCCGCAATTAATGACACACATTATGTCCGGAAAACTGATGGCTGCGTCCATTTTGAACAAAGTCGAACAAGTTGACCAGATCTTCCTTGTCAGTTTCAATCGTGCAATCAACTCTTTTGCTAGTTGAAGGCTTATGGCTGGAGGCTTGAAATGAGCATCTTCATGCAATAATTATGAAGGAAAGCAGTAGCAACCCTCGTTTACTGATTGTAAATTTGTTAAACAATTGAAGTCTAATGAGGAGTAGTCCCATCTTCAGATTACCATCCAATCAGCTAGTTCGTTTAAGGCCGTCTTTCTTGTTTAAAGATTCTATGCCCTTTGACTCAGGGGCTCTAACTTTGATCTCTCTCTCGGCGACAGTCAGAGTATTGCAGTTTAAGTGACTAAAAGGCTGGTAAGGCTTGCTGGACCATCTCATTGACTAGCTATTAGGGAATTGTTCATCACCTCAAATTCTGCTTTTAGCTCTTATTTGCCACCAGTCCCTGTTCATTTAGAAGCTAGTGTCATCACTCCATGACTGCGAGGATGCAGGGTCCAGCTTACACGTTTAGAAGCTTGGATTGATGCTTATTCGAGCCATAGTATACATCCAATCTCTTGAAATGGACATTTTTGTGGACAAAACGTGTGATTTTTTTAAATCCTTTTTTTTTTAATTCAACGCCATTTATAAGGTCTCATTTTAGCCTAAACAGAGCCTTATGGTCCTGAGGCAACATCCCCCATAACATGAGAAATGACCCCCTTTTCAGACGTCATTCTTCTCTCATTGGCATAAGCATTTCCGAGCTTCAACAGAAGCCTTGGCCTTGGAAGATCTCATCCATCAAGTGCTAGATTTTCAGGATAGAGTTATGAAAAGCATCTACCGGAAGTGAGGTAGTCCTAGAATTGTCCATCTAGGAAAATATGAAACAACTTGTTTTTTATCCTTGAATAGTCTCGTACTTGCTTGCATCTGTCAACTGAATCACTAACTACTTAAACACTTCTAGATGCATTTAGCAGACTTATAGTGCTAACATGTTATTTGTTTACCAGATCGCCCTTTCTAGGGCGATATCCATACGTTCTTGTAATTGTTGAAGATCTGCGGTACTGACAAACAGCAGAAGTTATTCATAGCAAGCGATAACTTACCTTTGTCCTAAACATTTAGTACTGGCAGTAAATTTAGGGTTTAGGCGAGGCCCTGAGAAATGAACCACAAGTAAGCATATTTTATGTGTTTATCGTTAGTTTCGTTTCGGGTAAAAAAGTGGCTATGGGCTGCCTGAAAATCGCAGTGGTTAAAAAGATATTCTTGAGAGATTAAACACCTGAAGGAGAGGGCATGCATCTTGGAACCTGCACGATATTTAATTGGTAAGGCTGGTCACTCCAGTCAGGGACTCGCACTGATGGGTGTCGAGGGGTGAGTCGGTTAGTTGGTCGAGCCTCGACCGAATACTATCTTTATCAGTATTTGCTTAATAAAATTCGACAGTAATTACCGATCGGCACTGGGCAATCCAAAATGGAGTAGGAAGCGCTAAGGTAACTTTTTTTTGTCAGGTCAGGTATAAAGCCATGCAGAACGACTACATTATGATAGAGGATTCTCGTAACGTCATGCTTCTGTTACCAGACATGCTAGACAGACACAGCTAGCTAGTTCCCGGACAAGTAATGCGTCATCATAAACAGCCTAAATAGAAGGGTCTAGCTTGCACTGTCTGATTCGCCTACCTTCTTATTTGTGCACTTGGAGTTGTTCGACAAATTTGTGCCTTACACAGAAGCCAAAAAATAACTGGCTTTCTCTTTGTTGCTTCCACTTATAGTGGAGCAATCTGAAAATCGACACAGAAACAATGTTAAATATCTTGGAATCGCTGGAGTCTTATGTTTTCATTAGTCTAGGTAACTAGTATCTTATTCCTATCAGCCATTGAAAACAGCAAAGTCCTATCAAAAAGTGAAAAAGTCAACGATATGGGTGTCGAGAGAGATCTCTGTCATTCATTCGACTGAAGAGGGAGAGGATAGATTAGCCGTCTGACCTTACCCCACTCCATTCGTTTAGTTATGGGAGTTCATCTTGTGGTAAACATATGCATAAAAAGGGGAATTCAGTATAGTGTTTAGGCAAAGAATTAGATCTATAACAATTCAATATTACCATAGCCGAGGTTCAAATCAGATGAAAGAAGAACAAGCTTCTTGACATATATTCGTGAGTTCTCTGTTTGAACAGAGTTACAATATCATGAGATCAAATGACAAACTGGCCATGGGCCAGGAAGTTGGCAGTGGTACACTCAGTGTACTTTGAAGTGTCGAAATGTCACACTGATCAAATATCATGCACGTAAGCTCATTCCGAAATGTGATTTTCTCGAAAAACGGAAGGGTTTCATGTTCAACATGTCCATTGCTGAATGGTTTACTTTGAGTACATTAAATACCGGAGAAAATGAGCAACTGTATGCAGTTCTTATGTTAGCAAGTCATTGTTGATATAACTCTAAAAATGTCAGCGTCGCCAGGAACGCCCAACCAGTTGGTTAGCAGATATCTCAGTCTTCAAAGGCTGCTTATATATAGGAACTAATTGGGCAACAGGATTACAGTGCTTAATATCTTGGGATTTTGGCAGGGGAATCTGTATGAAATTTAAGGAATTCTGGTATTGACATCTTACATGGGATGCCATTTTTCTTCGACTCAAAGTCGCTAGGTATGCTTTGCTAGTTTTGGAGATGCTTGTTAAAATGACAACAGCGTGGATTTCCGCAACCGGCAGGGGTCCTCTAAAGCTTATTTAGAGCCTCACGTGAGGGAGAGTGAAGGTGCGTGTTAAAAATAAAAACAGCACTTCAATTTGTGGAATTTCAGATATTCAAGGACTGGACATTTATATTCATTGAATCTGCCCTTTTCGGTTAGTAGCAGCGTTGTATTCACAATGCCAGGTGCAGTTCCTTTTTTCCGTGAATATTTGAACTAAATTAGAATCGTTGAGTCTCATGGTTTTTGCATTTACTCCTACGGGATTCCGTTTCAAGAAAGCAGCCGCTGACACCATTACCGCTAATGATACTAATGAACTGCCCTCTATGCCAATGGTCCTGATCTCATAACTCAAGAAACAAAATTCAGATGCACTAAGCGATAACTGCTTTAACTACTAAACCTGTTAGCTCTTACCAAGCTAGAGAGAGAGGCAGAAATGACAAATTAAGGTTGATAACAAAAATGTACTTCCTGCAATGTAAGATGAGGCAACCGATCTCATGCCGAGATTACTTTGGGATCGAAACCGAACCCTCGAGTGCTTAAGAGTTGATCCGAGGAAAGTAACAATGTAAAATAGGAAAAAGTTAAGCTAAATTTCGTAGAGAATTGTGAACTTGTGAGTGATTGGCGACCCAAAAACTTTAAACGAGTCTAATAAAGCATACAACTAAATAGCATCCTGGCAGTTTTAACCTTTTAGATATGCCACGGCATTTACGAAGAGGACCTCGTCGCTCCAAAGCTGCCTTCTGCCAACCAGTTGGTAGGCCAATCATGCTACGCCCGCCTGTCGCAATGAGTCATTGGCAGTGCCAACAAATTTGAAAAGAAGGTGAGATGTCGATAGAGGCCACGCCCCTCCCACTAACAACCCAGAGGGCAATATTTGCATAACTGCATCAAGAAATTGTGCTCCATTTTGGGCTAGGAAAATCGAGCTTGGTAAACATGACAAAATTATTTTCATCAGTTGGGACATTTAAATTCAGCGTGAATTTCAAAACACTTGAACAACGACCTTGGGATGACGAATCAACGCTTCCGGCAGGACAGTGTGTATTTAACCAATAGCCTCTTAGTTAGGCAAAGTTCAGTAATTAAGATGTAATTCTGGCAGCAACATTGCCGGGTTATATTTTTTTGCTCGAATTGTGGTACAAGGCCCAAGAAAATAGACAGTAAATAACGTTGAAAGATATTTACACATTATCTTAATCAGTCCGCCTCATTAATTTATTTAGAGAAAAAAAGGAGTCTTTTAACTCCTTTTGCAGTTCTTTACAAGTAATTTATTTTCTCTGAAAGTAACGGTCTGCAAATTTAGCGTGAATGACCAGAGTTTCTGTAGCTTTCCTGTCGAAGCTAAATTCCATGAGTTTGACATGCTGATTCATCCATTCCAACCGTGAATTACAAGTTCGCCAATGGGGAAACGAATGCAGTCCTCCCAAAACAGCTAGAATTCAGCCAATCAGTGGATCGGTTTTTGATGTAATGGATTAATTAACTTTCCTCTCATGACATCATCTCCCAAGGTACACCTCGTCAATGGCGGGGTCCAACGTGTGTTCCTACGTGTCCATTTTTTCTTTTTCTCTTTTTTTTTTCTTTTTCTTTTTCTTTATTTTCCCTCTCGTAGACTAGCTTTCAGTCGTTGTGGATGTTGATGCTAAGTACGACGGCTGATTTCGCCTCCGTTAATAAGCTGAAACTCTGCCCAAGGATAGAAGAGTAAGGCCATTAGTGCGATCTCGCGACCACTTCGACTTCGGCCTCGAAATGACAGAACCTTTATGAAATACTGCAGCAGTCCAATCGATGGTTTTCGCATGGTTATTGTACCTCCGATATTGCATTTTATAGTGATGTCAAGGCTTCCAGATCTGTCTGGGTCTTCATCGCCCCCGGTTAGCAACTCATGATTGACATGTACACGTCATGGTGGCTGGCATCGCAGCGAGTGGTCGTTCTCTCCACGTGATATGCGTCGGCAGATTTCGAAATCATATCGTCATAGAGCCCAGTCTCTACGCTGTTCAGCCGCTAAATAAAAGAGAAGAATTCGGCCTTTGAAGTTTGATAGTCTAAACATTCACCACCCAGGAATTCCCTATTTCGATACATACTAAATCCTTGGCAACAACTTATATCCGCCGCGAAAATTTCAGTGAAGTTCCAATTGAAGATTTTAGCACTTGGTGTGCATAAATTTACATTTAAAAGTTCGGTACATAGACCCGAGGTTACCTCCAAATACCAATACATTATCTTAGTTCTTATATCTTAATCTATGACATGGGAAGGTGAATTGGGGTTCAAAATGCCTTAAAACAAACGGTATTTATTTTGCCATGTGCTAAATCATTCCAGACAGGTGTTGAAACTTGTATTTTCGCGAGGTTGTAACCTTATCACTGGCTTATTTTATGAACACCATGACAACGACACGGGGTACACACGGAGTGACATGTTCACAATGGCACATAATGACTCATTCAGACCTGTCTTAGGTGGGTGGGTGTAATGAAGTGAAACTTGCCTAAGTCTTTGGTTGGCCTTGACTTTGTCGGATGTCTTTAGGCGAGGCAATAGATTGATTTGGCCCCAAAGTGTATGTCTGCAAGTCTGGCAAGTCGGAGAATGATCCCAGGACCGCAATACTTGGTAGTCTAAATGCTAAGGCATTTACATACCATCGTTCCTACCTAATCGGTAATATCGCGTTGTGGTTGGTTCCACATTTGTACTGCCGACATCGGAGAACATCATTTTGAAAAGGTTTAAGAGCCATGTTGACTAGACCCTAACAGCTCCAAATTGACATCTCATGATTGCCAGCCTCATTTATGAAGTATGCGTAAGAGGAGGTCTTCAGTCTGACCCTCAGTAGTGGCGTGAAATTTGATAGATGAGTACTGAGAAGAATCAACTCGCCAGTGGACTTCCATACTGATAGCTAGATCTTACAAAGTACGACAATAAAAGGACTGCATATTTGAGTGGAACTAAATATTACTCTTGATTCATAGTCTGTGATCCCAGGTGATATTCTGATTGCTGAAGAAGCGTATGTGATAAATCCGCCGAATGAGCACTCAAAACACTGCTGCTTCCTTTATAAGCGGCGCTACTACCTCATTCTCTGCTACTGGGAATCGTCACCTATACTGGTACTGAAGGAAAAAGCATATGACTAGAATCGAAGACAAAATGAAGCCCTGACCCCCCTGCTAGCAGCGTTTGCGCAGTATAGTTTTTCCATTCAAAGCACTCAAAACAGTTCTGGAAAGTCAATCAAATTGCCTTTCCGCTCTAATTACCACGGTTCTCACTAGGGCCGTCTGTAGGAAAAATAGTTTAAATGGCAGAAAGTGAGCATTAATTCACCGAATTTCTGGGGACTAAAACGGCTTCGCCATGAAGAAGTCCCCTGCAAAAATCACATACCCATTTGATATTTTTATCGTGTTATTTCTGTGTGCTAAAATGTCGACCGCTTTAATCAGCTACAGCAGCCAACGCTGATTCAACGTAAAGAGTGCACTTGAAAGCACGGCTACCTGCATGAATACTCGGGGTTGACGATCTTCCAAGAAGGAAATTGATCAAGAACGATCTTGATAACCTATAGACGTAAATTGATACTAAGTTCTCTACCTGGAAGACGGATACTCCACAATCTATGTGTGGAAAGGGCGGTAAAGACCACATCGGACCATGTAAACCGGCAGTCATCTGCATGTAGGAAAAGCACGGGAAAGAATGCGGTATGCACATGAAAGGCCGTCAAGAAAGCGCTTCTACAGAGTCCACGGACATTCTTCAACAGTTGCTAACTTCCCCCTAGCAGAGAAGTAAAAGGTAACTTAAGAAATCAAAGAGAATGTGAAATTGATTTGAAGCTGCGGCGCAAGGGAGCCAGACAGCTTACAGTCACCCGCGTTCCATCCATTTTCAACATTGATCGCACAGCTTCCAATGTGCCGAGAAACCCTAGTCCATTATCCACAGCAATAATATTAAGCCACATTTACGGGGCCTATTTGCTCTAAGTAAAGAAAGTGATACTCTCGAAACCGAACTGTACGAACCCGGCCTGAAATGCTGTCACGGAGGCACGAACGCCGCCGCCGCCGCCGCCGACATGATCTGTTTACGCACAGATGCAAACAGACCTGCTTAGTCAAAAAGATTTGTTTACGCTTCGGAGCTGTCTCGAGAGCCTCAAGGACCAAGCGAAAACGCTAGACTGCTTACAATATGCCAGACATGTAGACTATTCGTCATTCCATGGACGAATTCGAGCTCCACACGTTTTATCGCCAATCCAAGCACCCACAATACGGTTGACCCTAAGATCGCGTTAGCGTCGACGGCAACATTAGCGGTACCACCGCGCATACGCAAAGCTGTCGACAAAAAAAGGGTATCAAAACGTGGAAGGCTGAAGAAAGCCAGTGCTAACTTTACTCCGATTCGGATGCACTGCATAGGTTACGTTAATTTCACACAAAAAAGGCAAAATAAGGATAGGCCAATCTACAAACAAGTCCACTGAATGAAAAGATGGAGACGATAATACACAGGTGGGCGGAAAGGTTAATATTTAAAAAGCAATGTCGGATTCCGTCAGCCACAACAAAATCAAATATCAAGCACGAGAAAGGAGTAGAATGCTAAGTTGAGGGAGGGGATAAAGGAATTGTCGTTATGGGAAGAATTGTACAAATTACATTTTGAGGCGCAAGTCGGCCTAGCTTTCGTCGGCAGCAACTACGCCTTCACCATTTAGGTGAACTTCAACTCCATTTGTGACCGATCTTACAGTATCGATCCCCAAGTTAGCCATTTTCTCGGCAAGGTCAAAATCGGCCTGCGATTCTTCCACCGGCTCCTACAAAAGCAATGCCATTTACCAACTCACTTTTTGAAGAAGCAAAGGTTAAGTGTGTAAAGCTGGATTTACTTCATGAGGATCAACGTCGCCGTTCTCTTCAATTCTCTGCTCCAGTTCCTCAACGAACTGTTCTTCACCGACGCTTCTTCGAACCTCTTCAGTAGAAGGGGCGACTTCAACGACACGTTCGACAGCCGCTTCGATCTCGGCGGCTTCTGGGTTTGTGGTCCCTTCATCAGCGGTTGGAATCACTTCAGACTGGACCTGAACATCATCGGCGGTTGTTGGAGTCACCTCCTCTTTTGCCTGTAAGGATAAATCTGTACAATGGATGTCCTAAGAACGAGGACACGAAACAAGAACCCTAAGGAACCTTTGCCTTGGTAGCGACCGGTTCAGTTTCTTTAGGAATTTCATTGGGCTCTTCCTCGATGGCAGGCTTCTTTGGAGTCTTAGTCTTTTTAAAAGAAATTTTCTTCTGAATCCAGTTGATAGGATTTGACTTCTTCTACAGGGTAAAAGGCACCCAATCAAAAAAAGTCGGGGAGAATGCGCAGATTAGTTAAGAGGAGAAACCAACTTTCGCTTCCACAGTACTGTTATCGGCCAGAATTGCTTCGGCCGTCGTGTCACCAACATGCTGTTCACCATTCGGTTCCGCCACTGGATCAACAGCAGGAGGGGCATCTCCATTTAATTTCAATTGTGCAACTTCGCCGGGAGGATTTGCAGCCTAAAGTGTACAAAGAAAATGGTCATTTCTGGAAAAGATTTGCAAAAAACAAAAGCACGCCCTGCCGACCGTTTCAGCATTCTCCGGAGTGATAACAACCTTGGAGGACCTTCCTCCCATTGCAAGTCTGAACAAACCGACAAAAAACGAGCGGAACGACGGACACGTCCGAGGAGGACGCGAGAACAACAAAAGGTGGCGAGTAAGCCCATTTGCACGACGTATGCGACCCACTACTGACTCAGACGTTTTCCTATTGGCCTGATGAAGTGCACACAAAATATGTGGACAGACAGCCTTTGCGGCTGCGTGAAACATCCATATACGAAACTACCAATAAATGTGTGAGTTGGGGCCACATGCATGTATTCCAGCACGGATGACTGCGTTTGAAGGCTGACTTTTCAGTGGGGTAGACAGGCGGGTTGTTCACTGAAGAGCGCGTTTTAAATTTCGAAGCCATGCCTCCTCTATAGGCTCAGCCGCTTGTGCCTGAATTTTTGCTCTTTCGCATTGACCCTACGAGAGCTCAGGGATTGCAGGTTGCCCATTCCTACGACTATTACGGTTTTATCTCGTCTTAATAGTGCATGTTCTGCATTCAGTCTTAAACGATTGCTTTGGTTTTGAGTCGGGCTCAAATATTCAGCTTATAGGCCCTGGTGAGTTGGTTGGATCTGAATTGACCCAGCGGGATCGTTCATCGTGTTTATTTCAGAGTTTTCGAATAAGTTTGGTTTAGGAGTTTAGCGTTCCGATAGGTTTCTTAGGCTTTCTGATTTTTAAGTGTCGTTTATGGTTACTGAATTCCTGGGGAACACAGCTCTTAATGGCGATCCGGTCCTCAGTTGGGACTTCCTCCCTGAATGTAGATCGCCCCTTCCCCATTCGACTGCCACCCAGGTAAATTAGAAAAGTTGTTCATGGAGTGAGAAAAAAAGGATTTAAGGCTCAACTCTGTCTGCATCCTCGCCGAGTCTAGGCCTGACTTGCTCTCAGTGGCAGGATCATTAAGGTATTACCCAGTTCGAGTGGCTATTTTTGACGTCCTACTTTTCTCCAGGCATTCTTCTCGGTGATGACGACTTGATCCCAGAATTCTGGAACTCCTCTGAGGAAATCGCATTCGCTGGATTTGTGCTGGTCGTCTCTTATTTTGTAGGGAATGGCCACGCCGTTTACGCTGTGGACATCTAGGTACCCCTCTGATTTGACTGTCCATTTGTAAATCCACTATCAACCAGTGTGGATGCTGATTGCTCTACTAGAATCATATTACCGGTTTGCGAAACCTTGGTGTATGATGCAGTGAGTACGCGATCGCTGAACCACTGTTGCACAGAGAAAATTTTGCAGGAAAAATAATTTAGCTGTGCCTTCGATACCAGGTCTTAGCTATCAATAGTATTTACGGTCTAGACAGGCAATGCGGAAACGAGCAGTTAATCGAAACTTCAGGATTCGGTGACGAATATGCTGGCTCGCAAAGTGAAAGTAACCAGATGGCGTTAGTTGGTTACTTTTTGTTAAAATAGTTGAATAAACTTGTACTCGACTGGATTTGTCTCCTGTTACCAATGGGCATAAAAAATAAAAATCCTACATCGAACTCAAACAGGTATCGGTAGAAGTCTTCAATAAGGCCATACAACCCAAGCCGGAGAACACGACAGTGATATCTAGCTGAAGGAAAATGATATCTTATGGTTAACGTCAAGACCAAACATTTCTAAGTTCCATGCACCTTCCCTCCTAGATAAGAAAGCCAAACAAATCCAAAACATACATCAAGCTTTATGTTATCTGACCCAAAAGGGAAAAAGAGCCCCTCCCATAATTTGTTTAGATCATTATTTTTAGGTAGATAAATAAGTCAGATTCGTCTAGTTAGAGTCAGGAGAGTAAATTTTGAGGGCTGATTAATCATTGGAACACATGAAATTCGTTCGGCAAATCTCCGAGTTGGGTGTATTTCTCAGCAGGACTCGTGGTCCGAATTTCCTACGAGAGTCGGTCATCTCATTAACTTAGGTCAGTCAAATTTTCCGGTCTCTAAATAAAAACTATCCGCCTTACTCCCTAATATGATAGATTGGGAAGCACTGACAGCTCCTTATGTAATCCTAAAATTGAGTTTTCGAATTAACTGCGATTCTGGAAAAAACAATCTTGCTGGAAGTGTCCATGAATAGGTCAGTTAGTACAGCCTAACTTCCAAAAATATTTTAAATCCTCTAACTAGAGCAGATTTCGATAGTCTGAATCAACATAATCAATTTGTAACCGAAAAAGCTACAGAATTGTACCTGAGCAGGGTTTCCCGAAGACAAAGGAAACCTTAGTGAGAATTTAACAACTATCATACTACGTAACATATTAAAGTAGTAAGAATTATTCACGTCACTCAGACTCCACTGGGAAATAGGTTTCTCTGGTTAAATTAAACGTTTTGTTGAATAGCTTAATTATATTTGCATTCACATTTGGTTTAACAAAACGTATTTTGGAAGTTAATATCAGTTTGTGTGATGCTTGGTATCTTTTACGAAATGCAATGCGTTGTTCCATTACAGTGGTTTTTGATTTGAATGAGAAATGAGATACTATAATTTGGAAAAACTTGAAAACATCGGGTGTTAAAAAAGCGAATTATCCATCATCAACCAACATTTCCTGTGGCACTAATTTGTTGGTGTAAATACACCAACTATATGTATGTTTGCCATCAAACGAGTTGGTTTACTTACTCGAGTCCACAGTTTCATGCATGACAGAGCTGAGACCTTTCTTCTCTCCTCCAGAGCCATAGAGTTAGGAAAAAAATGTCATTGATGGGGGAATCATTGCTTAAGTTGCGAGAAGAGAACGACAAAGTACGAAAGGCCTGTTTTCTGATATGAAATGAAATGAAAATAGCTAAAATGGAGTTTACAAATGGAAATTGGACATTTAAAATGGAGCAGAGGAGGTCATAATGGGTAATTAGTCGCAAGCAATTTGTCAAGGTGCTCGCATCCACCACGATCAGTATTGTGTTTGTAGGGTTTGAAAGCCACATTGGTTGGGTGAAAATTAGCGCAGGTTGGCCACTCACACTGGGCCGGTTCCAATGGTGGAACACAGGAGGGACTCCGATCTAAGAGTCACTAAATGCTCGAGCTGCCAGCGGAGATCTGCTGGCGGACCGGAACCGAATGGAAAGTTGAAAGAAAGTGAACATGTAGAGATGAAGCCTTGGCATAATTTTCGGATAGACACAGAGACAACCATGTACTTTGAGGGGAACACCGGCGAGCACCACTGAGTTTTAACATTGCTTAGCACGAGAGTAGCAGAGACTGAACTTAAAAGAACGTAAAGGCTTTACCACCGCGGACCTACAAGGAGCTGAGAGTCGGGCTCCTCTGTGGTGGAGGTATCGACTTTTAACTTGCCTCGCGGTTAGAAGGCCAGGGAGATGTAGGCAACCCTACCACGCAGTGCAGTGAATCGCAAAAGTGCGTACTTCCAATTGGTTATTTTGGGTCACTTGAGGTCACGCGTAGATCAGGGAACGTTCCTGGTTTGGTTGGTCTGAACGAAATATACCTCCTACATCAGGTAGGTTTTTTTAACCTTAACTCTGCTTAATCTCTTTTAACTGGTTTAAAAATTTAATATCCAACAATAAATTGCCAAAATTTATCATTTTAAATAGTACTGCTTTCGCAGAAGTTTGTTTTATTTATAAGTTGCAAAGCATATTTGTGCATTTGACTATTTTATCTTATACATATATTTTACTTTCTAAATACTTGTATAACAACACCTGTCACACGGTCTTGGTTTTCTATTTAAAAATAAAAGTTATTAGTGTAACTAAATATCTCTAAATTAATATGTTTTGAGTGGTAAAGTGCAGCTTGCACGTTTGCAGAAACACAAGTTTTACTTTGTACAAAAAAGTTATGGTGAGTGCAGATACTGGGTACTGATGGAGAACTGATTGTTGAAAGGGACACAGTGAGGTGTGACTGCGGGAGGTAACTGAGGTCTGGCGTCTTTGGAACTACAGGACTCTTCATTTTTTCTCTCTTCAGCAGGCCGAGTGATTTATCTGGGTAATGAACTATTCTGCATGCATTAATGCCTGCACATTATTATCAGAGCGAGGATCAGCAAACAAACCATACTTTCTAAGCCCCAACTGGTTATGCCTACGTCGTCCTCTCTGTCATTATACACCTCGTTTAGTCGGTTTGTGTTCATCTGGATGCCCCTTTGAAAGGAGATTGAAATAGGTCCTAGTAATCCAAAGATTGGTATTCTTGCCACCTTTCTCTATAGATTTGGAAAATTCCTACCTTGAGCTTTATTTTATTCATTGTAACCCGTCGCGTTTGGGTTACAGCAATCTTATCTAAAATGCTAAGATACTGCCTTCTTTTCAGCTAGCATTCGAATATATCAACGTTTAGCTTTAATAACCTAGGAGTGTGAGGAGCTTAATTTGAGAGCGGCTGAAACGCAGGTAGTACTTAAGGAAATAATGGCATCTAAAGGAGCGACATTATTGCAAATCTTTTGTCCCTATTTCCGATCAAAGACGACCAGATTTTAGCAGACAAGATGAGACGCTGTCAGCCTTAATGGCAGACCTTTTTCACTTCAATAGTAGGAGTCAACTTCGGTTCAGGTGCTTTTCTGATTCAGTAAGCAAGTTAGCTCTGCAGCTATTGGGGAATTCGAAATTCCATTAACTCCAACCGTACCTCTAGACAGTGATCCAGTTTGTGACTGCTCAAGAGCCATCACAAATTATGGTGTATGTACAATGATTCTTTATTTCGAGATTCATAGTTGGCTTGAGAATAATATCACACCTCGTCTGTGCCATCGCTTAAATAACTCTGGAATTACATTCCAAGTTCCATAGTTATTTTTAAACAAATTATTCTTAAGCACATTTCCATCTTATTTGGATTATGAGTTAGTATTTCTTTTTGATAGTTTCTATCGGTGCTGAAACATTTGAATAGATTACTTTAAGTTCAATCGTCTGATGATCATTTTGCCTCTTGTAACAAACAATTCCATGCGTTTCTCGCAGATTTTGCAGGTTTGATTGACGTGAATATTTTTTGGCCACCGAAAACTCGTGACATTTCTATTTGAAGTTGACCGGACGCGAGCGAGGTCAAAGTGAAGGCAACGCTTAGACCCCTCCAACTTGTTATTAAAGTAACCAGATATTTGTGCTGCCTCAATTCATTTGGTGGTATGTTGTCAAATCAAGATTGGATTATTCTCAATATCCTTTAAAAAAGACTTGGAATGTACAGACCTACCTTGTATTGGCCTGCCCCATAACAGTTCCTCACAAAATGGTTCCTTATCATCAGTTTATATTAACAAAGCCATCAAAGGATTTTGGTGGATCGTTTCGAGGTTGTAAAATGCGAATTACACTTTGATTTCAAAATTTTTTGTTACTATACCAGAACAATGAAAAGGAGACCAGTGCATTTATGGCACTTGACTACTGGCACCCTTCAGCAAATCCATTTGCCAAGATGTACAGTAAGAGTTACATGGTATTACCAATTCCTTAATGAAAAAACCACAGTTGCAGTCCTGTCGGTGATATCCGCATCGTTGTTGTACGTTCCTATCAGCACCACCTCACCTGCATCTCCAGCGCTGAATTTTTTTCGAGTTGTCAAGGCTTCCCAGTTCTACTGGCTAGACTCTTTTCGGTCCGAATCGACAATTGACCATGTCGGCCGGCGCAATGACACCTCCTTTTTTTAATGATGGTCCTCCAACTTGATTTATGTCAATGTTGCTAAGCTGTTCCTTGGACTTAACACGGTGTTGCTTGCTTGTGGACCTCACCACCTGATTATTGAAGGCTATTTTTTTTTATTTTTAAGAGAACTCTGGTGCAAGTTACTATCTGGACAGAGAAGCTGATTTCAAGACACTCCTGGGAACCAGTAAAGCACTTTCAAGGTGATCTGATTCGGTATTGGGATTAAGTCCTAGTAGACTGTACCTGTTCAATTTGGCATCTAACTGAACAGCTATAAACCTCGTTGTAGAACGGCTACTGCATGGAGTTTACTGGAAGTATCAACGTAAACACCCGGTTGGCAAGACTTGCTGTTTATTCAAGTGAATTCGCTTACGAACGAACCAGGAGACTGTGACCACTTTAGCTAATTTTCATTCGTCAAGAAAAGAAATCAGGTCTTTGGATGGATCCACAGATGTAAAAGAGGTGACATGTTCTAGAGTAATGAACAGGTGTTAACGCTCTTCGCTCCATTTTCACCCCAGTTATCAGAGCAGGTCCTTCTGCTTGTTAGTGTATCATGAAATTTTCGAAATTTTCATTCATTTTTTTAAATAGAAGATTGGAAGCGAATTGTCATTCAAAAGAATCCACTGTCTGCATCAGCTTGAAAGAAACATAAATGTTAAATGAACGATAATAACAATAATAATAATTCCACAGAATTTCCCTCTAATCCTTTGAAGTTCCCAAATGGGCCATTAAAACATATCTTACTCGGTTGAGTGAAAAAAGCGATCTGCCTTTAGTCGACCTTAGGTCACAGTCTCTAGATATACTGCTTGTTGGTCCTAGCAACAGAGGATGGATTCTCTTTGCTTTAAGAGTAGGCCATTATCATGATCTTCACATTAATTTGGAATAGTGCTTTACTAAACTGAAAACGGTGACCACTGTTGTCTAAAGCAGTGGTATCTCTTCACAAATGGGCTGGACAATTTAACCCTTTATAACACTTTCTCCATAGGCGATTTCTTAACGTTGAAAGATGAGCTATTAATTGCGATACATTTCTGTGTATTCACTCGGCCGTGGATTGGTCTCAATGAAAGTAGAATATCCATGCTTAATTTAATATCTGTTTATAGCTATTGCTCCAACTTCAAAAGATTGCTAGCGGAATAAGTTATAAATTTGAGTTACCATCACCCATTAAGCTCCAGCGTTTCCTTTGATTTGGTAAAAGTGCGGATCCTGTTGCGTGACATTCAGTTGAAGAGATGGATAATGCTTAGATAGGTATCAGTTTAGCCATAGCTTTTCCTCCAGCTTTTGAAGCAATCCTTTAATTTGATGTTCGAAAAGTTTCATTTCTTAATAATGGTTTTAAGGCTGGCCATCTCTTGTATGTCAGTTCTTTTCTCGTATTGTAACTACCTCGTTCTATGAACTCCTATTTAACAGCAGCTTTTAAGGTTTGATAGAACATTTTACCTGCATTTATACCCAGGAGTGTCTGTGCTGTTGTAACGTCCTGTTGAGTTGAGAGACGTGGAAGTAGGAAGTGCATCATTTATACTTTTGAAGTGGGCTCTTTGTTGGGAACTAAAAGTTAATGTACAAAGAGTTAAAGAGAGCATAAATATTGAAAATCTGGCGTCAGTTGCGGTCAGTTAGGATGTCATTCAGCCTCCATCTGATTGAAAGAATAGAGAACTGTTGATACGGGTGCATCATTATAACCCCTGCTTCGTCTAATGTTCGTTCGTTTTCTTTCCATTTATATCATTTCACGGATCTCGGTCTCCTATCTTTATTTTATGTCCTACCTCCATGATTTCCACCATTAATCTGTCTCAGAACTGCTCTTTGCACCAAAGTTCCATTGTTACAGTTATCTTCAGTGTCTGGCATTCTACATCCACCATTATTGTAGAAACAGTTCATTATTTTATCATCCAGAATGAAACGTTGGAGGTTGTCCTGATTTCCCAACTTGGTGCTTATTTCAATAGCCATACTTCGTCTCTTCCATTACCCCAAAAGTTTTCACGGATAATTTCTCCTCTGCGTTGTTTTGGTACGCGAGTTCTAGGTTCGAGAATTCTGAAGGTTTACCTTGCAAACAGGTTAAATTAATATGAACTTCGAATAAAGGTCCGAAGAGAGTAATGCATGAGAAATTTGTAGCTGTAACGGAACGAGGTGGCTCAGAGGCCACCCGTCATTTGCAATACAATGATCATTCGACAGCCTTTAGCCAAATATTGGCACGCCTATTCTATTAGCATTACGGCAGGCTATGGAAGAAGTGCTCTGCGGTTATACATTGCCGTTCGCCATGCTACACTAACGTCTCCGAAGTTGGACGTTATCGTGACGTCGAGGCCTAGGCGTATGAAGACAGCGGTTGATGTGTGTGCATCATGTTTGCAGGCTCCATAATGATGTTCTGTAACTATACTTAGTCAACTCTGGTGAAACGATCGGAATTGCATCTAGTTATGCAGTATGAAGAAAGCTAGCAGTTGCCAGAATTTATTACAGGAGATTTAATTGCAAAAAAGGCATATTACCTGCTCTCTTAATATCTCTCTGATTCCCAAAGTAACTTTAACTAGTAAAACCTCAAACCCAGTGATCACTGAAACGAGTGGTATATAAAGGCATGTCAAAATGTGGCCGGACTCAATGGGTCAGATTATAGTATAACTAGTGCCACAGGGAGACTTAAAAAAACATTTTTGAAGCTAGAAAATATCCAAAACTGTGATCCGTAGTGAATCGAATTGGTTTAGCTGACATTTAAAGTTGGCACTCATGCAATCAGCTAGGAGCATGCAAATGTGTTGTCAATCAACTACGTCAGATTGAAATATCATCAAGAGAAACATGAATTATAATTGTCATTCTAATTAGGTTCTCCTGAGCCCTAATTGGTACTAGTTTCAAACAAGCCAATACACTCAATGATCCTGTTGCCTTAACAGGTACTTCCACTGCGATGATTGTTACCACCATCTTCCTTTTAACAACTTCGTCGATTTGTTGTGTTGGAACTGAAAAAAAGGATCTTACATTACAAGAACGTCAATTGTTGATCGAGTTCCATCACCGCCACCGATCGCAAGTCAGCCCTCCAGCCAGCAACATGACATTCATGGTATACGACCTCTTATTTCTGTTAACGCAAAATTTTTTTCAGAATTACTCTATGAAACTGGAAGATCTCGCAGCTTCGAAGTTGACATCGTGCGAATTGAAGGAAATCAATGGCTCTGTCAAAGGAAATTACAATTGGAATTTGGCGTTCAGTTTGGGACGGACTCCAACTGTCGAAGAATTCGCCTCAGCCTGGTCACATCAAAAGCAGCACTTCAGAAACGGAACGTGTTCATTCTGTGAAGAGTACAAAAAAGTGAGTTTTTTAAGTTGAGAAAAAGATCGATTAGCGAATATCAGTAGTAATTAGGGCCTTTTTAACGGTTAGGCATGAGGGGAGGAACCTCCGCGTATGCTACCAATTTAAGTAGACGACGTAAGCGCATAGTAAAGAATAGTATTGTGCAAATTGCGTTGACTGAATCAGAGCAGTTTTCTAACATTTTGAATAGGATAGCGTGGTTGTTTATTCTTTAGTTATATTGTTTTTCCAAGTCTTTGCAACTAACAAATTTCAAACTTAGAATACCAAAATGACAGACGTTGAGGTTAAGATAGCATTCAAATTTAAAAATGAAGCGGAGAAAAGGAAATCAATGAATCCTAATTAGAGTTTACCTTTGCCCTTTCGTTTGTCCACTTGTAGTCTGTCTCCACGATAAGCTAATAGGTTGTTGGGATTTAGAGTGCTTGAATTTTTATTTATTTATTTATTTACTCCTCGCCCCGTAGGGCAAGTCCCAAGGGCTTATTGGGGGTACAAAGGAAGTGCAAACAACTTTTACAACAAGTAGCACACAGCAGACAATAAAAGCGCTTATCTACGTCCTCGGTTTTCTGGCCACTTCGCTGGCTTGGATTCATAGTATAGGTAGCAGTTCAACTTCGTGGTGGCACCTCGTCCGTCCTCGACACTGTTAAGGGCAGACAATCTTCATACCTCTACCAGAAGTCATTTAGGCTTTCTGGCGGAGATTCCATTCACTGCTACATGCACTTGCTTTCCACAGTCGTCGTGCCTCGTTTACCAGGCTGTACGAAGTTGTACTTCTGGTGGCGGATGATTAGTCCTACCTGCTCGCCCCTCTCATTAGCCCCCAGAGTTGCCCCTGTGGTTACCGGTGATCACCACAAGGACGTTGCGAGTAGGTTTGACCACCAGGGTGCTTGAATAATGAATCCCACGCCTTACTTGTGTCTTTGCCTTGCAACGGTCATGCCATAGATTAAAAACCCATTGGTATGCGTCCCATGATCCGGATCACCATTCACCCTAGTTGAATGTTAGTTTCAATCGAGCGATCATTGAACAATGACTTCCCCGTTTCTTTTGAGTTGACATCATCACAAGCAGAATTGTGGAGTCCATTTCATTGAAGAAGACAAATTCAGTTCTTCCCATCTTTTCTTAAAATGTGATTGGCTTTAGAGGCGAGTTGTCTAAGCCACCTTTCAGACGCATTCTAGCAGCATGTCGTTTTTTTGGTGGAATAGAACTGAACTAGTTTCGTGCTCGTTCTACATCACCCTCTCAGTAATTGCGAAGCTGGATTCTTCAGAAGGATAATGCTCAATGCCATTCCCTACTCGATAAACAAATCAGCTCTTTCAAGGTCACAACATAGTGATCACTGAATGCAGATTAAGCCGACACCTTCGGCTACCCTAAAAAGAAGTTCTTGGATTGTTGAAAGTATGCTGTTGTACGTGGATGAGTTGACTAGAGAAGCGATCTCCGACCCACCGAGAGGGAGTTGCAGTCGCCTTCGGAAACGTAAACACAATGGATGGAGTTTGAAAAGCGTTTCGGTCAGTGAATGCTACCCATTAAAAAATAGCTCTAATATCGCCCTCAAGTCTGAGAAAACACTCGGGAAACGAAACGATCGGTCTAGTCTTCGATTCTGCCAGAATTATAGTAACCTCTGTGGACGAAGGGGGCAATTTTACAATCAAGCGATTGTATGATAATACCATTCTACTTTAAAAACAGCCAACACATTAGAAAGAACAGATCATGTTGTTTCCCCATGCTCTTCTCGTATTTGGACGTTTGGACCCATGATCATCTTATACCATCTAGCTTATTAGAATAAAATCAGGCCTCATCATAGGAAGTTTCGGGTAAGACGTTTTATTAAGGTGGGTTACTATTATTTACTTAATCAGTAATCACGATATTTAATTATTTTGGTCATCAAAGTATACTACGCACGACTCTGTTGGGATTCAATAGTGGAGGCTGTGAATTTGGAGATTCTCGCTCTTGGTAGAAGGATGACCGCCTTCTCTGAGTAATCTTTAGATAATTTGTTTAGATAAAATAACCTCGACATAGGCAAACAACTGAGCATTGTCGCGGCTTCGTTGGGAACCTCTTGGGAGGGGTGTTATACTCGATATCAGTGTTATGAGAACAGAGGGTAGTCTTTGAAGCTTTCCGGTATAATACCTGTTGCGGTAATTCTTTGTGCTATGATGAATAAAATGTTGATGAAATTTTCAACTACATCAGTGATTGGGTAAATCTACATGCTGGTCTATTTCAAATATTTTACGCGTAAGTGCTGAACTGCGTAATTTTCAATACCAAAAACAACAGTAATGGAACGGGTTTAGGTCACATTGCTCCCTTCGGTTCACACTCAGAACTCGTTCGGAATGTTCCTGTATCTTTCTATGACGTCTTTACATCAGCAAATCTCCACCCCGAACCCCTATCGAATTCTGCCTTCATCCATTAGGTTAACTTAGTATTTATCGTTTATCCAGGATTGAAATAGACCAGATAGCGCATTATTTCAATAACATTACTAATATCGTTTTAGATTATCTGGGCGGACAGTCGAGAAATGGGCTGTGCCAAGAAGGAATGCGAGAACTCAAGCGCCCTGCTCTGCATTTATTCTCCGGGGTAAGATCAGATTTTATCTTTTGGCGTAAGTACTGGCAACGAAGCGACTCGAAAATGCGCGGGGATTTCATTCCTGCATACATCTTGTATGAGCCCAGTAATGTAGTGTTTTTTTGGATTTACCTCCTACCTTCAGAACAAATTACTACACAATCAATCAATCAATAGATTTTTTGGTCTTCCAGTGGAAATTGGTTGACAGACCCGCCGTACATCAAAGGAGCCAGTTGCTCAGGCTGTGGGGCCAATGTAACATGCACCCGGAATCAGTGTGACCCTAGACAAACCCCTGAAAAACGTCTTGGAGCAATATTCTGGGGCCTCATGGCCACCATCTTCGTCACATTCTTTGATTGATCAAACTAACGCGCCTCCGACCACGCAGTGAAATCGTTGGTTGGCGAAAACCGAGCGAAGCGTCCCACATTCAGCTGAATTTATGTGCCCCCTAATACCTAATTAAGCCCGGATCCACATGAACATGTTCGAAAATAAACCCTTAAATGCAAGCACCGGCCCTATCGCTATTGAAAGGTTGGGAACACTAGCTGCTAGGCACAATCAGATCGCATTCCTCCTACTGACAATAGTAAGTAGGCACTATTGATAGCAGTACTTAGCCCCAGCCCCTGTCCAGCAGAAAACGCCATGCACATATATAATCATCTTTCAGCAAGCTCGTGCTTTTTACAAAAAGAGCAAACAGCAATTCCCGGAAAGAGGAACAGGAAGAAAAGGGAGACGAAACGAGGAAATTTAGGGACAGAATGGGGAAGTAGTATTGCCATTTTTATAGATTTTAGAGAAATGAAAGGAGAACAAAACAGACTCCTCTCTGTAGTAGTATCGGTATGGCTATTGAGACGTATGCGAGTAGTAGAAGTCTTTCAACTACTCATGGTGATGGGAGCGAGAGGTTCAGGATTCCTCGTCAGCATGAAGGAAAGCAGCGCGCATCGTATTTTACAAAAGAGGAAGGGTGAAAAGGAAAAGGAGAGCATGTGGTTTCGAGACAGTGGGTGGAGGGATGTGCAGCGGAAGGGCGGGGAGGAGCAAGAATAAGACGCACTAGAGAGACAAGAGCGGATGAGCGATCGAGTGAACGGGAGTGGTGGAACAATCACGACGCTCCATGATCCGCTATGGTCACTGGGATTGAACACTGCAAAATGTTGAGAGTGAGAACGTCAACGCACAGTGGAAGAGTAATATCAGGTAAAGTGATTAAGGTTAGTCACAGTTGGGTTGGTGATAAGAAAGGGGGATAGGGCTTATACCCTCAGAGGGCGTTACTCAATCGCCCATATTAATACTGAAAACAAAGACAAGTAAACAGGATTAATAATGCTAAAGCTTTTACGTAAGACTATTATTTACCTATTTTGGAGAAACTCAGAAATCGCTTACCAATCCGAAACTTCGGGATGACTGGAGCAGATGGTTTCAATGAGGGCGCGTCTAAGAGGTCGAAATATCGATTATATATAGCATGTATGTTTTGTTGGCAAACCAGAATGTGTGAGAACTCACTTGGTGACAAGACCACCAGGGGGATAGTTAGGTAGAGATCGGGTTTCTATCACGTTACTTATGGAAGAGGATGTGAATTTGTCATTCTCCTTGTACATTTCGATGATGTCTTTCGACGAGAGAAAGAAAAAAGGATTGGTAAAGAGATAACTGTTTGAATTAAAAAACCATCATCATGATTATAATCGCCATAGCGCTTAGCCTAATTAGTAGCATCAGCACTAGCATTACGCACTTAAGCCTGGAGAGGGCATTTACATTTGCATTTACGTTTGGCTGCTAGGGAACTGGAAAAAAGGATCCTTTTATTTGGGGAAAAGGAATTGGAGTGGATTGATAGGACATCTTTAGTCTAATTTCCACATAAAGTTGGTCATTACGATAGCGAAACATAGACAGACGAGACAAACAAGGTGAGGAGTAACATCGACTGGGCAGACCCAAATACGAAGAGCTCTGGAGGGTGGAATACTGGGCCTAAAGAGGGGAGGGTGGAAGAAGTGGTTTGGGGCTCACTTTCAATCATTTCACGAATCGCTGTGTTGAGCTCATTGTCCAACTTCGTCATCTCTGGATCCGGACTCGGCACGTTGTCCAAACCGACTATTAACATAGTCATATTATCTCTGCTTCCCTACAAAATCAAACACCGAAAAATATAATAGACAACCCTTCAAGGACAGGAAATCGGTTGCACCATGCAAGATTTGAACAGAGCACACATGCTAAATTATGCATTCAGGTCAGTTTTAATCACAAGTCTAGAGCTAAAGCTACTAAGGTACGTAGCAAATCGCTCCCTTAATTGTCGGATTTAGGCATCTACACTAACATCCGGAACCCCAATCGCTAGAGTAGCTATACATCCCGTTAAAAGTTGTCAGATTAAGTAAAACACTAACACTCTAAGTACAACTGATCTGAATGACTACCAGTACTGGTAATGTGTCTGGTCTATAAAGGAATGACCAAGCGAGTCCTCAATCTGAACACCAACTGGGTAGACGCTGCTGGAAGCTGGAATGAGAATAAATCGCGATGGGAAAAACTAAAAATAGTTGACTAGGAGAGAGCATTCGCGGGTATTACCTTCATGCGAGGGGAGAGGATCGGCGCACCAAAATCGAGACATTCTAGCCTCTAACAATTTAATGCCCAACACCTTACCACAACTGGCGTAAGATTCTATTGGTTTTGTAGCGAACCAGAACGAGTTTAATTTAGACTAGCTGGAATCCAATTCAGGCTAAAGTTGATAATGAATTCTGTCAAAGGTATCGCTTCAGTGCTCATATTATCGAAAACTCCCAAAAGTAAACTAAAAGTGTAAATAATATACATTAAAGAGAAGGTCAAATGAGCTGTATTCAGAGAAACACCAGGATGTACCGTTTAGATCAAAGCTCCCATTGAGAACTGGAATGAGATTTGAGATGAGATTATGCAGAGGATGAGCTCTAAAAGTAGTTGTCAAGACGTCATCTTAACAAGAGCGAAGTGGAGCAGCGCAAAATCGAAGCATTGTGCTCCAATCATCCTTCTTGCCTATCGTATGACTAGGATAATGCTACCACAGCTATATAGGCTACAGATGTTGTAAAATGAGTCAACCTGCTGAAACCAGACTAGCGTGAACCCAGATTAGAGCTAAGTTTAAACTAAGTTCTTGTAAGTGATAAAACATCCATAATCAAACGCACATCCCTAAACACACAGAAAGAATAAATCAAAAAAGCAAAACATGGAAGTACCTTGAAGAGAGCAGTGTCAATTGTCTCTTCACAGGCTTCGGAAAGAGTACAGGAGCATTTAAGTCGTTGGATGAGGTATTCACAGAGATCATCGTTTGAGAAAACATCCCAGACGCCATCGCACGCAAGAACTAGGATTTCGTCCTCTTCCCGTACCCGTGAGATTGCAGTCACATCTGGCTCTGGTGATACCAACTGTTCTGCTGCTGACTGACCTTTAGTCTGCTTGTAATCGAAATCTCCCAGCGCTCTGAATGTAGTGTGGATAAGGTAAAACATACAGACCAATGATTTACAACCTATTTGGCCATCAGCAGACGGATAAGACCGAGATACAGTTAAATAAATTGATTTCATAAGTAGAGATCAGAAAGATCAAACTGTAAATCAGTCACCCTCAGGTTAACCGAAATGCGAAGCTGAATTACTTTCACCAGAGCCAATAAGTCAGGTTTAAATCACAAAAAGCCAATTATAAGTGAGAAGAGTAAAATTACAGCAAAACGTTATTGTGGCAATTCCCAAGTATGCTACTTCTACCAACAGTATTATTCACCAGGCAGATTTTAAGGCATCGCAGAAAATAACCTTGCAATATTAATAGGGGAAAACCTAATTAGGGCAAAACTTTAACGTGCCTCCCACACAATCCTAATTTAAGACGAGGAAAATTTGATTTCCTGATTTGATACCGCGAATACTAAATTGGATCCTAAAGTCCCGACTGAAATTGGCTTGACCTCTTTTGTTAACAGCCACCGAGAAAGCATCAGGAAAGCAGTTATTTAAATAGTTTATATATGTTCTAGACACAAAGTTATTATCTGATCAAATGGCAAAAATGTGGTTACACCTAATTTGGGAAGATGTCAAATGGAGTATAGTCGAGAACGGACGCTTCGACAATTTACTGACTTGATGACCATCTTAAACAATATAGGACTCATGGCTTGCGGATTCTTATGGGGCCAACAAGAAGCACGAACGCTAATCTTGAGTTGTGAACCTGGAGTGATAAGGGCGCTGTCAGCATTGCCCACGAACCCTAGTAGTACAACAACGTCCAACGACGAGAATGAGGATAGTAACTCAACCACGGTAGTGTTTTATTAAAACATTGTGCATTCTTAGTCATTTTTATAATGTTATATAGATGACCGCTGGATATTCCCTAAAACATCTTAACACGCGAGTGACCTGAGTTCTCCGTCTCAAGGTCTGGTTCTCATTAATATCAACTACTCATGAGTGAGATCAGCTACCCCGCTTTACATCAAGTATGCGTTAAGTTAAAATAAAGTGAAATTCAAACGAGTTCGGTAAAAATAAAATACTAATAAAAAACACAACGTTAACAGCTTTTACGGCTTTGTAAACGCGTATAACTTGAACCGTGAACAGGGGCGAAAGAATGCGCTAAAAATAATTTCAAAGAGTCTAGAATGAGCAATAAGTGGGCTGTCAACAAAAAAGTACTTTAAAAATCACATAAAAAATGCGCAATCATAACGGTTCTTACGTGCATTATTAAATCTAATTCTTAAAGTCGTGCGTGTTGCAAAACTATCCCACAACTAGAGCCAGGCATATCATGTGACTTGGAATGATGGGCACGACAACACGGCGAGTCCAGACAACCCGCGTCTGACTAATAACCCACCCCCGCAGTTAACGCGCCGCTTGAATGACCTTGAATTATAGCTGGAGTCAAGAGTAAACTAACACACCACAGGGAGTCACGATGCGAGATAGATTTATAACACAAAAAAGCGACAAAATTCATAGACATACCGAGAAACAGCAAGCGAACCATTAACCCGCGAGAGAATGACATGACCACCCGCATCGGTGATTCGTCTGTGCTCTTTTGGATTGAGGGGTTTGTGATCCTCGGTGGCGAAAGCCACTCTGCCATTTTTGATGAGAATACTCCTTGAATCACCGCAGTTTGCAATGAGGTAGTGGGTAGGCGTGACAAAAGCGACTACAGAGGTTGAGCCAGACTTCTCAGTGGGACCATCTTGTAAAATAAATTCATCGAAAGCCATGAAACCATCGACTATTCCTGCCTTTATTTCATCAAGTGCATCGTGCTTTTCTGTCGAAGCTACGAGTTCTTTAAATATTGGGGTAGCGAGAATGTGGTCTAGGAGGTGTTTTGAGCATAATTCAGAGACGCGAGAACCTGCGTGACCATCAAATACGCCGAAATAGGACCATGACTTTAGTTCGCCTGGAAGGGACGTTTTGGCAACATGGGCGTCCTCCATCTCCATTCTCCAACCTTGCATACTAGAGACGCCAAATGCAATGCCATTGCACTTGCCGGAGTCTGTAATTTTTCGGGTATTTGGTTTGTCCAAAAAAGCACCCATTTGCTAACGTTTCAGAGAGAAAAAATGTTTGAATTTATAAACAACCCGGCCACATACCTTGAAAAAATATGAAAAGCACAAGGAAGCAGATAAATCGAACTAGCAAGATATAACGAAGGGGAGTAAAAAGGCGTCAGTTGTGTCATTGAAAAAATTTTATAGAATAAAATCCACAAATAAAAAATAGTACGGAGTCTACTCAAGCGCTTACTGCAAAGCGGTCAGAAATAGACAATTCAAATAATCACGGCTTAAAATTTCGGTCTTCAGGAAGAAATATGGAGTTCTTACTAACCAAGGACACATAATGAAAGCGTAAAGATTATTTTAGGAAAGTAAACCAATACTTTGAGGCAAAAAACATAGTTAATTAAACGAAGTCCATAATTGTCCAGAAAAAGCAAGGTAACCATACCCAAAGGCTTAAATTTAGCTTCTCAACTGGCGCGCGTAAAATAAGGATAGATAATTAGAAGATGTATTAATCATCTTTTTAAATCAAGCAGGTTTTTATAAAAGTACATATGGAAGTGGCCAAAGATTTTTTAATTTAATCTGGTATAATGTGGTGACTAAAATAGATCATTCAATCATCTAGTCCTGGATAAATCCTTACAAAATTAAATTAAAAATGCTGCTATTTAATGGTAAGTTTAGCTTAACTTAAATAAAGCTTTTTTTTATCAGCGTATTTTAAAGTGTTTTATCCTGAATATTGTGCACCTTTTCTTGTCTTCGAGCCTTAAATAATCTAAGTCTCTCCATCCCATTGCGTTCTTCTCTTAATTAAGCTATTCATCTCACCTCCTTTAAAAATATAAGCGATGAAGTGACTTGATGCTATAAAATAATGCTTAGAATTTATAAGTATTATCAAGAAGTATCGGCTTCTTCTTGTTCTCTTGAGCCAATTCTTCTATCAGTCCCATTCTTTTCCCGCAAAACAAGTTAGATCTAAAGTTTTTATCACATTTTCAACTTCTGCATAGGAATGTGGCGTGAAAATATTTCTTCTTGTGAAGTATGGTCATTAAGTGAAAAATTAGGACTATTTGGAGTTTTGTACATACCAGTGAGATCTCTCAGAACTGACTGTCATTTACCAACATTTTTAACGTAGCCTTCTGATGATTTAGTTAACTGCATCACACTTCATTTCCTGTGGAGATTAATAATAGCCAATATTGAGAATGTAAGGCTTGCACGGATCCCAGGTATTCTCAGGAAGTTAAACTTAACGTCATCATCATTTTAGGTCGGAACCTTCTTTTTACAAAGAGCTATTCGAAGTCGACTTTGAGGATATCACCCTTGGAATTATGCGAATCCATAGTAAAATACATAACTTTATCTTTGTAGAATAATAGCAATGATGTATAATGCATGAAGTACCGTGATCCTAAGCTGATATACGAATGAAGAATAGTGAAAACGACATGAGTGCGAAATGTTGAATCATTATAATGCATGAGGTTAAATGAATGATACATATAATCGACATTTATTTCCGTGTCACCGGACCGGTAGTGGCCTTACAACGAACGACTGTATTTATTCAACGTTACAATGAGACATTTGAATTACTATTTTATTACCTCGGAAGAATTTAATTTGGCTTACAATGCCGCTAGTTACTTTTTGACGGAAAACTTATGGGTGCATTATTTAAGTCTATCATCGGTTGCCACGCTTAAATAGCTCACTAACTCAGCTGTTTGGTGCTGACGTTTTAGTTAATGTTACTGAAAGTGAAATTTCAACGAATTTTTGTAACCTTTTTATGAACGGACTTCGGTGCGAAAATTGACTGAAATCTACGCAGCACTTCCTACGGCGACCAAAACCCAAAATTCTAAAGACCAGTCGTTATAAACCCAACTGTTTAAACAGCTATGAGCCACTAAACTTCTGGCTTTCTGATAACGAAATTGGGTACAAGAGTTCTGATTTAGCTTCGATTTTAATGTTGATAGCGCAGCGAGATAGCCATCGGCGGGCGGGGGAAATAGTTGACCGGCAAGAAGTAATTTAAAGTAAAAATATTGCTTTTCCACTAATAAAATCATAGCATTACAAGTGACAACGCTGAGTTCTGTTACTACTTCGCATAATGATATTGGTGACATCAGTGGACTACATGGTCTTATTTAGCTCAACAGTCTTAACATCTTCATGAGAAAAAAAAATAGAATTTCAACTTTGAACAGGGAAGGCAAGAAATCCTGCGTAATCTGTTCTACTATTTTACGTTATTTCATTGACTGACCCCGATCATTTCACTAGTGACCAACAGTAGCTGGAAGGTTACCTGTATTCTCTTTCACTTTATATTTCGATTAGAGACTGGACATTGTTTCTATTTGTGTGAGATGTTCAGAAAAGGCGATTCTAGATGAACCAGTGGCCATTCATTAGTATTGGAAGCTGGAATGAGAGAATAGTTGATAAATCGGATATTTTTGCCAACCATTTCCCTTCCATTTGTGGAAATTGGTTGAAACTGATTTAGAACTTCTTTTACCACCCTCTTTCATTAATAGATGGTCTTCGATGACGTAGAAAATCTTCATTTTATGACTGGATGCAAACAGTTACGCGCTTTCCCCTTTGAATTTCTGGATGACATCTGAATATAGTTGCTTAAATCGACTGGTCACGTGCGCAGACTTAGATTGGAACTTTATTAATAGGGAGTTTATCGTGAGATCCAACACTATAATGTAATCATCTATTAGATTTGTTTAACAATGTCGCTCTTTGAAGCCCCATACAAAAACAGAATACGGTTCCGCATTTATCGATGACACACATCAGAAGTCAAAATTTCGTTTTTAAAACTGAAACAAATTGACTTTACAGCATAAATGGCATTTTGAAAAGTACATTTGATTGAAATTATTGTCTTTCAGTACTTGAGCGTTTTTTTTAACTAATACCTTCTAGTAACTTGTTTTTTTTTATTAAAAAAGCGTTTATAACGACAATTTAAAAGTTGAACCCAAAATTAAATCAAATGTGCTTTAGTATAACTTCTGCTTTCTCGCAATGATGAGCTGATGTTAAAGCACAAAAGTACTAATTTTGTTTTGATAAATTCGCAGTTATTTTCTGGACCGAGCAGCCAAACTAACTTTGTGCTTTTTGCCGTCAATTTTAATGTTCTCTGGGACTGTCGAGCAGGTTTCATAACAATTGCCCTTTGAGTAAATCTAATATTTTTAGGTTCAAATTAACAAAAGGCTAGAACTCATGCGAAAGCTAAAAAAATTAACGGAGTTTACATTTTACATGAACTAATGTCAAACAGTATTCAATATTCTCTAGTAATTTCCAAAGTAAATGAATCTGAGCTGACAAATTATGAATACCTTTATATCATTTGAAAGCACCAAGGTACTTTGATTAGGCTTAGTATCGTAATATTATTCCAATTTTATTAATGCATATATTTTTTAAAATATGTGCTTGTTCGCTTACAATCCGACAAACATCGACTCTGCACTGCTGGGTATAACTTGGAGAGGATCTTAATTTCGCCGTTAAATTAACATGAAGAGTGAAATAAAGCAAAGTTCTTCTTTCTCGAAAAATATTAAAACCTCTCCTTTAACTAGTCACCGAGCCTTCGCATAATTTCGGTTTTGATGGCACAGTGTACCTATGTGTTTATTCCGGCAATTTATTATTTTAGCCAAGAGCAATAGAACCATACTTTTTATATTGGCTGGAAAAGTAAAATGAAAATGCAACCATCAATTTTTTTTAATTAGAAAAGCCCACTTAACTCGAAATCTAGGACAACTTGGTGAATTGCGGATATTTTAAAAGCGCTGAATGGGACCTTTGAAAAATTGGTAAATTTCAACAAATAACGAGATAAATTATGAATAAAAAGCTATGAACCTTCGGTTTCTTGCTTGAAATAAACCATGCTGATGAACATTTGGATCCACTTTTTTTTCCGGCTAATAATAAATATTTAACATTTTTGCGTTTGCAGACCAAGTAACTGAGTGCTACTTGAAAATCGTTTCTAATTCCAAGCATGCCCAATTCATTCAGCATTCGCCTTCGAAGTCCTCTCGTGGTTTCAAGGAAAAAGTCATTTTTAACGAATGAAACAGATGGAAGAAAATAAATTGCCATAGCTTGATTAAATTCTCCATTGATTTGCTTTTCTCATTGATCACCACCCATCGGGCGAGTTCCAGGGGCTTGTTAGAGGTACAACAGAAGTTCAAAGAGCTTGTGCACTAGTCGAACACATGACCGTTCACACATTAACATGTTAGCTTCCTTTCTAACTCTGTGAAGCCCGGAAGTGCATCCTCCCTACCTGTCCTCCCATTGAATTAAGCATGCATACTCGCCAGCCTTTAGTCATGAAGGGTTTTCTACCCAGTATCAACTGGATTTTAGTCATTAGATAGTGGGAATCTTCACAATATAGTATTATAAGGCGTTTCTTAAAATAAATTTACCATTCAACAAACCAAAGTTATTTACAATGAATAAATAGTTAGTTGATATTCAGCATCATAAATAACAATTGTCTTTGCTTATCTGAAGCTTAAAAATAAGCTGCAGTTTCTTCAAAAAAACTTGGTGGAGAGATCATTGCGGTGAGAGGAGCTTTGAGACAATTTTCGAAAGAAGAAACAGCACTTCGTTCAGATGGAGGTTTTGGAAGCTCTTTGTGGTCTACTGGGAGTGGTTCGGTCAGAAAATAGTCATGAAGGAGAGCCTAAGAAACCACAAGATTGATCTAGATTAATGTAAGTGCTGACCTAAAGTAGGACTAAAAAATTTACAGTATTGAGAGACTATGTTTATCCCGCTTCCCTCTGAAGAAAATAGGGCTATGCGGAAGTGAGGGTGTTATTTATACCATTTTGGAGTAATTTAACATATCGAAAGGCAAAGAAAAGCCGGATTCAAAGTTTCGATAGAGAAAATATCCATAAAATATATGGATCCAGAACTACAGATAAGGATTTAAGGATTCCTCTTTAAGAAATTTGATGTTACTAAATTAATTTCCTCCAGCTCATATCATGGTGAAGAGACGAAAATATTGAAAGCTTAGTGGGACCACCAAATATCGACCTAATGAAGGTCAACTGGAAAACTGGTTGGCAGGTTTCATATCAATGTGTTTAGCGGAGGAATCTTAGAGTCAAAACGTTGCATGAGACCAACATCAAAAAATCCATTTCAACGATGAATATATTCCCACGGGCAATCCAATAATCCCACGATTATCTACTGCTTTCTTGATTTGAAACTTGACGTATTTCCTCTCTTTTGGACAATAACAAATCTGACAATGCGGGCAGAGGCATATTAACGATTCGGTGAAGTCTGTGATATTTACCTCTTTGGCTGAAATCCTCTTAGCTTGATCATAATTTAGAAATTTTCCCATCAAATCGACGGATAGAGAAGAAGGAGACAGTAGAATATTCTCCAAAGCGACTGGTTTGCAAGGGGTGAAGGTAATCTTATTGTAATCTGGCAGATGACTCAGTCCCTAAATTCATAAAATTCAAAAATGAAATTAACAGGCATTGATCAACATACAACTTACGGGCCAATTTTTTTCTGTAGGTGTCCCCAGTACGCGAATAACTAACCATAGCTGCTCAATATCATTTTCACCCTAATAGCAAATTGACTAAAAAACAATTCAATTTACCGGAAATAGGGGTGAGTTGTTGAGAAGCTCGCCAAAAATACAGCCTACTGCCCTTTGAAATTTCGCTTTAATAAAAAAATTAACTCCTTACCATAAATCAACACTTTCGGTATAAAGTTTAGCACCATACAATAATTCTGGGGCCCGGTACCATCTAAGCTGCTTAAACAGGAAAGAGATCACATACCGAGTAGCGACTTGGTGGCTGTATAATTTGTTTTCATCATTTGAAAATAGCCTCGCCAGACCAAAGTCTGCAATTTTCAAGATACCTTTACTGTCAATGAGTAAATTAGCAGGTTTCAAATCCTAATACCGCGATAAGTTGTTAATATCAAGACATACTCTGTGCATTATGCTGTTTGAATGCAAAAAGCTGACACCTCTAAGAAGCATAATCATGTAAGTCTTTACTTTTTCTTCACAAAGGCGAGATTCCATCGATCGTATGATTTCACTTAAATCAGAATACATATAATCGAAGACCAATGTGAAGCCCATTCCATGTGGAAAGAACTCACGCAGTTTAACTATATTAGGATGAACCGAAGTTAGTTGTAGCGCCTTTATTTCTCTGAAAATTTAAATTATGTTAAAGGGATCATGCCTTAATGCTGTGTGAGGAATGCCCTCGTCAAGTTTCCTCAACGGCACTTTCTTTAGTGCTACCAATTCCCCAGTCTAAGAAAATTTTTAGGTAATCAATTTGTAGTACATCTTTATGTTGACCCTTCAAGACGATTCCATGAGCTCCCTCTCCTATACGAGAAATGATGGTATACTTATCCATTTAAAGTAGCTACTGTGTAGATGAGACTCTTTGAAATATACGGTGAACTGCTTAAACAAAACATTTGGCAGCTAAATTATCTTATCCCAGTTAAACGACATTGAATATCATACATGATCATAGATTTTTTTATTTTAAGCTTATTTTAAAGACCGATTTCTAAATGATAAATAGCAAGCTACTTTTGGTTACAAAGGAAGCCCACAAGAACAAAAGCTTTTGTTTCATTATACACTCATTATGAGAGAATATTTTGGGAAAGCGGGAATAGTTTGTTCACCGCAAAAAAATAACTGCTTGAAAAACAGCTGGGTGAGCACACGGTAATCGAGCTAGACATATCTTTCAAAAATTTTCAGACTGAATCCCAAATATAATGGATTCGGAATAGATAGTATTATTTGGATGTCAGTTGCTATGCTAAATCTCATATGAACAGCTACCACCATCTATATTCAAACTTGAGCATCGTTTTGATGAAAGAATTGAAAGTGTGAAGTATGGTGCCTGTTCTGCTTATCTTTCGCACAGTATTCTTTTATTTTCTCATTAAATATGCAGCTTAAAGAACACCAGATCAAATGTATTCTTTTCGAAAGTTCTTAATCATGGGAAAAATTTAGTTGAAACTGTTTAAGCAGTTAATATTATAAAGACTTGATGAATTGAGCAACACATCTGCAAAGATGATCTTGAAAGCCGCTTTGATTATGTCACAATCGCATTAAAAAAGCAATAGTTTGGGCTCACCGAACTTATTTAACTTGAGCAAGATCTCAGAGGTACATTCACTGTACATCGAAAGAAATGCCGTTCAAAGGTAAACAGTGTTCACTTCCCAAAAACTGGGTTGCAATAAAAAAAGGACTTCCTTTTCGTAAAATTAATTGGTTCAGTCTCCCGTAGTATACAATGGATGTGGTCTGGATATTTTATGCGATCAACGTTAGAAATATTTAATAAGCTTCGGGACGGGTAAGGGGTTCTATTCCTGAACCAATCAGAGGTGAGTGTTAGGCGCGAACTTCAGTTGGTTGAGTCAATGGCGCTGGGTGTGGCCTCAGCTTTTCAGAAATTGTTGGCTCGAACATGCTTAATCCCTTCAATTATAAAAGGCTTACACGTCACCCCGTCATATCATTATTACATCGAGGGTGCCCTTGAACCATTCGCACCGATCCCGGGACGATTTCCTCAATGGGCAACTACCGGAGAACAGGCGTTCGGTCACCTTAAGGATGGAGCCAAAGTCTTTGTCCATGGTGGTGCAGCCACACCTTCTTTATTGGTTCAAGAACTACATGATTATGTCATGAGTCACAATATAAAGGATGTGCAACTTCTTCATATTCACACCGAAGGCCCATTTCCATTCAACAATCCCGAATGTGTCGGCCACTTTCGAACAAATTCCCTATTTACCGGTAGTAACTGCCGTCAAGCCATCAATGAAGGTCGTGCTGACTTCACTCCAATCTTTTTGAGTGAAATTCCTCTACTTTTCCGTCGAAAACACATTGAACTGGATCTTGCCATCATCAGTGTCACCCCACCTGACAAGCACGGCTTTTGTTCTCTTGGGCCCAGTGTTGATGTTACAAGATCCGCCATTCAAAATGCTAAAGTTATTGTCGGTAAGTCATGCCTATTGGGAAGTCAACTCGGTTTTATTCAGGTCAGGTCAACCCTCATATGCCACTAACTCGTGGGGATGCTAGTATCCATGTCAGCAATATAGGTACCTTAATGCATGGCCCACAGCCTCTTCATGAACTCAAAGCTCGGAAAACCAGTGAGATCGAACAGCAGATTGGGAAGTATATCGCTGAGGAGCTGGTTTCTGATGGCGCTACTATGCAAATGGGTGAGTTTCCACGTTTTTAGGGATTCTAATTATAGCCCTGAATAATAATCTGGCGAATAATTTTTTTCCAGGTATTGGATCGATTCCAGATGCAGTGCTGTCTCAACTGACTAATCATCAGCATCTGGGCGTACATACGGAAATGTTCTCCGATCGATTAGTTGATCTAGTCAAACTCGGTGTTGTCACCAACTCGATGAAAAAGATGCGTCCAGGCAAAATTGTCACCAGTTTCGTCATCGGTACAAAAAAGTGTTTCGATTTCCTTGACAACAACCCATTTGTTGACATGTGTGATATCGCCTGGGTTAATTCACCTACTATTATTGCCCAAAATCCGCGCCCGGTTGCCATTAACTCATGTATAGAGGTGGATCTCACTGGGCAGGTGGTATCGGATTCGATTGGCTCGCGTATTTATTCTGGTGAGTCTTTCACCCAGCGGTTGTCACCTAAATTCAACTTAAGTAATGTCGCTAACATGGTATGTGGGGTTATAGCTATCTAGGAACCCTCGAATTTGATCCTCAAAACATAGCTAGTAGTAGTAAACTTAATTTATTTTGAATCCATTAAACCAAATTATGGATTGTTAGACCGCGTCTCCATTTAAAATAGTATACTTAAGTAGTATATAGTCTGTAAAACAAGTTGTGTATTGTGTTCCGCATGGGCAGCTTGCCTTCGTCTTTAAATTTCTGGGACTTGTGGAATAAGCTCTCGAAATGGATCTTGGTTATTAGCTCAAAGCTGCTAATCTTCCGTAATAGCTAACCATGAAAAAAAGTTCTGATCCTCTGTGGAACCGGTAACAAAATTACTTTTGGTTCGGATTCACTAGTTCTTGAATTTCAACGCTAGTCAACGATTTTTTGGCTAGAAAAGTTAGTGCTTTAACAAGAGGGAAACTGTATTTGATTATTCACGTTTAAAACGTATACTGGAGGGTTACTTCGTAACGGTGATTATACGGTAAGAGTGAGAACTCGATATTAATCTTGGTTCTAGAAAAGTCACCTGAATGTTTTTCCCGTTTTAGTTTTTTTTTTTTATCCTTGCAAGAGATTCTTGGTTTTTTGGAACTCAAATTGGCCTTTAAATACGGATTCCGTTCAGAAAATTTTAATAGCTTTACAACTCTAGGTGTGATTGTTTGGCGTGAATAACAGATTAAATAGAAAAACAACAAAACTTCATTATTCAAGTTAGTCAGTTTTGAAAGTGTTTTAGACGTCTGCATTCTATCCCAACGACACTCTTTTTGACACTTCTAGGAAGCGAATTCCTATGTCGTTTGATGTTTTCCCCTACCAATAATTTTCAAGTAAGAGTTCCCAGCAATCGGCACTTGCGTACCGTTGATTACGTTTACGCATGGCGCCAAAGGGCAACGGTTCCGCTTACCCCAGGTCATCTGCTCTTGTAACTCGACGTCTTGTTGATGTCTTCTAATGGGATCAGGAATCTCCGAAGTTAATCTTCTCTCTAGCGAAAGTTTAGTATATGCACTTGTGCCGACTATAAGTACCCGTTGTGTATACAATTGCTGGATTAGAAGAGTACAGGGCAGAGTAGAAAGCTCCAGGACTGCATCATTTGCAAAAAAATGGTGCCTCTGGTCCATCGGAGAAGTTTTAAGTTCTGTACTGCTCTACGCACTATAGAACTCATAAGAAAAGGCAGTAAGAATGAAAATGAAGCTTAAGCAATGAATGCGGCAAGCTAGCGCCAATGCGAATTAACTATTAGGAAATAAAGAAGGCCTCTCTGGTGTAACATTCCAATAGCGAACTTACATTTAACAAACCGAAAAGTTCTACGGATTTGGCATATAGCTCGGCTAGAACTCAACTCTGCACGAGTTTACCACAATGGAATGAATGATGAGAATTACTCTCTGAACAAGGATCTCTTCGCCTGGTAAGTGACTTGAGGCTGTTTGCAAAGCACCGAAAAGATGTATGGATGGATGAATGTATTGCGGCTGCAGTCCACAATTTCACAAGCTCTGGTAAGATGCTTATCAAGAGATGAAATTCTTAAGGTACGGTTACTATTGGACCTGCAAGGATCTAACTTAATTCAAATAAAAGCCCAGTATAGAACTACCGTGAGGGATTCTAAAGTGGGTGTTCGTCGAGTTCTACAGTTGAGTCCTTGCGACATGACTTACGCCGGTAGTATTGCTGTCGTATATAAATGTGATTCAAATGACAGGCGCGTTTCGAGTGATCAGAATAACCGATCATACTAGATGGTAAACTTGGTGGTCCTCCTTGGTGGTACCTCCTTTTCCAAGAAAGAAGTATATACCAATAAAGACTGGACTAGACGAATTTATGAGATATATGCTGTCTGCATTTCAGGTGTTGGTGGTCAAGTTGACTTCATTCGTGGGGCGGCTATTTCAACAGATGGAAAGGGCAAACCGATCATTGCATTGCCCTCAGTGACTACTAAGGGGGAGACCAAGATTGTGCCTTATCTGAAAGAGGGTGGGGGTATCGTCACAACCCGGGCTCACGTCCACTACATCGTAACGGAGTACGGCATTGCTTATCTTTTCGGCAAGAATCTACGTCAGCGAGCTTACGCCCTGATCAACATTTCCCACCCGGATCACCGGGAGTCCCTGGAAAAGGCTGCCTTTGAGCGTCTTAAGGTCATGCCTTCACCGGACTAGGTAGAGGGGGGGAGCAAGATACCGGCAGTATTAACGCGTTTTTCTCGTCCTGAAGCGCCATCATATGTAACATATAAATATAACTAGTATGGTCCCAATGCAACCTTTTTCTAATAGATTTAAATACAAGTGCCAAATCAATGTTTATCCACTTTGTTTTTCTAACTCATTGCGAAATCATTGAACTTATTAGTAATTGGGATTTCTTTATGGTGCAAATTATGGTCTATGATTACAACCATGGGCAAAACGCGATGTGTACATGGAGGAAGGTACTGTTAATATCTATTTTAATCAGAAGTATTTTACTGATGTTAACCAATTCCTAGTGTTGCATTTCGGCATGCGGTGTGAGGTTGGTGCAACAACAAAAGCAGAAAATGGGTGCACATCAGTGGAGCCCTCGCTTAAAGTGCACGGGTTGTATTCGAATGCTAAGGCAAGAACTAGTGCGTTCAGGCGCTCATGCAGTCTGACAATGGCATCGACGTCGATATGTAAAGGCGTGAAAATGACATTTCGACCCACATACGGATGGGATTATTGGATTTGATGTGAAGTGAGGTGGTTAATCTAACCTACACTGAAAGCTGGTGATGGTTGAGCTTAGCATCACGGATCACAAAGTCGAGTTGTTAGAGCATTGATGTGACTATAGCACCGAAAAATTGAGTTTTTTTACACTCAAATCTTGAGTGAAAAACAGCATAGCTTCCTTCCCGTCGGCGGTGTCCGCAGCGTGGTTGTAAGGTGGTGTCTGCTTTTGCTTCTCTGAAATTGGACGCTGTAGCAACCTCAAGGTTCGCGACTGGGGTCTTATCGCTCCGGGTTGGCCACTCATAACTGGCTTGCGTACTTGAGTAATGTCGGCAAGTTCAATTTCGGGATCAACTGCAGAGGGAATAGTGATATGAATTTGACGTTTGGTAAAGTACTTCACCAAGTTCCAGTGTATCATGTGACTTGGCTGATTGTTCAACTTTTAAAACGGAGTTCATTTGGAAGCCTCACAAGCCTCATTCGGCCTATGAATCCCTTACATATATCTGTTTGTACAGGAATTATCACCACGTCTTGGCGCACAGTTGCGCCTCTCTTGTGGATTATAGCTGGGTCAGCAGAGTCCAGATCATAGCCCCTCACAAGATGAGTCAGCGAAGGCAATATGGGCAATAAAAGCCTATTGATCACCAAATCAACCTAGGCGATTTTTACGCACCGGGTGATACGTTGGGATGATATGCAAAATAACTTTAAGGGCTGATGCATGGAGCGCGTCGACTTCTGTATAACAAACTGAGCTAGTAGATTCAATCGTTGTGACACCCTGCAGGACAGTTTACTTCAGTAATGTGTATCTTATATTCTGTGGAATAAGCATTGAGATGCGCTGTAACTCGAAATACTAATTCGATTCTGTCCTACCCGGGATTAAAGCTGGTGATAGTTCTTAGGAAGTATTAAAATCGATGACGCAACACTGCTTTCGGTGGGGACTGCCTATCGATTCTAAATATGGAAGGTGGCTCCATGAATGGGGGCCTCTTAAGTGGCAATCCAATTTCAGATGGCCTTCGTTGGGTTCAAAAAATAAGTCCTGCAGAGGTGATCCGACTAGTGCTGAAATACCTTTGCATGGACTACGAAGCTTTGTGACGCTACTTGACCATTTCAATCCTTTCAGTTCTTTAAATCAAGTTGAATCACGACTGAAGGTTGATTGACCTCGAGGCTGGTGACTCATCTGGCGCGCGTTGTCCACGCAATTGTGCCACAGCGTACCGGCACCCAGCGGTCTTTCGTGGAATTGATTCTGCCTTTAATCTCATTGGCTTGGTGAATTGAGTAGACGGCGTGGTTTTGTTAGATGATAAAAGCCAGGGCATTTGTTAGGCTGATAGACTTTTCGTTTCAATTTGTAAAATACTTATTGCATATGTAAATCCTCTTTGAAATTGTTTGGTTCAAATTATTCATTTAATTCATTGATTTTTCAAGCTATCTAAGATGGTTGGAAGATTTAATCGAGTGCTGAAGAACTATTGTCCGTAGATTTATAAGCAACAATGACTTACTTCAAAACATTCCAAAATTTTTAGGTAAACCTTGCTTCGGCTATCTTAATTTCAATGCCGCGCGATCCAGCACGAAACCCTTGCAGCAAAGCGATTCATGCATTGGAAATGTTGACACGCAGGCATGTATAATATTTACAGATCATTTGTTGGGGAATATTTTCATCCTCAGAGCCTTATATGGTGTTGAAAAATCCAAGTTTATGCACGCACTTTTATGTCCATCAATATTTATCTTCAGTAATGAAAGGAGGCAATCACCGCATAAATTCTTTTAAAATTCAAATTTTTTCCAGCAAACCTCCACAACAAACTTCATCAAAATTGTTCTAAGCGCTGATTACGTGGTTTCAAGTTAGGCACGACGGAGGTTCATCGAGCCCAAGTCTTCAACTATTCAATTTTCATTGCAGGAGCTTAAAACAAACATAATACTCGCAACCTTTCGAACCAAATTGAAGGTGCAAATCATAGCTTAGTTCTTTTGAGGGAGGTTAAGCCACCTCCAGCTTACTAAATGCATGAATTGTAAGACGTTGGACAGGTACGCGACGGTGCTTGCTACAGCAGAGAGGCTAGAGGCCAGCTTTACAGAGTTTGGGCGAAACAAGAAACCACAAATATAAACAGAACTAAATCAAAGCCCGCACCGACGCGGTTCGGGCCAGGTGTGTGCGTGATATTTTGGCCGTAGTTGCATGAATACAGAGCTTTATTTTTAAAGAGTCATACCAGAAATTAGAAGTAAAACATTTCGATATTAGATTAGGCTTTTACATTAATTATAAAACAAAATCAATTAACGACAATGCACTTTTATTTTGAAAGTTATTCTCATTCATCAATAATCTATCTTCTTACCATTTCGCTCCCAGACAAAGTTACAAACTACTAAAATGAATTTCACGTTATTAACTGCCTGCTCTCGTAACTATTGAAAAACGCGACTGATCAGCCTAATTCAATCCATGAAAATCGAGTCAACCTGTGCGGTTTAGACGAGATCATAATTTGTTTAAACAAAACTTTTTTTTAAAATGCACTACTAAGTCGTTAGAATGCCATTTGTAATTAGTTCTTTTACCCCCGAACCCTATTTAAGCATTATATAAGTTCTATGATTACAAGAGCCTAGATGAAAAATTTGAAAGGCCACAAGGCGTTCGCTTTGTCCTAAGCCTGGGTCAGTTTGCGAACCAAGACCTTATTAAGGTGAATATTTCTTAAAGTCAAATCCACTGTTGGAAGCTGCCACCTATCCTGGTTGAGCATTAGTTAACAAAGGAGTATTGAGGGGGATGTTGGATAATCTAGGTAAAAGAAAGGGTTTCGCAAGCGAAGACATAATTGGACATCTAAAGAGGCACTTTGGAAGACGTCAGCCCTAAATATCGTATTAATTAGAATGCAAACTTGGCAGTGCCGAAAAGAAAATGAGGTTCTTGAACTAAACCCACTAAAATGCACTTTCAATCAACTTTTCTTCTCTCTCCTTTCCAATCAGCAAAGACTACTTGCTAATGCTGCATAATGTTACCTAGAAAACGAGGTCATTTAAAAAGTGAGGTATCGAAAGTGAAATCATGGATTTGAAATAATTTGAAGAATTCAAATCTAGGGAGCTTTTAAGAAAACACATGATGTGGCAGTTAAAATAGAAGAATCACGCAATTGTGAAATAAATCTTTTTTTGATAATCCTCCTCTAACACTGACAGTTAAATAAGTAGATTAAAACTTTTTTTCTCAATTAAACGAACAATACACCCTAAGTGCTATGAAATTTAGAAGCGCGAAACAGTTTGTTTGTGAAAGAATAGAAAATTACCGTTCATAATTATGTGCCTCCTATTTTCCAATCGGCAGAAGAAAAATATATGTCACATTCAGTTCTTGACGGTTTTCAAAAGAATAACTATTCCTAACTGTCCATTATCCAATGTACTTGCGAAATGAGATATATACTCTACCTACACATTTGATTCTCCCATGGGAGCCACTCGCATACTATTGCAGTTTGTAAAGACGGAACATAGCGTGAGATCACCAGGGTCTCTTCTGACAACCCCCTTACACTCACTTGGACCATTTTGGCGCATTGTTTCATTCTAAACATTTAGTAAAAGGTGCTGTTAAAGATTTCAGCAATACACAGGAGCAAAGCCAGTATACATATCACACACAGTACCAACACGAATCAAATATTTCTTAAAACACGCTCATAAAAGGTGTAAACTGATTTTCAGCACCTCCTGAAATTAAAGTAATAGTTCATCCGTTTCTTAACATTAGCTGTATGATTATTTAAAAAACGCCTATTATTCGCAAAAAAATTTACTTTAGGCGCTGACATACAATTTTATATTGGTAAAATTGAGAATATATTCGGACAAATAAAATTTGGCCGCTACAGCCGTTTTAACTCTTCAATTGACATAATTTGAAACCTTACCACAGTTTATGAATGTTTGATGGCCTCGGTTGACCGCCTGTTGCATGACAGGGAATTGTTCCCAAACGGTGATCTGGAGACTAAAAAATTGATAGTTTCAGAGTTCTGTCATCTTCTGGAAAAATCAAAACAGCTTTTTAATGGACTTCGGTAAGCTAGTTGCCTAAAAATCGGTAATAAACGGATCGTGTAACTCATATTTATATTCAGTTTCGTTATAAATCGTTAATTTGATTTAGTCAATATATTCGATTCCTGGTATGGTCTTTTATTTTTGGGTAGTCTGCAGGATATGTCTCGAATGCCACTAGTTATATCGGCTTATACGGTCAAGTTTTGTCTCCAATTTTAAAATAGTGATCTTCCACAATATGGACACAAGCAGTGGCAAACCTACTTTGGTCGAACATTTGATGTGTATACAAAATTGTGGAAATTTCAGCGGCATCATCGGGAGGTGTTGGATGAAGTGTACGGCCTATCTCGCTGGCAAATCGGTGAAATCGCTTCGAAGATCGGACAACTTTATTACCATTATTAGTAAGATTTTTAAGTATCTTTTAGTGTTTGAATTTTAGTCTGCGAACCAGTGATACCGAATATCTTCTGGAGTCTTCATCCTTTTTCACCGCTATTCGTGATCGAAAATATTTCGCTCACATGAGTAAAGAAGACGTTTCTGAACAGGCTGTTAAAAAACTGCGCTATTACGCCCGTTTTATTATCGTATGCCTCCTATTAAAGCGATTAGGAACAGCTCGGGAGCTCATTAAAGTACATCAGTTTCGCTAATGCTTCTATTCTAGGAATTCAATTCACACATTATGGACCATGCCAACAACTTTGATGCGGTTGAACAGGCTGAGTGGAGCGGCGTAATTAAACAGATCCAGGCATTTGTCGATGCCGACAATGTTTGCACTGTCCTAAACGTTGACTCGCTGCCCGTTGTGATCACCAATCGCTTGAGTCAGTTTGTCCTTCCGCCAATCGATAGCCAGGTTCCTTCTGGTGGCAACGTTAGATCGCTGGAACTTTCGGAGATCATAATCGTCGGCAACTGTTTTGATCAAGTTCGGTTCAGTGAGGTGACGATTGACATGTTTCGGATACTACAGTGTGTAGAACGCGATCCTCAAGATGCCTATCGCCGCTCCTCGGCCACTCTTCCTGACCAACGGAGTTTTGAAAATGGTGATATTTTCGATCTTTCGTTCCCTGGTACTAAAACGACTGATAAAAAGTTCAAAAACCCCCACAAATATCTGCTCTATAAACCCTCCTTCTCACTTTTCAACACCTTTATGGCTGCCGGATTTAAAGATCTCCCAATGGACGGCATTCTTTTGCTCTACATATCCGCAGATGGTCTCACTTGGGCGGACAATCCCTCACATATCGGTTGTAAGTCGTTCTTACATTGGCAATTGGCTTGAGTCAATTCAGATTTTATCGGGTCATCCATTCAAGTCGCATGAGGCTCTTGGGCACGTATCTAGGGGCTTTTAAAAATTAAAAATTCATTCGCTATTACCTTGGTTTGAAATTTATTCCTATTACTTTATTAAAGAAGGTTTTTAGTCGTGTCAGGGCGTCCTGACGTCAGGATTTCCAACATTCATTGCTATTTTATCGCGGACGATTAGCTGCAAATCCTTCGACATTATTTAGTTAACAAAAAAAAAAAATAATTAAAAATTAACCTTTCAGGCTAGGTTTAATCAGGTCGTGGTTTCCAATCTGACAGGTCTGTCGTGTGCACTGCAACAATATCCGGGTACTCTTCGACTTTAGTGTTCCCTTTGGTTCGATTTGAGTTTTCTTCCCATGGTTTTGCCTAAGGTTCCCTCTGGTTTCGCGTTTATTCTCTGAAATGCAACTTTCGCCATTTTGGCCATAAATCTAGTTTTAAATTTTCGCCTTGGTAATTACTTAAACGATCACCCAATTAAGTCACGAATCAGTTACTATCCGGGCTGTAATATTGCAGGCTCTAAACAGGATGCTCTGCCCTACCGTTTACCGTAGCAACTCGCTCAACCTCTATTAACTAGATCACCTCCATGCTTTATGTTCGCTGATTTTCTTTTGTTTTCATTCGAACGTCTATGCCGATTAAATTGGCTTACTCATCGTCGGTCCTGGTGCCCAAGTTCGGACACGCTTTGGTTTACATTTCATCGCCTTGCTCTTTCTCTAATTGTTTTCGCGCCTTCATTCCATGGCTCTATCTGAATGATGTCATTGCAGCATTGGTTACTAAGGCCTCGAGTCCCCGTCGCTATGGCTTTCCGTTCGTCCACTCTGCTAGGGGGTACGGCAAGCAGGTGCGTGTGGCGGTTGGGGTGGCCAGTAGACCCTATACTTGTTGATGTGCCCTGTGTAGTGCAGTTACTATGATGGTTGCCATCTCTCTCCCCCAGTCAGCGGTGTCTGAGATCCAGTTCACCTTCCAACCAGCACACCCACAGTTCATTGCTCCCGGATCCCTTCCTCCAAGCCATTACAGCTGGCTATATAGTGATAAGGATTCGACTTTCTAAATTTATGAGTTTTTTTCAGCATCGACTGCCAATGGATTTGACAGTGGGGGTGTTGTTACTAATCCTCTACGGGATGGCGGAACTGCACCTAAATCCAAGGTCAAATCGCATCATCGTGATCCTCATTGGTGAGTTGAGCTCCCTCCCCCACTTCTGTACATTCTCTTAGTTTCTTCCGGTTGTTGTTGATACCCTTTGTATTTTTAGCATCCATCCAGGCGATCTCTTTACCTATACCCGTAAACCTCTCTTCCTTATCGTGGACAGTGACAATAGTTCTGCATTCAAGGTAAGGCTCCCGATTCACCGTTAACAAAGCAGTTTTATTGCTAAATTGAGTATCTTCGTTTCTCCCATATCTCGACAAAGCTTCACCATAAGGTGTAAAATGTGTTCGACAGTTGAAATAGTTTGATGGTAGTGAAATGTTGTAAAAAATGTACCCATGGCGGAGGAGTGAAGTAACTCATTTTTTAAGCACCATTGTACTTCCCGCCAGACAGCTCTCAGTGCCACTCCAGAACCATCAACTAAAGTAGCGGTCTAGCTTATGTAATTTTACATCATTCGCGCTGAAGATATCTAACGTGGTCATATTTTTGTAAACTAATTTATGAATTTGCTGTTGTGCACGATCGAAAAGACTGGAACAATTTCTGTCCTTAAGTCTCCAAGTACCTTGGTAACAGACGCAGACCAGGTCTTAACAGATAGTTGGTACAGCATCGAGTATCAGTCAAATGAAATCTCATGTGATTCATCATAAACAATGCCGTCCATTTCAGAACTTCCAAAGTCTCTTTGGTCAGCCGTTGGTCGTCTTGCTCTCCCCAAATACCCTTCCAGCTGTGTTCGATTGCGAAAGGCGAAAAGGGAATTTATTTACCCTCTTTTTGCATTCCCCTCTGATGGCCTATCTCCACGTTTGTCGATATACCACAGTTTCGCTTAAGACCTGGGAACGAGCCTCCTCTCTGGTCGACGCCTTTATGGGTGAATGCTGTCGAGTTCTGCTCAGAGCTCGTCAGCTAGGTAAGTTTCAGCATACTCCAAAGCTTCCTATCGGACTTGGGCCCTGTTAATCCATTCTCACTCTTCCATAGACCCTTCGATTCAACAATTCCTCTGCGTTGATTTTCTCCGGGTCTTTATTATCCGTTTCTGCTTCTGTTCCATGGTCTTCCGACTTCACCGGGACTTTCACGACTACCCCACTTCCCAGCCCGCTTTCCCTATCTCCGACATAGTGGAGAGCCGAATCCTGCAGAAAATATTTTCAGATCTAAATCGTCTTTTCGATGTTGATGCCCAGTTCGCAACTCCAAGTATGTCGAATTCAAATTCTCGGTGGTAAACACGCCTAATTAAAACAAACTCGAATATCTTTTCTTAGATGACTTCTCTCGTGACTGGTTGGATGGAAAAGTGTCAAAAATGGGCCCGTAGGGCTGATATCTCCTTTTCCATGTTCCACACATTCCTGATATTCTAACCGATCTTCAGAGTAAAATTGATCAGCCCTAAGTCTTCTCCACAGCTCCTCTCCACTTATGACAATTGGACATAACACAGCAAAAACGTCTTGTCATCAATTAATCAATCCCCTGTAAATAATCTCCTTTCTGTGTCCTTTGATAATCTCCCTTACTGATGCTATTAGACGAATTGTCCTCGAAAGATATCCGATGGCGTTGTGTGACCAGCGCCGACTTCTATGCCATTAGTCTGGGTCTGAAAAATTTTGGTCAGGCCGAGCCTATGATTACTGCCGTCGCTTGGAGACGGGGAGATAATTATGATGTTCGGTTAAGTTGTGAGGGTGGAAAATAGGCGCTGAGCTGGCTGTTGGATGAGACAAGCAATTAGTTGGCCTCATAGAGCTTGTGATTGGTGGGTGAAATAGGTTGGTTTCCTGATTGGATTTGAGCAGACCAATAGGGTGCTGATAACGATGTCGGGTGGATGTCGATTCTGAGATTCCCTAATCTGTTTCGCTATATGGAGCGTTGTAGAGCTGTGTCGGCCAGTGGTTTAGAAAAATGTTGCCTCACCTGAAAATCACTGGGGAGTTGAAGCTATTAGTCGTCTCGGGTTGAAGACCTAGGATGCCTGGCGTGGTTTCATCGAAGAATTTGAGCATAGCTTGCACTGACAGTTGTTTCTTAACAGGAAATGACCATCTTGGGACGCTGTCTACATATTTTGTCCAGCCGGCAAACCATCACCTTCAACCGGCAAATGCTACGAATTTGAACGCGGATTCAAGGATATAGTGGTAAGCGAAGAGGTTAACAAGAGGAATGGGGCGAGCAGTGGTTACCATGGCTAGCAGATAGTGGCTGAGGCCCTCGTTTTCCACTCCGTCTAATTTTTTGGAGTGAAGGTAGTGAATGCACGCATCACCGCGCACCCATAAAGAACCTCCCCTCCCCAACCTGGACATGTACAGTTAAACCCTCAAGTCAAATGCTGTTGCATTACACAAGCGGAGAAAAGATCGAATGACAGTCAAGATACCTTAAATCATCTTGGAGATGTCATTTTAGTTGTCTTCTTACTCTAAAATAAAATACTCTTTCCATCTGCGAGTCGCTGACCTACCTAAGCGCCGATTTAGCCTACCCACAATTTCGTTCCTATCTGGAGGTTACTTCTTTATCATTTTCGTACGTGTCCTCACTTGATAATGGCTATTTCACATTTCGGGTCATGACATATTGCTTCCTTTTTGTGTTGGTGTTTTGATGTCCCCCTGCTACTGAAGTCTCCTTCGAATTCGCAAATCAAATAACTGAGGCGTGATACTTTCGAAATGAGAAACTGTAGCAGTACTGATATGATTTGTATAAGTCGGGCCTTTTACAAGGATTGGCATGATTTTTCTTCATTTTTATATTTGGTTATGTTTCTTAAGTCCAGTGACACAATTTACAATTATTTACATCATTTTATAAGCAAACAGCCTACGCTCATAATTAATTTTCAACATCCGTTTAAAAAGTCAACTACTTCCAATAGCCTTTGGAAACGGGTATTAATGCTCGCATCTGAAATATTTACCAGTGTCCATGACAATTTGGTCACTTTACGAGGATGATATCGCTTATATGACTATGAAAATATGGAGTGAACGGTCTCAACACAATGTGTCAACAGTTCATTGAGGTTAAACTCCCTAGAGTGCATGTGTGGCATGGAATGCAGTACGGCGACTGCGGAGGGGGTGGGGCGACCGGAGGAGGCTTGTAGAGGATTATGCATGGTGTGGTTCAAGTGCCTAATAGTTGCTATGGTAGCCTGAGTAAGAAGGGCAAATAGTCGATTGGCGCGGCCGGATAACAGGCAGTTGCCATGCCGTGAGTAGCCCTTAGGTTACTGTCGGAGATCGTACTAAATCAAAGAATTGTGCTTGGTCATACTAATCCAGATCTCTTCTATTGACTATTAACTATTAACTAATGAAACCTAAGGATAATATAGAGGATTGATAATAGCGCAGATTAAATGAGATCGAGCGCGCAAAGATCAGTCAAAAAAGGGATTCCCATCTGGTGTACTTCTCCCACTGATTCCTTTTTTCTGCGTCTCCGGATTTCTTTAAATGATCATCTCGACAGTCACTTAATCCGCATTTAGCATTCTCTTTAGCTTCTAACCTCTTAACGATAGCTACCCAGTTCGTAGATCCACTGTGCCTCAAGTTGAGAAAATTCCACTTTTATCTCTTCCTTGAAAATAGACGGAAGGTTGGGGATTGTCTACGCGAATATTGATGAAACTATCCGAATCGGGTCTAGCCGGTTCTAATCATACACAAAACCCTCGTCAGCAGTCACCTTCAAAAAATTAAGCGGTTGAAGTTTCCATCGTATAATTGCAAGGAGATAAGGATTGGACTCCCTTTGAGACGGATTTCAAGACTTTGAATGTATAAGATGTCATCACTTAAGTCTAAAATGCTATGCCTAATATAATGGTAGTGCTTTGACCTTTTGAAATGAATGTTTGCAGGTTAGCTATCAGCCTCAGCACTAGTGCCTATTGCGCGTTTGAAAGGTAAACTAGAGTAGATTGTTAACTATAGGTGATTAAGGATGATCCTCCGAAAAGAGAACAGAGACTGAGTTTGCATCATTTCTCATTTCCTTCTGTCGAGTTGCACCACGCTGATCTCTCAATAGCCAGTGTCCCTCACCTAATAAGTAAGATCATAGTCAGTCAGAGATTTAAGGCACGGAAAACCGTTTCGTTGCGAGTCTTTAGGCGTCTTGCCTCGATTTGAAGTGCTCCTGCATTAGCTTCTTCTTGTCGAAACTCCGTTCTTGAACGGCGTTCTCTTCGACTTTCTGCTTGCAAGGTGCTTATCTCTGTGCTTATTCCTTCTCCTCAAATGAAGAAGCGCTACTTCAGTAAAATTGGTTTTCACGATAAAAGATTGGTCATAGTTTTCATGGAAACTCGAATCATCTTTTCAAACATCTCAACTTCATTCGATATCTATTTTAGTTGCTACTCCTCTTCATGCTTGTTGAAAAATCCTAGATCGCCATTGTGAGCCTGCTTAAGAAATGGAAGATCTTGAGTCTTGCATAAACTCTCAAATTCTGCTTTACAAAGTCAGACTCCACAGACGCGCGTATAGGCATAGAGATTCCTCTGGATCTAAATTAAAACTGATGTTGCAGCGTAATATTATTTGAAAGTAGGGGTTGTTTTCAAATATGAGGTATTCATGCTTACCGTCCTGAATTTTGAAAACACGACAGCTCTTTATGGTCACATCTTGTGCCAGATCAAAGCAGTTCGAGGCAGTGTGTAAAAACTCTTCGACCACGAGGCAGGAATAACTCTCCATCCGTAAATGCATTCCGTAAATCCAATTGACGCAAGGTAGAAACGTGCTGACGCAGCTGGAACACTGAGCTGGAAAGTCCTCTCATTTGCTCATAAGAACTTTGCTATGAGACCTAAAAAATCTTATGAATGGAATAATTAACTTCGAGAATCAGTGGATTGGGGAACTGGTTAGGTATTAAGAAGATAAGAATGGAATTTTATTTCGAGAAGAGGCGAATCCCAGAATTTACAAAAAAAGATTTGGATTACCCCTAGCATCCATGCTGGAATAAGCGAGTGCAATTCGAGATTATTCAAACTCGCTACAAATAGGGCTCAGTTTAGACAGTGCCTCAACATGGCTATCTCTGCATCCAGATTGTTCCAACTTACGAATCCCACTCAGAAGGCATGAAGCTCTATTTCCAAAAATCATTCGCACCTAAGAATAATTGTTTTCAGACTCCTGTTCGTACCGAGGAAAAGGCACTTTAATGTCTACTTGAATGAAGGGATCCACTTGGCTAAATATTCGTGGATAATCGTCGACTAAACCGGTATGAGCAGTTAGTACAGTCACTAAACTTGAGCCAATAGGTCACAAAACCGGGTAAACTTACGAATTAAATGCCACATTACCAGCCTCCAGTTATTTTCACTTCTTTCTTTTTAAATGAAATCCTAATCTGCACAATGGTGGTATTTTTGAGAGTATTATCTTCTGATAGGGAAAAAACATTTCCGTTAGGTAACACAGAGCAGTCGGAAACATTTCCGGTTTTAGGGCTATTTCCTAGCTTTAGACACTCATTATTTTGGAACTAAATGGTCTATAAAATATTTCAATAACGTCTTCAATTGAAAGCTAACTCGGATTAATTCAGCCCACAAATTCTTCAAGGAGATTATTGATACCATCAAGTGCGAAAGTAATGGTGTGAACTTAAAAGTGATCGTTATTGGATCTATTCAAACAACAGATCTATGTTAAAAGCAAAGATAGGATCTGCTTTGTTGTTGAGAGCTTTTAGAGGAATTTTAGCATTTCCAATTTCAAGCATATCCCAAGGAGTCATAACCTTTGTAGAGTAACTATCAGAAAGTTCACCACATTTTAAAGGAAGTTAGACAACAACAAACCTATCAGTCGGCTTTTCAACTTTAATTTCTTCCTATATCGACTGGAGCACAGATCATACAAGGGGTTTCTGGGAACGCGGAGCCCAGGAGAATGATCTACCATCATTAAATAATGTATCAGCTAATTCATACCGCCCTCAGGCTCATTCCAGCCTTAGTCATCGGCTGACGTCCCTTTCGGCGACTGGATTGTCTGAGATCAATGGTGACGAAATCGCTAGCACGCTTTGCAAATTCCGACGAGAGCTCTTATTGGCTAGCAGACCCGCATGACCCAACAAATGACACTATCCCCAAACTGGTGTCTCAAAACATATTTTAACAATAGATACACAAAGAACATGTGAAGAGAGCCTCTGGGATTTATTATTAAAGCGGAGAATGACAAAAAAGTTATTCACGAAACCGGACATATCTATCTAGGATAATAAATTTACTTTCAACGGGATTTCGAATTCGAAATCTCATCAGAAAGAATTATGCCACTATTATTATCTTAATAACTAATAGCACTGAAAAAAATATTATTAATAAGCACCAAATCCAATCGTGATTGAGGAGCCTTTTGATGAATCGGATATGAGTTGAGAGTATAGGAATATTCAGAAGAGGGTTAGGGTGGCTCTCTGGTACCAAATGATGTCATGCCTTATCGGTGTCTGGAAGGACAGATCAAACGGAAACTGTTAAAAACAGTCACCAGAACGATGAAAAATGACGCAAAACAAGTGGGCAAGATGCAGCAATTCGAAATACTGGCCACTTGGTCAAGTACAGCGCTAAAATGGGAGGCCGAAATAGAGAATCGAGTAAGAAAAGAGTTGAATAAATCGTTTCTTCAATAAAGACTTGGCTTATAACAGATAGCAAAGTGATCAGGACGAAACGGGAAAAGAAAATCATAGTGAGTTTATGCTTGCCCTTGTCCCACTGCAACAATGTTACAGTTACAAAGATTTAAAAAATAATTAAAAAGTGCAGTTTAGTTTACTTTTGGATCTAGACAAGGTAATGATTACTTATTTCAGTCATTTTTGCTATTTTCTATATTATTTGATCCGATTTTTCAGCTACCGCTTAACAGATCTAGCGATGTATAATCTAAATCATTAACAGATACGCAAAATTCCAACAGGATGTTTCCGAACAGACCACGTAACGCAGCAAAGGTCGAGTTTGAGAAAACTATTTTTAGACTATCCCCCAATCAGTAGGCTCTTAATATACAGCTGCCACCAATGTTGCCAAGACTGCCTGGCAAACATTTATGCCATTGAAATTAAGAAATGGGGCGGAAAGGAGCTATTTAGTCGTTAGGAAAACTATTTGAATAGTCACAGAAAACCTTAAACACGGATGGTGTCTTGCGGTTTTCTGAAATTTAATGCAAGATACTCGCTAGAAAGGAATCTAGAAGCTCATTTCAAATCGTTCATCAGTGAATGAGACAGAAGTCGATTTAACCGGCGATCTCGAATCGTAATGCGATCTGTGCGTAAGGCAGCTTCCTTGCAAGACAGTGATTCGCGGTATTTATTTGGAATGCTTCTCAAACGGTCAGTCCATTTACTGGAAGCATGCTGAGGGACTTTGATACAGGTTATCTTACAGGTCAAACAGCAATCCGCAGTCACTTGGCTCCTTAGCACCTCGGTGGTGCATTAACATGATGTTATCCAGAAACATCCAAATCGCAATTACTTCAAGATATTTGATTGACACTAGCGTGCAAGTTTGTACAAAAAACAGCATGACGACCCTAACTTGTACGCTTGATAACGAACATATGTTGGGTGGTCAAACGAGAAGACGTCATGCAGAAGGTTGTATCTGCAAGAAATTGAAAACATTATTAGAAATTTAGCTGCTTTTTCTAAAAATTCGGCTATTTCGTTTGGTTCTTTGTTACAATTTAGCAAATAAATAACAATAGAGTGAGGCAAGCTAAGATAGATGAACTTCGGAGTGAAGTGAACTGTTTCTGGGAATGCTTTAGTTGACATAAAATTACTGGGTAAAGCAGCTTATTATGAACTGAAATTCACAATATACCCACATTTCATTCCTTTGTTTATTCTGGAGGAAGTGCATTGATGCGACCGCTTTGAAAAGGATGATTTAAATGAACCATGATTGGATTGAGTGTCATTAAAGAAGATAAAAACCGTAAATAAACCACGACCCCGAAGATACGTGTTAGGGATGTCTAAATGACATTTGGTTGCTCGGGTTACACCTATATGTTGTCAATAATGCGTAACCTAATCGGATTTAGAGAGGTAATTCTCATTTTGTCGAAATAGCGCAGTTAGTAACAAAAAGGTGTCCATGTTAGTCTTGACACTTGGCTAACCTCAACAGCCACATTAACCAGACATTTTTCTGATCGTCAGGGTCTTATGTTAACGTCTTTTTTACTTATATGAATAAGTAGTATGCATGAGTTTTGCAATTCAATATATGATAATCGCAAAGGCTTGAGTTTTAAACTCGCAACAATTTTATCATATGTCAACCTTGAGGATTCAACGACTGATCTAGAAAAGATTCGTATAGGCACTTCAAACAAGAAAAGATGAGGGTTGCAGCCCTGAATTTCGGTAATCGTCAATTTTTTTGGAAAAGAGTCTGTTTTGAATTTCGAAAAGTAGGGCAAACAGTGGAGAAATTCTAGACCATATCTACAGCTTCGCCATACGCACCTGACTTTCTATTGTGTATCAAGGGTCGTACTATTCCCTCTTTGAGTTATCAAGTGTCCAAACTCTGTTCACGCTAAAACTCCCCATTGTATCACTGCATTTGCTTCATATACAAATGGCGTAAACCAACCACGAAAGATCGGAAATCTAGACCTAATAAAATGTTAATAGAACGAAGTTCTAAACATATGCATATTCATATTTACGCGGTTGGCATTAGCTAAATAAATAAATAAATAGATCAATAAATCAGCGGGTTACTCATTTTTAGAGCATAACTGACGAATCTGCTACATTTGGCTTTCTTCGGATGCTGTTTGCTATTGCGACAACATACATTATTTATATAGAGTAGATCATACTAAATGAAGGAAACATGGCATTGCGGTATAAGAAGTGACAGACCGAATTTCTTATATTCCTCAACTCAAAACAAGAGTCGGTTCGCTAGAACACAACAATCAATGCAAATTTGGCCCCCATAGGCACGCATTCAGTGATTGGACGATTCACTTAGTAGCACGAAGTTACTACCTCACCACATGCGTTAAGTAAATTCATGAACAACCATATTCGTTCATTTACAATCTTTCAAATGTTATATTAAATTCTGTACAGAAACTGTTAGCACACAGCATCACATTTTGTGGTTCCTTGAGATCTTTTCTGGCTATGAATTGTAAAATCGTTATAACAGTTTGACAGCAGCCTTTTATTGCTTAGTAGCAACAGATTTTTGCTGTTGGTAATATGTGTAAACTGATTTACCGGGAAACTTTCATTCCATTTTATTTATTCACTATAAGTTTAACGAAATCCGTAAACTGAAAACAGTAGGTCACGCCGCTCTTTGTTATTGGTTTTTCGAAAAAATTGTTTAAAGCGAATTCGCTCGTATGTAATTTTTTATTTGATAACCCTTTTTGAACATGTACCTCGAATTTCGCTATCGTATGTTTGTTTTTGAATCAAACTAGGCTTCACCAATTCAAACTCTTTTTGTTCTGGAAAAATTTCACAACTTTAACCATTTGATCCCCTCCTTTTCGATTCAAGGCCATGAATTACACATCCTATTTTACTAATTTGAGCATAGTCAACTTTTGCAGTCCTCAAAGCTAGGCCTGTATTTAAGAAATATGTGCTTCAACAGTTAAATTGGGAGAAGAAGGGCACCAAACGAAGTAGACATCTATTTTCACACAACATGTAGCTCGAAAATTTGAACGGTGCGTTTATTGAGAGCTAAATGGACCAGCAGTGGCCCCATCAACATGGCATCCACCGATTTTAAGTACTCCTAACTAAGGTCGCGTATTTCACAATCACTATGACAGCTACCAGTGATCGTAGTTCTATTCGGGTCAGTACTTCCTCCAGCCATAAAATTGACTACACCATCCGTCTTTTCCTTTTCAACAATTTCATCGAACAAGAATTTCCGTTTGGAGATCTTTTAAGATTAAAAAATTATGGACCTTAGAAAAGAGGTAGATCTTCTGATTAGTGCTAAAAATTTTGCAGTCGAACGACCTCCTGCCCTAATCACTATTATAATCGAAATCATAGACTTTGCAATTAATTAATATGGCTTTAGATGGACCGTTCTTCGTTTAGCGTCCATGGCGTTCATAGAGGCGAATTCATCATAAACTCGAACGTTATTAGCACTCTGCTCTCGCTTCCCCATTTCCCAAGGCACCTTAATAAATCACCCTGCAGCACTCTGCTCAATTACTCTAATTTAAAGAAGTCAAAAACGGTGAAACGTAATAGTTATTCCACGATTATATTAGTAAAGACTTTTCCGCTAACCTCAGTGAAGAAACGGCTAAGAGGACATGGAACTTGAGAGCTGATAATATATCGAACTGGTTGGGCTAGAACTCCGAACAACTGACATATAGCAATTCGAAAACTACAGTAACAGGTAAAGGTCAGCAACGAGTCTGCCTGTTGAGCGTTTTGTAGATTAGGAGTTTAATTGCCCATTATGCTTACAACATGTGAAGGATTATTCAAGATCTACTACTGAATATTGCTGTGAGTAAAGAAGGAAGATACCAGGGGTAGAAAACTAAGGATTACAAAACCTGGGCTACTCTAAGTCGCGCCAATCGACTGCACTGTCCCAAGGTGCATTGATAGAAAACTTTGGCATGCAACCGTCGGGTTTAATATCTACTTCTTTATCTCAGTACCTTGATTTGATCGATATTCATGAAAAAAAGACTTTCTCCTCCTCATTCCATCATCAGCTCCGGCATATTAGAGATTGCTTGGGGGAAACTTACAATCGATACGTGCTTATTCTAAACCTACAGAATATCATGTTTTGTTCAGGTAAGAGCAATAATTATTTCAATTCATCATTTCAGTCTTACGTTTAGATCCTAACTCGAATTAAAAAGTGGACACACATCGCAGTAAAAGATCAATCATCCTAAAAAAGTACTGTCGAAATTGAAGATCCCAACATTCTGCAGAACGACATTTAACGAGTCATATTTTTTCATATTTTACAATAATGCTTGATAAAATTTGAGAAACGAAAAGAACTGGAAGCAGAAGGGGAAGAAGAGGATGATAAGAAGGGAATAAAAGACCAAATAAAGAAGACAGAGAGCTTAATAGAGAAAGAGATAATCGTTTAATAAGTTGAGATTACCGCAGATCACATCCGGCCATTATTTTTCCTTTTCAGTGGGAGTTATTACACTGTCACCACCACCAGCAATAGTAGAGGCACCTGATGTCGTAGTTGATGTAACGAAGTGTCGAGAACTAATCAATCGTTGTCGAGAGCTCGTCCCCACAGCGTTGCTCAGACAGTCAAACCACCTAAAACCAAAAAGTCTCAGTATGAGCTACTAATTTTTAAGCAATAGTTTAATTATAAGAGTCTACTGATATTTTAAAGTAGAAAAGGCGGATTACCTCTCGAAAGAGGTTTGACTATCATCCCGGAAGAAGTAGACATGATTTTTGAATTGCAACTTAAAGACGAATTCCTTGCGGATGTTGTCTTCGGGTGAGGGTACAGTGATGTTATAGCCGAGGAGAGGTAAACTAGCCAATGGGAAGGTGTCTTGGTAGCTCTTGTGGAAGAACAGGCAGAGCTGAGTGAAGACCACCCAGAGTTTCTGCCAGCCACTGTTGTTTTTGAATTTACGAAGAAGGTAACCACTGGTTTCGTACTGAAAAGACATTGGTAGTTGAATAGGTATCTTATCGTGATACTAACTTGAAATAGTTAACTACTTAATCAGATCTTTGAACAAGCGTACTAGGATGAACATACCTCGTTGGCTCGAAGGATATCTGACATAGAAAAAGTAGAGCTTCTGTGCCAACAGACATGTACACTTGTTGTAGCCCGGTGAAGTACCTTTCTTACGTCTTGATTGGAAGATGGACCGCCTGAAACTTTCAAAAATGAAATTGCGATAGAGTCAACATTGAACGCGACTAATCCGAGATACCTCAGCAATCATTCTCTTTCTGATTGGTCAAAACTCACTGTAGTTATGAGTTGAACACCCAGTGAATATAAGTTGGATTTCAGAGAAGCAGATCGAAACTTAGTAAACCGTGTATGCCTCAATGTTAGCTGAGACGGATATTCTGAATAAGACAAGTGAAGATTGAAATGGAATTTCAGTCTACTGTGTATTTATTACAAACTCCAACTCAACGATAAACTGGGCTACGTAGACGTGTTTTAATGACCTCGCTTAATAGGCGACGGGGGCTGAGGTGGTAGTTATGTGAAAGCAAAGCTTTGGCAGCACCTCGGGGTGGACGCAAAAGAAATCGGTGCGAAGGCAGCCAAGGCTATCCATTATTCTAATGAACCGCTCCATTTCCTCATTCTATTCCTTTTTGGTGGTGAATTTGTCCTATTTTATTATTCATGAGTAACTAGAACTCGAATTAGAACAATAGGCATTTCCGGGTCAATTATCATGGGGGACAAATGCTTTCCCATCTACTTCAGATATTTAAGACGACAGAACGAAAGAGCATGGACCAGTCTCCAGAGACTTTTCATAGCGTTTGAAATGGGTTAGCACGAGATGAAAATTGTATGTTAGTCATCTCTAAAGTGCGTAAAAAATAAGTCAGTTTTGCAGACAGCAAAAATGGCTGATAGACATGCTGACTTAAGGAGTTGAATCCATTTTAGAAAGAATTTATGAACGATCACAAATAGAATACGTCGCCAATGTTTACTGAAGACGACATTTTGTGCCAGTAAAGTTATGTATGATTAATTATAATGACATGGAAAGAAAGCAGTCCAACAAATTAGGGAAATATAGAAACTATTTATCACAGGTCAAAAATAATCATAGCTTCCTATTCATTCATGAGAAAAGTAGTAAACACGTGAGAGGAAAATTCTGGGAAGTAATGTAAAGTAATTTGGGCATTGTTTGATATAAAATCCCAGGTAGCGACTGCCAATCTTGGCTGAAAAACGACAAAAATATATCCTGGCTTCACAAGTCACAAAGGCGAATCTCTAAAGGATATATGTGTGAGTACGCTAAAAACAAGGAAATGCTTTGGCATTCTACATTTCAAAAATACAAAATTTTCCACCTCGGGAGGTTTCGAATCCCAAAAAAGACTGCTACCAGTGAACCTTGAATGAGCAGAATCCATGAGGCTTTCAGCTAAGTGTCAACGGGCCTCAACCGTTGTGCTACCTCAGACACTAGGAGAATCACCATCAATCACTGTTACGAAAAGTATGTTTTACGCATTTTAAACAGTCAGAAAAAGTCGACGCATTTTCCGAAACTTGAAACACAGTAGGCCGAGAAGTGAAAAACCCCGAAATCCAATTTATTGAAATTGAGAACTATAGACCTTTCTCATGGACGTGGCCTTCCTACCCTTGCCTGCCAGGATGGCGCTCTAGAAAAGAAATCAAATGTGGATATTGCTTACAAAGAGATTCCCTCGAAAGTTTTTGGGAATCTAGGCTTATCTCAATAGGAGGGCGCATAATAATGAGACTCTGTGCGAAAACTCGCAATTTAATAGGCTTTTTACCAACGCGAAGAAGTGAGAACAGAATGGGAAAATAGAACATCCAACTCTGAGCGAAAAGTATGGCTGAGTAGACATCTGGAGTATTGTTACTTTTATTACTCCACCAATAATAAAAGGTTTACTTAACTAAAAATTCTAATTAAGAGCTGTTTATGGAATGGACGCACGTGTGTCAGTTATAAAATTGTGCCAGGACACAAAAATATCCAAAGCTAGAGGAGCAAGTACAGGTTTGAGGTAGTATCGCACATCTACAATTTAGACACCGCCAACTGGATTGAAAATACAGCGTTTGAGTAAAGGGACTTTATTTTAATGATGAAATTAGGGAAGTCTTGGAAACATCGCCGAATCATTTCAACGCACGAGTAAACTGAGATCAGCCTTATCACTTTGCATCAGTTGCTAGCGGAAGTAATAATTAACTAGTTCGTTTCATAATACTAAATCAAAGTGCTATTGAACTTTCCATGCTATAAATATCGTCATCCCAAGATTAAACTTTAGCGGTAATACAGCGCCAGGAAAGTTCCCTCAAATTGGGTCACGAGATCGTAGGTTTACCCATATGCTTGTAAAGCCCGAAGCAACAGTGTCACTGATTGGAGAGGTTCCCCATTACTAACATTCGAGAGCAGTCTCAATTCAGATTATTCCATGTGCGAAATTAGGCCCTGAGGAAGCCGTTCGATAAAATGAAACCTGGCATGAAAACAGGAGCTAGTGTTTCGCCTTTCGAATTGTGTTCGCAGGTGAAAAAATCTGTTCATGCCAGCTTCTTTTTACCGCGTTAAACAATTTAACATCGGTTTGATAAATCTAGCAATTACATCTGCTTGACTAACGAAAGGTGGCAGAATTGAATGCGAAAGTTGTCATTTGCTCCCATTTGGTAGATCTCGAAATTGCTTACAATCAAGCACTAGTTCGCCATCTTTTGGACACGATATTGACCGAAACTGATGCTCATCGACTAGTGACTTTCGAAGATAACTTTCAATTTTTTAAATGTCCCATACTGGGTTAATTATTCCAATATTGAAAAAGAAAGTCAAATGTAGAGCATCTTGAATCAGCAAGGAGCTATTTCTCCTTTGGTAGTTCCATACATATAACTTGAGGTACTATTAGAATACCAAACAATAATACAGCTCATGTAAGATTTCTGACATTGAATTCTGTCAAAAACCCAGCTACACTTCTGGTCGACCCCATTCAGTCCCATGCGCTTAGTGATCCCTACCCAATACAGTCGACGTTGATTTGCACTGATGTAAGCTAAAATTCTTTGGTGAGAAACGAACGAACACAATTCTTATAAGGAACAATATATGAAGGCGGTCAGAGGTATGTCAAACGAATAGAGAGTGTCTAAGCCAATACGCTCTACTAACAACTCATTTAATTGCAATTGACCAACTCACCAGAGCGTTCAGGTTTGGGATCGTCGTCTTCATCCAGAACGACGGAAGAGGAGTGTGGAACACCAATTAGAAGAGAAGCTGCAGATACAGGAGGTGGTGGAAGAGGCGCGGTAGCCTTGGCGGCAAGAATGGCCCGAGAGATGTCCTCCAGCCAACGATCGCGTTGCCATTCGCTAGGTGCTGCGACCACGAAGCAACGGTTGCCAGAATACACCGTGAAACTTATTGTCGACTCTGCCTCTTCTACCATCAAGTCCTGCAGGGGAAATTGGCCATGCACCTGAACAAGAAGAATAAAATTCTATCAGTTGCTTTCTCAAAGAATCGCCTCACAACTCAAGCTATTTGCAAATTATAGAGGGAAAACAGTCGCCAGTTCCCGGTCTTTTGTCAGGCCCCTAGAACTTGTAGACATCCACTTAAATCACTTTGTGATTAATAACGAAATTGTATATAACAATCAAAACTTTGTAATTATCTAGACATCAAGACTGCTAACACAGACATATAGTAGTATGGCATTATATATTTATGTGCGCCGGTGGTGTAGCCGTCATATGGGTTTGACATCATTTAGCGCGTATCCCACAACGACCGAATGGTAGACTTCAAGAGGATGGCTAAACGAGCGTTCCTCAATTGGAAAGACCATTTAAGATACCAGGAGAGATATAGTGTTTAAAAGATGTCACAAATGGGATGCTTCCAGTCTTCGAAAGCATGTATTTCGACAGTGCTTGATGTAATTAGCGTCGATGGTCAAACAGCAGACCCTGTTCCTGGGCAAGCAGTCAATAAATGCTCCGACATTTTAGTCAAGATCAATACAATCCAAACGCGAAAAATTCCAATAAGTTAAAATGTTCTAACTCGAAAGGCTGATTAAGAAATTATAAGGACAATTTTCACCCGTGGTCGTTGGATGGTTGGTACCTAGTGCTCTAGCGCACATCAGCCACTGACTTATTTTGAGGTGCAGGAAAACACTGAAGAAGAAGCAGTAGAAAAGAATCACATTGAAAATACAGTTTGTCCATTTATATTTACGATCCTAAAAACTAGAGAAAACATGCTTATGATACCGAAATCGAGATGAAGGGAACGAAATTGAAAGATATATTCAACGAAGGCATCTCAAAAGGGAGCAGATCTGATCTTAAAAAAGGTAAATGATGTCTCTCGAGTGAATAAGTTCTTCCCCTGATCTTACACTTTAACACGGATAACTAACGTTTAGAGAACTGGTTAATTATGTCGAAGGTAAAAGTTATTTGGCATTCAGACAATCAGGTGTAGGAAGTAGACCAACTAGTGATCAGGCAACGGAATTTAGACGTACTTGAAGGTCGGCAATGCATATCAGACGTTCAGAAGGTTCAGTTTGAACAAAAATTAGTAGGCAAGATTATTAAACTGAGCCCGATACAGTGATGTGCGTCTGCTATCCAACAACTTGGAAATCTGAGGTAAAAATCCCTCAAGGTTCTCAATTCAAAGCCCGTGAAAATATACTATGAGGCGTCAAGGTAACTCTGAAAGAAAAGAATTGCGGAGGAGACTGGCTATCCTGTGGAGGACGAGAGAATTAGTCACTCGAAAATGTCCGCCGCGAAATTCACAAAATAAAATGTTTTCATTTTGACTCCTTGTTGACTAAAACATTTACATTTTAGATGATAACTAGTTTAAATCATTGCTTACAATGACTAGGCTGAACTCCTCGTCTGCTATTTACTATTCAGACTCAATAAAGCTTTTTAAATTAACGGCCTAACTGGTCCAGATTATACAGAAAATGTCCCTATTGGGGTCCCATGGCCATGACATTAATAATTTGCGATTTTTCTCTCACACCCTCATGAGTAGACGATTTCCGCAAACTGAAGGGCTTTAAACTCGCTTTAATTCCGTTATATCGCCCATCAGAACGACTCATGAGCGCTGGATTTTTAGGGATAATGGAAATAAAGCAATTGTGCTTGATTCAAATGAGGTCCAGATCCGTACCACAGAATAACACAATGAAGATATCTAGGGTCGATTGATCAAGGGTTTTCCGCCATAGTACTCCTAACGATTTATAAATAAATAGTTTGGCATTTCCCCGATATGGCTTCGAGGGGTCAAGGCACCACTAACATGCTTCCTCCGCGTGAAATCAATCTCTCAACTCCCTCGACCTAGTCTGTCCTAACAAATACGCATGATTATTGAAAGGCGCCTTCGAACCATTATCTTGGGAAATGAGGAAGCACTTTAGTATCGCCGAGTAAGAATTTCTCGTTAGGCCATCCCTTCGTGCACCCATATTTAACCAGTGCATGTGGTTATTGCTATGGAGCCAGCTAAACTAACGCACTAAAGTCAATCACCGAGTAAGGACCCAACAAGTATAAATCTAAAAATTTGATAACAGGATGTCATCGAATCGGACAGGAGCAAAGTGCTCAAAAATTTATGCAGAATACGAGGGTAGCCTTGAGAGCCATTCAAGCCACAATAACGAACTGACTTTCCCCTCCACGGGTCTGATCTAGATTCAGATAAGAAACGGAGGAACGTAAAAACACTTGTTCCCAACGTCTCCCTTAACCGCTGACGAATCTCTGCGAAGGATTCAGTCTAAAATCAAGGAAGCAGATGACCGGCAGAAAATGGCGACTTCTAATAGTCTTATGGCTTAACATTTTGGCCACATCAATCTTATTAATGAGTAGACTTGCAACGATAAAGTAATCTTACCTTAAACTGCAGGTAGGATGAGTTGGTTCTACTAGCGTAAATGAGTTGATCGGAGAAGAGGAAGAATATGCGCTGTTGGTAGCCCTTTTTGGAAAGCTTTTGAAGGAGCCCCTCCCGAATGAACTGACGAGTTCGAGAGGCCAACCATCCTGTAGCTTTTTCACCCCCAGCTTCGCTGGATATGGTCTGAACCCCAACGAGATCACGCTCCACTTCAAGAGACTTGTAGAGATTCTCGCAGCGCTTATAGCTGTCCCACTGGGATTGGATAGTATCCAGGAGGCGAGCATGAGCAACTAGGAAAAGATAAATAATATATATATTTTTTCAATAGCAAAAAAGTCTCTTCGAATGGGGTCATACAGACCGAAAGATGAATTAATATAGAAATGGCTATCAAAACAAATTTAAGAGTTCTTATCTTAGATTACCAGTTAGAAACATTTCTCTAATGAGGCATTCTTACTAAGATGTTATGGAGCAGGCCAACGTGATACCCACATCAATTATGCCTCACAAATGCAGAGGCATAACAGCATCAAAGTTGGCGATATGGATGAAGGGGCGCGGATAAACGTAAAACTACGATGATGATGGCAGCAATTAATGGTTAGAATTTACTGCAGTTTCTTAAAGATTTTTGCACAAATATTCAGTGACCTGAATGTTCTGGGGTGACTAAAAGCTGATGGTGAGGTTAGATGGGTACTAGGATCCCAAGATTACTTCGAAACTACAATCGAACCTGTCCTTGTGTTCTCTATTGAAGACAGAAAGCCAACTAAAAAACGAACCCCTCTGCTCGGTGTTTGGATGTTACAACACACAACAATAAAAGATGAATAAGAAGCTGACGTTATTCATGCCAACCGATGTCTTTCAAGCTGCCATTGAGTAGACTGTTGGTACTCCACTTTAACTATTCATTCCATTGTTAAAGGGTTGTGATTCTATGGAAGGCCATGCTCCGTTTAGGTCCTCTGATGGTCACCAAAAACGAGAGCTTCTTTCCAGCTAATAATTTGAAACGAAAGATAATTTGAAGGACTTGGAGAGTAAATAACATAAAATCGCCCTCCACTGCCATTGACATTATGCCCTTTTTATGTGCAATGAATATTCTCCAATGAGTAAAACTTGTACGATTATTTTGCTGCTGAAGTATGTGTGTCGCCAATTTAAATTAAAAGACGCAACGAATCATGCCAAGGTTACTTTAGTTCCTGAAAATCAGTGATTATAGTTTTTAATAGCTTATCGAAGCCTGCGAAATGACTATTAAAGTTTGCAAAAAAGGAGAGAGTTCACACTACTAGTAAATACAAGTAGGGAAGAAAACTAACCTCGACAGCCTTGCATATCGAGATTAGATTCGCTGTAATGCCGCATCAGTCGTTCCAGAACAGAGCGGTATTGCAGTAAACGATGCATGGGTTTGAGCAGAAAAGCGTAGAAGGGCAGATAACACGACTTTTGGGCCTCAAAGGATTGCATTTTCGCTTGGAAAGAGGGCCGATTCCGGATTAGACGCTCTATGTCGATTATCAGACACTCAGTTTCTTGAAGGTACGACCGATAGAGCTGAAATGATATAAAGTTAAGCTTTAGTTTAATAAATCAATAGTTATTTCTATCAAACTTCCACTAATCGCAAGCAGTGATATAATTACCGGAGTTCAGCATGGTTCCATAAAGAATTCTGCCTCTGTAAAGAAAAAATAAATTCCAACAACTGTGGAGCTAACACCAAACGGACGTAACAAACTAGTTACGTGCCTGCTCGACTCACCAGATGGCATCAGTTCGAAAATGGCTAGCGTACAAAAATGCGGAAATTAGGGAACGTGATTTTTTTAGATTGAACATAACTGCGCTGACAGTGTACCTGCAAGCTCACGCACTGAGCTCCAGATTCACCTCGGGCAGTCGGTTTCTACAGGCATCTTTGTAAATAATGTGTAAGTTGTAAAAAATGTTGGGACAGCATCGAGACTATTTTCAAGCAGTCCCAGTACCAGAGTGCCATTGTTTTCTCTCTTCAGATATGGTCATTATCATACCGGGGTGCTAACTCGAATACCCCAAGAAATAGACTGAAGTAATAAGTCCGAAGACAAACCATTCTGTGGAACGCATTCCAATCGCCAGAAAGTGAACAAGGGTTGAGAGTGCAAGTACATACGTCACAACAATTCTGCTCGTTGATAACAGACTAGAATAAAAACAAGATATGATGTTTCCCACATTGACCGCGAACATTCAACGACACATTACAGTAAGCTTGATTTTATCAGAAAAGCGAATAAAGACGGTGGACATCAGTTATTAGCAAATGCATTCATTAGTTAAACTTCGACTTTTAAGAACAATATGCACTTGAAAAGTGCTGAGCGCTAACTTAAGGATTTCAAATGATAAGAATGGAAAAGGCAAAAGGGGGTCAAAATACAAAGTTAGATTCTAGTCGAATAATGAAACTGAAGGAAGAGAGCGGCATCCAAACCATGAAATTCATGTGAACTGCCAGGTATCTGCGAGCTCGACAGAGTACCAACTATTAAAAAAAGGGTGAATGATAGAGAAATCTCATACTGGAGTGCAAAGCCAATTTGAACAAAAACTCCCTGTGGAGTCAATATAAGCCCTTGATTTGGGAATTATACTGCAGACCGACGTCACATCGGGGCCGCACTTGCCCATGGTGCATGTAAAAGGTAAGGCTGGTGACCATGCTATCAGCCAGTGATTACACAAAAAATTTAGATTTTTACTACTTAAGCAACGTCAGTCTCTCAAGTGTCATTGGGACTGGCAGCTAACGAGGGCTTTGGTGAGGACTGAAAATATCTAGCCATTCTCTGCTAGCCGATTACTACGGTGGTTCAAAAGGTCTGGCTATCTAGTGCACCGCGTCTGGTTTGCTTCAGCGGCGGAAATGAAAGTGAAGGATTCTCAGTGAAAAGGACACCAAATTTATGGGCTGGTCGACGAACTGCACGTGGGCAGAAAACTGAGAAGGCGCTGGACATTAAAAATGAAGCTTTTGGATATCATGTTTTCGCTTAGAGCAGTTCCCCAAAGATAAGTTTTAAAATTCCTCAATTTTGGTAGGACTGTAGGTAGGAGGCTGCTTAATGGAAACTTAACCCGGAAGGGTGGCTTCAAAGCCAACAGAACACTTTGGGATACTAAAATTCGACGATATTCGGAACTGTTGGGTTGGTTTCCAAGCTGGCGCAATGGATGAAGAATACCTCCATTAATAAACTCACCCCTCATTTTGTTACTCTGTTTGCTAACGTCTACAAGATCGGTAGCAGCATAGCTTTACGTAAACAGTCCGAAATGCCAACAGCCTCTTTTGATGACTCACATACAGAATATTAATTGTCACCGGCAGTCGCCCCAACATCGTTCGATTAAAAATACTTGACCGGGTGAAAGGTTTCTTCTGCGGTTGAAAATTTTACTCCCATCATCGTCGGTGGAAGAAAAACGGGAGGTTGTTGGGAGCTCTCTCAATAACTTTAGGAATTTGACTGAATTGTAATTAATGGTAGTATTGTCTTTCGAAATAACTACAATAACTCAGCGAAGTTGTCATTCACATAAACCATTTTTAGAAATTGTTGAGGAGACCGATAAGAGCGTCAGTTTCATTAGCCAACTGAAGGCAGTCGGTTTTATAAGTGGGTCGACTATAGCGTTTGGCGGGTTAAATTGCTCACTTTTATTAATATTTTTTTATTTACCATTCGATTAGGCTGATTATTAAAACCTAGTGCACAAGGGTACCAACTGGGCGAGGAGACGCGTGACTTTTTCGGAGGCGCAGATTTATAAAACTTGTGGGTTCGTGGTCTTGACGACCATTAAAGATCACTGAATTCCTGCAGGCCTGAGTCAGGAGCATAACTGCTTTTTTTACTATTTTAGGGGAGTCACGCCTTCCATAATGATGAAGCATTCCCTCTTCCTTGGTACTTTCTCGCAACTCGAGAGAGGGCAATGTTGGAGCTTCGCTGGGAACTTCTCAGAGGGAGATTGTAGTGGAAACTAATTACACTTCTGCTTTTTTAGAACTCGGTATTGTCACGATCACCTTACATTGATCTTCTCTACAATACTGCAGGGCTTTTTTTGTAGCGAACATTGTTGTGTTTCACTATTCCTGTGCATATTGCTTTGCGATTCCGGCTTTGAGAGGCCAGATTGACCAGTTTTGTTAAAGATTTCCTTCGAGTCCTGCTTGATTTGTCAAAGCTCTGACTTGATACATGGCTTCTTCTTAGTCCCGGTAACTAGAAAAACGCATAAGCGGTAGAGAACTAGGCGAAACTTCATACCAGTCTAAGACCGAAGCATCATCTAATAAAGCTTTCTCGAAGGGGTTATTCATGGTTTGCGAGAATAGAGCCCTTTAGGTGAGCTGTCTCGCAGTATTGAAGACAGTTTAAAATCTATTGTTACCGAACATTCCTAATATTATTGTCATTTTTTTCTGTCAGGTCAACAGATTAGAGAAAAAATAAAGTCACCTTCTGAAGAAAGACTTTACGCAACAAGATCCAGCAGTATTTTTAATCATAATTACTTATCAATTCACCATTATACGTTTGCAGATCATAGACTTCAACGACACAAGTTGGTCGACACAGTATTTTAGCAATAGACACCCAAGCTTACCATTTTCATCCGATCTTGGTACTTTGAGATTTGATTCCACATGAACTAGACATTACAATTCTATCAATCTTCAGCGATTTAGGTCTTTTCAACAAAAGATTGAAGGTTGCTCATATTCGCTTTTAGTTTTAGAGTTGAAGAATTTCAGGAACCCACCTGAAGCATTTTGAGGTTAGTGACAAAAAGATCACCGATTCTGACTGGGATGGGCGGAGTTGATGTTTCTCCGCTCCCACGAACATCAGCTGACGACCCAGAAACAGAACCTGTTGATCCAGTTGCAGATGTCGTTGAGACCGCTGAACCAGATTCGGCAGTAGACGAAGAATGGCGATGAGAACCACGAGAGGCACATTCCAGGCGCGAGGACCAAGCACCAAAGCGGGACCCCAGTTCGCGCAGAAGATCATTCGATTGGGAGCGCAGGGGCTCGAGAAGAGTTAACAGTTTGGAGAGGACTGTATCCACATCGCGAGAGTCCTTGCATTCCTCGGTGAAGGTCTCTCGAAAGCTCTTTACAAGAAAACAAGATAAGGCAAATCAAGCAACTATGTATTTACGTTTGATCTCCAATCTCAAAGTGATAAAAGATCTTTGCATGAGAATGTGACATACATAAATGGATTTAAATCGGGCGAGTCAGCAAAAGACTAATTGACTCTTCTTTTAATCTTTATGCAGCCCCGATCATTGTTTTTCAAATCTCTTACTTCTAAATCGACAGGTAAGCATGCTGGTGTCCCCTTTATTAAGGATCTCTCATTTGCTCATTCACATTTAAACCAGTGTAGATGATCATGGCATTGATTGTTTCGACTGGAAAAGTAGAAGAAGAGGATTTGAGATATGGAACCGAAGGAGAAGCACATGTTATTTACCCAGAAGAGAACGAAGCCTTCGAAGAGGATGATTTATGCGCTGACAAGTCCGATAAAATTCGGTATTGAATGTTAAGATGAGCCATTTCGTTTTACCTAAGCCCGAACGTTACACGTCGTGCAAAATTTCGCCTTCAATAAAGCCGCGGGTACCATTAATAAAAAACTTTTTTTCACTAGAAGTACGAAACCCGTTCAAAATTGTTTTCTGAGTTGCCCTAAACTATCAACTTATAGGCGGCTTGTGGCATCTAGTTGACGAGAGTGGAGCCGCGAAAGGGAGTGAAAATATACGATTAAATCTGGCCAGAGGCTGATCAAAGCAACGCACTTCACTTCAAACCATACGTCTTTGTAGGAGCGAGACTATATTTCTAACTTGGTTCAGTCATAATTTTCGACAATGGCTCTCCAGTATCCTTCAGCAGTTTCAAAAGGACGAAAAAGTGCTTTTCTTACCATCAATAATACAATATACTAAGTTTCAGGCTAAAATATATTCTCTTTATATTTTGTTTTGAACAAAGCTAGAAGAGGACGTACTTGATAAAAGGACGGAGGATGAAGCAGTGGTATTTCTATTCCAGTTAATACCATGTGTCTATTTGATAAGCATCAGATAAGTGATGTTTTTACGGCCTTCGACTAGAAGCAACTGTCATCCAGGTGTTTGTTCAAGCAAGGCGCAATGTTTCGCATTTGAACAATTTAAAAGGTGATTATTGCCTACTTGTACTGTCGTGAACTTATGTTACAATTGAGTAATTTAGTAGCAATACAAATATATTTAAGAGACTGCATCCAGAAGAATGGAAACGGACTACCGGTCTCAAATGGGCGGAAGAAATTAAAAATGTCTGAATTTTTTACTTGAAATCTCCTAGGCTCCGTCTTGTTCCAACCTAGCGAAATTATCAGATTAAACGTAATATTATGGCCGTTCATTGGCCCCAACCAATATTTGAATCACTGGCCGCGCGCCGATTAGTTAAATGCGTATTCAGTTGCTACACCTCTAGGCAGAAGGGGGATTTTTTCACTAAGGAAAATCAAAACAGCCATTTTCCGACCCTAAAACCACGAATCCACAATGCTTAATGTCTCTAAGAGACATGTTTAGGCAAGAATTCCTCGGCTAAAGAGCACAATATCTGTGAGTCGGTCGGCGATCTGCAGGCAAAGAAGTTGGAGAAGAAGAGGACATAAGAGAAGGTGGCTGAAAAAGTAATCACTTAAAAATTCTGCTTCAGCAGAATCTCGAAGCTTTCACTAAGGAGGAGATATACTCCAAGGTGAAAGTTGAGAGGAAATTTCTTCGGAAAAGACTTAATCTTTGTAACTTTCTCGGTTCATGCTAGCAGGAAATCAGTGAGGAATTCATCGACGATAGGCGATCATGCGACTTTGAATCGATATTAAAAGCGTCAAAGACAGAATCTGATCAAATTTACACATCAACCAATAACCTGCTTTCGTATAGAGCACCGCAAACAACTTAAAACCACAGCAGGATGGTTCTTTCCTACAAGCAGATGTGGTATTTTAAATAAAGACCTCGCTTATTTCCGATTTTATCCATCATATTCCTTTCGGCTTCTATAGTTTCAGCCTCTTGATTCGCAAATCGAAAGTACCTTGATTCCAAATAAGACTCAGTAAGAGAGACGGTCCTATTCTTACCTAGAGTAAGCTATCCAGCTAGGAATGATTACACGCTCGCTTTCCGTAGAGTCAATTCAGCAATACAAAAACAGATCTATGATAGCAATGTGTTTGAAGGGCTCGTTTTAAAAATGGTATGCTAGAGGGTTGGTTTTCGCACACCGTCTAGCATTCAAATCGTCTCTAAACCAGAGCTACGGGCGCCAAAAATTGGCTATATAGGGGCATTAACGAGTACCACTGTTTTCCGATATTTTCACCCACTCTCAGCTTAAAGCCCGTTGTATGCATGTGGTACTATTTCAAATAATAACTGGGAGAACCACTTAACTGGATTCATTTTCGCCTCCTACTGGGCATTGATCTACTTTTATGACAGAGTGATTTTCATGTTTTGGACAGGTACCTACCTCCCCAATACAGGAACTTGAAGATGCTTTTGTTCAAAGCAGGCGTGAGTTAATGTTATGCAATGGATTCAAAGGTTAAAGGCTGCTTCAAATATCTGATGATGCTCGACTTAGTTGGTTGTATGTCTACAAGCGGTAGTCATTCCTAGGACCCTTAACGAGTCTTCGTCTAGATGGCGTCCGAAAAGGATGGTAGTGGGCCAACAGGGCGATAAAAAGAGGTTTCCCTCGACTCCACGACTAAGAGTTATAAACCCCTATGCGATAAAGATCTTAACGATCGGACATAACAAAAGTTTATCAGTCTAAGAACAACTACCGCCGGAGAGCATTTCGGAACTTGAAGTTTAAACGATGTTTGAGGCATTATTTTAAGTTTATTTTTTAAGAGGCAAAGTGAGTTGGCTAGCCCCCGGAGACAAGGAGGCGAAAGGAGAGAAGGATTGAGGGCAAAAGAATGAAATAGAAGGACGATGGAAATAATTAAATTGCTTCGCACCGAGAATTTTTTCTCGATTAAATGAAAGAGAAAAAGAAATTTCACTGGCATCTCTGTATCACAAGCCCAATCGAATGCTGAAAATTTGAACTGAAATAGAATGAGACGCAGTCCATATTTCATTATATTTTGAGGAAAGAGTGCTTAACATAGATATCTCACAAGAACTGCAGTGCGAATAGGCCTGAAACGTGAACGCTTCACAGTCTGTTACCCTCATTACGAGCTGATGCACAAGAACTGCTAGGCGCTGAAGCGGAATGTCTCTAAATGGAGAATGCTAAATCTATCCACTCCTGAAAAATTCCCCCAAATTTCAAATTCGGCAAGGCCGAGGATATGCAATCAGGAGAATGAATAGAGCCGTAAGAAGCTACCACTGGACAAATGGCTGTCAAGAAATGGAATTCTCCCTATGCCAAGATCTATGAAATCACTTCCGATATTTGCGAATCATTTCGTCAACATGAAGAATAGAGACTAAGAACGAAATGAGCGTCCAGAAATCTAACTAATAATCTATTCTTTTATGGCATTATTCCTCAAATAGTTTGAAGTTCCCAGATTATTGTAAGCTTGCGCATTCATTTGCGGTAAGTGAACTGATTTAACAGAGCAGACTAAGTGATGGAAAATCCGTTTTAAATTACTGAAGCATGAGAGGCAACCGCAAGTTTTAACTCAGGGATACTAAGAGAAGCGGTAATCCAGACAGATAAAGGAAAAAAGAAGACAGAAATCAGGATCAACGCACTTTGCAAAAAAGAGCTCAAAATTTGGTGAAGCAAATTAAAGGCAAAATTTGGGTCACTCTAGTGATCAAAAGAGCAAATTTTGATAAATTTATGGAATTATTTAAGTAAGTAAACTGATTCACCTAACTAGCTGAAAACTAACTATTCATTTAAGCGTTGTCAAACTCTCGACATCTTTTAGGGTTTTAGGCTGCAAGTTGCTCGATCAAAAAATTCCACCAAACAAGAATATTGTTAGAATTTGCGTAAACAGACAAATGACAATCCCAAACCATACAACAAAAATACAAAAAAATGATTTTAAGGAAACTATAACAGGTAATTTTACAATCAAAGATTAAGTCTGTTGTTAAGTTAGATAAATACAAATGTAAAGGAAAACGCTCCTTTCTGTGCAAAGGACTTATGCTTAGCCAGAGGAAACGGATTGACATTTTGAGATGAGCGAAATTTTTGACTTAGACAATGTAAAGAGCGAGGCCGGGAATTCAATTAACCTGTGTGGCGAGCGAGACAAACATGAGGCCTCTAGTACAGCCCCTAAACGGCCAATGAGGATGTCGCTAGTGAAAACGGGACTACGGAAATGGTACTCTTGGCTTACCACTAATTGATCACAACCCAAAAAACAACCCATCAAGTCTGGACTGCTTATCAAATTCGGCTGGTCGGAGTTAGCGGACGATGCGACCTGATAACAGTGTAATAAAAAGCATTCTTGTTTGTCATCAAATTTTGGCACTCTACTTAACGCAACTAATTAGAACATTAAAATAATCTCAAGCTCAGCGCGTAGAGCTCCGTTTTTTAGATATAAGGCGATTTTCTAATCCCTAATATTAATATATTAATTAATATTATTTTTGTCAAATTTTCGATTCTCCACAGGGTCATATCTGATCGGCCGTTTGTCTCAAAAAATGGCTTTTATATTATTTGATTTTACGATTGTTACTAGTTTGCATGAATGCTCTATAAAAATGTGGTTCATACCTCACAGACAACATCCAAATCTTTTCTGTAAGTTCTTTCCGTCATTGTTAATTCCCGCAGTAAGTGGTAGGCCACACCTGCCAGTGCTCTCGGCTACAAAAAGGCATTTATAAAAATCTCTTGGGTAATAAATACACAAAAGTATTCTTTGACAAGCACGAAACGCTCTGGTCCTAATAAATAATCTAACTAAACTTACCAGATTTCTTGAGCTACCAGACATCGAACCACGCTTAGACGATCTCGTTGAACGCTCCTCTCTTGACCGTGACTTCGACACCGATGTCAACGATACCAGACTCCGAGAAGATGCTGAAGAAGTGGCCCCGGTGATTACTCCAGCAGGGCCTGTGCGTGAACCGCGATTTCCAGGCAGTGCCGTTGCCATATCATCTTGCGTTATCGTAGCAGCCTCGTCTGCACGATCTCGATCACGTTTTACCAGTGGACGATGCAGACTGGAGCTTCGGGATGCAAACTGACTGCGGGATAGAGAATGACTGCTCAGTTCCTCTTCATCTCCCAGGTCCTACAAAATGCCAGAAAGCAGAACTCCTCTGCTGTCATTTAAGATGAAATTAATACTCCCAGAACGTGACTTGCTTCATTATCTGTCGGTAGAAGGCTCTGACAACTTGATCTAACACTTCTGGCTGCTAGACTGAGACATGAAACTTGAAGAGATCGACGCGTCAAAAGGTCACCTTCTACCGGGATTACATTGAAAGGATAGGGATGAGCAGGATCCGGATCTTCCATTTCCGCAGGTGGTGAAGGTAAAGGTGGTACACTCTCCTCACCATCCTCGTCCAAATTCCCTCTCGAGGTATCGTAAGAAGGTCGGGAAAGAGACGCGGACTTGGAGGTAATACCAGAATCCAAAGTGCTGGAAGACAGTTGCCTATCACGAGGATGGACACTATCCCGTCGCTAAAGTAAAACCAAACGGTTAAGCAAATCATCTTAACATCCTGAGGGGGTCCAGAATACGGCTCACTTCAGGAGCTGGTGGTGGAGGTCCATGAGGCCTAGATCTGAGGAGTTGTGGAAGGCTACTACTGGCGGAACCAGGAATCATAATTCCAGTAGCTGCATCTGCAGTAGCAGAGGAGGTACTTATAAGGTTTTCAGCAATCACAGCGGTTGGTGGCCCACACAGATCCCCTGTTGGTGAGGTGGCAACTGTTGGAACTTGAGAGGCTGGTGCTGAACTAAAACCACTTCCGACCATGTTGAGGGGTCGGGGAACAGCCACCAACTGGCTATCTGGTATCAGCTGGGAGAGAGTAAGCAATAGTTCACAAAATTGAAGACAGTTTTAGGAGGCTGCGAATAGTAAGGCATTTTTTAAACTCACCCTCCCAGTAGCGCTATCAACGTAAACAACTCTACTGGCAGAAGGTCTCTGAGCGGATGGAATTAAAGTGCAAGCCGTTGAAATGCCGGAATGAGAAGCGGCAAGAAAGTTCGGTGAGAGAATTTGCGCTGCAGGTAGTTGACCTAGAGTTTGAGAATAGATATTTGCGGTGTCTGGGACACTAGCGTTACGTGGAGGAGCCTGTGTAGTCACAACTAGGGATGTTTGAAGAGTAGAATATGTGGATTCTGTGGAAACAAAGTAACACGAGGCAAAAACATTTTATAACCTATCATCTTAGTGGAGTTTGAACTTCAAAGCTACAATCTTAAGTCATTCAAGCACGGATTTGAAGGCGGGAGAGTTTGGTGAAATCCAGTCAATTCAATTAAGGAAGAAAAAAAATTAACTGGAGAGCAGACAGTGATCTACTAAATGATCACCAAACTCCGGTCAGAAAAGGGAAAAGTAGCAGAGACGCAAGCTAGAATGACATTCATGTTAAGAGGAAATTTCAGAAGAGGTCTCTGAAGAGAAAGACGAAATATGATTATTAGAAGGGTGAACAGCGATTACTGATGTACTTTTTAATTCACTTTGACAAACTTGATTATCCAACACCATCTCCCTACAGATGAGGAAATATCGTGGTTCACAAGTGGGATCGATAATCAAATCTTAACCAAACGGTGGAGTAGGAAGGAGGGAACAAGGGAACATGAAGCATATTGTTCCCTACACTGCTTCGTTTTCGATAAACTTGTCATCAAAACCGTTCTCAACTGATAAATACTTTGCCGTTTTGTTTTTCGCTTTTAACAAAACCTCATCTTAAGTCCTCTTTGTCAAGAGCCCGCCTAAAAGGGACCGTAGATCTAGTTTGTGCCCGTAGATGGTAACACGCAATCGTCAGAAAAAGAGTAAACGTCGGTCCTTTACATGAATTTAAGGCGCGGTATAGGAAATTTGCGAATGCCACAACTGTGCCTGGAAAAATTATGCCTTATAAACGGTTATGACTATTGGTGTAAGAAAGTAGCAGAGACGGACTCAACAGGTACCTTTGCCATTCACCGGAGAAAACGCCCTCTGTTGCTGCTGTTGGATTGCCGAGAGCCAGGCGTTCTGTTGTTGCTGATCAGCACTGCTCGTTGGCAACATGACGAGGAACCCACCTCCCGATGGCACTGTAGTTGCAGTCGTAGTCGCAGTTAGAGTTCCGCATCTTCCATTCGTTCCATCTGGTCTACGCGGCACAACAAGCATTACCCTTTGGGGATAGCGAAGTGATCCGCCAGTTGGAATCTGGACAAATGATGGCACAGCAGAGTCGTCCACAGTTCCAGTGAGAGGAAGGCTTCTTGCAGAGGGCTGTGGAGCACCAGTCGTTGAAGGTTGAATAACGTGGTGATGATGATGGTGAAGATTGTGATTTCCAGCCTCGCATGAAGCCGGAAGACTCTGCTGGGATGGGTTGTTGGTAGCGTTACTGCTACCTCCACGACCAGGAGATTTGTGTACTCGACTTGTGGAAGATGAAGAGGCTCTAGAATAGAAACTGGAATTCACGCGAGGATTTTCAAACCAAATATTTTCTATCTTGATTGTTAGAAAAGACGTACGCATGAGCGGCGTTTTTGGCGGATTTTGCTGATTTTCCACCGGATTTGACAGACTGGCATCTGAAGAACGCGTGGTGTTCAATGCATTGCTTCCAGAAGCTCTTGCACTCGTTTCTGGACTCGAAGAAGAATTCCACCGCGTCCTACAGCAGTGTGCAACAAAAACGCTAGAGCATTTGCAATACAGATTTAAATACTAACACGAATGGATAAAAATGAAAGCAGAGCGCTTCAGTTAGTACATACCTACACAAGCAACAGATTAAATACTGAAGCCAATGAACAAATACACACCACGAGAAATTTTGTGGCCAAACTTTATAGAATAATGCTGGTTGTATTTAAGGCCACTCGTGCTAAGCTTAAATGTCTGCTATCGGCCCTCCAAGGATCGAATTAATTAAGATTAAAGTTTTCCCAAGCCTGTTTTCAAAAAAGGCGTTTTATTATTCATACTAATGGATTATCAATGTCAACAAAATGACAATGAAAAGGGTAAAAGTCAGGGCAAATCATAAGGATCCTCCTTTATACATCAGGATCTTCTCAGTTACTTCATTTCCAGTCCGCTGCTTTAAAAGCATTGACCAGCCTACACATCACCTTTTGCCTTTATTATCTTTAATCATTGATGTACCCGTTCATTTAAATCTCAGACAGTGGAAATCTAGACATCTGCTCAGCCAGATTGCTCTTACGAATGAATGACTATATGCAGATGCTATGATGCTAGGCTTCATGACTCCTTCACGGTGATAAGAACCCAGCCAATAGAACTCGAAACAGAATAATAAAGTCTAGCGCTGGATATACATGGATGCAGTAGTGTGATCAGCAATAGAGACACTTTGCGGACACGGGAGCTGCATAGCTGACCTATTTTTCTGCTTCCAATTAAGCTCAACGTACAAGTGTCTATTTTTCATCATATATTCTGTCCACGGGTTTGACATCAAATCCCTTACTTCATATTCGTCGCATACAGAAGAAGGATCAGATATCTTAGTTTGCATCAGCAGGATGAGACACTGATTATGTTGAGCACAACTCTAAATTTACATTGAGGAAGAATGTCTCCCAACTCTTGCCCCCTCATAGATATTTTATCTACATATTGCTAATTCAAAAGGACAAGAAAGCTGATTAAGAGACGAATCAGTGATCCAGCTTCTGCCAGAGCTCCGGTGTATCACTCAGTAGTTCAATTACTGAAGCAGATACTTTCAATCTGATTCATTCCTGTTTTGAACTGTTTCCACTCATTTTACTTTGCTTCTCTTTTGCCCAATTATATAAGTTTTGATATAATAAGTTCTGTCAATTAATAGCCAAAAAAATCCCTTCATTAAATTAATTTCACAAATCGAATGTGATCTCACAACCCTGCAAACAATTATTCATCTAATTGGTATGTTGACATTTTACAAAATGCTTGAAACAGTACCAGTTTCGGAAACCGCGAAAAAGCACTATTTGACAAACAGCAGGAATCACAAATTTCCCTTGATTCTCCAAAATTCTATGCTGAAATTAGCATTTGACTACTACCTCATAGACCAGCCAATAAACAGCAAAGGATGGTCATTCCATTCACTGGATCTGTGCTGATGAATTTCAAAATCGCGCCGTTTGACTAATCAGGGAGGTGGTTATCGACGAACTTATTTAATTCACTAGTAATTGACCTAAAGTGAGGAGAAAAATCAGTTAAACTGCCGCAGTCGGATCCAGTGTTAGATGGAAGAAAAATTAAGTCTTCAACCAGTGAAGCTTCAATGCACCTCCTCTTCTTTCAAAATATCGAGTCGAAAAGCATTTCATTTCGGTATAGGTTTGATTTCATGTCTACATTTGTTACTTTTCCCCAGACCCAAAAACAGCTATGTCGTTGAGTTTGATAGCAGTGAACCAAAATTTTGCCCCGAAAGCCGACTAAGAGTCGTTGTTATGTGGGGAACGATTAAATGCTTCTTAGTGTCCTATTAGAATAAATGCCGTCTGAAATCTTGCCTTCCACACACCTAAAATTATGATTCAACCGAAAATTTTGATAGTTTAAGTTTTACTCAGAATAGACGGAGGAAGATAATCTACAACAACAATGAATGAAGATCTATTTCCTGCACTCTGTATTAATTCACAAAAGATAATGAATACCCTTGTATGTTGGATACTAATAGCACAAAAAAAGAGGTTATATGACTCACGTAGCCTTCGGGGTGGAGTTTGATGAGAAATTTCTTTCGTTTGAAACTCAGTTTACGAATTCTTGCCCATGAGAAGGTATTCACTTTGGAAACACCTTGAAAGACGAACAGACCAGCGTGGGAAACGGCCAGATTCAGGGGCGATCCGTCAGAACCCTGAAAATGGCAGGAGGCAATCATCGGATAATTGTCTTTGAGCAGAAAAAAGCATAACGCAATCGAAAGCCGAAATCCAATTCGTTGCTGTTTTGACAGGGATGGGTAGATAGATATGGTACCATATAATGGGCCCCAAAATCTCAAATCACCGCGAACTCATTAAAAATCGCTACGCAATTAATTGTGGACGAACCAAGATACAGAGGACGCAATTATACCATTGAAAGGTAGGAAGAGTTGGGAGCAACAAATCAATTGTTAACTATATTACTGAGCTAGCCGACATGACACATACATAGGGCAATAGAGGACTAGTCGATGACTCGTAAGCTTCTACGACGCGATGTCGTTCAATTCCAACGATGCAGGTGCAGATACCAGCGCATCTTATGGAGCAAAACGCAATCGGACTCCACCGATCAGACGGGATCATTAATATTTAGGCGAATACATACTTATAAGTATCTGATCACGTATCTGGAGAGTTATAGTTCCAGTTACAAGAGCTGCTCGACTTAGTAAGGCCCATCACAACCCATTGCGATCAGTTCTACGATTGAGTAACTCCAGACATGTCCATTGTGAACGCAATACAGTTGAACGGTGATTCCCGGTGATGTCAGGGCTTTCCTCGTACACTCAGTCAAAATCGGTCAATTGAGAACTTATGGCTATGGTCGAAGGGAGTTCTGATCGACTTTGAGTGTTAAATTATGTAAATGTGATTTTTAACTTACGTCCGAAGAGCGGAGGAGTTCCATATACTAAGACTAATATTATTTATTAAATAATGAGCCATGAAACCTTGTTATACTTCCTGCACTAGAACCTTCACCTCCTCGGATTAACCCCTGAAAGCACTTAACTCACATGCAAGTGTGTGTTTCATCGACCTAGAGGTATCGGTTTACCATGAGCATAGAGTTGGCGTTCTCTCCCATTCTACACATCCATAAATTTGAGGAAAATCCGTATAGGTCATGACCATATTGGTTGCTCGGAATTCTGCTTTAAAAGCAGAAGGAATAACTGCAGGAAATATGCAGAAAAGTTCATATCTACGGGTTCACTTTAATATAAGAAAACACTAAAGCACTGAATTGAGCATCTGTGAAATGGGTGTTGGGGACGATGAAAACAGATAAATCTCTCTGTGCAAGAGTGCGGCAATCGAGTAGGCATTTAATTCGTCAGCGATGCAGGCTCGAATCATATCGGAGCACATCCATTGTGACTGGAATGACCACCCACATGGGTAAAATATTGGCCTATAAAGAAATGGCCAACTTAAGAATTCTCAGTCTGAAGATAATTTTCTTCCATGTAGATTTGGGTTTATATTACTCCATTGAAAAATCTAGCAATCAGAGCAATGGATAGCACAAGTAGTTCACTGCTAGCGATCAGGAAACTAAGCGATACAGAGTAAATTGGAGTTGGAGCTCTGATGCTCTGGTAACAGCAAGCCCCACTCGCGTCCTTTCCGCATCAAATACAACGTTCATTCTAGAGCTGATAGTTTGCAACGCCGCATTTAAAAGCCGCACTTTTTATGGGAAAGTTGGCGACGCGATTTCAGTGGCGGTGAAACAATCCCACACACCCCTCTCCACACTCCTGCCTCCGACACGCCTTACGCAAATTTGAATCAGAGTCCACGCGTGATCGCGAGTGGTGGGGGTGGTTATACCAAGGGTCGAGTATAGCAGTCGAGCGGGCTGTTTTCAGTAAATTCACGCCTTATTCGTGATGGCACCATGGTGCCAGTCAAACTGCAGAATTCTTGAGGATCATGGCCAAATTCTCAATTGCTTCTGGACTTCATCTCCAGAAGGAAAATTTTAAGAGAGGAGGGCTCTTCTCATTACAAGTAGAGGGCTGCCTCAAAACCCGCAAAACGCATGCGGTAGTGCTTCTTAATCTCGGAGCATAAACAACTAAATTAATTGGTTAAAATGGTTCTAAAAAATGCCCAAAATGACCACTATCACAAAGAACAAGGTCGAATAAAAAGTTTTCGGTCGCATTGAAAAATGACAATGAGAAAACTTGGTGAAAAAGACAAGAGATTTAGCTTGAACTGGTGGGGAGCGCAGCAGTGGATTTATGGGTAACGTTAGCATTAAAATTTAGGTGCCATACATTCCGATAAGAAAAGCCAAAGGTGAATTTTTTGTGCATCCTCTCTTGTTTGTATGTGTGAGCTCTCCGGATAGACTGAGTATATATTAAGGATAAATTAATGATTAATTCGACATACCTTAACTGGTTTAAGTCTGATTCCGTACATTTCGACCTTTCTCGCTGTATCCAGGAGACTAGAATCGGCATCAGTCGGGGTCTGACCGCTGAAGTTATTAAAAAATTTCTTGATGCATCACCGAACTCGGAGTTTTACGCAATGGGTAATAAGAGAAGACATACATGAGGCTTCGGTGGCACTCCATAACTTTATCTAAGAATTCTGGAGTAGCGGAAGGAACCAATCGCAGACCAGCAAGGTAGGAATGATTTACAAATGTATCCTCCAAAAAGTCCCCAACTTCAGCTGCTTGGATGAATCGAAAAGGGACCAAGTAAGTTTTACGTTTTGCAAAAATGCATAATTTATTAAACCGCCCTGTGTCTTAACACTCTGGACTGGATACAGCCGGTGAAAAGCAGGCAAAAGAAAATTTCAGTAAGTAGAACCAATACGGTGTTATAAAAAATACTTACGAATTAGATCGAAAGACTTACCTTCCTGTTGGGCGGAATACAAACAATACAAAATTAGACTTCTCGAAATATCTCAAAGGAAAGGAACAGCTAGTTGATTTTTCTAAGACCACTTCCATGGATTCTCACCAAAGAGAAAATCCTCAGCTTTTCTTTGAACCAGTTCTAGTTCATGGTCTCTTAACAAAGTTTCCACGACCTCAGACGTCTCAAAACTGTTTAAAACACGGCTAGAATGATAACCCAGAGCTTGGAAAGCTAAAGAGACATGAGATTTAGTGAAGGATAAACAACTCCCTTTAGAAGTAGAGCAGCGAGTAGTGTGCTTAAAAACTCATTACTTTCAAGCCAAATGCTGGACTGGACAAATCCAAGAGGCAACGACGAAAATATCCAGACCGGGAGTTCTGTAATCCAATCCCAAGAAATGATTTGCGTCAGCAGAACCTGAAAAGAATGTGGTCCGCCAAGATTCAAGCTAAACTAATTCTGTGACAGAGCGGGGAAATTGACAGATGCATAAGAAATGATCATTTGAAAAAAGATAATAATGAATTGATTCACTCCCTTAATTGTTTGAAATCCCCATATAGGTGCCATAAATACTGATTCTGCTATCAATTTAATCCAGCGAATTTGTTTCTAGTAAAACTGAAATGAATGGAAGACATATTTTCATTAGTTAAAATGGGGTGGCTTACAACGGATTAATTACCGTTCTAGGACGCTGTCAACGGTGCTAAATAACTGGACGGATAAAGTCAATGCACTTAAAAGACTAGACTTCAACCAATAATGGATCAATAAGTACTTGAGGGATAATTCATGCAAATTAGGTAAAGAGCTTCTACTATGACGCAAATTTCACAGACGATAAAGGCAAACATCATAATCAACTGCGAATAAATGGTTTATTACCCATTCTGATGATTTGAAATCAGATGTTCAAAAGAACATTTGAACATTAACTAAAAGAATTACAATCAAATCGAGGCATTAATTGGTGCATACTACTTGAGAAGTAGCAAGTAACAAGAATTATAAAGAACAAATGGTAAAACATTTTTTGGGAATCACCCTGAACAATAAACGCAGCAAGAAGTGCAGCAGTATTTTCACCACACTGAAGTTGACCCCGATAGAGATCACGTTTGATTTGGAGAGAAAAAAGATATCTAGAAGAATTGAGACCTCAGAATAGAGATTTACCGAGTGTATTCATCTTCTAGGAGATTGGGATGAGGCGCGTAAAATTTGACGCAAAATACGAAAAGGAATTCTTTTTCGGCATTGTGTTGTTTGCAAAGTGGCTTAAGGTGGTCCAGCCAACACTAAGGAGTATAGTGGGAATCAAATATTCTTACGGTATTTCCATCCTTGTTTATATATTCGAGGTCAAAATAGTCCGCTTCTAATACGCCCAAGCGATCCATTAGAGCTGCATATAAATCTTGGCCGGAGGATCGGAACTAAAATGAAATAAAATGAAGCACAATACGGCAGAAGGCATAAATTATCCAACTGTTATAATTTATTAGAGACGATATACATATACAGAGTGCTTACCGGCATCTGAAAGTGCTGACGTGTAGAATCAAGCATTTCAATTTGTACTTGAAGAGACTTGCTCGATGACTTGAGGTTTGAGTATGAAGAATTTGTAACGTTTGGCATTTCGAAGAACCTCTTTTAAGTTTTCTCTCAGACAAACGAATTAAAAATAAAAAATGTCAAAATTTTGAAAAATTCTTTTTCACACGGTCAGAAATGAAGAATAATTGACATTGTACAAGCCTACGCCAGACGAAATATACACTCGGATTGAACGAATGCAACTACCAGTAGGTAAGATTTTTTATCCTTCATAAAGCACAGGATAATACACCGGACCGATCAATGGAGAAGATATCGAAAACAGTTGCAAGGGCCTTAGGATGTTAAATGGCTGGCTTAAACAAAAGAAATCGATATTTTTGATCCATTCACTCTGGTATTATTTTACCTCTGATTATATTTAATTAGATTTGTGCATTTCATTTATTTTTAAACAATTGTAAATTACTTGAATCGTTTAAACACACTTTTAGCCCAGAATTTACCATTGTATGAGTGATCATGTTGTAGCTATACTATCTCTCCTATTTTATAGAACCTAACCTACAACTTATCGAATTTCAGGTATTTTAGTCCGTTGTTTTTAAAAGAGCGTCCAAATTAAAAATATTTTAAATCTCACTGCTGCTGCAGCTTTGATTATGCTTACAACGATTCCTTATTTTAATGATTTCGTACCTTTTCGATTTGTTTGCTCCACGTATATATATATTAGTGCTGTCAGAATCTGCAATGGATGAATCCGATTTTTACATAGCTTCTAAATTCAAAAATTCGATTCGTCATTGTGAAATTCAGACGAATCCATCAGAGTTGCATTTTTGAAATAAGAAAGAACGCCAGAACCTTATGATCCGGTGACTTATACACCAAAAGCTTTGATGTTTCCCAGATAAAGTTGTGCACTATAAAAGCTCATTATCGAGCCAACTTCATCCAAACCACATAATGACAAAGAATCGAAATACTTAAAAAGACCAAACTGGGTCAACCGCGAATAGTCTTCCTTGGTCGGTACAAATAATTTAACTAAACAGAGGTTTTTCCCCAAATCTGCTGACAATGGTAGCATGATATGCTAAGAATTACTGTTATTTACTATTCCAGTACTTATATATGCCAAACAAACTGGAGTTTATGATAAATTGTACATCTGGCAGAGCATATTAAATATAGCAAATTAATGCTTATGCTTAACTAGATCACCCATGAAGTAAAGGCGCATTCAACTCGGTGAAGGATCACACAATTATTTTAAGGAGTTTATAGTGTTTTTATTTAAAATATGGGATTTATTACACACTTGACAACAAGGGGGCGATGCTTGTGTTGTTTCGGAGACATTTTGAGAAATTTATACGCTTCTGTTGATTGAACAATGGAACTTCAAAAACACTTAACTGTCGGGCTCAAGGTTAAGAAAAATCACCACGACTCTACCAAAAACTCCAGGCATGAACTGAAATACTGCGATTAGATTTTTGACTTAACCAATGGCAGAGTCGGTTTAGTTGAAAGCAATCTAATGACACCTAAATTGCGCAGAAGATGGGCTTGTCATGCTCCAATGCGCCCCTATCAGATTAATATGAATTTCCTTTGCATTCTGCAATATTGAGAACCTTAATTGTTATAGTAGCTAGAACTCTCTCGAAGAATAAAAATAACAAAACAAAGAAAACAAATCCAGTGTCTAAAACAGAGAAAGGATAAACTCACGAATTCGGTAAGCGAAAAAAAGAAGTGATTATGTGTTGTAGTTCAACGGTCGTTTACTAAGATCAGAAATTGCAGTGATTTGAACTATCGAAGCTAACCAGTGTTCCAGAAGCAGCTAACTCCACGAGACAAATATACCGCTTTGAGCAAAGCATGAGCATCTTTGAGATTAATCGCAAAGGCCAATCTTTATTGACAGGCATCTAATACTGGATGTTTAAATGGAACACTCTCCAAAAAAATGCATTTGAGCCGGAGAAAGAAACAGTAACAAGAATTGCTGTTTGTGTTAATATTTAGAGATGCCTTAGAAAGTTGCTTGAAGGGCCTGTTCGATTTTATCAGGTTTAGTTTAAAATTTCTTGCTGGTGGCTTAGCGTTCACACTTGTGTTTGACCCACTGTCACAAATTCAGTGTTGTGCTGACCAATACCCGAAGGACCGGTGAGTGAGTCAGATTAATGCTAGAAGCATGTCCCCCAGATATGGGAAATAGCAGCCATAATAACTATACTGACATTTTTGAAAGAACAAATTGAAGCAATCAACAACTGACTTCAATGTGGTTAATCAAGTTGACGTTCATAGCTATTGACAGGGAGAGACTATGTCGAATCTTGGCTTCCTCAAACGGCGGAATTGAAATAACCGACGGTTTCCCAAGGGCCACCTTATGGATTAATAATATGTTTATATATCAGTCCGCCAAGGGAGGGGAATGTGTGAAAGCTCTAATGATCGAAAGGCAGAATTCACTATTTTAAGAACAAGAACCCGCATTTGCGTGCGCGTCTGATACTTCAACTAGTATAGATTCACACATACCGACGCGCACGTATTATTTAGAATATTTAATAAAACTAATTTATGTCCATCTCATAAGCGCAATCCGTGCTATCATGTTTCTCGCCGAAATAAGAGTTGAAAGATATTTACACTTAATAGAGGCTGAAGTCACCGAATAACCACTTTTTCTCTGAATTCTCCAATGTATTCCTGAGCTCCTTCTCCCAGTGTGAACAATCAATCGGCTCTTAAATGCGTCCAAACTCAGTGCGTTTACCAATAGGGCTGAACAGCCAAGATTACCATCTCTGACCAGGTTAAGTTATTTGAATTAGCCTATTTGCTTTTGAGTAAGATGAATTGCATGTAATTAGGTGCATCATCAGGAACGTAACGATGGAGGTTGTCGCTCAACCTCTTAGACAATCAGTTACTTGGTAATACGCTGTGCTGATTTTGATTTTGAAATTTCAAGGGCGTCTTTGGGTCAACCTCTTTTATTATACAGCTGAATTCTCAGCTTATCAGTAATGTTTCAAAAGGAACGAGCCGAGCGACTAGAACCTTAAAAATTATTAAAATCGCAAACTTAAAAACGTAGTTGTAGAACAGTTTATTTAGTATATAGCTTTACTTGTAGATTTGGCAGTGTTGGTAGTTATTTGTAAACTAATTCCGCCAAATCTCTAATGCTTGGTTCTAGATCAACAAACAAATATGATTGTTAACTAGAGTTTACCTATCTCAGTGCAAACCCAACGTCGAAGTTCCTTTCAATTCGGCGAGAACGTATGAATTTCCTGTCGCAAAACTTGGATCATCTAAATATTTACCTCTCATTGGAACTAATCATCATCGATATATGAACTCATGGCCATCAAATATGCAAACATTTATGTCTCAGCATCACTTTTCATACCATTATTTCCCTTATCAACTTAGTTGCTGCCTCCTCAGTATTGTATGACCTTGAAATGATGTCCTCGGATTTCCTCACCTCGGTTCCTACTTATCAATAATACTCAGAGAGTGAAAGCTCTTATATTTCCAATTCTCATTTTGTACTTTTGGTCTTTTTCTAACAATGACTATAATTGTAGTGCAGCTTGACGAATGGTTTGCCCTGATGGAACATCGAAATAAAGCGAAGAAGGAATTCTATTTGTTGCTCTTCATATAACGACATTTTCAATCATTTTTGCTATTGCTTTCTTGGCGTCATGTTTTACTTATATAATACATTGGATTCATAAAAATCTTGTGGATGAGGATTTACTGAGGATTCCGCAATGAAAGCAGTAAATAAATGAAAAAAAGAATCATTCAATGTGCGCATATGCTAACTAACGCACTGGGAGTAACAGTGAACTACTTAAGGAATAGCATGATCCATAGGTGGTGGTGACAGTGGAGTTGTCATGATCTAGACAAAGTCAATTATTAGTCAAAGTAATATCAATAGGTTGAATAGCTTAGGGCGACGTAAAAGGTCAGGTTCCTAACCCTGACGCGACTTCACTGACGAGATAGAGAATATTCAGTTAATCGTTGCTCCTTGATGTCTCTTCAATGAAAGGTATGGCTAAGTACACAAGGTTAGAACAGGGTTCTTGCAACCACAAGAAATTTTTCTCCGAGAACAATTACCGTTAATAGCCAGTCGTAAAATATTGCCACGTAATTAAAACATTTCACCGTCTCCGAGGAGTTTTGTCCACAGGACTTCTTTTGACCTCATTTCCATAGTGACTGTACTAACTACCACTTCTGACCTAACCATGGCTAAAATAATGGCGAACGGGAAACCAAGACTGTAGATGTTTACCGTCTCGTTCAAATCTAAATTGAGCCATTACAAAGTGTAGATACTGAGAGGTATTGGTGGGTTCAAGATGTGACTTTTCAGACCCTTAATGTGGATTAAAATCGATCTTGTTTGTCAGGAGCTTCCAGTTTCAAGCCCCTGTTTTGCTAAGTAGCATTCTAGCTGAATTATTTCTCAAAAGACTTGCAGAATACGAGGTATAGTTACAATGTCAAATGGTAAATTCATAGTGATCCTCACGGGATATCAGTTTACTTTTACTTTGGATGTGATTTCCAAACAGTGGATTGTGTGTATCTCGGTCACTGTGAGAAATAACCTGTTTAAAAGACACTGAGTCTCTGGTTGATTGAGTTTATCGCACATGGTGTTCTGAAAATTGGCCACGAAGCGATGAAAATGTGCAAGTCTTGGCTAGACAAAATGACAATCAGTGCGATAGCAATTCATTTCGACTTTTAAGCTCTTCCGTTTATGGCAGAAAATTGGAAAAATCCATCGTGTCAGAAGCATCACCATTTCGAAGCAATAAAATCTTCCATTACATGACCACACATACAAGTACAACCGCTGTGCACCATTGAATCAATCCAGCACAGGCTTGGAAACAGAATGATAAGTGAGTTCGTTGCTGTTACTGCACACTTATTTACCGTTCTGGTCTTATATGCTTTAATTGCATCACCAATCAGGGTGGTGGTGTCTAAAATTGAATTGGAATTCCCGTAGTAACTTTTGGAATCTGATCAGTTGCTAATGAAATGAGGAATCGGTTCAGGTGCCACAGAATTCTTGAGCACTATTGCCATGTATGTTCGGTTCGGAGATTCTTATTGGAACTCACAGTAAATGATAGCAATTATTGTGGCTAAATTAGCCGCAACAACAACAGCAACAAAAACAACTATGACCCGAGAAGTTCACATGTACTCCAAAAGTTCACAACTCCTGTTTAATTTTACGCCAACTGGAACGACATTCATCTTCGGAATTCTACACTTGATCGCAAAAAAGAGGACTCTAAATGATTGAGAAAAGCAGATAAAAGGTGTAAGAATAAGTATCTCTGGACAGCTGAAGGTTGGTTTTCTGCTCAACGAACGTCAGCCATGTGTCGGAGGGAGGAGCTGAGAAACCTATCTGTTTTCCCAACAGAACTTATTTAAAATTCTCTATTTGAGGGAGCCATACTCAAGGAACACTTTTATCCAAACATGTTGATTTGCATCCACACACTGAAGCCTTGAATACCCGATTTCAGTGCAATTTCCACTCAAGGGACTGCCAGTGAAACTTCTTCCGAACGCAAATGTTACACACCTCATATTAACCACTGTCCCAAGAAAAGTAAAACAGGACTATATTGTCTAAATCGAGCTTAGGGGAAGCAGACTTACATGGTGAAAGTCGAATTTCAAAATATCATGAGCTTTGGATCCTCTAGCCAAATTGTCGAATAACTGGCAAGTCACAACTACTAATCCTAGTATTCAGACCTAAGGTCCGAGTCCTCAGTTTCTCTGGGAATAAAGAAAAGCACTATTGATCACGGGGTTATAACAGGAGTTTTAATTTTTCACTAAATTTTCCCATATCGCATTCTTAAAAAAAGCTATTTATTATCGATGTTTGTCGGTAAGTTAAAACAAAATAAAATAAAATATAAAATAAAGAATTTTACAAAACCAATTACTAAGACTTAGGTTTTAAACACGAATGTCAATTTCATCGTTCCCTTACTAACCGTAAAAGTACAGTAGACACCTTAAGTAAACCAGAGCGCACTGATATGGAATGTAACGGTGATGACCCGATTAGATCTTGAAAAAGTTATCAGCAAAATAAAAACGCAACTCAGTCTGGTTGTTCAGTTTATTGATTTGCTAAAATCTTTAATAAATAGACAAGTAGGGTAAGAGTAACAACTAATGATGTTCAACCTGAATTGAACAAGCAGAAAGATGAGAAACTGCTTAGTCGGCCGAAGGCATTACACCCAACCTTTCGAAGGCAGCCTTTTCGAGCTGTTCTCTGAAAGTAGCCAAAAACTAAGCATGAATAACGGAAAAGCCAGATCTGTTAGAGATGAAGAAATGACCCACCGATGATCAGGATGAGCAATCCTAATAAGCTCATAGGCTCTTTGGCGAATAGACTTTCCGAAAAGATAGGCGATGCCATGCTCGGTTACTATATAATGAGCATGAGCTCTCGTAGTAACAACACCAGCACCTTTTTGAAGATAAGGCACGATTTTCGACTGACCCTTCTTGGTCGTTGATTGCAGAGCGATGATAGGAACACCAAGGCCATCGGCAGCTATAGCGGCCCCGCGCAGGAAATCAACCTGGCCACCGAAACCCGAGTAGATCTGGGGGCCAATAGAATCGGACACAATTTGACCAGTGATGTCGATCTCAATGCACGAGTTGATAGCCGTCGGGCGAGGGTTCTGAGAAATGATGACAGGGTTATTTGTCCAAGAGATTTCGCGCATTTCGACGCCCATATTATTATTAATGAAATCGAAAGACTTCTTGGTTCCAATGACGAAACTAGAAACAATTTTACCAGGGAAGTGCTTTTTTTTGGCATTTGTTACAGCACCGGTCTCAAAGAGATCTACAAGACCATCAGAGAAGAGTTCTGTGTGGATACCGAGATCCTTATGCTTGGACAAAAGAGCTAAAACGGAGTCGGGAAGCGTTCCGATGCCCGTTTGCAGGGTAGCACCATCAGCTATTAGTTCATTAGCAATGAGCTGGGCAACTTTTTTCTCTCCGGGTGTGCTTTGCTTAGGGGGCAATTCATGCAGAGGCATGGGACCGTCGATTGTGTAATCAATATTACTAATATGGACTACAGCATCACCATTGCACAGAGGAACATGTGGGTTGACCTGGGCAACGATTACGTCGGCGGACTCCAAAGCACTTCTGGTCACATCAACACTACACCCGATTGAACAGAAACCGTGTTGGTCAGGAGGTGAAACATTAATCAACGCGTAATGCAAAGGCAAAATCTTCTTGCGGAAAACTTTCGGAATTTCATGCAAGAAGATAGGCACGTAGTCACCCTGACCAGAAGCGATGGCCTTGCGACAATTGCCACCTGAATACCAGTAAAACTATTAGGCAAACTCACCAGTAAATAGCGAAACACTGCGGAAGCGTTCCCTCACATCTTCATTATTTACCGGAAAATCTCCCTCAGTATGAATATGCATAGTCTTAATCTTCTTCAAATCTTTGTCTATCGCGTATTGATGAAGATACTTGACTAGATGGGTTGGGGTCATGGCACCACCCTGGATGAACACATTTTGACCACTGCGAAGATTTTGAAACATTTCATGAGGATCAGTTACTGCTTTAGGACTTTTATTTGGCACAACAGATGTCGGTTCACGCAAACCGTGGATCGCTCGAGAGAAAAAAAATCGACCAAACATTCGCGACAAACCAGAGCGAGCAAGAGACGCATCCATTACGCACCTGCCACCTGCACTAAAATGTACTGGTATCGGCGCCTTTGAGAGTTATAGTATATCACTTAAACAGACGTAAGCATTTTGATTATAATTTAAAATTTTTTGAAGGCAAATATTTTTAATAAGCATCTTGTTGTTGCATGTTAAGCAGGTCATAGGCTTAGCTAAAATGAACTCAAAATAGTATCAGGATTTCATGTAAGACTGTGCATAGGTATTTGTCAAAATGATAGTTACTAAATTTACGTCAAAAAAGACTGCGAATCTGAGGGAATAGTGCCAACCTATAGTCCACTTTTCCGCCCCATTCACATGATAACTTATTTAAGGTGTAAAAACGCACATACATATTAATTGATTTTTCTTACTTTTCGAATTCTCCATAGGCAAACGAATCGAAGTTTTGACGAAAAATCCATTTGTGTCTATGTGGGATATCTTTCCGCATAAGTAAATAGAATAAATTAGTATGCAGCCTTTCACAGTCTGTTATACACAATGATGGAAAGCACAAGCCACCTGACTTTGATCTGTCAGACCAGTGCATTGTAGTTATTTGGGAAAACATCCTTTAATTTTTCAGGGAGGATACTTATAAGCCCATCAAAACAAGTGGGCTAAGAGCATCAGGGGAAGTATATACAGTTATGCGCCTAGTCCATCCAGTTTCTCCTCGCTTGAATCACATCTCATTATCATTTATTGCTTACTTCTGCTACTCATTGCATTTTCATTAAGCATCTGCGGATCCCTTTTCAAGAACGTGAGAAAACCGTTAATAAATTGATTACACCCTACAAACATGACGACAGGCCT